>OZ005651.1:144094228-144711728 GCA_963930645.1 Salticus scenicus
ATTAATACCTAAAAAATTAATTATTACGCCAAATTAAATGAATTCTAACATTTTACAAATCACCACAGCTTATTGTTGCATAAAATCAGAACCTCTGGGAAAATTACACTAGTTATTTCGTTTTCAGTTGTTTAGAAATGTATTCTGAAATATATAATTTTATTGTTTAATTTGACTTGGTTGTTTTGCAAATAAATGAATTTTGAGTAAAATGTAAATTATAAGAGATAATTATTTTAAATGGTATTTTTCAGTATATCTTAATAAACTTCTATATACGTAATCAGAAACATCAGAATTTTCTAAATAGAACGAAATTTCATGTATGGAAGTGTACAATGTTTTTGTAAGTAATTACACATTTAACAAAAATGGCTTTTGTTACAGTAAAGGCTAGATGTTTAAATATCCTATTTAGTTTCTTCTAACAATGTGGTACTTAAGGGTTACAAGGATACAGAGACTCTGAATCATGCAAGAAGCTAATCGCCTTGTCGGCGAGGAATCATGGTCCCGCGATGTCCATCTGTAAAACCCAGGGAGAGGAAGACCACCGGTGGGAGAGAAAGACCCCTCTTTACAGTGTTGCTAGATCTGGCGATTTTTTATTCAAAAATCACCAATAATTTTTTAATTGTAATGTTTGCTTAAACACTTCTAAGATTAATCGTCAATTATGCATATCAAATGTCACTTTTTAAAATTATTGGTTATTATTGAATAAAAAATCAGACATATCTGGCAATACTGCCACTTTATTGGCAGTACAGAAGTTACATTTTCTATATTAACATTTAGGTGTGAACAGTTGAAAATGAGCATTTCTAATTTTTACGCAGATAATTTTGTTTCACCTGACTTTATACTATATTAGTAGGAATGTTCTTCTAATAAATATAGTACTTTTTATTTAGTAAAATCTTAATAGGATTCATAATTGCCTATACAACCATTCAACATTTCTTTTTATTTTTACAGTTAATTAATTTTTAATTTAAAAGAAGAAAAATAACGAAAAAAAATAACGAAAAAAAAAAAAAATATTTGTTCGTAATCTCTATTTTGAGCAACCTCAGCCTCAGATCTTGAGTTTGAAATTAATAATTATGATTTGGGGTCTTCATTTAATGCTGGTTGTGTATTTTGAATAATTAATTCGTTTTCTTCAGCATATTTCCTACAATTTATTATTTTGTTTTTTAGTCTACTGTGTTTTGTAATATGTTTCAACCAGCTCATTTGTATCTGTTTATCGTTCATTTTGACGTGGTAACGCTCTGTTAAGGGGCAGTCCAAGACGGAGTGCAAAGAGTTTGAGAGTTTGCCACAAATACAGTTTGGAGATGATCTTTTTCCGATTTTGTGAAAATAAGTTTGGAATGGACCATGATTTTTCAAATATATATATAAAAGTCTATTTATTATGTTATATTTGTGGTTTATTTTTGGGATAAATTTGAACGTATATCTCCCATTTTCTGTTTTTTCCCATATTTTTTGCCAATTTTGGATAAGTTCATTTTTCAGTTAATATATAAATGATGATAATGGGATTGGTTGAAATATTTTCTTTGCACTTTTGTTCCCAACTGCCTACTTTGCCAATGCATCTGCCAGCTCATTGCTCGTCAAAATATATTTCTTTGTTTAATTTTATCAATTTTTGTTGAATTTCTGCAATTAGTGAGTCTTGTGATTCCAGTTTTTTCAATGCAAGGTGTCCTGATTGACTATCGGAAAGTATCATATTTAAATTTAACAGGAAACAGCCCCCGATCATCGTTTTTGGAGCGATGTTGAGCGATTCAAGGTCGAGACAAAGGGGACTACTCCGAGAAATGGCGAGGCATGAAACAATTCCACAGCGTGTGTCATTGTGCATAACTCTACTTAAAAGACAGTCTCCGATAAACAGGCACATTCAGTATAAATTTGCTCTCCGTTATTGAATTGAGAACACAGAAGGCAAAGCCTGTTCCTTTTTTTTTTCATTTTGGAGCCGTCTGTATGAACTTTTAGACTATCCTTGTATTTTAAAACCCGAGTAAACTACTACGTCAGAAACGCCAAAGAAAAATATTGAAAATGCATACAGCTGTTTCGGTAGCCTTTAGCGTACCGTCTTCAGTGCAAAAAGGATTCTTAATCTGGAGAAGTGCTCGTATATATAGGTGAGGGCCCGAATTTTGTTCAACCCTTTTCGCTATTCCCTATTTGTCTGACTGTTGGAAATTTTATAATCAGTCCACATTTTCTTAATTTTTCTACTGTTTACACAGCTAACTTTCCTAAATTCCTATTGGCCACTCTCCCCACCTTTCCCGTAATCCTATTGGTTGAACAAAATTCGGCCCCTCACCTATATATACGAGCACTTCTCCAGATTCAGAATCCTTTTTGCACTGAAGACGGTAACGCTAAAGGCTACCGAAACAGCTGTATGCATTTTCAATATTTTTCTTTGGCGTTTCTGACGTAGTAGTTTATTCGGGTTTTAATATTCCAACACCAAGTCTTCTGTTATTATTATTTATTATCCTTGTATTTGTTTTGAGAGAGGAGACTCATTCCTTTCCATATTGGTTTAATTAAGTACTTTGAAACTTTTGCATTGTAAAATGGTGGGAAATGGTTCATAATAGTTACTGAGTACCTCGTCACCAGAGAGAACTTCGCTTCCATTCACAATTGTGAGGGAGAACCTGTTATTGCCTGTAGAGATACAGCAGATGCTTTATTATATGCCGTTAAGCTGAGCAAGAGAGCCGGTCTTTGTACTGATAATAAGGACCTGCTCCCGTGTGATGGCCACGTATGTGGAAACCACACCGAGCAGGCATAGGCTAGTTTACGCTGCAAATTGGTGTTATACACCAAATTTGTATTAATTTTGCGTGATCTTTTGAACCTATAATCGTTTGTTTTTAAGGCGTGGAAAAAACGAGAGGGATTATTGTTATATCCAGTTGTGCCATTTGTTTCACAAATCTTATATTACTATTATCTGTATTGAAAATAGGGGGACGTTTTAAGATTTTTTGTTTACCAAAGCGAGTCTTTTTTTTTTCTTTGGAAATTTTTAGGCGTTTGGATTTTGATTAATTTGCTATTTACTTTAGAGCTTGATTACTGTTTGGTTCCAATGAACTTCTTGATTACCTCCAAGACAGAAGTGAGTGGTCATCCGCGTATTCAGTCAGTGTGAAATTATCACCTTTACATGAGCTGAGCAAATCATCCAACAGTGCCAACTAGAGAAAAGGCTCCAAGCAAGAACCCTGCGGGCAGCCCTTATAGAGTACTTCCAGAACAGTTCAGTCGTACTGTACCCTCCGATTACTCAGAAATGAATTTATTAAATTAATATGCTGCGCTGAGGGTTTTAGTTTTTTGAGAGATTTAATTCATTCGTCCCATAGGAGGTTATCAAATGCCCCTTTGAAATACATGGAAATTAAGGCTGTGCAAAGTTCTTTGTTTTTATTACTTTTTATGATACTTACTACTCTCTGTAGAGCTGTTTCTGTTGATTTAAGTTCGCCGAAGCCATGTTCCTTTCTGGATAATATTTTAGAATTGTTAAGATGATGATATATTCTTTTTAGAATTAATTTTTTGAAGAATTTTTCCTAAAATTGGGAGAAGCGTAATCTGATAGTACGAGGACGACTGTACCAGAGGTTTGCCTTCTTTTTTCATATAAACCAGTTCTCCTAGTTTCCAGACACTTGGGAAGTAATTTAATATTAAGAGGGTATTGTACATTGAATGAAAAAAGGGTATGAAATTTTTAAAAATGTGCTCTTATCAATACGTGATCTAAATTATCCTGGCCAGGAGTTTTGGGATTGTAAAAAGTAATTCTTCATCTACTGGAACCAACGAAATTTGCGTTGTAGCTTTAAACGGACCAAAGATTTCTGTTAATATTGATTTTAATGTTGAAAATCTGGTTAGAGGATCTAAGATGGGAGTAGAAGTGCTGGAAGCGACAAACAGGGTATGATCTACATGTTTGTTAAATGCCAATTCTTTTACATTGCCATACGTAAGGGCATTGAAACATACAGCTCACGTACAGTCGGTAAAAAAAGTGTCCGAACACTAGCAAAAATCCCTATGTAAAAAAAGTACACTTCATACGGTTTTGTTAAATAAATCCTTATCGAATCATGTTCTTACACTGACTAAGAACAGGATTCGACAAGGATTTATTTAACAAAACCGTATGAAGTGTACCTTTTTCACCTAGGAATTTTTGCTAGTGTTCGGACACTTTTGTTTCCGACTGTACATTTTCTCGCATCATCGTATTTCTTAATGGACGTGTCACTAATTCAGTCAAGCTCCTAAGCTGCCATCTTGACGTTTCTGTGATCCTGTTCATCAGTTAGCTGAAGTGTTATTGTTTCATAGATGCCAACATTTTAATTTATCCCTGAGCATTTTTAGAGACTCACCTTTATTTCGCCCCACTTTATTTATAGACTATTTTTTTCAATATGTAGCTACGACAAAATAAGAAAAAAGTGGTAAAATAAGCTTAAAATAAAAGCTTAAAATAAAAGTGGTACGAGATAAAGGTGGGGCTGAAAATACTCCGGAATAAATTAAAATGTTGGTAATTTTGTCGTTTTTCCTTTCAGTCAACAGGAATCAAGTTGAAAACCCGTTACACACCGATGTTCATAGTGCTTTGAAAACATTTTAAGAAACGGGACTCCGTCTAATTACCCCTAATGTTCAGTAAATGACCGCAAAGCGACAAATAAAACAACAAAAAAAAAAGAACTCAAGTTATCTTACTTATGATCAATTGGTCAGGATTCATTAGGCAAGCAAAGGAGAATATTAATTCGAAATAGGCATTATTTTGATACATATGCAGCATGCACCCTAAATATCCAAAATAATGTATGGCACAAGTGGTTACCTACATTTTACAACATTCTTACTCTTTGTGACTTCCTGCAAGGATTTAAGGTTCGACATTCAAGCCTCGTAATGCACATTCATTGTCGCTGGTACACTTAAAATCTGTCGTGACTCGAATGTCCTCCATGATTTGCAAAATAAATTTTTCCGGGAGTCACTGAAGTGGGGGATCCATTCTTGCCACGGAGTTGGATATTTGATGTAGAGTATCTCCCGACCATCCCGAAGGGTAAATCCCAGACTATCATCAACTATCCAATGCGTAGCTCTTGTGCGACGTAAAAGCACTCACTTTATTCAACTTTAATGAGTTTACTGAATTTGAATTAACTTTAGGGATATATTTTAACAATCAAAAGATTTTATTTATGTCCAAAATAATTTTCAAGAGCATGGCTAGAAGTGTTCTGCTGTTCTGAAAACGTAATGACTTTACAAGGAAAGACGCAGCGTATCGCGGCTTTAGCTGAGACAAAATGCCCTAAAACGGTAGAAAGGAAATTTTGATCTTACTATACAAAACAATCATTAGTTCTGAATTTCTAATAAATAAATAAATAAATAGCATCATTTCATCGTTGAATTTCTAAAAGCGTTTGCTTTTTAGAGCCTAAAAACTTTTGCATCCAAAATTTTGTCAACTTAATATTGGAGTTCAAAATTTTCAGTGTACCAATTTAAGTGATTTTGTCCCAGCCAACCACTCGATGTACACTGCACTTTTTTTGTATAAAACCCATTCTTTCATAATAAACAGCATCGAAGCCCTTGGGGATGCACCTGCGCATTGCAACTCTATTTTTACCAACTTAACAGTCGTCGAGTTCAAAACTTCCGTTGTTCTGTTTCCAACGATTTCGTCTGTGATAACTACTCTATTCACTCACCTTTATTGTACAGTCAGAAAAAGAAAGAAAAATAAAATAAAAGTTAACCCCCGATTAATTTCGCTCTAAATTATCATAGGAACATGCATCTGGTGCCCATCGATTTGTAATAACGTCTAGTTATTAATGCAATGAAATTTTGCTTAGAGGTCATCTACATGATATATCTCACCTTATTTTTTTCGAATGGTAGCGCCCGTTTCTGGCAGCCTATACGAATTACTGAGATCAAGGCGGTTCGGAAAAAGGCACGGATTGTATACTTCAAATTAATTCTTGATATAGTTACAAGCGAAAATGTGTCAGAAGTAAATCCCTATATACAAAAAATAAGATATCACACATAAAAGTATTAGGTCCATTTAGACAATAATAGGAAAAAAATTATAAAATAAACTAAAGTAATGCTAATTAAAAAATTATGTGCGCATCTAAACTTTCTTGTATAACTATTTTAAATCATGAGTATGGAAAGTTATAAATGGCACAAATGATAAAAAATGACAGCCCCTTAACAGCAATAAAAATTTAAATGTCACTGTGACTCGAAAAATAATGACAGGAATGAACATAAATTTGAAACCCATTTTAATGATGAATTCGTGCAAGAATTAATATTAGTCATAATACATATTTTTTTTTTGAGATATGAATTTATTATTAAATTTTATAACTCAAAATGTGTTTTAATTTAATCAAACATATAAAGGGATATGTTTGGATTACTTCACTCTAATGCATAAAAGTAAGGAAATTTGAATATAATAATTTTTCCGGAAAATATGAATTAATCTTCGCTACATTCATTTAACATTAGAATTTCCATATTTTGATAAATTATAACTGTAGGTTGAAACTTGAGAGAAATATATAAAATATACCATTTTCTGGGTTCATTTGATCAAAAAAAAAAAAAAAAAAAAAAAAAAAAAACTTAAAAATTGTGAAAAATAAGAGTTGTTATTGAAAAAAAAAAAATGACGTTTATTCTTCGACCACATTTAATGAAACCATGGAAGCATCTGCGCAAGTGCTAATTCAACGAGTCCAATGCTAAAATAGGGGTGACAGTCATCTGACTCAGAGAAAATGAGCAATAACACAGCGGAGAATTATTGGATGTTTTCCAAATTTCAAACTGTCGCATCCCTCCAACATTTTGGACGCGTCTTCACTGCTAGTTTTAAGATATGTGGCTGCACTGTATGCCAGTTTTAATATGTAGATAACCACCGAAGCAAAATCTAACTATATATCATTATAAACTAGACGCTATTACTAATCAAGTGTAACCTGCCGCATATTTCTAGGATGATTTGCAACGAAATTGTTTTGTGGGTGGCGCTTTTTTTTTTTTTTTTTTTGTACATAACTAAACATTAGACTAAATAGCAGCAGCGCTACTAGTATGATGCAGCTGTATATGAATTTTCTATATTAAATAAATTTCTGATTGTTCCAGTGTATCTGCAATAAAGAATCAATATCAGTGTAATGAGTACAGAGTAAGAATATTATAAAAATCTACATATTCATCTGCGTCCATCCAGTACACTGAACTGACAAACGTTATGAGATAGCAATATGCAAAATTTTAGTTAACTGTGGTTTCATGTAAAAAATGTATAAAAGGGTAATTATCAGTGTTTTAATTAATACATTTTCTTAAATGTTAATGTAAAATATTAAATATGTAAATATAAGAGAGATTACAGCGTGCAGGATATCTTTTTCACTTTTGTTTTCGCACTTTGAAATTCTTTTAAAATATGTTTGGATTTCAATGAAAATTAGCTCTGTAACATTAGAAATCCAATAAATATTTAAAAATAGAATTTAAACACTCAACAATTTTTTTAAGTTTACTGGCAACGTTTCTTAGTAGTAGAAAATATTACATATTAAAAAATTATAAAATGGTATTTATATTAACTTAAAAAATAACAACATTTGAAAAAGACAAAAAAGTTCAGTTTTTTTTTTTTTAAGTTAACTATTATATTTATGATAAGTAATACGAGAGGCACACAGAGACATATTGTGTTTGCCCTATTCTAATCATACGCAACTGAAAGCTCAAGTAAAATTTAAAATAAACATAACACGTTTAAAATGTTGTGATTGTTAAACTGGATAATATACTTAAAAAATAAATAAATAAATAAAACAATAACATTAAAAAATTAAAACGTGACTTTTTCCATTGCGTATTATATGCACAATATATCCATAAAAGCAATTCAGATTACAAAGAAAGTGGTTTTAATTTAGTTACGCCTTCTAACCAATAAGAAGTTTATTTTATTTTATTTTTTTAATTTAAAAACAATAGCAGATATCTATTAAGACATTTGCATTTAAAAGAGCTTATAGAATAGTATAAATGAGAGTTGAAATAATTATCTAATCAACTGAATAACTTTAGCTAATTAAACGAAAAATAAGCGACGTTTAAATGGCAAATTATACAACGAGAATTATTTAATTTCAAATAAAAATATTTAATCTAATATCCCAAGAACTAAATAGGTTTTCAAATGTGATTGATTTTCTTTTGTTCTTTAATGAAATATGCTTTTCTAGTTTCAAGATATCAAGAAGCGCTGGAGGCAATTAGAGACTCTCTCAATTAGTTGTAATTTCATAATGATTTAATTAAGTGCTTCATACGCTTCTGGCATAGAATTTGCAATCAAAAAGTATTTACAAAATTTTATAAAAAGCGGTTTTCATCGTTACTGGAAAAATTGTAAAGAAGAAACTTTTATACGCGAATAAATTAAAAACTTATATAAATTAAAGGAAGCTGTATGTAGCTATTATTACAATTAATTAAATGAAGATTATTCATTACGATGTTCAAAATTTCAGTTTAATGGTATCATAAATATATTAACTTCGTAAAATAGAGGCGAAGTAAATATTCATTTCAAATTTTATATTTTAAATGTTAGAAAAATCTATTAAATAATACTTTTTTTTTTTTCAGAAATAATAAACCTACATCATCTAAATCAGAGAATAAATGAAAAAGGAACTTCAACACATTATGCATTTATATTTGCATTTTTTTTTTTTTTTTTTTTTTTTTTTTTTTGACTAATTGTGGAATTATTGTAATTTATTTCTACTTATTTATTCATTTAGTAATTTTAAAATGCAAATGCTTTTAAAATTAGTGGCAACTTACTGTTAAAAGAAGCACTCATATCTAAGAATAGTTTTTATGGTTACAGACCCGTATATGATATTGAACTTTGTCTTATCACTACCAAATACTGTACTACCAAGACAATAATCCTCTAATCTATAACTGTTTATTCATAAATGGTAAACATATTTTATTTCTACGTGAGTGCTTTTCCTCAGTATAATAAAATTACAATATATTTTCATCTTTGTTTTTCATTTATAAACTGAAACCCAAATACAGGGGATGGGCATTCTCTGGTTATAGACACCCCACCATAACTTTTAACAGAAATCAAATATGGTGGATTTAAGTACTGTCAAACTTGTGTTGTAAAAGTACGCAGTTTTTGTGCTAACACCGAAGTGAATAGACGCATTTGTTTAGTAAGAGCAACCATTGAAAAAAAATCTGAAAAAGAAAAAAAAAAGCAACACGAAAGTAATTTGTGAGTATCTTCAGAATGCGATACATCGAACTGAATTAATTTAAAACTGTAAGTGTAATGTTTATTAATGCAGTATATTCATTATATTTTGTGATGCAATATCGAATTCAGATAAAATGTTGACCAAAAATTGCTTTTTATGTCATTATAAAAATGGCTGCCATTCCCGGTTGTAGGCACACATGTGTTTTTCATTTAATGCGTATGTTTCACTTACAAATTTTGAAATATGGTCGTTTATGTCAACATAATATATTTTATTAGGGTTTTTATGTATTTTTAGACATCTTTAGCCATGTCAAACCCGGAATAGTCAACTGATACAAAAGAAATAGATTTTAATGCGCTGGTTAAAGACATTTTTAGGATTGCTTAGTAGATAGGGTATCTATAAAATCGATTGCCCGAGAATATAGTGTTCCTCGCAGCATCTGTGAACCTCCAGAAGAAGACTGGAAAAGTAAGGGAACTTCCACCTGTCAAACTGTCGTCCAAGCGCTCTAAAAATAGAAACATCCACAGTCTGATAATGATGTGGACTTCTGCATCATTTGTTTGAGCACTTGCTTCCATGCCTAACAAGAGTCAACTCAATCAAATGCAACGAGTGTGATCGTCTAGTGCATTGGAAGTGTGCCAATAAACGTACAAATTATTTTACTTGGAAGCATTGCACTTCTGATTTGGAGGACGAAGAAAGCGACGAATAAAATTAGGAAAATTCCATTTTCTGTTGTTAGTTTGACCACAGAATCCTTACAAAATGATGGAATTTTGTTATTTTCTGTATTTATGGTGTTTTTTCTTATTATATTCTCATTTTTAGCATGTTTTTCAAGTGTGTCCACAGCCATGTATACAATTTTTATTTTTGGCCAAAAATGAACACTTCACAAAATTAGTGATAAAATTTTTCTAGCTGATGGAATCGATACCGTTACTTTGTCAAACTTTAGCTAAGGGCTCTAGTTTTTCTATGGTATTCATATGTTTGATTAATGTTTACTCTATCAAAAGTTATAAACCAAAATAAAAACTGTGCCTACAACCGGAGACATTCCCCTATAATTATATAATGCATTATATTTACTAATTATGCCAGTTTTTATTATTAGCGATAATTTGATAATTTTCAAATATGTATAGTTGCTTTCACTTCATAATTTTCCTACTTCCTCTTTAAATAAAGAATGTAGGAAAAGTTTGCATTTTTGAAATAATTTTGTTTA
This sequence comes from Salticus scenicus, assembly GCA_963930645.1. Classification (NCBI taxonomy): domain Eukaryota; kingdom Metazoa; phylum Arthropoda; class Arachnida; order Araneae; family Salticidae; genus Salticus; species Salticus scenicus. The sequence continues at coordinate 144,104,918 of OZ005651.1, forward strand.
TAAGAGCTTGTTATTAAAAAATACACTGACAACGTACTACTATTTTATGACAAATACCATACGTTCGAAATAACGCTCAAATAACTGTTTTTTTTTTTTTAATCCTAAAATATTTATAAATGAAATTTTAGATTTCAATTAATTCCTGCAATCATTGATAAAATTACTTAGTAAAATAATTCTTCGAATGTGCAATTAAATATTTATTTAAACTTAGTCAAAAAATGCACTAAATATATGTCCTTGAAATTAAATTGTCAATTATATTTTATAACTTAACTAATATTTAATGTTTCTAATCTAAAAATACAATAGTTTACAAAAATCAAAATATATTATAAAGGTTATTAATATGAAACATTTATAATTATAAATAATTTAAAGAGATAAACATATAATGTTTATATTAACCCTAGAAACATTCTTATGATTGTTACAATTTGTCTTTTCGCAAAAGTTATATTGAAAGATTAAATAAATTGTTTCCATTAAAAAAAAATAATAATAGCAGCAAATAGACTTAAACTTGACTAGTTTGAATCTAAAAGAACGTTACTACATTTGATATACAATTATTTTCCGCGAGAATGCCTGAATTTAAAGACTAGATGATTAACAGATGTATATGTGAAAATAAAAAGATTGAGTAAAGATTTTCAATTTTACTCTCATTTCGTACAGTTTAGAAACAATTTGAATCTGAAATGATTCTCGATGTCCTGAAACTAAAATTCTCTTACTCTTTCTGTATAATAAAATAATCATTTCAACAAAAGTTTCGATAAATATTTGTCTCTTATTTTTCGAATTTGTTTGCAACTACAAAATTTATGTATTTTGATGATAAAACGCATGATTAATGTTAGAAAGTAGAACATATACCGTCACAAAATGTTTAACCTATTATAAGCCCTTTGTACACTGTAAAAAAAGTGGAAATATATCAGCAATAAAACAAAATACATACAGATTTTTTTATTATTCGAACACCATAATTTCACCATTATCTGACATATCATGTATTATGCTTTCGTGTTTTACTTTTTACAGTTTAAATATGTGTTTGAAAATTACTGAAAATTACTGATAAGTAGAAAATAAAAATATCAAAGATAAAATTTGTTATGATAATAATAAATTTGAATGTTTCTTTTAATGAGTTTATAAAGCTTACAAAACATAAAGTTAAATAATAATGTATTTTTAATCAGTAAATTCATTGAAGTGTATAGGTATTTATATTAGCACTGTATTTATAAAAACTTAATTCCTGCCAACGTTTTAAAAAGTCAGCTATAGTATTTTACTGAAATTAAAATCAGAATCGACAATACGACATACGACATACGACAATCATACCGAGGCACATACTTTTTGTGTAGAATTCATTTGAAACTACTTTATAATATTGCGTTGTCTAGGAGCTTATAATACAGTCTTTACGTATCTTTCCTGATCAAATAGAAAAACGAAAAAAATAGTTAATATTTAATAAGGTTTGTTGGAATCATGTAATTTCATTGTATAAATAAGGAAATAAATAAATAAGAAACCTTAGGTATAAAACTTATTCAGACCATCCAACTGACTTAGAGCTATGTGAAAGCATGATATATAGGAAACGTTTGCGATCCCAGACCAGTCAATTCATGTTCATATCTTACCAGTTACTAGATGATATTTATTTATTTATTTATTTAAACAGAAAACAATTTACAGCTCGTCAATAAATTTATAGTACAAATAATTCACACTGTTGTAAAAGAATGGATGATACTGAGACTAAAATTAAAATATTTCAAACGTATTGCTTTAGACGCAAATCTGTATTGATTTTGTTTTAGATATATTTTGCCCATCGTTCTTAAAAGCATTGAATATACTGAAGCGCTTGGCAAGAATATTGAGGGGAGTTGGTTCCCGCTCTACTCTCAATATTATTTTTAAAATCTTTGTATTACTGCTTTTGACGTATTGTTGCATACTCCTTATAACAAACTCAAATTCTTTGCTTTAAAGTTTAGAAACTCTACACTAGCAAGCATTAAGGCTTATTATTTGGGCAGTGAAATCCATGCCTAATGACGCAATTTTGTTTTTGACAAAAAAAAAAAAAAAAAAAGGAGAGAGAGAGAGAGGGAGGGGGCGGGGGAAGAGATTTAAAATATTTTCCAAGAGAGAGATTTAGTATTGTATGAAAACTTAAAATACATTGAAATGTAGAAAATAATGTAAAAAATGCATTATTTTCTACATTATTATTGTTAAAAGGTAGAAAATACATTCGGACGGAAATTCAACTCGAATATAGAAACCGTAAGATCCAGGTTTGAATTTCCAGAAGGTTTTGTTTTGGCATATAGAGATTTTTTTTTTATTTAACACAGAAGCGCAACTACCGGCTAAACCTAAAAGTCCCGTGGAACTACTGTTTCTCGAGGTAAATTTTAGTTTAACTCAATTCATATCGAAAAAGGATACTCCACCGGATGTACTATAGTGCATCGTTTTGAAAACTGTTGAGACTAAATATTCTGAAAATGAGTTGCTACATGTCTACACAGATTGATCAGAGATTTCACGACATAATAATGATGGAGCCGTTCTTTTCTCGGTATTATTCTCCTTCTATGCAATATCTGAAAAGTATCCTACTGTTTTTGACGGTAAAGAGGGAAAAAAATTACATTGCTCTTAAACAATTAACTTGTCAACTGTACGATAAATTAAAAAATGTAGTATTAATGTCAGAAATACAAACTGCCATTCCATCCACTAGTTCTATTCAAACTCCACTACCAAATTAGATTTTCCTATGTCAGAAGCTGCTGGTTTGAGGTTTCCGGAAATACGTATTGCTTTTATATAGTTGTATCCCTGGTTAGTAAAATTTACAGGGTAACAATCAGACTTTCTTGCCAAACGGCGTATTAGGTTAATACGTTGTACAAAACGAGAAAACTCTTTCATCACTTTAAACTATTTATAAGTCAATTTATGCAGTCGACAAATCAGTAAATACTTCCATGTAAAATGGAAGCCACAATTGGAAAAAGTTGCTTCTTAGATTTAGCAGTGCCTGCTTTTTCGTTATTTAAGAAGTGTGGCCTGATATTTGCTTATTTACCACGCATGATTCCTTTGCTACTAATCTCTGTCGTATTGACGTTCTTGCAGAGGCTATCTCTTCCCTCTTATGTGACGAAAACAAGCCTGCAAACGTCACCTGTGCGTCTGCCGAGCTCTCCATAGAGACACTGATATTGGGAAGTTAGAAGAATATTGGGATGATAACCTTCGGTTACATCTTGAAATTTCAGATGTTATATGCCGTTTATGTTTCTTTTGTATTTCTACTCATTGCTTTTTATAATTAATTTCATATGCTCCAGACATTAGTAAAAAAAAAAAATGTATTTTGCCCACACTGAGATGAATCTGCAAATGAAGGATATATGTAGTGCTTTAAAAGAAATATACCTTTTGAAAATTAAAAAAAAAACTCCTTTCATTCCCTTCCTATAAAAGGTGATCTTCTTATTATTTTGTAAACAAATGGCATGCTGAATTTTCATGCATAGGTCATATATTCCAGTATCAGGTAATCTTTATGTAATAAACCAGAGAAGGACACATATTTAGTCATCTGGCCACTTTTCTATGATTTTGGATTGTCTCTAGTCCTTTCATTGTCTCTCCATCGCAGTCCTTTGGAAAAACGATTCCTCTAGTTCAAAGTAACGAATTAGACATTCCAGATTTCATATCTTACTATCAAATAGCGATATATTTTTATCGTTCAATTTTATGCTCCCGAAATGTGAAAAATTTTTATTGTAGAAGCACTAATTTGCATACTGCAGTTTTATTTAGCACCATTTATTAACGCCATATTAAAATTTAATATTGATTATCTTATTTTTGAAATGAATTATCGCTCTTTCTGTGAACTTTTCTTAAATGTTGAAATTTTGCGTACATTTTTAACGTTTTTATGAAGAACAAAACTAATATAATTTTTAATTTTCTCTGATTATTTTTTAAAGAATTAAATTTTATTCCCAGTATATATTTTAAACGTTGTTGTTTTTGAGTTAAAATAAAGCTTTAAATATTAAATAAATTTCATTCGAAGAATTTGAAAAGTAAAATATATTTATTAATAATTTACTTAGCGATTCATACTGTTTTTCAGTATTTTATAAAACATATATCTAATAGAATTTTAGATTATGTTTACAATATTAGAAATATCAATTTATGAATTAACTTACACATAAACAATGTTCATTTTAAATCTTACACAATGTGTTTCCAATTGAAATGCTCTTTAAAATTTAATTTCATTGAATATTTAACGGATTAGTATTATTGTATTTCCTGAGACTGCAAAATATTTTTATTTCAAAAATCAAATTATGTCTTTCAAAAAAGGTAAGAGTAAAAATAAATCTGTATTTTTCGATTAAAATCTGCGGAGAGGATTAGTAATTCCGCTTATTCCATAAAAAAAAAGAAAAAAAAAATCATTCTTCTAAAAAGATAAAAATCTGTTCATTTAGAACAATCATTAAAATATTTTCCAGAATAGGAATTAGAGGAGTGGTTTTTAATATTGGAATAATTACAATTTGTAGTTTATGCGAAAAAATATAATTAATGAAATATTAAAATTTCAAGAAATCAATCAAGTAAGTAAATTTAACTAAAAGTAAATAATCGTGCATAATGCATAAAATTCAAAATATTTTATAGTATTAGCAGGATATCACTGAGATTCAAATACGGGCTTCTTTGCATTAAAAGTGTACACATACATTCAAAAACACGTACTATACTAACAAATTTTGTGAAAATTTTAGTGCGTTTTTAAAAATAATTTTTCGAATTTTCACTTTGCGAAAAACGTGTATGATAATTGTGTATATATATATATACAGAGAAAGAGAGAGAATAAAATATCAGTTTTGGGCCTTTATATCTGTATCAAAGTTTCTGAAGTTAGAGACAGATGATGCTAGTAGAATATTTGTTAAGCAGGGCAGCTTGTGGTTCCATCAGTTGTAAATTAGAAAATCCTTTTTTATGCTGCGCAAGATTGGTTGGTCAAAATATTGGTAAGAATTTCAAAGAAAAATTGGGAAAATGAATTTAAAAGTGTGTCTTTACTGGGATGTATAATTCGAAGTTTTCATACTCACTCAACAGGAAACAAAAAGTATTTAATTTACTTTAAAATGTACATGGCTTTACTTATTCTTGATTTGAAAAACACTAATATGTAAAGAGGAAAAGTTTGTTTGTATGTGGAGTGTAATCTCTAAAACTACGGAACAGACTTAAAGTAGAAAAAAAAATCTGCACTATCCTTGAGTGCTATAGGCTATAATTAATTTTGATTAAATAAATTTTTATATTTGAAATTTCAATATTTTACTTAAAATCCCCATAAAATCCCTGAAAAATGAAATATTAAAAAAATTAGCTGATGCCACTAGAAAACAAATTTTTATATGTTCATTTTCTTTTTCTTTTATCTTATTTTATTGACATGAAAAGAAATATATATTTATGCGTAAATAATAAAATTGATATAAAACTTTTCGAAAAATTATACCTGCACGGTAAAATTAACGTCATTATAGCTTTAAAAGTACTTTTTTTTTTTTTTCTAATGATACAATTTATTTTAAAATACTTGTGGATATTCTAAATATTAGCGTTTAAAAATTTTTATATATTATATTTGTTAGTATTTACTATTAAAAAAAATAATAATAATGATTCACATGATCATTTTTTTTTTTAAATCTTATTTCTTTTACATTATTTTTAATATTTTTTACTTTCTCTTATCCATATATAGGATACATAAAGTATTGTTTTGGGATCAAATTTTAGAAATCGAGATTTTGTTATATTTACACGTTTTGAGAAACCCTTAAATCCGAAAATCATGTTTTTAGCGGTTGTGGGTGCGTGCGTGTCTGTGTGTCTATTATCAGCATGCCTCAAGAACAAACAGTAGTAGAACGTCAAATTCGGTATCATACAGGGATACTACACTAAACTTTTCGTTGAGAAGCAAATACAATGGAACCTGTCTAAAGTGAACACCCTAGGGACTGGCTAAAATGGTCACTATACGCAGGTGGTCACTTTATAAAGTCTCTTTAAAATTGGAAAATGGTCACTTTAGTCAGGAAAATGGTCACTTTAGTCAGGTGGTCACTTTACCAAGGTGGTCACTTTTACAGGTTCCACTGTATTTCGTGTACAGAGACACCCCAGACAATTTAAATACATTACATTTATGAAGGAAATTGCAGTTAAGTAGGAATTAACATCTATAGGCTGCACTAAACTAAATTCAATAAATACATATATTTTTATGTGCGTAAAAACATCTATTATGTAGATTGTTTTACGTAAATCATTCATCATTCGTTTACAGGGCTGCCCAAATTATTTGGATATATTAGGGCTATACTTGGAAATTGCTGGAATTGTAATTCATTTTGTGTTAGATGTTTTTCATGTAAAATTAAATTTATGTACAAAATATAGTTTATAGTGCATATTGTTTAAAAACAATATACAGGGCTATCCAAATTTGAGCTAAATATTCTTTTCGTTTGAATGTAATTGATGGAAGTGCTTTGCTGCTTTTTACTATGTCGACCAACGATATTCATGAAAAAAATTAGTTTTTCATGCTCATGCTGTAAACAAATTACTTTTTGAAGTTCTATTTATATATTTTGTTTTTTTCTATAATATCACGTTTTGAGGTTTCTGAATACGATAGTCAATTATTTAGCGGTTGACCTTTATGTATATCTGTTATCAGTACAATTTAAAGAAATAACTGCAAAAAATTCAAATTTGGTATTTAGAAGTTTGCCACTTAAAAGTTTGATGAAGATTGGAAAGTTTGAAGGCAGATTAATAACAGCCTTAACTTTTCTTTTTAAATAAATGTAAGGACTATAATTGAACGGGTGTTTGAGGGGGTGGAAGCCCCCCTCACACAGAATTTTTTGCCAAAACTGTTTCTAAACCTAGTTTAGATTATTTTAAAGTACATTGAACTTTATTATCTTACCTTATTAATCTTGAGTCTTTATATGCAATCTGTCTTTATCGTAATAAAATGCAGGGTAAGAGAAAGCCGTGTGAATGACACACCAGATTATTTAAAATAGCCTAATTGCTAAAAAACATAGATGTTTTTTCTTTTTGTTTTCTCGCCGCTAATTTTCAATTAGATGATTGTCACACAATTGGGCGCATTTAGCGATACAACCACATGACGTGCATTTCAGCTTATTTTTTTTCGTAACTAATAAAAAAATATATATTCGTTACATATAATAAAATAAGATGCCTGTGTGTTTTGTGTTTATGTGTTTGCGTACATAAAGCTGTACTGAGAGGGCTTTATTTATAGGTCCTCCTAGATGACCTTTTAAATTTTGGCACTAAAGTAGACCAGACATGGCGACAGGGATGGCGAGAGCAATTCAATATCAAAGCTTATGCTCATAAAAATAAATTTGTTTTTGTTCATTTTTGTTAATAGAAAGACCTATTTTACTCCCTCTCCTAATCTATGATTATTATTTAAACTCATTAAGAGCTTAAAATATTAATTCTTTATAATTTTCAATTAAAATTTAGTGTAAAGTTTGAATAAATTAACAAAAGATACACGGTTAAAAAATAGCAGTTGGGCAAATGTATTTTTTAAGTTAAACTTATTTAATCTAATTTGGTACTTAGAGTTATTTGGATAGAGGAAGTTATTTGGTAAATTTTATCTAACCAGTGTAATATAAATATATATACATATATAATAAAAAAGACGTAAATTTTCATTATTAATATGTAATCTGTACTGAAATTTGAGACTTAAATTTTAGTTTGAAATAATTTTTATCAATTTAAATTTTGATCGAAATTAACCCTTTCAGGACCATAAGATTTCCAAGACTAAATATGCCAATACAACACAATATTTTAGCTATTGTGGGTGTAAAGTAAGAGAATATCACCAGAAAAACATAGCAGGTTGTATAGGTTTCCTATAATTTCATGGGAAATATTTTCCCTATGGACCATAAAAGTGAATAAACGAAGAGTTAGGTTTATTATATCGGTATTTTATTTATTGCTTTGTAATACAAATTTATTGCTTTGTAATATAAAAATTAACAGAAAAGTAAAATAAATAGCTAGTTATGGTATTCTACGAAACAATTTCGTTTACTTGTGAAGCACAAGTGGACATTGCACATAACACATTTATTATGTGTCCTATTTTCTATACGTTTTTTTTTATTCGTTCAGAAACACATTTGCTGCCTTGGACATACGTTTTATTTTGACATTCAGTAAAAAAAATATCGATTCAATAATAATTGAACAATCGATAACGATTTTTGTAGAAGGGAAAAATATTTCCCTTGGGCGTGAAAGGGTTAATGGTTGTAAAATCAGCATTTTTCAAAACACAAAACAGCGCACTGATAAGTAATTACCGTTTACGATTGTTTACTCTCCAAACTGTTTTGTACGTTCATTTTAATTTATTATGAAACACAAATAAATGTGCGTACTGTTTTACTTTAAGACATAACATTTAAAGATCAAGTAAAACTTTAGCTTAGTTTAAGAATTTCATATTAAGCTAAAGGTTGTATAATATGATCATATGGTTTACGTATAAATATATATGACATAATTTGTAGTTATAATAGTGTAGTTATAAAAGTGTATTTATTTAACGTAAACATTTTAAGCTAGTTAGAATGAAGAGTATGAAAAACGTTTTCCTGTATTTACCAAAAAACATTTTTGTATCAGTTTTTATTGTGATAAATAGCCAAGAATCGGACATTTTAAGTATTTTTCTACAGTCTATATATTGTGATTCCACCGGAATTTTTTTTTTTTTTATGAACATACATAACCTCATGAGGAGAGTATTCACTAATTTGTTCAAAATTTTTTACGTATGTGCCTATGGAGACCTTCTTTGTGATATCATGAGGGTGAGGAACACATTACCGAAGGAAGCGGATACAAGTAGCAGGGTTTTGAGCAATTTCATTTTTTTTTTTTTTTTTTTTTTGTAAAACGATATAAAAATAGTGTCTTTCTTTCTTATTCATTTCAATATAGTGACCAGCGAAACGGACAAAGCCTGCTAGTTTATAATATAGCAACAACTTCCTATAATAGGCTGTACTGTGTACTAAACTTTTATACTAAATTTTTTTAACTAAGATTTTCGCTTCATAATTGTAAATATATTTAACTGTATGTTCCGAATCATTTTTGAAACTGTATTTTTAATTGCGTTTTTCTTTGATTTTAGACTAAAAGAAGCTAGATGAAGACTTAGAGAGATCGATATGTGTTGTACGGCAAAGAGGTTTGTCGATATGGAAGATTGAAAGAACTTATTTGTTGCCGTTAAATACGAATTTTGAAAGAAGGGAATCGTTCTGTTGATATGAATTGCAAGAGAACAGGATCACAACGTTAGGAACATAATACGAAAAGGAAATTTGAAAAGAAAACGAAACTGCCGTTTATTTGTAAAAAGAAATGATGCAAAGTTTAAGCAAGTAGAAAATTCTGGAAAATCTGCAAGCTATATGGATTCTAAAAGAGATTTGTTTTTAAAAAAAATGAGTTGTTATCAAAACGATGCTATAAATAATGCTACTTGATTTAATTCTTTGGCAGCCAGAAAGTATTTTCGTATCTTGGAGATCAATGTCTCCGAAAAAGTCAAAATTATTATTATTATTATTATTTGAGAAGCTTAGAAACGTAATGCCGAGCATCCAAATTGTGGGTTTAGATCTTGCAGATGGGACGAGTCTGACTATGGTGCAAAAACATTAAAAAAAAAAAAAAATGTTGCTCGTAAAATAATAAAAACAGTGGTCTTGAGAAAAAAAGAAAAAAGAAATATAACTTAACACTTGTCTTTGCTTCCAATGCATCTTCAAGCGTTTTTCTTTCCATCAATGTTATCTACAAAGGAATCTGTCTGTATAAAGATCTTATGAAGGGTGCTCCAGGTAATTCAATCTATATAACATCTTCAAAGGAATATGCTGACTTTGAATAGTTTTACTCATGACATATAAACGTCAAGGATAACGTATTTTTTAGATACCACGTACTTTTCCTTCCAGATGGTCATGCGTCTTATTTATCTTTTGAAACTTTATTTCTAGCGAGAAAATATGATGTCTGTTTCCAGATGTTCCTTCCCCACACTATGGATATAAGGTGAGGTATTATAGGTCTGCTATCAAAATCTGCATAGGACAATTTTTTAACAGTTTATTACAAATTATTACTCACTAAAACAAAAAATAATACAAAAAAAATCCATCACTTTTTTTTCCAAAACTCTAATTTTGTCTTTAACTTTACGTGAAAGCATGAAATCTAATATACTATTGTTTATTATAAAAGCAATATTCAAAAAAATATCCAATAGTTATTTCTTACTTTATAACAATATTTAAATAAGTTAATTTAAGCAATATTACAAAATGGAAAATAGGAGTAGTGTGGGGGCAGTGAAAGGGGTGAAATCGAAAGTGTGTGAGGAGTTAATTTGTATACAGCCCCTTGTACACAATAAATGCCATATTTGAAATCTACTCTTAATTTTCACCAATTTTGTAATTGGAAGTATGTTTTTATCATTTTTAGTTTAAGAGATAATCGTTGTAACATCTATTTTGAATCACCTGGTATACATTATATATATATATATATATATATGTTTGACCATTAAAGGCTAAACAGTAAAGTAATGAAATCATTTTATTTTTAAAATACAGAATTAAATTACAATGTTTTGTTTTAAATAAAGATAGTCAATTTTGTTTCTTTTTCTGAGTGAAAAAATTTAAAGACATTTTTAAATTCAGCTTTTAAAAACAATCAGGGTTTTATTATTCTTTTGAACATGTTTTAAAAATTTATATAATGCAAAATGCTTCATCTAATTGTCTTGAAGAATATGTATTATTTTTAAAATACCTTTATTTTATACTTAAAAAAAAAAAAAAAAAAAAAAGATACAATGTGTATACTCTTTTATTCTTTAACACAAAGTTAAAATGCAGAATAATTTATTATAGTTTTATTTTATTTGTGAATTTCGCTTCAAGGATAACTTTTATTGCGTGTAAGAAAATCAATTTCTAAAAGCATTTTCTGTCTTCATTTATTATGATATTAATCATATTTGACGGATCGCTAACGACTTTTCTTTGCGCTAATGCTTTTGTAAATGTGGATGTCACGCATTAGCATTGCAAAACAACCTTATCTTCTTACATTATGACTTTCGAAAAAATATTGAAGCGTTCTATTTTTTTTTTTTTCTTCTTTATAAGGATCTGTTTTACGTTCTAAGATCCGAGAAAAGGATTTGATCCATGAAGATTTATTCCAATAATAAAAAGCAACAGCAATGTAATTGAATTAATTAAGATAGAAAGAATATTTTATATCTTGGAAGGGAAAAATGTATTATGAGTTTTTATGCGAACAAGATAAATAAGATAACAGTTCGAAATTTAATGTTGCTTGAATAATCTGTTTTTGCGGTGCTGTTTTATTCCTTATTTTTCAGAATGTATGTATTAACACTGGGAAGCATGATTTTTTAAAATGTATTTTCAGATTTTTTATAATGATTTTTTATATTTTTTTTATAAGAATTTAAAATTAAATTTATTTAGATGGATTAAAATAATAGCCCAATAAGGGTAGTCTGGGAAAATAAGTTATCAAATAATTTTAGCCAAATTATTGTTTTTTGTTTATTTTTAATATAATTAAGAAAAATTTATATTTATATAAACGAAAGCATTTTAAAATATTTTACGTATTAAAAATATCATTCATATTCTCTGTCTAAATAATCACTATATCGGAATTAGTTGAATAAAGATTCACTTACATCTGATTTTTGTATTTTATTCTTATTATTCTTATTCTTATTATTTCCTTGTGATCAAAACTGATTTCATCAAAATATTATTGAGTTCTTTTATTATGGTCTTTAAAGTACTGTGTCTAAATGTAGCTATAAATCTTATTAAAAACAAAAGCATATCTATTTAAAAACATGCGTATTAATAGCTTTGAAAAAACAAAGAATAGCCAAACATTTTAATATTTTTACCAGATTTATCATCACTATTTTTTGAAATGAAAGTGTCTTTAGGTCTATGGATCAGTAAAAAGGAGGGCACAAAGTTTAAATGATTTGAACAAAGAAGCAGAAAAGAAGTTTAAAAATGCATTTAGTGTACTAGCAAAGGGTCGCGGGTTCAAATCCCGTCTTTCACCCGCTCTTTGATAGCCTGCTGCCGCTTAAACCGATTCTTCTTTCCATAGATATTGTAGAACACAATAGTACTGTACATATCAAGAAGAGACGATTTTACAACTGTATCCAGATGCCCCAAAAGAGGATTGGAAAGCAATTTTATTTATACAAGCAACATATACGCAACTAGCCATTGGGGAAAGAAAGAAATACAGTAAAGAAGAAGCAGCTGCCATTAGTGGGATTGCTACAGTCTACTGGACCAGCCAATTTAAACAAATTTTTCATATCCTAATGGGTTTAGCCAGTCAGATATGTCTTAACGCAGGTAAAAAAGCCTTAATGAGGAGTAATGAAATCGATTTATTAATTTATCTCTTAACTTCAATTCTGTAGCTAGAATAGATATATTAGCACAAATGGATGCCCAAAAACATACAATAGTAAGCAGTATAGATCAATACATTTTCGACGATTAAGTAAGCTGAAAGCAAATACACTCATGTCCATAAATTAAGGATAATTCAGAATCACACGGAAACTGAACTTTAATGCAAAAATTTCACTTTTAGAATTACCACACATTATCTTCAAGAATAATATGCAAATTATAGGAAGCCGTCAGCTGGCGCCAATATGACGTTACAATGACGACAGTGTATTAAGGGGTGGATAAGGAGTGGGAGCGAAGATGGAATATTCTTCGCAAGCGTTCTGTAAGTTTCTCAGTGCCACAACCGAATATTTATGAAACAGAGGACGCATGTGGATGATTTTTTACGTGGTAGAATTATCAGCCGACTGGAATGTGGGCGTACTCAGATAGAAGTATCGGAGGAATTTGGAGTCGCCTAAAGTGTCATCTCTAGGCTTTGGAAATGATTCCAAAACGTTGGAAATGCCACTCGACATTACAGTACTGGTCGGCCCCGAGTTACAACGCCGAATGATGACCGGTATCTGACACAGTAACTGCTAAAAGAAGCAGACGGAGCACAAAATCAGACCTGTCTCATCAGCTATGTGCAGCTACAGATATTACAGTTTCAATGAAAACCGTGTACAGACGTTGGGAAGATATTTGTCTATATGCTCGCAGGCCTGTCAGATGTGTTCCGTTCACGGCAACGCACTGTCACCAGTGGTTAGCTTGAAATAGAGAACAGGCAATGTGGACCGCGGCACAGTGGGCTTGAATGATGTTTTTCGATGAGTCCAGCTTTAGCTTGCAGTCTGATTCACGTCGGACTTTCATATGGAGAACACCAGATAACCGTTTCCACCATGACAACATCATTGAACGACACTGTTACGGTGGTGCAGTTGTGCTCGTTTGGGGGGGGTGATACTGGGCTCCAGAACAGATCTGCATATTCAAATTGGAACCTTGACAGGCCAAATTAATCGGGATATCATTCTAGAACAACATGCACGTTTATTTTGGGGTGCCATGGTACCAGAATTTGTGTTTATGGATGACAATGCCCGCCCTCACCGTGCAAACATTGTAAACGAATGCCTACAATCTGAGGCTATCACCCGTATGGAATGGCCAGAATTCTCACCTGACTTGAATCCGATAGAGCATGTGTGGGACATGCTTGGCCGACGAGTTGCAGCTCGTCAACCACCTCCTACATGTGTACCAAAACTTCGGAGAGCACTGCTTGATGAGTGGGGTAATCTTCCCCATGATCAGATCGATAATTTAATATTCAGCATGCCTAGTCGTTGTATGGACTGTATTTCATCATCTGGGAGACATACAATGTACTAACCATCATACCAACCATGTAATGTTAAGTTTTTGTGAGGGAGATAATTTTTGTAATTGCTCCAGGGAGCAAAAATCGTAGTTTTTATGAATGGTATTCTACATAAACCACCATTTTTGGTTTTGGTCTTTTGTTTAATAAATGGGTTTTATGAATAAGTCGTGTCTGTTTTGCTTCTGAACCTTTATTTGCCGCAGCTAGCATTATCTTTAATTTATGGACATGAGTGTATAAACAATTCCGATATTAAGTCTCCATGAGAAAGTGGGAGACTTGACAACTACGACAATCATAATTCAGGTTAAATTGCATGTTACTCCATCTAAAAATTATAAATCAGCTATAACAAACCCAATTAATTGAAATGTTGTGTATTTTGGAAAGTCTCGAAAAAAGATACAGGAAAAGTTTTGCAGGTGACAAAAATAGTTCTGCACAGAATCGGTCATGTTTTAGATATACTTCTGATATGAAAGAAAGTGTGGCAGCTGGTATGAGCGAAATAGAAATCTGAAACTAAAAATCATTAATATTTGATCATTAAAAACATTAATTTTCATTTCGGATATTTTTATCTTTGGAAAAGGGCATATCAGATAGTTCATACTCTCTATTGTGTAGATACTTAAGTGTCTCTCTATCTGATGTTTCTAAAACCAAATACTGTTGTATCCTTGGATAGTCAAGTACAAACAAAAATAACCCCAATTTTTTGAAAGTGCTAATATGAAAAATACCTTTTTGAAAAACAAGCGTTATTTTAAAATATAGAATTTCTATAAATAAATGTTACATATAAACTGTATTGGTGTTAACATATATTACTTTATTTTTATAAAGCTTCATCGTTGATTCCTAAAAACAGTTAATGTATCGCTTTACATTGAAAAAATTCTAATTTTATTTTTGACTAATTTTTTGGTTTAAATTATTAATGATTATCCCAAACTATTATTGGTTGTTTCGAATATCTTTAGAATTTGCATAATTTTTCAATGAAATAATGACGGAGAAAGAACGACATCGAAGCAAACAATTCCGTTTAGTGATTGCCAGAGTATCTTCCAGAAAGTATATTGAATCACTCTACGATATATCCTATATACGATAATTGCGATTGCGTACATTTGTGATTTTTCCTGCACATAAAATTGCGCATTTGACATTGTACTCTTAAGTATTTGGAACTCCAATTCACTTCATGAACTTTAGGGGGGAAAAATTTAAAGTTCCTTCATCGCAATCTTGATAAAATGGGAAAGTTACATTATACTTTACAGTTTTTATTTAAAAAATGTACTAACTTCATTATAAAGAGCTATTATGAATATACATAGCTGCTTTGATTTTAAGGAAAAAATAATAATTTTTTTAGTAATCTCTAATTATATAAGAAAGTTAGCTACGAAAAAAAGTTATTTTAACATAACATTCTCCATTGTGATTTTAAAAACAGTGAAAGTCATTTTGCGTGAAGTATAGGTAATTTGAAATATCAAATGAATTAATTAACAAATGTATGAATTGTTAAATTATAAATGTAAACCTTTGTAAAATAATCTTTATATAATATAATGTATTTAAAAAAAAAAAAGAAAAAAAAAAAACGCATTTTTTGTTTGATATATGACATTTTGAAAAATAAATATATATTAAAAGTTATACTTCTCTCGTCACTTTAAAACTTCATATTTAAAAAATGATGTATTTATTTATTCTTTTTTTTTTCAACTTACTTCAAAATTTATGTACATAATAAATGACATATAAACAGACATTTTTTAAATATTTTATTTCTTAAACGGTGTATATTCAGAATGATTCAATTAACGGCTAATGGAAATTCAATAATTTTTTAAAAATATCCTTTTTCTCTCGTAACGCTTTTTTTTTCAAGAATTCTATGAAAAGGCAAAAACTTTTAATCCTCTTTTAGTAAGTCTTTAACAGTATTCCAAATTTAATGTCATTGTGACTTTTTTCATAAGCATTTTCTTGTTTTTTCATCAATTCAGCAAATTAGATTTTTGTATTTCAGTTCGCAGCAGGTATCTGTCATGTTTAAATGATTACAGTTCTCCGCTTCTACAACTGTTTTCAAAGTCAGTTCATCGATCAGTTCCCATTTCTTGTTGTAACCCATTATCTCTTTTCTTCTCAATATTTATCATTTTCTCTGCATTAGCACAAAGAATATAAATTAATTTATCGATCATTTCAAAGAAGTCTTTTTTTTTTCCTTATTTTTTTATTTATTTTTCATTTAAGAGTATTTAATTTGGTAAAAGATTTTTAAAGACTTAAATTTTTCATGGTAGAAGAGTGTTATAACATTTAAATTAATTAAAAGAATTTTAATAAATATTAACTATAAACTAGTCCTTCCGGCTCATTTGATAGGGTAGATTAATTTTTTTTTCTTATCAAGTGGCCGCCATTTTAAAACAATATGGTGGATAAAATTTACTAATGAAATTGGTGGAGATGTTGATGTGAGCTATGTACATACGGTGTTTTAAGCAAATTGATTCATAAATAGTTTTTTCATGTGAATTTTAAATTTTCAAGTGTCCAGTACTTGGAAAAAAATGGCGGATCAAGTTGGCCAACAAGCGTATTAAATGCATATTATTCCATTCAAACACTCTATAAGATATCTGTTCCTATAAATTAGCTGGTTAGTTCAGGAAAATTGATAAGCGTCCTGTACAAAAAAGCTCAATTTCAGGTCCCAAAAGTGTGTTCCTTTTAAAATGGCTGTACAGACTTTTTTCAAACTCGCTATATTAACCCACTTTAGAAATACTTTTGTATGTAATTGTTGTTTACCGGTCAACAATTACCTATGCCAAGTTTTGGTAAAAGTCGGTATTTCAAAAACGGCTCTAACGATTTTCTTGAAAATTGTTACCTAATCCCATTTCATAGATCCTTCTCCATGTATTACCTGGTTAATACAGAAAATTTAACAGTCATTCTGATTAGGTAGGTCAGCTTTAGACCCCGGAAATTGGTCTTTCAAAAAATGGTTCTACTAAAATGGCTAAGATAAGTCTAATGTACAAAGTCGGTTGGAATTAATTCTATATTTCAAAAGTTATGATGATGAAAAATTTTCACCGCTTGGAAAGAAAATGACGAAGCAAGTTACTCAGTGAACTAATTCAGTATAAGGTAAGCTCATTGTCCAAATTTGTTTCGAACTAATTTGGTATTTCAAAAGTTATCACGGTAACAAGTTTTCAAGTGGCTGCCACTTGGAAACAAAGTGGCGGATGAAGATCCCAGCCAACACATTCAAGATAATTGATAGATAAGTCCATTGTACAAATTGGGTTCGAATAAATTTAGTAATTTCAAAAGTTATTATGATGACAAACTTTCAAGTGTCCACCATTTGGAAATAAAATAACGTAACAACTTAGTTAATGAACTCATCGAAGATATTTGATTAATAAGTCCATTGTCTAACTATGGTTTGAATTAGGTTTAGTATTTTAAAGTTAGCGTGGTGATTAATTTTCAAGTGGCAGCCTGAATTTAGAGGTCGCAACTTGGAAACAAAATGGCGGAGCAAGGCTGCAAGCGAATTCGTCCAATATATTTGTGTAAGAAGCCCACTGTCCAAACTCTTTTACAATTAATTCAATATTTCAAAAGCTATCGTGATGCCAAACATTCAAGTGGCAGCCTGATTTCAAGCGGCCCCTTAATTTAAGGTATCCGCATTGGAACAAAATGGTTCAAATCCGCATCAAGTTCATTAAGAAAATTGAGACCACCTATGTGGCCCATGTACACATAAAAATGTAAGCAAATCCGGTCTTAAATACGCTTTTTTCAAAGTAGATTTGAAATTTTCCTGTAGCTGCCACTTCGAAACAAAATGACGGAGCAACTTGGTTAACGAACTCGTCACTGTATTTGTGAGATAAAAGCACTGACCAACTTGGATTTGATTTTGTTCATTAGTTTTGAAGCTGTCGAGATGACAATTTTTCCATTATATATGTACATATATATATACAGGGTTGTTATAATTAATGTTTGCATATTCAGAAGGCTCTAGAGCAGGTTCTATTAATCCAATCGAAACAAAATTTCATTAGTGAAACAAGTGACTCGCTCTGCGAAAATCGAATAAAATGAAAGAAAAAGAAGTTAACTTTTCCAACAATAGGTGGCGCTGTGATCTAAAGGAAAATGTATTTCACAGTTGGTAGTTTTTGCAGATTCATTCTATCGATTTCGGTCAACCCAGAAGAAACACACGAAGTGTATTTTGTTTTTTACAAAAAATGTGAAAGAAAAGCCCTATAGATATTGGCGCAGAGCTACCTTCTGATAAAAATTGTAACTATTTATTTATTTTTATCGATTTCCGCAGAGCGCAGCTCGACCTATTGAGAAAAATAATGAAATGGCGAAATACTGATAATAATAATAATAATAATGAAAAAAAAGTTAAATTTTTTGTCAATAGGTATCGCTGCACCAATATCTAATGCGATTTTTGCAGACTTTTTATATTAAAAAAATAAAAAAATAAAATAAAATAAATAAATAAATACATTTTGTTGGTTTCGTCTGGATTGACCGAAATTGAAAGAATTTATCAGCAAAATTACCAACTGTAAATAAGTTTCTCTTTATTTTGTTTATTACGAAAAATCTGCTAAAATATAGATATTAGTGCAGTGCAACCTACTGACAAAAATTTTTAACTTTTTTTTTTCGAATTTCGCAGAACGCATCAATTGCATTACATACTAGTGAAATTCTGTTTGGTTTGATGCCATAGAACTGGCTATAGAGCTTTCTGAATAGGCTAACTTTAATTATAACAAACCTATATATATGAAGAGAGATAGATTGGTTGATAGATAGGTAGATAGATAAACTAAGTGATTACAGTAGGTCAATTTCTAAAGAAATCAAGATAAAAGGATTTGCAAGATAGTATAATTGTAATTTTTTTTCTGGTAGTTTAATTATAAGAGTATTTTTAGGTTCTTGATGAAATGTAATCTAACTGATATCTTCAATTATTGAAGAAAATGTTTGGTGATGCAATAATGATTTTAAAAATTTCTTT
Organism: Salticus scenicus; assembly: GCA_963930645.1. Taxonomy (NCBI): domain Eukaryota; kingdom Metazoa; phylum Arthropoda; class Arachnida; order Araneae; family Salticidae; genus Salticus; species Salticus scenicus. The sequence goes on from OZ005651.1 coordinate 144,124,161, forward strand.
CGTAATCATACCACAGAGAATAATTAAGAATGGCAAAATGTCCATGAATATTAAATGGAAATCATCACTGACTTGTAAGAAGAACAACACGTTCTTAATCAAAATATTATTATTTTTTTTTTTTTCCTTTTTAAGAAAACTTTCAATTGGGTATGTCAAGAACGAATAATTACAAGGAACAAAACCTGGTTTTTTCATGTCGATGAAAATTACATGAGCCAACGTTCACAAAAATTTTAGAAACAATAGATACATAAATGAATACACAGAAAAAAAGATGTTTTGTTGAAACAATAAAAATTTTGTTTTCCTGAAATTTTAACCCAAATTATTTTGTTATTTTAATCGATTTGGTTGTTTTACGCAATTAGATTTGTTGATTTATCAAATTTTGTTTAAATCAACAAAATTATTTTGTTAATAAAAAAAAAAAGAAAGAAAAAAAAAAAAAAGAAAAAACTTTTGTTGATTTAACATATGGCTCGTTCTGCAGCTTTTTACAGAGATATTTATGACAAAGCTCATAGAATTATACAATAACAATTACTGATTTTTACACTATATTCTTTTGGTTAATTCAATAAAGTTTTTCTTTGTTTAACTGAACAACATTATTGTTAAAATAGCAAAATTAGTCTTAAAAACTATTCAATATATATATTAACAATTTCTTAACAATTTTTTTTTTTTTTTTTTTTTTTTTTTTTTAGTGTATTATTAAATGATTGAAACATTTTTAAATTAAAGATATCACATTAGATTTGTATATTTTAGAATTAAATTACTGGAAAAAAATATAATGAAAGTTAAGTGAAAGTGTTAAAAAGGAGTGAGAAAAAGTATACTAAGAGAGAATCGTTTCTTCAACGCAAACAGTTAATTCTACACGTTCATAGCGAAGTTTAAAGCATCGTATTTCGTTATAGTTAACTCTTTTGGTCTCATCAATTACTGGATATTATTGAAAAAAAAATCTCAACGGAATTCGTAAATCATCATACAACCATTAATAATCATAGTTTATTGTCGGAGTGCCATTTGTAAAGAAGCAAAACCGATTTTTTAATACGTGTAATTGCTAATAAAGCTCTCTCGGAGAAAAAGATCTGTATGTCAATCCATAACTTAGTAATTACCAAATTCTCCAGATAAGATTGCTTTTTATATAGAGATGTGACAATTTTTTTAAATATTTAAAACAAAACGTTTTTACAAAAATTATAGTCAGTTTCACGTTTGCTGACTAAATCTACGATTCATAATTTCATAAATTATCCTAGATATTTCTCTCCGAAATTTTAACACCCATAAACCTAGCTTGTCGCAAAACCACAATGTCTTTTAACTAAATCTTGGGTGTATGCACTCACCTGATGTTGTTCATACATTGCTGCAAACGATAACATTGAGTTCTAGCACTGCGGTGACAGAAACCGCTTGGCTTTCATCTGTGCGTATAAAAACATTAATTGCTTTTATTACAAGAATTTTGGACATAAAAATTCATCAAAAATATCAGTTTAAAATCCTGTTTTGCAGTAGCGATAATAACTCAAGTGTGAGAAAAGAAAAAAAAAAAAAAAAATAGAACTTATCTAAGTGTGGCAAATCGAACGGATCTGACCGTTTCACTCGTAAGGTGACCGACAAAACTCTCCCTCAATGTATGTTATTCTCGTTTGGATAGGAACTTTAGTATTGAATGCGCACTATAGAAAGTTTTCTATGGTGTGGATAAGTTGAAAACCTGTGTTATTAGTAATAGTCCAAAGTATATAAGGTATAAACGGATAAAATACCATTCCAATTCTCAACGCTGAAAGGACAATTATTTTAATGAAAAGGGCTTATGCAATAAACTTTTATAAACTATAATTTACATTGCTCTAGAAATTTCTTTCTTTCTTTTTTTTTTTTCATCTCTTCAGTAAACAACGTATTTTAAAAAGAGCCTAATATCATTTCATTAAAATACATTACACCTAATATAAAACTACAAAGCTGATATACCCAAAATAAACTGATATATATATATATATATATATATGTATATATTTAACTTGACCCACTTCTCCTTCGTAAAATAAGACGTTATAAAAAGAGAGTTCTGAAACTGGGTGCATGTATGTAAATGATGAACATAAATATAGTAAATAGACAAACATGCATTTCAAACAAAAGAAAAAAGAAGTAGTGAAAAAATAATTAAGCACAACTTTCACCAACAAATAAAAATAGGTACGAGTAAAACACGAGAGAGGAAAAATCCGACGCACAGAATTTTGAACATTGGGGATTTTGTGGTGCATTTATGCTTAGTCATTATCGTCCGATGAAGGTAAGCGCGTATTTATTTCAACTCGAAAAACTTTTGTGCCTTTTCAGGAAATTTCTGTTGTTTGCTTTCAATGTGTTCATTCATATTTATATTTCATTATTATATTTCAATGCATTTTCTCTGCAGTGTATATAAGGGTTTTACTAAATGAACATTAAATTATACATATATTTATATTAGTGTAATTTTTTCATTGGTATATAAAAAAAGGCTCATTCCCATTTTATAATTAAATATTTATTCATTTTATATATAAATACAATATCCCTTTATCTTATCACTTCTTTCTCTCTACCATCAATATAGAAGGAGAATATTTCCTTCTCTATTTCTCCTGCCAGTTATATTTCCGGGCTGATGATTTAAAAAAAACACGCATCAAAAAAATATATTAAATGTGACCACTGTCTCATACTCGGAATAAGAAATGAATCGTATATAATTATATATATATACTCTATAACAAAAAAAATTGACGCACCAAGAAGGAGTAATGCAAACTAAGCACAAATTGACATGCATACAGGTTTTGATGGAATCAAGCACCAATTCATCATTATCGTCGATCCTACGTGCAACTGGTAGTTCAGTGACTTCAAATACCCTTAATAGGCGGCTCAGTGGGGTTGAGCTCAGTCCCCGGATCTCTCTTCCACTGAGGACGTTTGGAGCATCATAAAAAGGGTCCTACAACCAGCTCGGGATTTTACCAATCTAATGCAACAATTGGACAGAATTTGCCACAATACTTCACAGAAGCACATCTGCCAACTCTATCAATAAATACCAAGCCGAATAACTGCATACATAAGGGCCAGGAGTGGACAAACGCGTTATTGACTTGTTTACTTTGTGAGGCCCTTTCTCTTGATTAAATCATTCAAATTTTCTGAAAATCAATTGTTTTTCTCCACATGTACATCACATCTACCAATTTTTGTCCCATTCGGACCACCTATTTTACCCCATCTACCAATTTTTTCCCCACTTCTTCTTGGTGCGTCGTTTTTTTTTTTTTTTTTTTTTTTTTTTTTTGTAGAGTGTATATATATATATATATATATATATATATATATATGTACAAGAAGTTTCATAAGTCTCAGTACAGCTATATATCTCAAAAGGAAAGCAATATAGCTGAAAATAGTGACTTCAAAAGTTTCGTACATTCAAATGATCTATCAGATGAAATATCATAGGTTGAGGAGGACAACCCCCGTGATACAAACTCAATTTTTTCAAATAAAAACCATACTTTGTCTTCACAGAATCATGTTATACGGAAAAAAATCTGTCTTAAAACATGCATTTATTTTTTTTTTTTCTGGTCTCAAGACCCCGATTCTTATGCAGTAATAAAAAATCTGAAAGTTCCAAAATATCCTAATAAAATCAATTTCATTCAGTTCAATGATTAGAAAAGTGCCATGGATTCAAATGATCTATCAGATGAGGTATGATACGTGGGACCCCGGGGCCTGCAGACGTGCTAATGACACAAACTCCATTTTTTCAAAGAAAACCCATACTTTTTCTTCACAAAAACATATTAAGTTAAAAAAATATGTATTAAATCTTGTGTTGCTTTTTTCTTCTTTGAAGATTAGGGGCTTCGGGACCCCGACTTTTATGTTGTAATAAAAAAACTGGAAATCTAAAGTATTTCAATGAAAAAAAAAATTCGCTGAGCACAATGTTAAAAAAAGTGTTGGGCATTCAAATGATCTAACAGATGAGGTATCATAGGTGGAACCCCTGAGCCCCCAGAGGGCCCAAGTGACACAAATTCCATTTTTCAAAACGAAACCATACTTTCTCTTCACAGACCCGTGTAAAGCGAATAAAAATTGTTTTTAATTATATATATATATATATATATATACATAATTTTTTTTTTCTTTTTCAGAGTAGGAGATCCAGGGCCCGGAAACTTATGTTGTAATAAAAAATCTGGAAATCCGAACACATCTTAATAAAAAAGGAATTTCGAAAGAGAAAAGTGTTGTATCCATTTGAATAAATATAGTTTGTGTCGCGTGAGGCCCTTTGGGGTGCACCCATGATAGCTTATCTGCTAAATCAAATGAATGCACAATACTTTTGTAATCGCTGTGTTCAAAGAAATTGCGTTTTTATTGATATATTTTACGATTTCCAATTTTTTTATTACAGTATAAGTATCGGTGCCCCGAAACCCCCTATTCTACAGAATTAAAAAAAAAAAAAAAAAGATTTAAAACAGATTTTTTTACGTTTAGTACGATTACGTTAAACAAAAGTATAATTTCTATATGAAAAAACTGATTTTTTGTCAATGGGACCCCTGGTCGCCGGACTATTGTATTCCGTATGATATATTATTTCAATGTTTGAATATTTTGAAATCAATATAATCAGCAGAACTGCTTTCATTTCGAGATGTTTTGGTGTATCCAAACTTATGAAATACCCTATATATATACATATTACTTATAAGGTATTAGCATTTATCTAAAGAATTCATAATCTATGGTGGTCCGTGTATATTAAACAAAAAAATATTCTTTAAGTTTTTATTTTATTTTTTATTTTTATTTTATTTTTACTTAAAAAAAATATAATAATAACTTTTATGACAATACTCTTGATAATAATTTGATCTTTAAGGGGTCAAAATAGTTTTAATACCTTATATATCACTAAATCATTCAAAGTCTTATGTTTGTGTGTATGTGTGTAAGGTAAAAAGAGGTTTGTACACAAGGAATCTAGTCCTGGATGGAATGCTCTCGATAGGGATATCATGGATTTTGTTGTTCAGGGTAGTGCCTAAAGTGACGAAGCTCGTGTTTCGTAATATTTTATTAGTTTAGTCGAGAAACACGACTTGAGTCTTGATCTTGCATCCAAGCAGAATTGAGAGCAAAATCTCTCGATATTTAATTAAAAAAATGTTTAGGGAAAAAAAAAAATGTTTAAGAAAACATACTATTAAATAATCGGAAAGAAAATTGTACAAAAATAGCACAAGTTATGAAAGTCTCTAGGCAGTTAAATTCTGACACAAACGACGTTTAATTAATCAGATGGTAAATATTTAATTTTAATTAATTGAAACTAATATCTTACTACACCTGCTATGCATTAATTTTTCATAACATTGTTTCATTTCATTGGATTACAAATTTATACAATAAATTAAATTTATGATAATATTTGATATAATTTGATAAAAAATAATAATTTATAGCTATTATTATTTTAATGTAATGAAACTATTCAGCAAAACTGACTTACTATAATATGTAAAAATTTAATTATGTGAGCTATATAAAGTTAAATAAATATTTTACTAATATAATTCTTTTAGTATCTTATATATGAGTACATTTTTAATTAAAGCATATCTTAACTTGAAATAACATATTTCCTTCATCCAACAAATGTTCCATGAAATCCTATAACTTCATTCACTGGCTTTTCCAATGTGCATTTCAATATAATTATTTGAATTTTAAGAGAAGACTAAAAACGGAAGTTGAAATGTCAAAATAGAGTTTATTCTCTTATTCGAAAATGATTTTTCATCCAATTATCCCCAGAGTTTTGCATTTTTAACTCCATTTATATTCTCCTAACTTCCGGGCTTTAATAAAGTTCCTTTAAGATTTCGAATAAAGCAGTGAAGAATGGTTCTTTATCGCAGAATCCCTTTTGATTCACGCACACCCATATAAAAAGAATTATTTCCTTCAAAATGTATGATTTTACTAAAATAACTTTTTTTTTTTTTTTCTTAGATGAATATATTAAGTTTTTTGTCACAGTAAAAATTGTATTTTATTATGAAATTTAATGTAGAACAAAGATTACTTCTTCTATTTTTTTAATGATTATTAATTATAAATCTTAAATCAGGGTCATTTACATATAGTAATAATAATCACTTAAAGAAGTGTATTTTAGTAAATTTATGAAAAGAATGTTATCATTTATTTAATTTTGAAAATTAAATACATTAATTTCGTATCGAGAATTATTACAAATTTTAATTTGTCAACAGCGAGATTTTTTTCATAAGCGTTTTTTCATTTTTTGTGTCATATTTTTTAGCAAATGCAGATGGGTTTAGTTTTAAACAGCTTACTCGCAACCCGAAAATAGAAAGTGTAAAATTCAATTCTATTTATGAAAACAATCTAGCAATCAGATTTTAGGACACCTATATGTTTTCATGTCTCTTGAAATTATTTTTGAAATTTTACGGTAAGATGCATAAGTATACGTATATGCATACGTATATGCATACGTATATGTGTACATGAATGTGCTTATGTTTGTACAGGGGGATTAAAAACAGAAGTATCCCAATATATGAGTTCGTACAGAAAGAACCAATTAAGAAAGTAGGAGTTAAAAAACTATATATGGCGTTGTAAATGTGACTTTAGATTTAGTAATGAAAACAAACACACACACACACAAAAAAAAAAAAAAAAAAAAAAAAAACTGACAAACAAGTCTCAGAAAATTTAATATAAACCAAAAATTACAACTAGCAGATAGTAATTCTGTATACAAATTTGAGAAAATGAATCACACAAATTAACAAGCTATAGTTTGGCAGTAGAGGCAATCAGCCGAAGACTTTTGGCGGTTTATTTTTATCAAAAATTAGTTCGATCAATCTAAGTTTATTCCTGTATTTCTCAACTGTTTTACGGAGACTCTCTGCATTTTGTTATCTACAATAACACACAGGAAAGAGGCGACATAAAAAATGGAAATAATATATATTCTTAATTAGGACGTTATTTTAAACTATTGATATTTTAAATGCAATAAAACATTCATTAGTAAACAATATGTATCTATTTTTTTATAAGAAATGTTATAATTTTATTAGTTTTGTATGAACCTAATGTTTTATAATTGTATTCGTAAGTTTTGTTTTCTAGTATCACCACTTTCTTAATATATAGGGTCGTTATAAGGAGAAATGTTTTTAATCTGATAGAAACCGCTTGCGAGTAATTACATAGACCTAAAATTGTATACTTTTTCGAATTACTCGAATTCGTTTCCGATATTATATATATATATGTGTGTGTGTGTGTGTGTGTGTGTGTGTGTGTGTGTGTGTGTGTGTGTGTGTGTGTCTGTGTGTGTTTGTAGATTTTTTTTTTCTTTAAGTGCACTCTAGGGACAAATCTGAAATCAGATATTTAGTCAGTATATAAAGTGGTATTTAAATTTATAAGAAAAAAATATTTAAATTTTCCACACTATGGTGACACCTATTAACTTTTAGGCTTGAAACGTCAAACTTTTGAAGTAAAATGTTTATCATTAAGTTCTAAAAATAGGATTGTCAAGAAATGATACTTTTGAGCATTTAATAAAAATTTAACCATTTACAAAAATACATTATTGATGCCTGTATAAAACAATAGGACCAATAAAATATTACCATAGAATAATAAAGAATCTAATGTATACTAAGTGGAGGACACGACATTACTTGTACTTAATTTAGAAATCACGTTTTATTAGGACATTTGTAGGTCATGACACAGTTCAGGGTCAGATTTAAACCTTTCATCTTCATTTCTCGAGTTCAATTTTCCAACCAAGTTAAAACGCGTTCCCTTATCGTGATCTTGTCTTCCTTTATCATCCCACAAGTTCTGAATAGGATTAAAATCATGAATTCTGGAAGGTCATTCCAATGTTTCAATATTGTTGAAACGGATCGTAATTCTGTCATACGACTTGTATTGATAGTTGCATTTCCTGGTGAAAAAAACCACACATCCAAAACTAAATGCATCTTAGATATCAAATGGTGGCCGTTGATTCGTTAATATGTTTCCAAGTTCATTTTTACTTTCTCTTACCCATAAGGTAGAGAAAGTATTTTTTTGGGGTCAAATTTTTAAAATTGAAATTTTGTTACAGTTACAGGTTTGAGATGCCCTGAATCCAAAAATCATGTTTTTAGCGGTTGGTCTCTGTGTGTGTCTAACTGTTATTAGTATATATCAAAAACAAATTATAGCAGAAAGTCCAAACTTCGTATTCTAAATGTGTATGATACAGGGACGCTACACTAAACTTTTCGTTAAAATCAAGCAAATCGTTCGTGTATAGGGACACCCAAGAGAATTCAAATACATTAATTCTATGGGGAAAATTGCAGGTAACTAGAGTTTAACATGTATAGATTGCACTAAACCAAATGAAACGAAAATATACATATTATATACGCAAAAACATTTCATGTAGAATATAGTATTGAAATTTCTCACTGTTCGTTTACAGGGCTACACAAAAGAACTTGATTATAGTGTGACGATACTTGATGGAAGTGTACTTCAGGTTGTGCCATGTGTTTTTAGTTTAGGATTATATTTATGTGTCGTGAAGCACGACATCGTTTTTATTCAGTTTTAATCATTTTTCATTAATTTTAGCAAAATCAATCTATTAGCTAGCATTCAATCTAAATTACCTTACCTTATCCCGATTCACCCCTGTAGGTTTACTTTCCGGCAACACGCAAAATTCTCTCTCTGGAACTTCAATTGAGGTTTCCCCCACTCTTCCACTCTTAGCGTTCTCCTCCGCGATCGGTCGTCGCTGATTGGTACGGAGCGCCGTGACGTGGATCTCCCTCTCCGGACGGAAGATCGACGGCGTTCGCTAGTCAGTAGCTGAAGAGTCTGGGCAGGGGTTGCCGGCATAATACGGAACTCGCGTTGCTTCACACGCTAACGCTGTCAGAACACTTTTTAACGTGCATATTTCCATAGAATAATTTAATATAATATACTCATATTTAATTAGATAACTCCATAGTTTACAAAATTTAACATATTCAGGCGGATGCAGCAAGATTATGGTTGACAAACACCTCACCATGTTCTTACAGCAGTGTGTCATGTTTTTTTTGGATTTCGTCATAATAAAGTATGGCTTTCTCCCTAAGATGTGTCGTCCAAGTTATTTGGTGAGTTCGTTCTGGTTTACTATTTATTTTCTACAGTTGACATGCATAATCTTCATTAAAAATAGAAACCTCGTAAAATGCCATCATAGTGATTGCACGAACGATGGGACCCACTATTCGGTCAATCTTTAGAATGTTATGTTAATATAACTTTTCAAACTGTGCTTAATATTTTATGGCTAACTTGATAATTCTAAATAATGCAAGAGAATTCGATCCTGCTACTTTTAAGAGTTAATTTGACTTAGGTGCTACCTCGAAGTTACAAGGTGGCGTCCATTCGCCATTTTCATGTTTACTGCACCCCTTCACGATACTCCACCATAAGTGGTGCCGTTTTGGTGTCACACGATGGCATTCCTGAAAGAAATAACACAAATTGCTAGAGATGCATCAGTAATTAATTTGAATTTTAGTGGAGACATAAATAAATGATTACATGAATTTGTGCTATGAAGTGATAGCATTAAAACGGAACGAAAATGCAACGAGATCATAATAAAGATAATTTCATATTTCATTTTTAAGAACATTATAAAAAAAAGTACATGATATATATATGTAAAAAATAATAAGGAAAAGTTTTTTAAAAATAATTTATTGTGGTTTATTCACTATGATTTGCAAGGATAATAAATATCTTATTGTTTTTATTGCATGAAAGAGCACTATAGTTGATATATTTAATATAGTTAAATTAGTCTGGTATATATATAATATATACATTGTATGATATGGTGATATGAATCAGTTGGTATGTTTATTTATTTTGATACAAGTGTGTGAATTCAAGTTGTGTGCTATTATTATATCTTCCAATATCTACATATATGGCATACATGTTTTCAATAGCAGCATAATAATAGGATTTGCATTTAGGGTATACGGTGGTGTGTTTTTATTTTAAAAATATTTTTAAGTGCTGGTAATATATGCTGTGATAACATAGATAGCATTATTTTTTTTAAATCATATATGATATTAATGTTAATATATTATTTCACATGGTGGTATTCATTTATGGCATATAATTTAATATATAGATGACAAAATAATCTTTAATAATTTCTTATGGTGCTATATAATTTCTGGAACTTGTATATTTTACAGTAAATTTACAAAGTGCTATATTTATTTAACATGCTGGTATTTGAAAAAAAAAAAAAAGTTTTCTGTATTAACTGACCAAGTGCTATACGTTGATAGGTTATTGTGGTGATGCATATTTATGATATAAGGTGTCATATTTAGTGAAATAATTTATCCATTCAACATAAGAACATTGTAATGGTATAAAAGTCAGTGTATTTACATAGTATTATCTCTTCTTAAGTACAGAAATTTAACCTTTAAAAATGCCTAAGGGTAGAAAAAAAGACTCTGTTAACTCTGTTAATATGCCCAATTTAACACCAATGGTTACTCCAACGGTGTCGAATGAAGACCATACTCAACGTGGCTTCCTTCCTGTTGTACATGTCCAACCCTTTGATGGGTCACCGGAAGAACTAAATTTTTTTATCTTTCAAATTCAAGAACTGGCCCTTGTCCGCAAATGGATGGACCAGTATACTCTAGCATACACTAAATCTAAATTACAGGGGTCTGCGCTCAAATTTGTTTCACAGGCCCAAGAAATAAAAAAAAATTAACAGCTCTGAAGATCTGTTCAATAAACTTAAAGATTTCTACCGTAAGCAGTCTACGGCTACCAACCTGTTAGAGTTTGAGAATTTCACTGCACTTACATGTGAATCCATAGCCAACCTGTCTCATCGTCTTAACCTTCTCGTCAGTAGAGTATACGCAAAAATTACAGACCCTACAGCGATTAATGAAATTAAACTTAACAAATTCCTAAAAGTACTACCGCCTAACATCAGATTGCTAATTATGCAGGATAATATTAACGATTATGATTTAACAATTAAAAGAGCCACTCTTGCTCAAGATTTCGAAGTTAACAATGCATTATTGTCTGTTTCCTCAAATAACTCTGCTTCAACTTCTGCCAATAATGAAATCAGTGAGCTTACACATCAAGTTAATTCCCTACAAATTGCCTTTGATAAAATTAATAATAATAAACAAAGAAATGAGTGCAAGAGTAAGAACTATCCTAATAAAAGTAATAAATTCTATAAACAGACACAACAGAGAACTCCACAATACTCTAGCAGACAGAAATTTAATTTCAAGAGGCATGATAAAAAATAAAACAAGATTCCAACATAGGCGTTTTCCAAATAAGCAGGCATATAATAATAGTAATAATTACCACAGTTCTTCCAAACAACAACAACACAATTCCAATTTACAGTGTCAACTATGCTTATGTGATGGTCACAATGCTCGTCAGTGTGTCATTGCACCTCTTCTAAATAATTCTTCTAATCAAAATCAAAGAAATCCAAATTGTTTAAACTAATGGACGAGGTTCCGGTGACTGGAGGCATGTCCTCGTGTTTTTCTTCAATTTCAGATTCATACTCTTTTCAACCCAATAGCCATAACAGTTTGTCTTCTACTCAGTCGACATTCCAAGATACTTCAGTTGAACTCATAACCATTATAAATCTTCACATGTTAATAATTATGGCACTCAACATGATAAATCTTCTCTTTCTCTTTCTAATTCAATTCCACATGAAGAAATGATAGCCAATGTACAAATCCCAGCTCCAAATATACCTATTACAGATGTCAATTTTTCTAATGAGGATGTCCCATTTTTATTCGACACAGGGAGTTCTATTTCTTTAATTGACAAAACCTTTTTTTGACCTGTATAAAAGTAATCTGAAATACAAATTTTTGGCTCGTTCTGTAAAGATGACTACAATTAATTCCCAAGTTTATTTCAAAGGATGTGTCAATATCTCTTTTAAAATTGGAAACTCTCATTTCAGACACCCGATATACTTAATTTATTTAAACCTTTTGTTTCAGCGTAGATTCTGGTTTCGATTCATGCTTCCCCCCGACTTGTAGTTTTGGCTCTTTTTTAAATGAGAGGTGAATTTTTCTCTCTGAAAAATGTTACTTTTTAGTTTAGTTTTTGGCCTGTCTTGAAACAGGAAGTATCTTTTTCTTGAACATGGAAAAGTTTATTATTTACATCTCTTGGTCTTGGCTCCTTTATGGAGAAGCAATATTATTACACGAATAACTCCAGAAGTTAATTATAATTTGTGAAACCCTCTTTAATATTATGCAAATAATTTCTCTTTTGTGTTTAATCTCTAAAATAAAGTATATGCTCTCCCATTCAAGAACTTTTTCTTTGACTAAAACTGAACACTTGAATTATAGATTTATAGATTATGAAGTGTTTTTATGATTACATAATTCTGCATTTTTTTCATGGTGCAGTTTTTTCATGGTGCATGAAACCCGGGATAAGTGAGATCCCGTGAAATTGAAATTATCTTTAGAAATTAATTTATTTGGATTAACAGATTTAAAAAGTCTAAGGATTTTGAAAACAGAACTTTGAAATAATAATGATTGGAATTTCGGATGCATCATATTCGATAGCTGCCTCGATATTGAACCAGGTAAGCAAAATTTTATTATTATTTATAACATTGATAAAAATCAAATTAGAATTTTGAACTATTTACAATATTGTTTTCTTTTTTACTTGATTATTTGCTCGCTATGAACATAGATAAATTAAAAGCTAAGCTTTCTACGGAACGCTCTAGTGTAACGAAATTAATTAATAAATTAGATAATCTATTAGCAGATGATATAGAAAATACAAAATCAGACGAAATTACTGAAATTAAAGAAATGTTGCGTGAAAGAGAAATGTCATTAAAAAGTTTAAACGAAAAAATTTAAAATTTAATAGAAGACATAAAAGAGTACGAAAAAGATATCGCAGCAAGCGATAAATACGGCGAGCAAATAATTTCTGCCAAGTGTAAAATAAAATTAAGATTAAAAAGGTGTAATAATATAGATGGGAATAATTCAAATTGTTCTGTCAGTGAAACCCAAACAAAAAACTTGTTCTGCAGTAAGATTGCATAAAATGTCCTTACCACGATTCAGTGGGCAAATAGAGAAATGGAATGAGTTTTTCGATTGTTTCGAGAATGCTATTCATTTAAATGAAAGTCTTACAAAAATTGAAAAAATTACTTACCTGAAAACGCTTTTAACGGACAAAGCGTACAATGTTATTGAAGGGTTATCACTTACGGAGCAAAATTATGATAATTGCATACAGATGTTAAAAAATCGTTTTGGGCAAAAAGATATTATTATAAATGCCCACATGAACAAATTACTGAATTTAGAGCCGGTTAAAAGTGCAGCAAATATAAGTGCACTGAGAAAACTGTTTGATGTTTGTGAAGTAAATATTCGCAGTTTATCTAATTTAGGGGTGACAAAAGGCCAATATGGTCATTTACTGAATCCAATTTTGTTAAAATTATTGCCAAACGATCTAGTAGTTGAATATTATAGGCAAAGTGATAAAAAAAAGATGATTCTGATGTGACAGACTTAATTAATTTTCTTAAAATAGAACTGGAATCTCGTGAAAAATCTCGTGAAATAATTATAAAAATGCTTCGGTAATTGTAAATAAAAATAAAGCCGAAATTAGTGACAGAAAATTTTCAAATAAAATGAATTCATTAAATGTAAATGTTAAAACCATATGCATATTTTGCAAGAATTATGATCATCCTTCTTGTGAATGTGCTAATTTAACTGATGTTGAGAAAAGGTTAAAATTAAAGAAGGATAGCAGGTGTTATAAATGCTTTCTAAAATCTCATCTGTCATCACAGTGCCGAGTGAAATCGCAACCTTGCGAAAAATGTAAAGCAACAGATCATAACAAATTATTTTGTTCTTCAAAAAACTTGAAACCAGAAGTAGTAGAGAACGCTATAGTATCGAATTCGCATTTGAAAAATAGTAATCAGGCAGCGTTATTGCAAACATGTTGCGTAATAGCACAATCTAATTCTAGATCAAAAACTGTCAGGTTGTTATTAGATTCCGGAAGTGAGAAAAGTTTTATTACTAAAGAATTGGCTCACGAATTAAAATTAACCCGTGTAAGAAAAGAAAAGCTAACTGTTTTTGCCTTTGGAATAAATAAAGGTAAAGAAGAGGAATTCGAAGTTTTTAATATTGAACTGCGTAGCAAAATAAACCCTCGTCGGCTCATTCATGTTGAAGTATTAGCTGCAGACTTAATAACCGCGACTCCCTTGAAAAGCCCAAGGGGCGAACCAGAAATTGAAAGTTATATTAAAAATAAAAACTGGAAATTGGCAGACAATTCATTAAGTGATTCCAAAATTAATATTTTGCTAGGAGCGGATTATTTTTGGAAAACACAGAGAGGTATCATTGAAGAAATTGGTGATAATTTATATGTTGCTAATACTATTTTCGGTTATACTGTAGTGGCGAAATTAAATAAAAATAGTACAGAGGTAATTAATTCGCATTTTGTATCTGTCAATAAATTTGACAGTTTTGATTTGCAGCGATTTGGGATTTAGAATCACTTGGAATATGTGACAGTAAGAATGATTCTCTGTCACAGAGAGATACAGAAATTATTAATTCTTTCAATGAAAATTTAAATTTTGTTAAGGGAAGATATGAAATTCAATTTTTGTGGAAGGAAAATAAAAATGAATTAAAATCTAACATAGAAATAGCCAAAAATAGACTTTGGGGTTTGAGAACAAAACTGACTAAAAATGAATGGCTTAAAAACGAATATGAAAAAATTCTTGAGGAACAAAAGAAAATGGGAATAATAGAGGAGTGTGAATTAAACAAAAATGAAACTGATGTATATTATATGCCCCACAGACCGCTGATAAGAACAGATAAGTCCACCACAAAGGTCAGAATAGTGTTTGATGCTTCTTCCAAAGAAAAAGAAGCAAAATCTTTAAATGAATGTTTATACTCAGGCCCCAATTTAAATCCTAATATTTTGGATATTATTTTGAAATTCCGCCTTCATAAAATTGCCTTTGTTTGTGACATCGAAAAGGCATTTCTGCAAATACAGGTTGCAGAAAATAATAGAAACTTTTTGAGATTTCTATGGTTTGATGATATAAATAGTAAAAATCCTCTATTAAAGGTTTTCCGCATGACCCGTGTAACTTTTGGTGTTACAACATCACCCTTTTTGCTCTCAGCTACCATTAAACATCATATAAAGGGATATAAGAACTTGTTTGAGAAAGTTGTTAATATGCTTGATACTTCCTTATATGTTGATGATCTCTTTCATGGCTCTAATTCTGTAAATGAAGCATTTATTTTATCGTCTGGTGCTGTTAAAATACTTAAAGATGCCAATATGACATTAAGAAAGTTCAAAAGTAATTCTTACGAATTAAGCAAATTGTGGGAAAAACATGGAATAAACGTTGATGAAGAAATAAATGAGGGAAATATCTCTAAGGTATTGGGAATAATGTGGTCAACTAATAATGACACGTTAAAAATAGACTTTCAATCTCTGTTAGAAGGGTTTGATAATGAAATTATCACTAAGAGAACTGTTTTTCAAACTGTAGCAAAGGTGTATGACCCTGTAGGGTTTATTTCCCCTTTTATAATAAGAGTTAAATTTCTAATGCAAGAATTATGGGAGCAGGGTATTGATTGGGATTCTGCTTTACCCGATGCTTTAACACAAAAATTTAAGAAATGGCATAGTGAAATACAGGATTTAGAAAATTTTGAAGTGCCTAGAAAATATTTTACGAATTTTGAAAAATTAACTCCTGAAACTATTCAAATTTGTGTTTTCTGCGATGCCAGTTTGAAGGGATATGGTACAGTAGCTTATTTTCGTGATCCTTGTTCCCGTGAAACTTCATTTATTATGTCAAAGACAAGAGTAGCTCCTCTCAAAAAACTTACTTTGCCTCGACTTGAATTGATGGAAGCCTTAACAGCTGCTCGATTAGCTCATTATCTTGGGCGGCTATTTTCAATTCCCGTCAAAAATATACTACGTTTCTGTGATTCCCAAATTACCCTTTATTGGGTCAAAGGAAGTGCTAGTAACTGGAAGCCCTTCATAGAGAACAGAGTGCGTGAAATTCAACGATTAGTAGCCCCGTCTCAGTGGAGATTTTGTCCAGGGGTTAAGAATCCAGCTGATGTGCTATCTCGTGGTTGCACAGCAGCTGAATTGTTGAAGTATGAAGAATGGTTGAAGGGACCAATTTGGTTGAAAGAAGAGCACTTACCGACACCACTACCTGAAAATGAAGCGAAAATACCTGAAGAAGAGATTTTGCGAGAACATCGGAAAACTACTGTTTGCTCTTTAACTCACTGCAATAATGAATTTGAATTATTATACAAGTTTTCATCTTGGTCTAAATTAAGACGTGTTACAGCTTGGTGTCTTAGATTTATAAAAAATACTCAATGTCGATCTGTGCGAAATACTGGCTTTTTAACTATACAAGAACTTGATGAGGCAACTAAAATTATTGTGAAGTTTGTTCAAAGACATGAATTTGGAGAGGAAATAAAGACTTTAAAATCTGGAAGAAACCTGAATGCTAGTAACAAACTCCTTTCTTTAAATCCTTTTCTAGACAAAAATGAAATTATTCGTGTTGGTGGATGATTAAGACACGCAAACCTACCTGAGAGTCAAAAGCACCAAATGATACTTCCCAAAACGCATCACATTACAGATTTAATTATAAAGTACTTTCATGAAAAACATCTTCACAGTGGAACTCAATTAACAATTTCAGTCCTGCGACAACAATATTGGATAATTAATGCAAGAGACGCTTTGAAAAAGAATCTGCGGAACTGTATGAAGTGTTTTAGAACCACATCGAACTTAGCCTCTCAATTGATGGGTGATCTTCCAGCTGCTCGTGTAGTGCCATCGCGAGTGTTTTCGAAAGTCGGGGTTGATCTTGCAGGCCCCTTTCTCATCAAACCTCGTAAGGGCCGAGGTGTTAAATCTTAAAAAAGTTATATTTGTTTATATATCTGTTTTTCCACAAAGGCAATTCATTTGGAAATACTCAGTGATCTTACCTCTGAAACATTCCTCGCATCTTTGAAGAGGTTTGTCGCTCGACGAGGAAAACCTGAAGAATTGTCTTCAGACAGAGGGACGAACTTTGTAGGTGCCGACAACGAAATGAAAAAAATGATGTCCTTGATCTCTTCTGAGGAAAAAATCCACAGATATTTGTCCGAAGAAACAATCAAATGGAATTTCAATCCCCCATCGGCCCCCCATTTTGGAGGCCTTTGGGAAGCTGGAATAAAACAGATGAAAGGTCATTTAAAAAGAACTATTGGCGAACAAATATTAACTTATGAACAGTTCTTTACTTTAATTACTCAAATTGAATCGTGATTGAACTCAAGACCTCTTGTTGCGCTCTCGAATGATCCAAGCGACTTAAATGCTCTAACTCCAGGACATTTTATCATAGGCACTGCCTTGACTTCAATACCAGAACCTGACTATTCTTCAGTTAACCTAACCCCGCTAGAAAGATGGAAACTTCTGCAAAAAATTTTTCAAAGTTTCTGGAAGAGATGGTCCTCAGATTACCTATCAGAATTGCAAAGGTGATCAAAATGGCTAATAAATAAACCAAATTTCAAGAAAGTCGATTTGGTTTTAATAAAAGACGATAATCAGCCCCCTTTCAAGTGGAAACTGAGTCGCATAATCAAATTATTTCCTGGAGCAGATGGCAAGATTCGCGTAGTTCTACTGAAAACTGTTTATGGGGAGTTGAAGCGTCCGATCGAAAAACTATCTCCTCTGCCATTTTAAAAACTGTTGAACAGATAACTTAGAACTGTTGATTGAACTTTAGCTTATTTTATTTTATTTGTATTTTATTTGTTTATTTTATTTTATTTTACTTTTATTTTTATTTTTTTTGTTCCTGTATTTTATCCACTTATGTTAATAATCTAGTTACAATGTTTCATTATGTATATTAATCTTTTTTCTTTCTTATCTATTTGCAGTTGAAGACAGAAAAGGAAAACCTGTTTTATTGTACCTTTAGGATATTTTTATGAACCTCCGTTCATGGGGGCGGAGCATGTTTGAGATTAGATTCTGGTTTCGATTCATGGTTCCCCCCGACTTGTAGTTTTGTCTCTTTGCCAAATGAGAGGTGATTTTTTCTCTCTGAAAAATGTTACTTTTTAGTTTAGTTTTTCGGCCTGTCATGAAACAGGAAGTATCTTTTTCTTGAACATGGAAAGTTTATTATTTACATCTCTTGGTCTTGGCTCCTTTATGGAGAAACAATATTATTACACGAATAACTCCAGAAGTTAATTATAATTTGTGAAACCGTCTTTAATATTATGCAAATAATTTCTCTTTTGTGTTTAATCTCTAAAATAAAGTATATGCTCTCCCATTCAAGAACTTTTTCTTCGACTAAAACTGAACACTTGAATTATAGATTTATAGATTATGAAGTGTTTTTATGATTACATAATTCTGCATGTTTTTCATGGTGCAGTTTTTTCACCCTTCTTCTTCTTTCTCGGGTATACTTGGCTTTGATTTCATAAGAAAATTTAATGTTTTGCTATTTCCATAAAAGAATTGTGTAAAATAAACAACCAATTTTTTCAATTCAAATCTTCTATGTCATCACAAATGGCCTCAATCACAAAAAGCTTCCAAGAAAACATAAACTACATTAATAAACATAATGATAAATCTGCTGTTAATTTTAAAAATCTTGTGGATGTTCCACCATTTGTTCCTCATGAAAAAGATAACATCAAACTCCTTAAATTTCCAATATAAATCACTTACCTAAAGTTAATGTTACAAAGAAAACTGTCATTCACGCACAAGACACTTCATACATAGAAGTTCACGCCTTTTTACCTCGTGAACTAACTGACTGTGATGTACTCTTCTTGCCCAAACAAAGTAACACACATGAAGCAATGCAGGCAGTCTATTTCTTTTGCCGCAAGCCTTGCGTGGACTCACAGCTACTCACATCTTCAACGGAGCAATCTGTCCCTCATGTAAATAATGACATTCAGTCGAAGCCTGGTCAACCTTTTAAGTTTTATGTGTGTGTCAAAAATTTATCTTCAACTCCTCTCCATCTTAATAAAAATATGTGTTTGGGAACTGTCGAACAAATATCTGACATTAAGTAACCTGACGAAAAGTCAAATGACATCAGGTCCTCTCCTCCATCAGTGGAAGAAGTTATAAATTTAATTTTACCTTCACACGATGAAATCGAGCAACGCAGACAAGAGTTTAATGCAACTAAAATTAAACTAAATCATTTAAATCACATACAAGAGAATAAGTTACGTAAGGTTTTAAAAGATCATTTCCAAGCTTTTTCATCCTCTCTTTTTTCCATGGGACATTCTGATAAGGCTAAACCAGTAATTAATTTTACGAATGATTTTCATATTCGTACTCTCCCCTTTCCTGTTCCTCAAGCACTTCAGCATGAGGTACGGAAGCAACTTGATCAAATGATCGAAGCCGGTATAATAGAAAAAAACGTTTCAGCATGGGCATGTCCCATGATACTTGTTAAGAAGAAATCACAAGAGTCTGGTCCGCAAAAACATCGTGCTGTCCTTGATCTTCGTTTACTTAACTCAATCATTGAATATTCAAGTTATCCTTTACCAAAAATCCAAACCCTAATTAATAACATTGCTAATTATAAGTTTTTCACCACTCTTGATATGCCTAGTGCGTATCATCAAATCCATTTACTCAAGCAGTACCAAAATAAGATTTCATTTACAACTCAATGGGGTACTTACAGGTTCAAACGCCTTCCTTTCGGGCTGAAAACAGCGGCCAGCATCTTTCAAGCTATGATAGATGGAATCATTGAAGAAATTAACTTACCTGGCATTTTCTCATATCAAGATGACATAATAATTTGCAGTGATTCGTTTGATGAAACTAATAATAAATTAAAAGCATTTTTACAAGTCTTCAAAAAATATAAACTCACTCTTAATCTAAACAAATGCCGATTTCATCATACATCTGTCGATTTCTTAGGTTTTCACATCAATAACAACAGAGTGTACCCAATTTCATCTAACATAAAAAAAATTAACTCCTTCCCTGCTCCGCAGACTAAACGGCAAGTGAAGAAATTCCTTAGTCTATGTGGTTTCTATCGTCATCTGATTCCATCCTTTGCTCTTGTTTCTGAACCACTTATTGCTCTTACCTCACCTAAGGTTCCATTTAAGTGGACTCAAAGTGAAGATGAAGCCTTTCAGAAACTTCAGCAAATTTTCTTTAAATATCCATTTTTACAACAACCCAACTTTAATGAACTCTTCTACGTAAACACTGATGCTTCAAAGTTTGCTATTGGAGCAGTAATTTTGCAAAAGCATGGCAAGGATCTCTTACCTGTTGCGTATTTTTCTAAAGCACTCAGAGGAGCGCAAACCAAATATCCACCTTTACAGCTGGAGCTCATGGCCATCGCCAAAGCATTGTCAGCTTTTCGATACCTTCTCTATGGTAGAAAGTTTGTTATCCTGTCCGATTGTAAATCCTTACAAAAATATAAAAAGGCAAAATCCCCAGCCGACATAATCACTCGCTGGCTTTTGGAAATTGATGAATATTCCTTTACTTTTGAACACATACCTGGTAAAAACAACATCTTGGCAGATTTTCTTTCCCGAACTCCAACCAACCAAGAAGACATCACTACAAATCCTGAAATTTTAAAATCTAACCAGGTACTCCCTGAAACAATTTTTGAAGATGATCCGAATATAAATTTGAAGACTTATGCTCAGGTACATAACATTAATATCCAAGCTTCCACTGCAACCCAAGACATACATCCTCCTTCTCCTGATCCTCCATTGGACATAACCATTCCTACAATCTTATATCATCAGAATAAGGACAAAGAGCTCAATAAAATAATCAAAGATTTAAAAAATCATAGGATCTCTCTACATAAAAATTACATAATATGCACAGAACCACAGCTTCTACTACATGATCCTTCACCTAAATCTAATAATGAAGAAAATTGTTTCCGTATTGTCCTACCAAAGAAATTACAAGAAAAATGTATCCGAATTCATCATGTCCCTCATTTTGGCATAGGCAAGACATACAAGAATATCTCACAGAAATATTATTGGAGAGGCATGTTTGCAGATATTTCTAATTACATTAGATCTTGTACTGTGTGCATTATATCTAAACCTCAGCAAATTAAAGCTGCTCCTTTCCAAAATACCTACATCCCTACAAGACCAGGTCAATTCATTAGCTTAGATTTTGTTGGTCCTTTTCCTAATAATCAATTCATTCTCACAGCAATTGATCATTTTAGTAAACATTTAAAATTTTACCCTTTAAGAAAAATTACTGCCATGAACGTTGTTCATGCAATTTCTGATTATATTGTTCCTTTTGGAAGACCAGAGCTTATTTTAACCGACAATGGTTCTCAATTTATAGCAGAAATATTTGATCAATTTTCAAGAATGTTAGGAATTAACTTAACACGCACCACCGTAGCTAATCCCGCTGCAAATTCAGTATCTGAACGCATAAAAACCTCTATAAAATTCACCATTAAAGCACTTGTACAAGGAGGTTATAAATTTGAATATGCCATAAAATTTCACGAAAGTTTATATAATAATACGAGGGTCATTTTTTAAGTAAGAACCGTTTTGCAATGGAGTAAGAGAAACTTTATTTATGAACATAAATTGTATTACAAAATAAAATATGAACATTTTTTCACTTTTCAACATAGTCACCATTAACATTTAAACATTTGTCAAGTCGTGGCACCAGATTTTGGATTCCATCATCAAAGAACTCTGCCGCCTGACCGTTAACCTTTACACGACGGCAGATTCTGACCAGATAGTGTTCATAAAGACGGCAGTAAGACGACAGATGTCCCCCCCCTGTCGGCGTGTTTTATCTTCAAGCGTCTCGGTGTTAACAATGGCTGTAGGAAGTCCCGTCCGACCCATATAGCAAAGTGATATCTTCTACTAAACGATTTCCCTTTAAAGGGAAAACCTTCACACTAAAATCTCCATTGCACTCTCTTGTAGGGAAAAAACTTGTTGATTTCTGAAAGAATCTTTTTACATTGTGTTTATGAATGTTTATTTAAAAAGGGATTTTATTCTGTTGACAATATAATGTTTCATGTTTAATTTGAAATATACGGAATTACTAGCGAAATAATATTAATCGATAGTCCTGATATTTAATTGTAAATGTGCTTAAAATTATGTAATTTAAAAAAAGAAAAAGTAAAAGAAGGAGAAATGAAAACGAAAGATTTATTTAAATTCTATGTAAACTGTATTTGGAAGAATTTTTCTGAGATTTATTACTTAAATATAATACTTTTAAAAAGAAGTGTTGAAGCTTCTAATAAAAATATTACAAAATAAAAACTGAACAATGTTACGCATGACTAAATAATTATTTCAGTAATATCAAGTACTAATTATTATTTATTTATACATTTTATTATATTAAGAGGCTACATGGTTTTCAAAGGCTTAAAAGAAAGAAAGAAAAAAACTTTTTTTTTTTTCTTTTCTCAAAATTTTGAGCATATAAAACAACATTTAAACATTTTATATAAATTTCATTAAAAGTGGAAAATTCACAAAAAAAAAATATATACTTAAAATTTATTTGTAAAATTCCATGACTAAAAAAAAGAAAAAATATATATTAATTTGTTAAAATATTAAACTTGCCAACATGATAATTACACCTGCTTTATGTGTTAAACATCTTGTATTAATGAATCATTTATGACCTTGCATGTGTTTCAAAGGTTAATGAAGTAAAATAAAATAAAGTAAAATAAGAGCATATATAAGAAATAAAAAATGTTATTCAATATTTTGAGCATATGAAAAAGCAGCATTTAAATGACTCAATTCTACTTGGAAGAAGTGTTTAATAATTCAATAAGATTGTTACATTAGTTTTTGAGAAATAGTCTCAATCGCTTTTCTAAATGTATTTGAAAACCAAGACCCACCCGCTGAATATTCCAATATTTTCAATGAAAATTTTATAAAATGTTGTTTAAATGTTGATTTTTTATATAGTCAAAATGCTGACTTTTTTTTATTATTATTTATATATATATACATATAGATAGATAGATAGATAGATAAAAGAATAATATTCAAAGCGTATAAATTCTAAAAGTATGTTTACGTGCAAATAAGGAATTTGTTATAAAAGCTTCTATGTAGAAAAAAAAAAAAAATCTAGATTCTCTATTGTGCTCGAATTATGTATTTTAAAATAAACATATGTGAGATACAAAATTCTCGCAAAGGGAAAAAATTGGATACCACTATTTTTCTATAGTAATTTTAAACTTCATCAATTGCTCATATATATTGATATATTTTCCGAAAATTATTCTAAGAAAATTTGGGTATTCAAATTCGTCTCTGTAAAAAACAAGGTGAGGAATAATAATGTATGTCAATAGTACAAGATTAGAAAGGAATGAAATGATGAAATTCGGGAGAAACTCATTAAAACACTTTTAATATTGTAAATTTGTCAGATTTAGTGAAAACGAAATAATTTAATATCCATAGATTATTATATACTTCAACTAATAGCACTGAAGCCAGTCGTATGTTGCATATCATGATCGAAGACGAAACCATGAGGAAGGAATTGGTGACCGATTAAAAAATGAAATTCGGAATTTTATTTGATAGTTTACAGTTAATGAAACTAATGCAAAATAAAATCTTATTATTCATTTAATAATTAGAAAGAAATTAAAACTTCTTCACACACCATAAATTTTAAGTCAGCACAACCGGTTTCGAAAGGACGTAGCCTTTCTTCATCAGGTGCAAACACGTGCTACTGCCTTGGAGGCAAAAGCAAGACGTCTTGCTTTTGCCCCATTTAATTTCATCCCCTATTTCTGAAACTTCATTATCAGGCTCATCCAAGGAATTTATTGAAATTTACAAATCATTATCTTCTATCTCATCATTATTTTCCATATCACATTCTGAATCTGAATCATCAAAATCTTTATCCTCTAACTCAATTAAAAGTTTTTCAATTTCATCTTGCGTAAGATACCTTTTACGTCTCGACATTTTAATATACAATATAAGACATTTTAATATAGATTGGAAATTAGAAAAGGTGATTTAGTTCAAGCTTAAACTTTAAGACTGAGAGCAGGTGTTTTTTTTTTTTTTTTCTCTTAGAGAATACTCTAAAACTAGCTTTTCTCTATCTCTTCTTTCCCAGAGTGGCTCTTTTATTTCACTCTTCTTTGTTGCAGTGGCCCTTTAATTTCATTCATTGATAATTCTTGAACTTTCCTAATCCTTCGCACTGCAGTCGCTGGACAAGCAACTGACAGCTGTAATAGAATGGTAGGTATTCACTGCAATACTGGTCAAGGACAAAAGGGATTACAGCTTTTTCCGCTCCGGTCAAATACGAATAAAGAGTATAACAAACGAATGGTAATGAACTAATTTTAAAATAAATCAAAGTTATATATACATTTAATAAAATAAAAATTCATTCTATCGTGAAAGAAAAAAAAATAATAATAATAATAGTAAATAAAAATAAAAATGCCGAGACAGTTTCGGCGACAAAATAGCAAAAGTCACCAAAAGTTCTTTACTAAAGTTGATCCGAATATTTACATACATCTTTCAGAGAAATTTAAGGGGAAGGAACAGCTTTTGCATTGGACCCCCTTGTCAAAATTTAAAATTTGGCGCAGAAGAAGACTATTATTATTATTATTTTTTTCCTTCAAACTATAATATCGTTTTCAAATTATTCAATTATATTTTCGATAAATGCTCAGCTGTCGTAAAACTGGTATGGTAAAAATCCATAGATTGAAACTAATAGTCCTCCATCCTTAAAAAAAAAAAAAAAAAAAAAAAAAAAAAAAAAAAAATCCTCCTTGAATTTTCCACAGAATTTTTTTTCTTCCTCAAAAATATTAAACTGCGGAATAAGGGATAGCCTTTCTTAGTATTCTGATATTTATCAACTCGTGAAATCTCTGGTAATAACAGATCCCGTGATTATCCACTAATACACAGATTATAAATCCTTTTTACTTTCCAAACACTATAGTAATGAAAGTATTGTAATCATGTCAAAAATCCGAATTTGAGATTTTGATGTTTCTATTCGCTTCGAGGTCCCCTGAGTCCGTATTCTCTATTTTTACGATGATGTATGTATGTATGTGTGTATGTATGTGTGTGTGTATGTGTGTGAGTGAACACGCTAGCGCCTAAACGCTTTGCTTGAATGAGCTGTAAGTTGGTACGCATGTTGCAAGTCACCGTATCACGAACCCTATTGTTTTTGATGAATCTAGCACTTATAGTTTTTTTACAGGGACACAAAGAAAAATTCTTTGTCATTATGGTCTATGGGACCAAAATCTTAAAATTACGATAGCATCTAAACACCTTATTCAATTGAGCAAACAATTTATACACATATTATAAGTCAGAAATACTCAATCTGTATAGATTTTGGAGAATCTTGCTCTTATAGTTTTTTTACAAGGACACAAAGAAAAATTCTTTATCATTATGGCCTATGGGGCCAAATTTTTAAAAGTGTGATAGCGTCTAAACGCCTCATTAATCTGATCAAAACATTTGTACACATGTTATAGGTCACAGTTCCACCAACTGTATAGATTTTGGTGAATTTAGCACTTACAGGTTTTTACAGGGACACAAATAAAATTTTTTATCATTATGGCCAATGGGACCAAATTTTTAAAAGTGCGATAGCATCTAAACGCCTTATTCAATTGAGCTGAAAATTTATATGAATATTATAAATCACTGTTGCACTAACTATAAGCATTTTGGTGAATCTAGCATTTATAGATGTTTACAGGGACACAACGAAAAATTCTTTATCATTATGATCTATGGGCTCAAAGTTCAGTAGCTTTAAATAAAATATCTTGTAATATATGGAGAAAAATACTCAAACACTCTATTATGATTTTCTCTATTTTGTTCGATTAACAACTTCTCTTTCTTTACTTTATCTATAAAACTGTTAATTACTCAATGTTCGGAAAGTCGAGTGGAGTCACTCCAGATTTTTTAAAGTAGTGGGAAGAATAGAAACATAAAATTGGCTTAAGCAATCAGACGCCTAGCAACTGATCTTTGAGACAGACTTTCGATCCCATTTACACGAAACAAATTATTGTACACGACAGAAAATCTACAAGGAACTTAATACCACGAATATGAAGAAAATTCGTAGAGCCGTTCTTTAACTTTTTTTTTTTTTTTCCTATTGACAGTACTTTACAGTAAAATTAGATTTAAAAGTGTATAAAATTGATTTCACATAAGAAATCTCGAAGGTACTTATTAAAATAGAATATATATATAATATCTTACTTCAATCTCACAACATGCCGCTAGATGTTAGTTATATGTAGCCGTTTTGTTCAAGAAAGGAATTTTATAAAGCACTGCTACTGTTTTTGATTGACATTATTCACGATTTTTACGTGTGTTATAATTAATTTACATATATAGCACTTCAAGAATCTGCCATTAATATTTGATAAAATATGAAGAATAAAAAAATGCATAATGTTTTTTCATATTTTAAGGTTTTAATCTCTTTTCTCATTCTATGAACCAATGATATACTAAAATGTTACTTCGCTAAATTTTCGTTAGTTACAAGGATGAGGTGATATGTATACCTTTTATTGCTTATATTTTTTAAATATTACTGTTTAGTAAATAAAAAATAGATTTCCAGTACATTTTCTGTGTATTTCAAAATGCAGTAAATAAAGAGAGAAACAAACTAGCGAAAGCGATGTTTAAAATTAACCTACTTGCACAAAAAGGCTATAAATTTTCACAAAAAAAAAAAAAAAAAAAAAAAAAAAAAAACTAATGTATATGCAGACATATAAAAGGGGTTTTATATAGCAATTTTGAAGAAAATCGCTGAATTCATTTTTGAGATTCTCCCTCGAGCAGCTGAGTGGTTCTGCGCTCAAATCTGGTAGACGTGAGATGCCGGGTTCGATCCCAGGTCACGCTTGTCAACCTAGCCGTTCGGAATTTTCCGTAGTTTTCCCCGAAATTTGCGTGAATATGGGCTAGGACCCCTTAGAACGACCCCGGAGAGCACTTTCTTCAGGTTTAGGACCTATACAACAGTCAATCGGCCTCATTCCCAAATCCAATCCATCCTTTTTGAGATACGCCCACCAGCGGTCGAGCGGTTCTGCACTCAAAGATGATAGACGTGAGGTGCCGGGTTCGATCCCAGGTCGCGCTCGTTGGCCTAGCCGTTCGGAGTTTTCCGTGGTTTTCTCCGAAATTTGAGTGAATACGGGCTAGGACCCCTTAGAAAGACCTCCACCGAAGGCCCTCACCCTCTGGCCTAGGACCCAAGAGTAGTCAATCGGCCATATTCCGCAACACCAACACCTTTTTGAGATACAGACTTATTGTCCCAGTTCCCGTTTCAATTTTCATTAGAAGCTGATAAAAACATCTGAACTGTTTTAATTATGACGTTTGGCCGTTCTTTCTCATTTGGAGGTATGACAGTCAAAGATGCTTGACATACGCTTGATTACATATGCATTGTTTAAAGAGTATAATCATAATAATCCTTATCATCATAAAAATCGGTTTTTAAGGTTCTTAAGAACGGTATTCCTTCACCTCTTGTAATAATAGTATATAGATCTGAACATCTTAAACCATAGTCCAGAAATAGCAACTCAGAGTTTAAATTTACGAAAGGTTAAATAATATAAAACAATAGTAATAATAAACAAAGTTATAAGAAAAAGTAAGGAAAAAAATAATTAATTAAACAAAACAAAACAAAATAAATAAATGAGGATATTATAATAATGTAAATAGATCTCGAATAATATAAATTTCCGATAAAATTACGGAAGGTCAAGGCAGTGACAAGGCAGAAAACAAAGGCAGTGAATAATAATTTTTAAAACATTTCTTTGTTTTCAGAATAACTATAAATCTGGGATCGTAATCATAAAGGTAATTTCTTATTTCGTATTAAAAAATAAAGCTAGTAAGCTAAAGATTTAGATAACCACTGCAATTTAAAATTAAGATAGCCGTAAAATAGAATAATTATACATATTAAAATTGCCAAGAAGATATAGATTTGTTCGCTTGTAAAATAAATAAATAAATATAAATAAATACATTATTAATGAATATAATATTTTTAGTAAATCATAATGCATTTAACTATACAAAATATGGATTTCCTTTTATTTCCGTGTAGTGAAATAAAATTAAAACAAGAAATGTCAAAATATAATCTCTCAGTATGACAGAAATTTGTATGAATTATAAAGTTTTATCAATAATAAAGAAAGCAACAAACGGCAAATGTATTATCATTCACCCAAAGGAACTCAGGAAATTCCATTTCAAAATATTTTAAAAGTATTTCCACTAAAATTTTGTTATTGAAAGAAAGGAATTCTGCTTGTATGTGTTTTGCATTCAGGTTTAGGGAAAAAAGAGGGAATTGAGATTAGCAAAAATAGTAACATCGGAAGGGTGATCATTTTTAACAAGAGTGACAGTTCTACCCGCCCCTAAAGCAGGTAAACAATATCTGAGGGGAAAAGGACAGCTTGGTCGATATATAATCCAAAGCCGTCTTTTACGAGGTGTTACTCTTTGGTTGAAATACCGACCAGCCGGCCTTTAAAGGTTAAACCAGTTAGTAACAGTTTCTTTCAACTTGTCATCATTTTCCAATCGCTTTCCACCAAGAAATTCCTTAAGTTTTGGAAACAGATGAAAGTCTGATGGTGCTAAGTCAGGGATGTATGCTGGATGATCCAGTACTTCCCAATAAAAATTTTTCAGTTGTGTCTTTGTCTTTGCCGCAATGTGAGGCCGAGCATTGTCGTAAAGCAAAACGACGCCACTAAAGAGCAGTTCTCGCCGGCAATTTTGAATAGTGCGCCTAAGCTTTAATAACGTTTCACAGTACTTCTCAGCATTTATTGTCCTTCCTCTTGACAAAAAAAGTCTAACAGAAGAATGCCTTTCTGGTCCCAAAAAACCGTGGCCATAATTTTTCGTGTTGAAGTTTCTCGTTTGAATTTTCGTGGTCATGTTGGAAAGTTTGAATGATGCCACTCACTGGATTGACGTTTACTCTCTGGAGTGTAATACGCATTCCACGTTTCATCATCGGTCACAATGTGACTCAAAAACTCGTCACCATCCTTGTGGTACTGATAGCGCTCCAAAAAGGACAAAGAATGTGCCATTCGCTTTGTTTTGTGTTCTTCTCTCAACATTTTTCGCATCCATCTCGCACACATTTTTTTGTAGTGAAGTTTGTCAGTAACAATGTGATAAACTACTGATCTTGAAACTTGTGGAAATTTCTGATGAAGCTCATCAATAGTGAAGCGCCTGTTTTGGCGAATTTCCTCATCAAATTTTTGTGTCAAGTCTTCATTCATGACAGTAGGCCGTCCAGATCGTTCTTCATCATGAACATTTGTCCTTCCCTCATTAAAAAGCCTACACCATTCATGCACATTTCCATCATTCATTACAACTTCACCATAAACTTCAACAAGCTGCCGGTAAATTTCAGCAGGACGAACTTTTTTTGCATTTAAAAACTGAATAACTGAGCAAACTTTACAGTCGGCGGGATTACTGATTGACATGGCAACAAACAAAGCAGTTTAACCATACAACCAACACCGGCAGAAACGTGAAACGTAATGGCGGCGTAGTGAGAGACTGGCAAAGAGTGGCCGACCTTGAACTGACATCACTTGACAAGATGTGCGGACATGATGCACAATCGGTTCTTACTTTAAAAATGACCCTCGTACATACCATAGCACTATAAAAGCATCTCCAAATTTTGTCCATTTTGGCCGTGCCATGGCCAGTGTCATTGACACGTTTCAACCACATCAATATCAAAGTCGTCTAGATGTGCACCAAGATTATTTTATTTTAGCTGAAAATTTGCAGAAATTATATAATCGAGTTCATCAAAATTTACTGGAATTTCAAAGTCTGCAAAACCGGAAACAACACTCACATGCAAAATTAAGAAAATTTAAAATTAATGACACAGTTTTCATTCAACACAACAATGGCTTCAAGAGGTACTTCTCTTTATCTCCTTTCAAAATCGTAAGGAAAATTTCAGATGTGATCTACCAAATTCAAAGGGTAGATGAACCTCATGCACCTCTAAAGAAAATACATATCAATCGTCTTATTCTTGCACCTGAAAGAAATACAAATATTAGACCATCTACAACATCTACTGTTCACAATAACATAAGAAATACACATAAAAATCCTACACCTCAATCTTCAAGGAGTAACTCACCTGAACTCAATCAGGACTATTCTTCTATTAATGATTCTCTACAGATCATTACTTCACAGCCTCCTGTACAAACAATAGTGATTCTATCAACACAAAAACTATTCCTTGCAATAGTCGTCACACGTACAACCTGCGTCCTCGGTGAACTGTGGTGACTTCACGGGTGTGGATACGTCCATCATTCGTGTGGTGTTTGTACTGGTCACTATTTTAATCTGCTGGCAGAATCTTCTAGTGACTGTTGCGAACTATACTTCAGTTTCATAGGACATTGTGTTTGTGTTAAAAATTAATCTACAATTCTCATCAATTTAATCCTTCAATATGTTCGATAAAAGAACTGACAATAGACTGTTAGAACTTTTACTCTTAATATAGAACTTTATTGACTTTCGACCAATTTCTTTAGTGATTCAACCTGTGGTGAACACTTCAACGCTAATTACAAAGCTTAATGAATTTAAAATTCTTACCAATGTTTCACGTAAAACTTTATCTAATATTTGTTTGTTTTTTTCTTTCAGTTAATGCCTAATGTAACCTGATAGTCTCCTTTCGGGTAATTTAATTGTAGAATTTTTTTATGGCCTGAAGGTAAAAATTTTCTTTTCAAACTTCTTAATGTTTGTTTCCTTACAGAGTTCTTCCTGGCTGAATATGTTTATAACAATAGTTTTAACAGTTCCTAGAGAGTGCGACACAGCCTTATATGTAGCAAAATGATCCAGTATTACATTGTCTTTTATCTTTTTTGATATACCTAATGTAATATGCATATCGCATATAATATTTATTCTAGTAATATTGAAAGGTGATCAAAGGTGTCATGTATCGAATTTATGTTTTTTGGAACTTGTGATTTTTTTGATAATTTTTTTTTTTTGCATGTGTATATCTGTGTATTTTGTGTTTTTTTTTCTCACGTTTGGCCAAACGTTTTTATTCCTGTGCACATTTATATTTAATTCACATTGTGATAACATTAATGAATTTCTTTTTCATATGTTTTATATAGTACGTACTTATATAATATTGATTTATGTATTTAAACAAGAAGGTTGGTGATTTTTTTTACTCTATAGCTGAATATGTAACAATACATTTATTGGATGTTGTCATTACAATTAGACTTTTTATAAGATATCCGCAGCTATGTACAAGCATTTTACTTAATCAAATGTCACCAAGAAACTGTTTATGTAATGTATCTTTATATGTCTGTAACTTGATGCTGCTGGATGGAGTTGGTGTGCGTGCTCATGTTGCTACTCATCAGTCCTTTTTTTTTGCATTGCTTCCCGGTTCTTTTGTTTCACTTCTTTTTCGGGGAGAGTGTCGTGAAGCACGACATCGTTATTATTCAGTTTTAATCATTTTTCATTAATTTTAGCAAAATCAATCTATTAGCTAGCATTTAATCTAAATTCACTCTGTGATATGTGCATAACTTTTAGAAGATATGCTAGGCTGTTAATATTTAAGACATAACATTCTTTTTTATTGTTAATGGATGTGCTTTACTGTAATATTTTACCATGTGTCAGGAAAGCTGCTAAGGAATTGAAATTAATTCCTCATAGACATATGGTAAATAATGTATTTTTTTAAGATAAATATTCATCTCTCGTTTTCTGTATATTTAGACGTTTTGAGGCTTCCTGAAAACCCAAGTCAAGTTTTTAACGTTTAATCTTTGTGTTTAGAGTGAATCAAAAACAAATAATTTTAGGCGATCTAAATGTTGTATTTTGAAATTAATGTGTTTGTTACTTGAAATGTTTGATTAAGATTGATAAATTTCAAGAAATCTTGGTGTGAAAGTTGCCTGAATAAATTTAAATGGACATTTGAATTTAATAACAGATTTGAATTGTATATAAATATAATGAAACGGGGGGTTGAGGGGGGCGGTAGCCCTTCTCACATAGAACTAATTATCATATAAAGCAGAACTAATTATCATATAATCCTTCCGAAGCCTAATTTGAATTGTTTTAACATAGGTTTACATAACAGTACTCGTTATCTTACCTCTTAATCTCCAAACTCAATTTATAGTATTAAATTTCAGGGTAAGAGAAAGTCGTGTGAGTGACACACCAGATTATTCTAGAGGAAACTGGAAAAACTCCAACGTCATTGAAAGAAAAATACCTCCATTACATATTCGATGCACATCCAATTTGATGTTTGAAAAAATGACTCTTCTCGTGTCAGATAATGCCAATATGCCCACAAATTCCAGACATTTAAATTTCATTTTCTTTCTGCAAAATAATAATAATAATAATAATAATAATAATAAATAAAATAAAAATAAATAACCTTCAAAAATTTTCCTCCCATTTCATCATGTGTTGTTTAAACTCTAAACATTGTGTTTTGTGGCTGCTTTACAAGTGATATTTATTAATTCTGCTGCATATTGAAAAAATTATCTGATCAATATAGTCTATTTACTTACTTCAATATTTTTCAATAGATGCTTATCTCAAAATACAGGGTGTTTAAAAACTCATGGGCAAAAATTTAAGGGGTGGTAGAAAACATCTAAACAAGCCATTTTCACCATACAATGCATGGGCGGAGAACAAGCGGTGACCGCTAGAGGAAGCTGTAATGGAAAGTATAAAGCGCGCGTTTTCTTGCACATCATTATTTCTACCGTGGATTTCAGCAAGCATGGCGGCATACTGTAATCAGGAAAAGGTAGACATGCATTTTATGTACGGTCTCGCGAATGAGAATATTCTGGAAGCCGCAAGACTGTACAGGCAGCGTTTCTCGAGAAAAAATGTGCCAGACCGAAAAATACCACAACAGACTTGCGGCTTCCACAGCATTCCCGTTCACCAGACCATACATAAAATGCATGTCCGCCTTTTCCTGATTACTGTATGTCGCCATGCCTGCTGAAATCCACGGTAGAAATTACGATGCGTAAGAAAACGCACGCTTTATACTTTCCATTACAGCGCCCTCTAGCGGTCACCACTTGCTCTCCGCCCATGCACTGTATGGTGAAAATGGCTTGTTTAGATGTTTTCTACCACCCCTTAAAATTTTGCCAATGAGTTTTGAAACACCCTGTATATAATTTTTTGCTCTGTGGGACAAGATTTGTGGCCTTACTTTTTTAAAGTTTTTGACGAAGTATCATTTCTTCTGTTTATTTTATCAATAGACATGCGACTCATTCTTCATGAATATAAAGCTTGAATTGGAACACTTTGTAATTAAGGCTATTCACTTGCTTATTGTCATCACTTTAAATACCTATAAAAACTGTATTCTTTTACGCAGAAATGTATAAAAATACATTTTTTAAATGTTCTGGAAACTTCTAAAAACTATCAGTCTTATTTCTCATGATATAAAATTTTAAGTTTTATGCTGGTGGAATATACAGTCACCGACATAAGTTAAGGAACATTTTTGAATATAAAAGTTTTTATTAAATATCGGATGAAATACTTCATTAATTCCATTGAAACTTTAGGGGTAAAAAGAACCTGTTATAACACATTTTCCAGTGCTTTGTTCTGAAATGTAAAAGGGGACAAGTCACAAATTAAATAAAAAATATAATAATTGTAATTACCCTGTAAAAAATAATGCTTGAAATTTGTTGTATCTTGGTACAAGATTATGAGGCTTAAAAAAATAAAATAAAATAAAATAAATAAATAAATAATATACATATATATATATATATATATATATATATATATATATATATATATGTAAATTTATATAAAAACTGCACTTATATTAACAAAGATACAAATTTTTCTTTAATAAGTCTACATTTTTTTCGTACATTTATTGTCTATAACATCCAGGGTTTTAAAACCAAAGCAATGACACTTTTAGAAAACTTGACATACTACATTAAACACAGCATACTGCAAACAGAATAATAAAAATATTAAACTTAAAACAGAAAAAAAAATTAAATATCTGTTGCAATATGACCATTTTTACTAAATAATTTTAACTGCGCATGCGCAAAAGCTAGCAAACTGTCTTTTGCATAATTTATTGGTCAAACGTATTTACTAATTTTAAAAATATCCCCAAGTAAATATCATTAAAACTCAGAAAGATATTATCGATAGAAAAGTTTACTTTAAAGTATTTTCAAAATGATGCTAACCGCTATGGGGACTTCACCGACATTTTCATTTCGAATCGATGAAAAATTATGGACACATAAATGAAGGCACACTATGAATTTTTTGAAAAAAATTGGGGAAATATTTAAAAAACATTATTTGTATTGAAACATATTGTTTATATAACCTTTTGAATATTAAACTACCAATAAGTATTTGGACACATTTGAATTTAGACGTTTTGTCAAATATATAAAAGAATTCTTAAAGAATTATCTTGAAAAGTTGGTAGCATAAAGAACATGTTGTACCTCATATATTTCAGCAAAAGTTCTGTCCTGAAGAGGAATATGAGCCCAGTAAAGTATTAAACTGAAATACAAAAATTTTTGGATTACCCTGTAAAAAGTAATGCATGAAATGCGTTTTTATTGTAGCGTATGGTTATAAGGATTCTTTTATTTATCTGTATAATTTTTTTAAGCTACCATATGTATGTACTGAAATATAATGGATTCTTTAAAAAATGCAAATATGTATTCCATTTTTTTTGAGATCTTGCCTAGTACATTAGACACAGGATTCTGCAATCAGAATGCAAAAATATTAAATTTCTTACAAAATATGAGCATTTTTGCTAAATAATTTTTAACTACGCATGTGCAAGTTTTTAAAAAATTTCATTTGCGTAATTTAATAGCTAAAAATATTGAACTTCTTATATGAAAACCTCAATCAAATGTCGTGTAAATTCAAAAATTTATCAGTTTTAAATGCTCTAAAATAAATAAATAAATAAATAAAGACGATAATGAGTTTTATTATTATTTATTTGCAATCAAGAAACACTGTATTGACAATGGGCATTGAATGAAACAAAATAAAAACGCGAGTAAAACCCCTTATGATTTAGCTATTATTTTGAGGAATTGAAATCTTGTTCGTTCTATCTCTCATAAAGTTTTGAATTTATAGGATATTTTTTCGGGGCTTTCCTGTATGTAGCTCAATATTTTGAGTAACTGAAAGCCGAAGTTTTGCCTTTAATGTGTGAACAAATACGATATTAATCGCAACTTTTTCCTCTAGTGTGCACTTTGATAACTGTTTTTATATGTCGGAAAACAGTTTCGATAGTCTTAAAATGTGTGACGATAAAATGTGGTAACATTACTCGTATATATTTCCAGTTCTCGGACACAAAATAGCCATTTTTAAACCATAACTAAGCTGCATATCAATAATAATTAATATTATGAAATAATATATTTTGCGCAATTAGATAATTCGAACCAGGGTATAAAGTTTTGTAAAATTCAATAATGGAATAGTGAGGTTGAAATAAAAACATTTTCTATGTATAATATACAGTGAAACCTTTTTCTTTTCCGTCTATTTAAAGTTCAATATATTGCTTTTCCTATTCCCCAGCATTCTTTAACTGCGAAACAGCTTTCCTATTTTTAGAAATTTGCATTTAATATTCTTTTCTGAATTTGGCATTTTATACCTTTAAGTTTTAGGGATTGAATAGCAATTATTGGATGCAGATTTCTTCGAAGTAACTTAACTTTATATAAAAGAAAAAATAAAAGTAAATAAAGAAGTTTCATTTCAAAGGTATTGCATCAATAAACTATTATTATAAATGATCTTTTCTGTTCAGGATATTAAATACCGTTTACATTTTAAAAATAATATTAAATCAAAGTTTTTAATATTGCAAAATAAAAGTATGTGAACCAGGTGATTTAAAAATGACATTTTTATGTACCTTAAAATGATTTTAACTAAAATATTTCGAGTTTTTCAAAGAAGATCCTGGTAACTTTTCAATATTTATATAATTTTACATGATCACTTTAAAGATTATTTCAAAAGGAGAAAAAATCATTTTTTAATATTTGAATAATTGTACTTTTATAAAATAATCAAATGAAAATAAGCACTACAAATATTTATATTTATATTTTTTATTTTGCTATTTTGTCTTAATAATAATTTTTTCACAGAATTCTCTAAAAATATGAAGATAAAAGTGGAATCAAATGAAAAAGAAAAAATATATTTTAAAGGAATTAACAATAAATCGTAAATTAAAACAAATCAAGGAAAGTCCAAATTTCCATTAAAAAATCCTGAATATGCGAAATATGTACCAAATCATTAAATGGTTTTGATCTGGTGTGTAACCCACGCGGCTTTCTCTTACCCTGCACTTCAACACTATAAAGATAGGTTGCATACTAAGTCTCCAGGTTAATAGCGTGGGATAATAAACTTCAATGTACTAATTTTAAAATAATCTAAAAAAGGTTTGGAAACGGTTTTATTTGACATGTGATTCTGTGTGAGGGAGGCTGTCGCTCCCACAACCCTATGCTCATTGTGCATAAAATTATTATTTATTTTTTTTAAGTTCTTAATTTGCCTTCAAAGTTGCTAATTTTGCTTAAATGTTGAAGTAGCAACCTAATACGGACTTAAAAATAAATACCGAATTTGAATTTCCTGCAGTTATTTGTTTCTAAGTTATACTGATAATAAATATACAATCATTTGTTAAAAATATCACTTTCATAATCAGGGCACCACAAAACGTGATATGATACAAAAAATAGTCTTAAAAATTAAAAACATGCTTTGTTTACAGCATGTGTATGAAAAAAATAATTTTTCTTCCTGAGCAGTTTTCGTTGACATAGTAAAATGTACCAAAGCATTTCCATCAATTACATTCAATAGAAAAGAACGTTTAACTTAATTTTGGGTAGCCTTGTATATTGTCTGTAATCAATATGCACTATACACAATATTGTTTATTTAAATTTAGTTTTACTTGAAAAACATCCAACACAAAAGGAATTACAATTCCAGCAATTTCCATGTACAGCTAGAATATAACCAAATACTTTGGGTAGCCCTGTAAATCATTAATTAGTGATTTTCATACAACAATCTACACAAAACATGCTTTTATGTATATAATATATTTTCTTCATTCTGTTTTGATTAAGTCACCATATACATATTACACTGTACTTACCAGAAATTTCCCCATAGACATAATGTATTTGAATTCACTTGGATGTCCCTGTACACGAACCATTTGCTTGATCTTAACGAAATGTTTTATGTAACATTCCTATATGATGCACATTTAGAATACTAAGTTTGGATTTTCTCCTACCATTTATTCTTGCGATATGCTCATAACAGACAGACAAACGCGCAGACCAACAGCTAAAAACATGATTTTTGGATTCAGGGGACCTCAAAAGGTGTAAATATAACAAAACTCAATTTCGAAAATTTTACCCCAAAACAATACTTTCACTACCATATATATGGTTAAGAGAAAGTAAAAATAGTCACAAATAGTCTTTCAATGGAAAGCATATAAATATGTAATTTAAGTTATACTTATTATTTACTAAAAAATATTACTTTTTTTTTTTTTTTTTTTTTTCGCATTTAGACTCATTAGGCCGGGACGTACGCCTTAAATGAATTTGAAAGGACCATAAAAAAACATTTCTGAAACAGTATACAAACCAGGAACTTTCGAACTGAAGGTTGCAGGGGGCGGTCCCTTATCTTTCCGCAAGGGACGAAGTGCATTATAAAAAATATTTTTATTTTTTTCACAAAAAGTTTTTAACTTTTGCATATATACACTAAAGGACAAAAAAACAAGTCGCGCTTGAATATTTTCCTTTTCTCTTTCTGCAAACGACAATTTTATTGCTTAAAAAGCACATTTTCGAACAGATTTTATTACGTAGTCCTCTACGTATACTTTAGGAATGAGCCCAGTGTTAAAAACAAAATACAATTAACAGGAAATTTGTAATCTTAAAAAGTATTTCAAAAATGGCAAGGATGAGGCAATTAACGATGCCACAGAAAGTATTAGTTTTTGAACGAAAATTAAAATATATTTTAATAGGTGAGATGGCAAAATAATTAAATGTTAACGAAATATTCTAAGATTCTAAGACGGAAGGTGGCCGCTCACCACTATGCAGCGGTTTTGAGCGATTTTAACCTTTAGAGAGGGGCTCCGATGGCACTGTGGTGATTCAAAAGAGCCCGTGTCTAAAGGTTAAACCTCCTCCGTTGTTTATTGCATAAACAGGAAAAAAAAAAAAGGTTACAGAGGTCGCCAAAGCGGAGCTTTCACACGACAGAGGGCGACAAGATAACAAGAATATAAAAAGAAGAACGGAGCCTTGCTCCCTCGCATGGAAAAGCTTGTGATGAAAAATTATATGGACCTCCAAGAGAAAAGTTGGTAACTGCCTTGGAAGATTGAAAAATTAGTTGGTCAAATTGGAAAGATGCATTAAGAAGTTATAGATTCTGGTTAGTTTCTGACGTAGGGGAAGTCGGGTAACGATATTAAAAAGCCAGTCGTTAGGTTTATTAGGTAGGTTAAGTATACGCCAATCATGAGTTAGTGGGCATGAGAAAAAGTAATGATTTGCATTACCCACTGCGCCGCACTCACATTGTGGAGTGCGCGAGCAATGAAATTTGAAAAGATGTTATTTGAACGGGCCATGGCCCGTTAAGAAGGCTGTTATGGCTGGGGAAAGCTCAAAGTTACAATTTGACACTTTTGGGAGGAGGTTAAAAGTAAATCTACCTTTAGGAGATGTATCCCAGTATAGCTGCCATTCTTTCTTTAGTCGTGCTTTAAGATATCTTTTGATGTAAGAAGGGGGGAGGGCCAGAACGAAATCCACTGCTTCCTTTTTAGTGGCAGTTTTTGCTAAGAGATCTGCCATTTCATTGCCCGCGACGCCCCTGTGAGCGGAGACATGAGCTAAGGAGAAAGTGTCGGGCTTAGACAGGAGATCTAATTTGATTTTCTGAATAATTGGATGGTTACTCCTGTGGCGAGCCAGAGCCTGAAGACCTGAGAGACTGTCACTGTAGATATAAATTTTCGAATTGGTAAAATAGGAAATTGACCAAGAAATTGCTTGGCTGATAGAGAAAATCGCAGCCTGGAAAACAGCGTTACAGTCCCCAAGCGTAGAGGACCACTGATGAACCAAGACCCCCGTCAACAAAGGCGCAAAATGCGGCACCCACACCATGGTCTGTCTTAGATCCATCTGTATATATCGCCACAGGGGCTGTAGGAGAGAAGGAGTTAATGTTAGTATTAATTAATGCATGCGTAAAGTCCTCTGCTGGGTGTATGAACCAGCTGCCCATTTTGAGTTGAATTTCTTCATCTGGAAATAGGATTTTCTGTAAGTCTTTGTTTCTTAGTTGTAGTACGTTTATTCTGTTGAATTCGTAATTCAGAGTGAGGTGTAAAGGAGGAACACCGGTGATGACGTGGAGGGCATCAGTGGAGATAGTTTTGTAACCACGTGACAGTTGCAAGAGGAACATATTGCTGAGATGGTTTTTAGCAAGATATAAATTATTTTGACTGTTTAAACTGGAAATTTGCTTTTAGGTGGCCACGTTGCTCATCCAGGCGAAATGACCGCAAGTTAAAAAGCAAATCCTTAAAAAATCGATTTGCACCATGTTCAGAACATAACAAGAACGAAAATTCATGCAGTACGCATTGATTATTAACACTTACGAACTGCACGTACATGTTGTATCGTATAACTTTCAATATTCTTTGCCTACGTTATCACACAGCAGACAGACAGTAGGACTGAAAAGTATACAGTGTGACTAATTGAATTTAAAACCACTCTTAAACATCGTTGGAAAGTGTTAAAAGGCTTAATGCAAAAGAAAATCCAATCGTTAGATTATAATTGAAGCCCTTAATGTATCTGTATATTTTAGTGTAGACCTGTAAATCTGAAGGTTAATCATATCCTATTTTATACAAAACATTATTTTAGAATATTAAGTATACATGCCATTTTCTTTACGATTTTTACAGTAAAAAGTTTTTTAAATGTGATTTTTAATGAATAATATTTTAAACAAAATTAAGAAGACAGTTTATCCCAATGAAAATGATATTAAGTTACTTGTAATTAAATTTAATCATCATTTTATAAATGTTGCAACTCATACTAATAATTTAGATTGTAAGTTAAATTTCCATAATCTAAATTCACCTGTTAAATCTTTTTGTTTGTTAAACACTGATGAATCTGAAGTTCAAAATATTCTTGATTCAATACCTGATAAAAAAAAAAAAAGAGCAGTTGGTTTAGATAATATTCCTCTTAAAATTTAAAAAATTATTTCAAATATAGATCTGATATAATTATTGATATCATAAATAAATCATTTAATGAAGGAATCTTTTCCCATCAATTAAAACTGGCAATCATCTTGCCAATTTACAAATCGGGAGTTTTTAAAGATATAGGTAATTATCGGCCTATTTCAATTCTTCAGAGTTTCTTCAAAAATTATTGAGAAAGTGATGCGATCTAGACTTGTTTCATACTTAAATTCAATAAATTTCATTTCGAAAAATCAGTATGGTTTCAGAAAAGGTTATAGTACAGAAAGCTCACTGGCTGAATTTTCCGGTTCTATTTTTA
This sequence comes from Salticus scenicus, assembly GCA_963930645.1. NCBI lineage: Eukaryota > Metazoa > Arthropoda > Arachnida > Araneae > Salticidae > Salticus > Salticus scenicus. The sequence goes on from OZ005651.1 coordinate 144,165,640, forward strand.
ATAATATTGACAATATTTTAAAAACTGCAGCAATTTATATAGACATATCAAAAGCTTTTGATTCAGTTAATCACATTTTACCTCTGCAGAAATTAAATTTATTAGGAATTCGAGGGAAACAATTACAATGGTTTGAGTCATATTTAAACAATCAGAAACAATGTGTTAAAATTGGTGTTTATACTAGCGATTTTGAGCTTTATAAAAATGGTGTCCCACAGAGCTCAATTTTAGATCCTATATTATCTATACGTATAAAAGTGTACTTCCACTCACTCACTCACTCACTCACTCACTGACTCATTAACGCATAGCAAAATCTACTGCAGCCACTGACTCGAAACTGGGTCAGGTTATAGGACATATAGTGTAAGCACCCCCTTAGAAACGAATTTGCGAAATTCGCCTCCCAAGGGTGAGTAGGGGGCAAAAGGTGATTTCACAAAAACCTTCATATCTCAAAGAAAAAAACAGATATTCCTAAAATTTTTGCTTTAAAATATAGCTAACACAAATATCTAAACACTAATTTCTGGAATTTTAGAAATTCGGTCCCCAAGGGGGGAAAGGGAGACAAAACGTGATGTCATATGTGCAAAAAGTGGTTTCACATACTCCTATATATCTCAAACAAAAGAATGGATGTACGTGAAATTTTTGAATATAGCTAATACAAATACCTAAAAACTAATTTTTGGAATTTTAGAAATTCGACCCCCAAGAGGGGGGAGAGGGCACAAAAGGAATTGAAATATTCCTTTATATCGCAAACAGAAGAAAAAGATATACGTGAGATTTTTGCTCTGAAATATAGCTATGGGGCGAAAAGTAGAAATACAGTTAGACAGATCAAAATTGGTACATATAGATTTTTGGTACATAGAAGAGAGGGCGCAGGGTTAAAAATAAAGAAATCCAGATGGAATGTTGGAAATTAGTATCATGAGGTTTAAAAGCCCGAGAGAACGATTGCGAGTATTTTTTTAAAGTGTAAATTATTTAGGAGAGGCGGGAACGGTAGGTGAGGGAACATGCGTGCCTGCTCACTGCCTGCGGCATAGTATACTCTGCGCAGGCAGTGGGGACCGGGACCGCTTATTCCACCAATGGGAGAAGATTTTTTTTTTTATATTTATGTTTTTCCTTTATGATAATATAGTGATTCATTAAGAGTGTCGAACATAAATGCACGCATGCAGCGTTTTTTTCGAATGAGAATTTTTATTCCTCTTTTTTTTCTTTTTTCCCCATGATAAAATTAATGTAATTTTGAGAATTACTTGACTTTAGTGATTCATTTAAAAATAGTGACAAGCGAAGCTGGCGTAGATTGCTAGTTTATAATATTTATAAAGAACCTTTGTAATCTTAATATCAATGCTAAAATTATAACATATGCAGATGACACGGTTTTAATCTATTCAGCAAAAACTTATGATTTAATACAAGAACAAATAAAGTCAGACCTTTTACAGATTAAAAAATGGTTTACAGAAAATAAGTTATCAATTAATAGTCATAAAACTAAGTATATGAATTTTAGTCTAATGAGTAATTTAAGTACGGATTTATTAATTACATATCATGTTTTTCGCAATTCAAGTGGTAATCAATGTTCTTGTCCAATTATAAATAAAGAAGAAAACTTTAAGTACCTAGGAGTATTTATAGATCAAAACCTAAAGTGAAAGAGTCATGTTCAATATCTTAGAAATGAGCTTTGTTATCATTTAATTACTTTCTTTCATTTACGCAGCTATGTTACAAAAGATTTTTTTAAAACTTATATTATGCATGGGTTGAATGAATTTTTCAATGTGGAATAATTATTTGGGGGGGGGGGGGGGGGGAGATTATGTATCAAATATTTTACCTTTGTTTTTAACACAAAATCGTTTAATAAATTACTTAGGTGTCATACAGTATCATAAATTTTAACGATAAAACAACTTTATTTTTACCGATTATAAATTTTTATACTTAAAAATAGAAATAATATCCTAATACTTTGATTGCTTACAATTTGGAGAAATCCTTCTGCATTACAAGTTCCTAAAGTTAATAAGGATGGCTGGTTGGTTTTTACGTCGCAGTAGTGCTGCGCAGATATCAATTGGCGACCCGTCTGGGACACATCCCTAGGGGTGGTCCGGAGACATGCCATCACAATTTTGATCCTCCACGGAAGGGATGGCTCTCCCGCTTCGATGACTCCCAGAGGTATAATTTTTGATAGGAACATGGAGGGCATTGCGGCCACGACAGATTTTACGTGCACCAACACCATCAGTGTACACGATGTTCTTTGGCCGGCTCGAGTACCGAACCCCCAATCTTCCAATTAAGAGGCCGGTGCTCTACCGACTGGGATACCGCGGCCCCCTAAAGCTAATAAAGAAATATTGCGCAGATGTTTTGTTTATATGCTTCCTAAAAGTTTTAATATGTTACCGCTATATACAGGGTGCGGCAGCTATTTGAGAACACACGTTATAAGTGATACAATGCCCTGTATATCATCTTTAAACAATCATTTTTGTTACAGATAAACATAGCAGAACCTATTCTAACCCAGGAAAGGAAAAAGCACGCTTTTAACGTCTCCTTGGCTACAGGATACTCCGTTTCTGAAATAGCTGCATTTCTGAAAGTCGCCCGATCATTCGTTTTCAGAGTTCAGAGAGAACTGAGGGTTGCCAATGCTAATGTGACAACTGTTTTGCACAGTAAACATCATTGCCAGGTCTCGGACATTACCAGGACACCTGAATTCATCAATTCTGTTCAAGCTGCCACCGAAGAGGACCGTTGAAAGTCCATAGGGTAATCAGCTGAAATCTGAGGTTAGCGAGGTCACAATTCCACGTGTAATTAATGAAGACCTCTGTTACAAGTCGTATGTAATGCGGAGAGGGCAGTTCATGTCCAAGAAAACCAGAGAGAATAGAGTAATCAGAGCAAAGCGCCTCTTAAAGAAGCTGAAACATCAGGAACAGACAGGAACGCTCTGTTTTTTTTCGGACAAGAAAAACTTCATCCAGGACCAGAAAATCAACCGGATAAATGATCTTTGGCTTCGTAAAAGACAAGAGGAAATTCCCACTATCATGCACACTAAATTTCCTGCGTCTGTTATAGTCTTTGGGATCGTCAGGAATGAAGGTGACGTCATGCCTGCACATTTCTTTTCACAACGTGCCAGAATCAACGCAGTTACTTAAACCGATATGTTGAACACGGTTATGAAGCGCTGGATTATTGCTCTAGCACGTGGCAGGCCAAATGTTTTTTAGCAGTACTTTGCACCAGCCGATACGGCCCATTCAACACAAGAGTGGATGGTAAACAATTTTCATGATCACATCACTCCGCGCATGTGGCCCCTTAGCTCACCTGATGTTAACTCTTTGGACTATTACGCTTGGGGCGTTGTTGAAAGGGTCTCTAATAAGTACCCACATAACACCGTTGGTGTCTCCAGACAGCTATTGTGGATGCCAGGACAAATATTCCCAGGGTCCACCTCATTTCTGCCTGCGGACGGTTTCAACAGCGTGTTGAGGTTGTTATTGCAGCTGATGTTGGATTTATTGAATGGTGTCGTGCATTAGGTCCGACTGCTTGTGTACACACCGTTCCATGTTCATTAAATGATATATCTATAGTGTTTGCTCCCTTTTTCTACGGACGATACTTTGTTCTCAAATAGCTGCCGCACCCTGTATTCTAAGAGAATTAAGATTAAACTCATTTAGAGAATAACTACAAAAATTTTTATTGTCTTTGGATAATACAGATACTTATTTTCTCCATCTATTATAGTAAATAAACATTTTTAGTTTTTATTAAGTATTAATTTAATTTGTATTAGTTTGAGCCTCTATATTATTTTTTGTTGCGATTTGTGCGTTGTTGTCCACCTGCTTAATATTTTTTTTTTTTTTTTTTGACTTATGATTATGTTAATTTATATTTTCTTAGTGTTTACTTTACTGACTGTATTTTTTTTTTTTTTTTTTATGTAATTTCTGTTTTTTTTTTTTTTTTTTTTTTTTTTTTTTTATTCATATTTACATATTTTTTAGATATACCTGCAAAGGCTTTGCAAGCCTCTTGGTAAACAATATTGTAATTTTATTTGTTTGTTGTTCAGTTTTGTTCTTTGTATTGTTTCTTATTTTTGTAAATAATAAACTTGCAATATATATGCGTGTGTAAATGTATATATATATAAGAGTACTTCCGCTCGCTCACTCACTCACTCACACATTAACGCACAGCAAAATCTACTAAGGCTATTGACTCGAAACTGGGTCAGATTATAGAACATATAGTGTAAACATCCCCTAAGAAAGGATTTTGCGAAATTCGCCTCCCAAGGGGGAGTAAGGAGCAAAATGTGATTCCACAAGAACCTTCAGATCTCAAAGAAAAAAACAGATATCTGTAAAATTTTTCCTTTAAAATATAGCTAGCACAAATATCTAAAAACATGTTTCTGGAATTTTAGAAATTCGGTCCCCATGTGGGGAAAGGAGGCAAAACGTGATTTTACATGCGCCTATATATCTCAAACAAAACAACAGATAAATGTGAAATTTTTTGCTCTAATATAAAGCTAATACAAATACCTAAAAACCAATTTCTGGAATTTTAGGAATTCAGCCCCCAAGAAGGGGGGAGAGGGGGCAAAACGTGATTTGAAATAATCCCTTATATCGTAAACAGAAAAAAAAAAGATATAGGTGAGATTATTGCTCTAAAATATAGCTCCCACAAACACATAAAAACTAATTTGTTTAATTTTAGAAATTTTCCCATTTGGTGCGGGAAAGGGGGGGGGTATGGGGCAAAAAAATAGAAATAAAGGTAGACCATTCAAAATTGGTACAGATCGGTTTTAGAGGCCTGCATGTCGAATGATGATCGTTTCGAAAGTGCAAAGTTATTAGGAGGGTCAGAAAGGGGGCGGTGGAGGAGGAGCAAAAAAATAAAAAATAAAAATAGAGTTAGACCGTTCAAAATTGGTACATAGAGGATTTTGATACCTACAAATCGATTGCGGATATTTTCGAATTTACAAAGTTATTAGTATGGGTGGGAAGGGGAGGGGAGGGGCAAAAACATAAAAATAGAGTTAGGTCGCTCAAAATTGGTACATGGAGATTTTCGATACCTACAAATCAATTGCGAATATTTTCGAATTTGTAAAATTATTAGGATAGACGGGAAGAGGACGGGTGTGAAAGAGCAAAAATATATAAATATGAGTTAGAGCGCTGAAAATTAGTGTTGTTAGGTTTAGAGACCCGATAAATCGAATGCGGGTATTTTAGGAAGCACAAAATTATTAAAAGAAATTCAAATAGAATGTTGGAAATTAGTATTATTAGGTTTAAAAGTCCAAGAAAACGATTGCGAGTATTTTTTTAAAGTATAAAACAATTAGGAGGAGCGGAAACGGTAGGTAAAGGAACATGCACGCCGTGTGCGCCTGTATACACCGCCGCAGGTAGTGAGGACACGGACCGATTATTCCACCGATGTGAGAAGTTTTTCTTTTTTTTTTTTTTTTGTATTTATATTTATGTTTTTTCCCTTACGATACTATAGTGATTCATTAAGATTGTCGAACATAAATGCGCGCGCGCATCGCACAATAGCCTGCGACACCGGTGCGACATTTTATTCCAATCAGAATTTTTCTTCTATTATTATTATTTTTTTTTTTCGCATGATAAAAATTAATACAATTTTGAGAATTCATTAACTACAGTGATTCATTTAAAAATAGTGACCAGCGAAGCGGCCGTAGTCTGCTAGTATATATATCTGTCCTAAAACGCAATGCATTGGCTCTTTTTTTTTTTCTTTTTTTTTTTTTAGTAGTCCGTGTCACAAACTAACTGTACAGAATCTATTAATGTCATTTTAAATAGGGAATGTCCCATAGTGAAATTCCTTAATATATACTTACGGACGCAGGGAGCTGGAGATAGACAAATAGAAAGATCGACAACCGCACAGACAGATAAACAAATTAAAATCATATTCACACTTAAAATTGCTAGAAAGTATTAAAAACTGTAATGTAAACGAAAATACAATTCCATCAAATTTTTATGAATAGCTCTTAATGTAACTAAATACTTTTGTGTGGCCCTATAAATATAATGCTAATCATACTATATTCTACTGAAAGCATTCTTTTTTACATATGAATGACATATTTCAATTTCATTAAGATTTGTGTAAAGTTATTTAAATTTGGTAAATATCTTTCATAGAAATACCTCTCACCATCTCAAAAGAAAAAAAAAAAAAAAAAAAAAAAAAAAAAGAGAGAGAGAGAATGCACTCTAAAATTTTTGCTTACTCTTGATCTCCTATAAATAAACAGACTTTTCTTGAAATACTAGATGCGTTCAAAAACGTAAAAGTAGCATTTACTTTTGTAGAGGAAGCATAAAATCATCATATAAGTGGTAGGGATACTCTCCTTAGATGTCAAGAATAGAGCATTTACAAATATATTGTCGCTATTTACGTAAAGAGCACACCATTTCATTGTTGAATATTTTATACGTAAGAAGTTGACCTAATGTTAGAGACTTTAAGATTCTTTTATGTGGGTGGTACTTGAGACAAAAGCTACTTTATTGGTGATAAAACTATCTAGATATCGTTCGATGACCGGGTATTTTAGTACTTAGATATCATGGCTAAAAGCAATATATTTCCATTTTTTTTTAAACAATCAAATATTTTTTTGACTTTTTATGAGAAATGATAAACTTTTGTTTTAGAACTTTAAAAAAAAATTTCCCAATCGATATGTTTGCCGGACAATGACATTTATTATCTTAATATACACTCAAAAAAAAAAAAAAAAAAAAAAAAAAAAAAAATATATATATATATATATATATATATATATATTTAAGAAACATATGTTTTAGATTTTAAAATAGTATCTACTTCAATATAAAAATGTAGAATAAATATTTAGGCGTATATATTAGGTAAAGGGAAATTTTGAAACAGTATATTAGTACAGTCGACAGCAAAATTATTGAAGCACACATCCACACTTCATATATATATTTTTTAGTTTTATTGCTAATTTTTATTATGAACTTACTTTTTTACAAACAGTATAAGACTAAGTTTAAGACTAGACAAACATTTACGTAACAAAACAGTATTAGGTGCCCATCTTTAGTAGTAATTATTGCTAGTGCTTCAATAATTCTGCTGCCGTCATGTATGTTAGTTATGTAATAAATGCAGTTTTTTATTGGTTGACATATTATAAAAAATGATTATAGCCAGTACAATTTTTGTGCTTTTTTTAAGATAAAGTCAGGATAAAAAAAAAAAAAAAAAAAAAAAAAAAAAAAAAACATTCAATTCATTATATATATATGTATATATATATATATATTTATTTATTTATAGTGTTCCCGCTGTTACATATTTTAAATATAAATTAAAAAAAAATTAGTATTAAAAGTACTCTTTCTTTTAAATACGGACTTTAGATACCTTTTTTTCAAAATAATATAATGTCTAGAAAAAAAAATAATAATATATTAATTGTGGCTCTATCACTGGAGCAATATTTTGACTGCCGTAATATCTGTATTTTCAAGCTTTCAAAATCTGATAAAAATTTAAAATTAGTTACCATCAAATGGCTATATTGTTGTCACATGTCGCTATAATCAGTATTCTCTACGACCTTCCATAAAACACAGAGCTGTAATTCTTTGCACATTTTCCCCTTCAAACGTGTCAATACAGCAAAGAATATTTCAGTTTTGTTAAAGAAAAAAAAATACAATCTTTCGTTATCGTAACAACTTTCAGTCAAGCTCCCCGATATCTTTCTGAAATGTTAAGACTTTTCGATGTTCTATATGTTGAGTAATGAAATTTTCTCGTGTGTGTTTTATTTTTTGTTATGATCGCGCACAATTTTGGATTTTTTAAATTAATCTGAAAGCAAACTGGACGTTTCGGAACGTTTCTGAGACAGTGGCAATGTTTCCACGTTAGAGGATTGTTACGTTTTTGAAGCCTTTTTCGCTGTTAGGGGTGAAAGAAAAGTACCACGAAAGGAAATAAAATATAATACAAGAAATAAATAATGCTTGTCACAGAAGAATTTTGCTCCGTTCCATATCATGTGTTTCTTCTGATAAAAATTTTTACTAACAGGTGTACTATAGTCATGTTATGAGAAATGAACTCTGTCGATCACCTGGTATGGTCGCAGACTAAAATGCTCAAACCTCCCTCCACTTCGATACATTTAGCATATACTCATTTGTAATTTGATTTTATTAGACTTTTTTCATTTAAGTTTTCATGCAACTCCATTCTATTTGGAATACTACAATATTCAATAAACAACATTTTGTGAAATGATAAACTATTCTCTCATGTTATGAAAATCTTTAACTTTGAATAACTTAAAAAGAATTTAAAGTAAAATGCTGATATTCAATATTTTTACAGCAATATCATAAATTATTCTTTAAAACTTGCACGACTATGAAAGCTATCTTTTGAAAGCAGATTGACACGTTACCCTTAATCTCCGTATTAAAAAAAATCGTAAACTTCGAAAATTTTAGGAAGTCTTTAAAATAGAATATTCACTAACAAAGATGTTCGTTCCAGTATAAATATTTTATGCATAAAAATAAAAAAATGATTTTTTAAGAACAGAATGAGATCGTTTGAGATTGTACAAAAACCTTCGAGATGTCTTCGTGTAGGTGTTAAGGCCGACTGACAACGCGATCCCTCCATGGGGGTTCTTTCTAAGGGGTCCTAGCCCCTATATACGAAAAATTTTGAGAAAAACGGAAATCTCCAAATAGCTAAAGCAACGACCGCGACTTTTTATTGAAACCGGCACTTCCCATCTACCAGTTTCGAGAGCAGAACCTCTCGGTCGTTGGTGGGGCCAAACATTTTTCAGCCAATTCGGAAGGATCAAGTTCCTCTTGATAGAGGCTGTGCAATACGAACTATTTACGAACTAGCAACTTCGTAGAAAACGAGAAAAACGAAGTTGAGGTTGAGTGAGTTAAACGCTCTCTTTAAACTAGGCAGTGAGCTTTTTTGACGCATTTGGTTTCAATCCTAAGGGTTGTCCGTAGACATGACAATGTAATTTTGGTCATCGGTGGAGGGGACCGAAAAAAAGAAGAATTTTCGAGGCTGATGCTGAGGTCGAGTGGGTTTCACTTCGGAAGGTATGGAGAAAAAAAAATAGAAAAGTGTGCAAAAATTTGTTTTTAACGTTTTACAGATTGCTGTATCTAAGATGTTTTTATTAATTACGTCATCAATCTAATTGTCCTTTGTACATTACAACGTTGCCCTCAGCTTCTCGGTACGTCCTTTTTAAGCGTTCGAAAAATTTAAAAAAAAAAATCGATACTTATTTTTCTAGTTTATTTTCAAGAAATTATAAAAATACTTATACCTTTTTAAATTTTAGCATCGAACGTAATTTTCGTCAAAAAAATGTCGAAACTACGAAGAGGTTTTTTTAAATTTTTTTCAAATACAAATTAGAGAACTGACAGTGTGAACATAAAATGACGTGTTTGCAACTCGGGAAAGGTTTAGTTTGAGTGGATGTAACGCCAATCTACAAATGTGAACTAAGAAAAGACGACAATATTCTTTCCAGAGACATGCTTTTTTAATTTTGATCCTCCGTGGACGGATAGCTTCCCGCTTCTTTAATCCCCAAATGTATTATATTTTACGGAACATGGAGGAAATTGCAGACATGAAGTAATTTGGAAAACACTAGTTACTATTTATGTACAGTCGGAAAAAAAAAAAAAAAAAAAAAAAAAAAAAAAAAAAAAAACGCCCCCACCACCTAATTTCGCTCTAAATTATCGTAAAAACATGCGGTTGGTACCAATAGATCTGTAGTAACATGGTATATTTAGAGTTTGCTTAAGGGGTCATCTATATAGTAAAACAGGCATCAACTTCATTTTTTTCAATGACAACCCCTATTTTTGACCTCATTTCTGAGAACAAGGCTGTTCGGAAAATATACCTATTTATTATATACTTTAAATGAATTCTAGATAGAGATACAAGCAAAAATGTATTAGGGGTCCGTCTATGCATTTAGAAAAAAAAATCTTGATCTACTACAGAATAGGCATTATTTGTTAAGTTTCACACCGGAATAAAAGTACAGAAATTTTAATTATAAAAAAAAAAAAAAAAAAAAAAAAAAACGAAACTGATATACAAAATCTACAATCTTCACTTATAAAATAAATTTTTTTAAGTAGTTTATAATTAATAAACGTAGATTAGTTTAATGCGTCACTTCATACGTAAAAATTTAAATAGCTTGAGTCATTTGAGCCCTCTAATATTGAATTACAAAAATTCTAGATAGCAAGATAAAAGAATAATAGTGATATTAATAATAATAATAATAATAGGGCTAAAAAGAAAAAAACAAAATGTTTAATAGTTAAGAAAAAAACAAAATGTTTAATAGTTAAGAAAAAAAAATTATCTACTTCTGTTGGGTATATTTTTATTTGTGAAAAGGTATTCATGAAAGTATTACTATAAAGTTTTACATTTAATTTGAGGCGTACAAACCTGCAACATACAATATACAAAAATAAAGATAACCAGAATTTAACTAAAATCTGAGAAAATATATTTAAAATTCAATAAAAAGAAGATACGGTTCAAAATCATTCCTATTTCCAGTAGTCACGCCTTCATGCGTTTCTCTAAAACATCAAATTATTTAAAAAATTTATGATTAACACTTTCGCGACCGCATTCTTTTGTCTTTTTGACAGTAAAGTCCGAATGTGAGCGTTAATCTTTGAAGTTAGAATATTTCAAAACAAAATTTTCTGTAATCACATTTATATTAAAAATGGATATGCATCATAAATAAGTTTTACTAATCAAAATAGTTGTATCCATTTTATATTTCATTGTAAAAATACGAATTTTGGTTATATACTTTAGATAATGCATAAAAATTTTGAAAGAAACGTCAATTGGCGGAGATTCTCAAATGTCGTGAAGTGTCTACGTCAGTGGTCACGAAAGTGTTAAATAATTGAAATTTTGTCATCAACAATTAAAACAACAATTTTCACTCGTTTATATATTTTAGAGATCTATAAAGATTCAAACATACTAAAATCAAGGAAACAAGAAACATTTTTTAAAGTAAAGTATTGATTCAGAAAAAGCGAGAGGGTGGGGTTTATCATCCTTTTGGAATGCAATCAAAATTTCTCGCCTGGAATGCGTTAATCTTAAAAAAAGACTAGTAAACGTCGAAACCTTACTTAGAAAACAATAAAAAACAAAATTAAATTAAATAAATATTTTCAGTGTTGGACTGAATTTGCATAAATTGGTCTGATAAAGTATGTCCCATATAAAACGATTTCCTATTGCCCAGAACGAATATCTGCCGTTATATAGTTGTCTACTGTACTTGAATTCTTAATTTTAAATGTGTAAAATTTATATTTTTAAAAGTAATAAGACATTACATTGTTTTAAATTGTTTTCCCATAATAAATGTGAATTTTAAGCCGTGATTACAATATTCGAAAATAAATAATATTGCACTTTGTTTCAATAATATATTTAATGATAATAAAGAAAAAAAAAATCTTCCACTGTTTGATTTTGTGTTAAAAAAATAATAATAAATTAATATTATGTTACGTTATGCGATAAAAATTAAATAACATTAATATTAATTTAATACAGTAAACAAAGGCGAAAATGTCATAACAAAATTAAGCAGAAAATTTGTTTAAAAAAATCTTATAAAAATTATTAAATGTTAATTATAATAATAATAAAAAGATTGTTCCCTGCGTATTCAAATTTCAAACAATATTCTTAGCCTCACCGCATTTCCTAAATTATGATATTTAACTTCAGGTATACGAAACCTACAATATTCAAGTTTAAAAAAAGGAACAACAGGGTTAAAATAGAATTTTAGCAGTGTGAAACTAGGAAAATTTATGTAATATTTAAGAATAAAGACTTGACATTTCAGGATAGAGCATATTCCTTTTTGCAATGGAAGCCGCACCTTTACACAATTTTCTAAATTTTTACTTTTTAAAACAAATTTTTTTTTACATATTTGCAATTAAATCATTTAAATTTTATATTCTGCATTCGATGTAATAAATGCCATTGATATTTATGCATACCAGTGTCATATATAGAGTCAAATACGAACTGGCAAACTAGTTTTTTTAATATTGTTTCCGCGATATGGAGGCGGGGCTTCATTTTTTTTGGAATTCTTTCACAATCATTGCGATAATTTTATAAAAATTAGCCAGTTTGTATGATAAACATCGAAATGTTGCTTAGAAAGAATAACAAAAATATAAATTAAAATAGTTTTTCGTCAAAATATATGCAGATACAGATTGATTCAAAATTAGTGTGACCAATTTCAAAGCATCAAAAATCTTTATTGAATTAAGTTATTTACATGAAATTTTCAATGTGGTTTCCTTTAGCATAGTATATTCTGAGTAAACGTTTAGACTAAGCCAAAAGAGCTTTTTCGACCGTTTTTAGGGGTATTTTTCCAATTTCCTCTTTGATTGCTTTTTGAAGCCCTTGCAGTGTTTTTACTTTACGTTTAATTAATTGTTTTTTTAAGTATCCCCCCAAAAAATAATCGAAAGGAGCACAGTCAGGGGATGACGGTAGACATTTGTCAGGAGGAAGAAAATTTATTTTTTTTTTATCTTTCAGCCATTTTATAGCTGGTTTTACAGTATCACTTGGTGCAGAATCTTGGTGAAAAACAAAGTTTTCTTGAGGATAAACACGTTTACTTTCTTTGATCACGTGCTTCAAAACTTTATTCTGATAGTATTTAGCATTAATTATAGCCTTTGGTTTAAAAAAAATTGGTTTTGTTAAGCCTTGAGAGGACATTACCATCCATGCCATAACACCTGACGTCCAACTTGCCTTTTGCAAAACAGCTGCGTCTTTGCGACGCTTTTCGTGTGAAATATATTGTATCTTCGTTTTTCCAGTTGTGGATGACTGATGAAACTGCTTCATCTGAATTTATCTATGTTTTGTATCTACCTTTGCGTACCATTAAATACAGAGGCCAAGAATGTTTTCTTTGTTTTTCTACGGTCTTTGTAGAAATGATGACAGACTGGTTTATTTACTTTTTTATAGCCAATTTTCTTTATCTGACGACAAATTGTAGAATGCAATACCTGTAGTTTCTTTTCTAAAGCTCTTAGAGGCAGATGATTTTCTACAGTGATAAGTCTTTTCAGATTCTTTTTTTCTTTTTCATCAAGGACTTCCTTTCGTCCACATTTTTTTCCTGGACCTTTTGATTGCCAGCCAAATTTTATTTCTTTTTGAAGTTTAAATAGTAATCCATTAGAAAAATGTCTTTTGTGATTTTTAAATGCTTTATTTATAACAGAATTTGAGCAACCATCTTTCAAAAGTTGTAAAATTTCGTTTCGGATTTGAGGATCAAATTTTCTCCCACTAATAAAAATAGCTAGATTGATAATTTAAACGTCTCACTTTTAAAATAAAACTGGTGGTAAAGCGATTAAAATTTACCGTAAAAAATTACTTGCTTTTAAAATTGGTCACACTAATTTTGAATCAAGTTGTATTTACTCACAGATAATACAAATCATAACAAGTGACGGCCCCCTAACAGCAATAAAAAATGAAATATCACTGTAACTCAAAAATTAATGTTAGAAACGAGCTGTAAATTTGGAAACCCATGTTTTTGATGATGCCCGTTCTATTCGTGCAAAAATTAACAAAGGTCGTAATTCATAATTTTTTTCAAATAGGAATTTATTAATAATTTTCATAATTCAAAAAGTGTTTTTTATCAAAAGTATGCTTGGAATATGTTTGGGTCACTTCATTCTAACGCATAAAAAAAAAAAAAAACAGAATTTGAATATAATAATTTTTTAGGAAGATATGAATTAATGTTTCTCACATTCATTTAACATTAGCATCCCAATACTTTGACAGTTTATAACTCTAAAAAATTGAGCAAAATATATAAACTATACCATTTTCCGCGATGATTTGATCAAAAGAATTCAAATAAATTATAAAAAATGGGGGTTACCATTGAAAAAATTATGTTTATACCTGTTTTAATATGTAGACGATCCCCTAAGCCAAATCTGACTATACCATTATAAACTAGAAGTTATTACAAATCAATTGGTACCAAGCCGTATGTTTCTACGACAACTTACGACGAAATTAGGTATTGAAACCGCAACTTTCCGATTATAGATCCTACATACATTAAATATTTTAAATCAATCATTCAATTAGGTACATATGATATTTAAGACACTCAGTGAAATAGCCTAAAAAAAGCAGGTTTTGACTGTCATTTCGAAGACCGCTCTCAGCCTGAAGCGTGCATTATAGACAACAGGCACTACAATGAAATTAATTGTAATTTTGTTATCTTAGACATAAGTATATATTTCAGAAGTATACACGTATTATCCAGACTCATAGAAATTAGTATACTGTACTTTCAAATAACTAATGAAGGTATCAAAATAGAATGTTGAAAAACAATAGGATTCTTACCAGTATTTAATCAATCCTTAAGGTTGAATTCAAGACTGTCGTCAATAGCCTAATAGGAAGCTCTAGTGCGGTGTTAATTTACCCAACCTAGATATAAGGCTTTTTCATTAAAACCTAAAGCTCATAAACAATGAAATGATCTGACACATTTATTTTATATAAGAGATCGCAATAATAATCCCGCATCTAGAAAATAATTGATGTTAGATGTTTAATGATAATAATTATGAATGTATAATTATGCAGTTATACTAATTAGCCCACGATCGTAAAAGTGATAGCACAAACACAATTTTCTTTTTCCAACTATTTTTGCAATAGATGAATTGAAATCAGTTTTTAAGTGTATATTAACGTATATAAATGATCCTATATGTGTGCTTATAAAAATGCCTTTTAGAAAATTCCTTTTGCTTAGAGAAATATTTTTCTTTAATTTATCTCATATGTGGATTATGATACAATGTTATTTGATGAAATATAATTATTGAATTATTTCTTTACGTTTTTATTTAATATTTGCATTGAAAGAAAAACCAGGTACTCAAAAGAAATAAAAGAATAATTAATAGATGACAAGAGAATTATTTTTAATATAAATACTTTTATTCATATCTGAATATTGCATTTTTTACCATCTTTCATTATAATGCAACCATTTTATTTAATATACCATATAATTATATGGTACATATTATATACCATATAATATGTAAATTATTTATTATTATACAGAAAATGGTATTATCAATATTATCAACATAATAATGAGGAAAAATTTTCAAAATAAATCCTGAGAAAAATTGGTTTTATTTGCATTAAAAAATGAATAAAGAAAAATTATTTTAGTGCTTTTTAATTTTTGAACTCTCCCTTAAAAGCACTGGAATAATAATGACCATTAATGTTAATATTAGTTAACATTTTTTTTTTAGAAGTCACCCATAATTTAATTGATATATCACGCACCAGTAAGCTAGACATTATAGGGTTTGACAGTAAATCATTAAATTAATACTTAGTCAAAACACGCAAGATAATGAACAGTTCATTAGATAATAATACTTTAATTTCTTTGAATGTTCAATTGGAATAATTATAAGTTCCATTTCATTAGATAATGGCATTTCAAGTTCATTAAACATACAATTGCAACAATTATAAGTTCTAAAGTATAGTTTATTTAATATAAAACTCCACAATTTAAATTCAGTAATGTTCAAAACAAAATTTATTGAAGATTTTAATAAGATTATAGTAGTTGACGCATACGGTGATCAGAGGAGTTTATTTTTCTACCATAAAATATATATGGAAGAATCCTTATAGTAAATATTATGAGGATGTAACTAACAATAAAATATTATCTAATAAATGTTTTCATATTTTTACCTTGAAAATTATGTACGATTAAATAATACGATTATAAAATATACCATATTATATTGTAAAGTTTAAATGAGAAATTATTGTAAGATTGGGAAATAAATCCTACACCAAAACAACACGATTCTTGCCAGTATTATAAATATTTTAAAACTGACAAATTTAGCGTAAACAAAAAAAAAAAAAAAAAAAAAGAAGAAGAAGAAGAAGAATATTATACTTTTAAAAAATTAAAGAACACGCTTTTATAGAAATGTGAACTACAAAGCACAAAATATCTATCTTAGTATTAAAATGCAGGGTAAGAGAAAATCGTGCGAGTGACGCACCATAATATTTACATACATTTAAATCTTTAATTTAGAATTAAACAAAAACCATTTTTAAAAAAAATCGCCCCTGACTGGGCCCGAACGCTAGACCTTTAGGTTCGTAGCGCGGCTCTTTACCTCACAGCCACGGCGTTCACGTACGGAAAGTCTTTATTTTACTATATAGATGTTTTGTTTGCTCCCAGAGTTGTTACAAACATACAAACATACATACAAACAAACATACATACAGGTGAAGCTAATAAAAGCGTGTTTAAAAAAAAGAAAAAAAAAATGAACTAGCAACTGACCAGCCCCATAGACGGGCACAACATCAATTTTCTAATTTCTTTTCTCCATTTCACAAAACTTGTAAAAAAAACCAAGTAGACAAACTCGAAAAATTCCATAAATCTATATGTTTTATATACCTATGAAATCATATGGAAAAAAAAAAAAAAAAAAAGTAGAATATTGAAATTGCATTTCACTTTTATTGAAAATTTTTACACTTGCTAATATAAAAAAAATGATTGATGATGCCATAAGAAACTGTTTGAGATTTTAATTAACTACAATATACACAATAGAAAAAAATCATTAATTTTAAAGAACATTATGCTATTGCTACTAATAAAGCTTTAATAAAACATTGTAATAAAACTGTAGGAAAAATATTAAATTTATATTTCACTATCTATAAGATAATACAAATGTTTTAAATATTTTACGTAATTTTGTTTTACACGGCAATGTCCAAATACATGACTAATCAGACATTTTTGTGTGTGTGTTCTATGAATAAAATATTACCTAACATTTAGATATCAGAACAGTAAATTTATATCAAATGGCGTTAACAATTTCGGAGGATGTGAGACATATGCAGTGATGTAAAAAAAAATATTTGTAGTCTAATTTTTTCTTATCAGGAAATCCTAAATTTAATTTTATGTGCTCCTGATTCGAAAACAGCGAAAGCAATAAATATAACTTATTTTTACTTTTTCAGATTCTAAAATTCCCCAAAATCTACAATTTTGCTTATTTATTAGAAAAAAAAAATGTTTAAATCTTATGTCTATTTTATTTATATATTATTTTCATCTTAGTAAAAATAAATAAATAAAAAATAAACAATATTTTTCAGATAATTCAAAGTAAACTGTTATTCAGTGCACCATAGTTTTAATGAAAAATTTATTTAAAATTTATTAAAGTGTCTGTGTATTTAATTAAGCATAAAATAAAATATAGATTTCTTAGATAGTTCAAGAAATAATTAAAACAAAGATCTAACATTTGCTTGGCAGAAACATGTCAGATATCATAAAGCTTAAAGATAATCAATACTTTGTTGTTAAAAATATTTGACAAGTTTAACCAAATCTTATTTTATAATACGATGTTAAATAACAGGAAAGAAAAACTTAAATATATTCCTATACTTCTATTTCCTGTTTTACAGATTATTGAAAATTATTATAGTCTTGGTCTCTGAATGTTTGTTTTTATTTTTTATTTTCAATTTTTCGTCACAAAATGAAATTTATGAGTTGTATTTTCTTTTCATAAAAGATTGCAAAAGAAACAAACAACCAAAAGTATCAAACACAACATAATATATATATATATATATATATATATATATCATTTAGGTTTTAAATATTGTGGCTGAATTTTATCATATTTTTAAAGAAAAAATAGAAATAATCTGACAGAAAAAAAATTGGATTATAAACTTACAGAAATTCATTAACATTACAAAAAAGTAATAACCTTGGTAAATAACAGACAATGAAGAAATTTGTTTTAAACAACTTGAATTAAATATATTTTTTTATTCAAATAGATATTGTGTCGATTTTTTTTTCCCCCCTAAACTCATAGTTGAATTTTGCATGGAATCAAGAAAATCGGTATCGTATAATTGATTATAAAAACATATTCGACAATTATTTCTTACTGTTAAATAATATTTATTAAAGAAAGCTAAAAAATACAAAATTGAAAATAGGAGGGATGTTAGAGGTAGTATAAGGGGTGAAAGTGGAAGCGTGCTCGGAGGGGGCGTCTAAAAAAGAAGAAAAGATTTCACATGTGGTCCCAGAATGTTAAATATATCATGAAGAAACTGTTTGTCTAATTATGGGAAAAAATATATTTAGTTTAATGTCTTAAAATTTGGGATATTTTTACAGCAATACCCTGTTTATTTATTTTATTTTAATTATTTAATTAATTAATTTGTTTGTTTGTTTGTTTGTTTTTTTTTTTTTTGGGGGGGGGGGAAAGTATGTGATTGGAAAAAATGTAGTTTAATTTTGGATTCAGCATTCTCGAAAATTTAGTCATTCTCTTAGTCAGTCTAAGAAAATGACTCGACAAGGATTTATTTAACAAAATAGTATTAACTGTACTTTTTTCATATCGGAATATTTGCTAGCGCTCGAATAATTTTGCTGCTGACTGTAGTGTATTGTTATTCGGTAGCTAAAACAGCTTCGATCCGTTACGGCATAGAAGGGACTGAATATCTAATTTATGTGTTATTATTGCTGTCCACATATGCCTCTTTGCTTCTTCGAATGATTTTTCATATGTTTATTTATTTATTTATTTTTCAGAAACCTTCCTTTACGTCAATGGCCACATGTTTTCAATTGGGTTCAAATCTGTACTAGATCC
The DNA here is from genome assembly GCA_963930645.1 of Salticus scenicus. Lineage (NCBI taxonomy): Eukaryota > Metazoa > Arthropoda > Arachnida > Araneae > Salticidae > Salticus > Salticus scenicus. Next base: position 144,184,713 of record OZ005651.1, read on the forward strand.
ACGCCATGTTCCAAGGACTTCTATCCATTGCTGATGCAGTCATTGTGTTTCAAATTTGAACGATGGCGGAGATCTGATATGTGTTCTTTTAAGAAACTTCATGTGAACATTTAACTTTTGTTTAATACTGATAAATGTACTTTGATATTAATTGTAGCATTTTGTGGAATGAACCATATCCACAGAAGATTACCTGAACCATTATGGTTGGGGTCTGATTTACTATGAGAGCCACATAACAAGCTTTGTGTATCTAAATTTTTAGGACGGCTGATATTTCGCACACAGGATTAAATCTATGAAAAGATAGATTTATCGGGAAACGACACTTAATTTCCCAGTTTTGATGTTCAACCTCAAAATTACTTGCAGAAACTTGAAAGAAGACCTTGAAAGAAGATCAAATTTTACTAATAAACGCCTCCTAATAATTCTTGCACTTATTTTGATTGAATTTAAAGGACCAAGTAGGATTCTATATGTATATATATATATATATATATATATTATGAATGAGACGATCAGTCTCAATATTTGTTTTCCTTGGGCGACCTCTTGCATGAGTTGACTATAATTCAGTGGTGTTTGCAATCAAGTGACGGTATATCTCCATTCATTGCATGACTTACGTCACTGTCAATTCATGCGTGACTTCTCAGCCTAAGTTTGTATTCTCCAGAGCATGCAGGAGCCGGAAAACTCTTATTTATAATATGTTGAATTGCACCACAATCAGCTTTACTGCTTCCAGACATGCTTCAACAATTAATTTCAAGCATTTTGGATCCACTGTACTAGGTCTACTTGTATATTGTTAAAATTTCAAATCTAGAATATATTTATAAGCTATAAATCCTATTTCCGCCGTTATGTGAATGTCTTCCTTTTCCTTGGTATACCTTTTGTGCTGACTCGGCGGCGTTATGACCTAGTTAGAATTTATACTGCTGTTCTCTTATTAAGCAATTATGTTTATCCATGTTCACTACCTGCAAAAATATAAATATGAGGAATTGCAACTTTAGGGGATGATTAACTGGAGAGTATCATAATTTTCAGTTCATGCTGGTAAGAAAATATGTTGAATTCATACATTGTGAAATCGTAAACAAGTTTTAATTTTATAATATCATACATTGATTTTAAGTGCGTGCACAACTGGTCTGGAGATGTGTCTTTATTACACTAACTTGGAGAGTCTGGTTCACTAGTTATAGTGACCTTTTTATAGCCATTTTAAAAGGTCGACCGGGATTCCAGACTAGATAAATATATTTGTATTCTTCTGAATATTAAAGCAAAAGACTAACCAGTTATTGGACTGTTAATATGGGTCTTATTTTTTATCGTAAAAACTAATAATTTAATACTTAGATGCAGAAAAAAAAAAAAAAAAAACAGCTTACTAGCATTATGTTCATCAATTGTCTATTCACGCTTTTATTTGAAACATTCTGTCAATATAAAATTTTGCAATTATAGTCTAATTTAGTTTTATTTAATTATTTCTCTCTCTCTCTCTCTCTCTCTCTCTCTCTCTTTTTTTTTTTTTTTTTACTCATGTATTATTTTCTATTACAATAATTCAAAAATTAAATGTAATATAATTTAAAAAATAAGAACATATTCCTCGCCAGTCTTAGATATATTTTTTCAGGTCAAAAAAAAAAAGAAAAGAAAAGAAAAGAAAAGAAGAAGAAGATAGAAAAGAAAAAGAAAGAATTTTTTATTTGTTATTTTTTAGTATATAAATATTATCAGCTAAAGATTATTTATGTAAATTATTTTTGCCGAATGAATTTTACTTGAAAAAAAAAAAAAAAAAAAAAAAAAAAAGATGAAACGTGTATTAGAAATTTCAGATTTTTTTTCGCAATGAAAACAAAAGTATGTTTCTTGGATAAAATTCCATTTTAGAATAAGAACATGGTAGTGCAATTCCTTTTCTTGTGAAGTCAAACAATGACAAGGAAAATATCAGCTATTATTGGCATCTGGAACCGAGTTTTATGATAATCTTTAAATGAACTTGAACCGTATGAAAGAAATAGTAAATAAGTTTACGTCAATCCCAATGCTGTATTTTTTGGAATTTATAGAATAAATTATAAGCTTTCTTCCGTTTATTTTATAAGTAATTTGAGACCTTTGTAATTTAATTCGTTCTTTCGCGAAAAATATATTAAATGTTTCATAGCATGTTGTTTAACTATCGGTACTTATATTTTATGTAAACAACATGCATTTTAATCTAAACAAGATTTATTTAAATCCTTTACTTACCATATTAGAAAATAAATAAATAAATAATTTCAAATATATTATATTTTTAGTTACGTAAAAAGAGTTTTAAAAGGTAGAGGATGAAAAAAAAAATACATATCCCTTCATCATAGTGTGGGTTCAACCAAAAGTTATATTTTTTACCGACATGTATGTGGCATTGGTACATATATGTCCATAAAAGGTCAGGATATTGGAAAAAATTTCTAAAAAACTACTTATATTGTTGGTATTTTATAACAATAATTTATAAATTAATAATAACACTTTTAAGATCATACAAAACTGAGATCAAAATCAGTAAAAGCATACTATAAACCGACTTCTGAAAAAAAAAAAAACTTTAAGTTTCGACTCATTTATGGAGATTAAAATGAAGAACATGATAAGACATATGACATTTAAAAATTTTCCAAATGCCCTGTGAGTATCCACACTTTTTTCTCAACGCTTTATTCGTAGTCAAATTTTCTCCATTATGCAATTACTATTAAACAAGAAGAAAACTACTCTTTAAAACAGCGGAGTGAAAAAAAGGGCGGTTAGTAACAATGCTGCGGAAAAAATAAAGATGGTGGCATGTCTGTAAGCGTTTAATATTATAAATGCGTTTAATATATATTTCATATATTAAGCTTTATACATTTAAATTTGAAGTATCTACATGCTTGATTTTATACTTGATTTTGTATACATTTCTTTAATAACTATGTAAAACATATTGTCGTCACATGCGTACGAGTTCTATCAGACATGAATATGGGATTTGATATTCGACTTTGCATCGCTAATTTAGATTGAAAAAATTGCAACTTTGTAAGGTTAGGGGAAGATTTCGTAAGAGGTTCGTAAGTCGGAGTTGCCAGGAACCTGAGTTCGGTTAAGATTCATTACCCTATTTAAGAAGGTATTGTACGATTTTAAAGTAAAAGTTTCAGATTTTGAGAAAAAACAGAAGTAAGAAGAAATGGGATAAGTTTGTTGGAAAGTAGGTCACGTACGAAATTCAAATTAATGCTACAAAGTATAAAAAAGCAGATGAAAACGATACTCGGGGAGTTTTTGAGAGTTTTGGTGAGGAGAGGATATAGAGTCAAATGCCGCTCAGATTATAAAAGAAAGTATAGTAAAGTTCCACGCCGTTATGTTGCGAAAAGTATACGGGTAATATCAAGTTATATATTATATTTGTATTCAGGTTATATCAATTATATTTTATTATATGTTTAAGAAGTAGCCCCATTCTCCCCTCTTTGAAGAGCTCTAATTAAATATTTGATAAGTGGAACAATAAAGTTTCAGTGTTCCTTTATCACACATACAGCAATTTCAATTATGAATGACGAAGGCGTCAATTCATGACACTGGAGCCACAATTCGCCATAACCTCACCCTTTTAAAAGTAAAAAAAAAAGTCACTTTAAATTTTCCAAAACATTCTTAAACTCTTGTTAAATGAGCTGATTCGTGTTGTGTTTCTGCCATTTATTTTTTTATTTTTATTTTTATTTTTTTATTCTAAAAGATAAATTTTTAATTGCAAAACTTTCAAAACTTTGAATTATTTAATATGTATCAATATAAAAAGTGTAATTAAAGAAACAGTATGGTGTAACCACGTTTCCGACAACTATCAGTGAACACGAATCCAAAGGCTTGGTGGGGTGCCAAATTGACCGACTGATTGGATTTGGTAATCATCCAGTCATTTGGTGTCCCCTCATCGCTTATTTTCTCTCAATCACCCCTATTTTAACACAGGACTCGTTCAGGTCGCACTTGCGCAGAGGCTTCCATGGTTGAAAGAAATGTTGTTAAAGAGTATATATATGTATATATATACATATATATATATATATATATATATATATATATATATATATATATATATATATATATATATATATATATATATAATATGTACCAGAGTTGCTAAATTTATAAGTTATATTGGGGCCTTATTAGTGCCGCCTTTTTTTCGTACCAGTTTTTATGAAGTGTTTTTTTTTTTTTTTTTTTTTTTTTTTTTCTTGTTTTATCATAGTTACATATTGGAAGAAAATATTTTTCAGATAAATTGGTGTGAAAAGGCAAGAACTAATAATGTTCCGAAATAAATTATAAAAGTTGTCAAATATGATATAATGCTAATTTATTGATTTTTCATTTTATGAGTAAATCTTTTTGTAATAGATGTTATGAATATTAAATGATAATGCTTTTTTATTCTTTTTACTGAGTTTTATAACTTAATTATGGAAATTATATTACCTCAGTTTGTCAAATCAATATTTTATTAATGCGTGGCTTATTTAAAAATAAATAATTAAAGAATAAAGAAATCTCACTATAAGATACATATAAAAATGTGAACCAGTGAAGAGTGTTGACAGGAGACTTTAAGCTAGAGAAATAAACACAGGAATAATGAATATATTGAATGCCAAAGGAAATAATAAATTAGCAGGCAGTTGTTTCTGTAGCATTCGGCGTATTATCATCAGTGCATAAAAATAACGCATATTGGATAAAAACGACCTTTCATCAACGCATAAAAATGCCGTAAAGCATAAAAACGACTTTTATGCCCTGATGACGGTACGCTGAATGCTACCAGAATAGCTGCATACTAGTTTATATATCCCTTGGCGTCCAAGACGCTGTATTTTTTATCGTTGAAGAGTGTATTGTAAATTTCTAGACATCTATGTTTTGATAAACATACATTGTTTGTACAATTTCTTTCTATCGCTAGTCTTTAAAATATATATATTTTTTTGTTATTTAAGTTTTTTTTACATTCATACATGCGATCATTGTCATTTTTATACGTAAAATGCTTTATAATACGTGTTATGAATATTAGTCGATAATTTATGTTTCTTTCTTTTTTATTTTCTCTTACGCATAATATAACGTAGATATAGTAGTGTTTTTGGGTCAAATTTTCGAAATTCAATTTTTGTTATATTTACAAGTTTTGAGTTCCCTGAATCGAAAAAGAAGTTTTAGCATTTGGTCTGTGTATCTGTGTATTTGCTTAATATCAGCAGAATAAATAGTAGCAGCAATTCCGCACTCAGAGTACACACAGAAAAATAAAAAGTCGAAACTTGTCAAGAGACGTGCCATCTTTGTGACACTAAACGTTTGTCAAGTACATTGACAAATTTGCACAAAATTACGCAAAATTTTAAACAATCAAAACACTACCTGACAATCCCATTTAGTCATGAGATACAAAAGTCGTTTTATTTTACCATATATCTTTAATGTGTTTCGTCTGATGATCCGTTTTGGCTCTAAAACTTGTCAGATGACTAATTTCCCAGGTACAGTTTTCATTTTCCTCAAATTTGACCGGTTAGTCAGATGAGAGAATAAAAATAAATTGTTCCTGTTTTGTCAATTGACTAAGAAAAATTTGTTTGGCTAGTCCAAAAGCTCAGCCTTCTTTTTTCTTTAATTTTTTTTATTTGTTTATTTGTTTTTTGTCTCCTACTGACAACTTGTGTTAGTCAACCGAAACCGAAAAATAAACAAATCGCATTTCGCGGGATAGTGCAATTGCCGTATGAATGATTTTCATCTTAGAAAGAGACCGAGAGATTTAAAGTAATCAGCGAATCGAGTTTACAGCCAAAAGTAAGTGCTAAATACTTTATTTTATTGTATAATTTATTTCATTGTAAGCATTGTTAGAATAGTAAATTGTAAATTTGTTGAATTCAAAGCTTCAGCAAACTTCTAACAATACGAATCGTATTTAGAATTTGTTCTAATTTATACAGTTGTTTAAAATGTATAAAATTTAAAATACGTTATTATAAATCTTAGTTTTACGTATCGTTGTATTATAAAAAGTAAGTACTATATTTAATTTGTCTGAACTATAGTTGTTTACATACACTTTTAACATTAAGCTCATATTAATACTTTTATACACAGAATACTAATGTTTTATTTTTCCCTAAAGATGGTTCTGAAGGTATTTGAATTTCCAAAGGTCGACAATTTAAGAAAGATATAGAAAAATGCTATCCATGGGGATTTTGAAGGAACTCCGAATTTTAAGGTATGTTTTTAAAATTATCGTTTGCAGCATTATATCTATCTTAAAACAATAAAAAATAATTTTAATATTATAGATATTAATATATTTTTTTTAATTTAAACTTTTTAATGAGATAAATTAAAAAATTTTTAAAGTTTCTCGTTTATCTGTTATTTTTCCTGTTCTAAATAAGTAATCTTTTTAATTTAAATAATTTTGGCAAATGGTTGATAATAGTATGTAATAAAAAAAATGACTTTTTTATTATTAAATGTTTGATACAATTTTTTTCAAAACAACTTTTAGCAAAAATAATATGAATTTAATATTACATACTATATTCTGTTCTCAATTTAAAGTCAAATTCTTGTATACAATATTAATTATTAGCGATAAATAATGAATATCCTGGTAAATACACACACACACACACACACACATATATATATGCACATATTCAACTTCATGTTACTTGTTGCATTCAAATGATTGATGATTGTAATAAAAGGTTGATATTTTTAGTTATTAAAAATTTGATATCATATATATATATATATATACATATTTTTTTTTTTTCAAAACAAATTTAATCAAAAATAATATGAGTTTATAATAAGTATATTTATAATGAGTATCTTAAGAATGATTTAAGATACTGTATTCCCGATTCAAAATCTAATTGTTCATGCGCAGCATATTAAGTATTCATGATAAACAAAAGATATCTTGTTAAAAATATGTACTTAATTTCATGTTATTTGTTTCATTCTTAACACATTTAAATTAAAAAACTATTTGGTATTTCAATTTAAATTTTTTTTTTTCTTTTAACTATGCTCTATAAATTAAGTAATCCATTGCAAACATTTAGTTGTATACTCTATTTCTACAATAGCTTAAAACTCATTTTTTATTTTCTTCTATATATATAAGAATGAAGTATTGTTTTTTTGATTTTTTGAATTTTCTGGCTTTTGGTGCTTTTACAAATTTGAGATTTCCTTAAACTCTATTAAACCATTTTTAGGAGATGTCTGTCTGTGTATAATCAAAATTTTATGTTTTGGGTGCTGTATCTCACAAAATAATGAACAGAATTGTACAAAAGTTTATAATTGGATGCACTTTGACATAAATTCGTGCTGAATAGCTCTTGGTACATATTATCTGAGAAATGACGCTACTATGCTGAAATTTCCCACGATTAAGGAAAGACTATATCTTAGCTTCTATTGTGTAGAATTTCACATAACTTAATGTTCAAATAGTCGATTGTAAAAGACTATGTTTATTCAACTTAGGTGCATATCGATCATCAGGTAATGCCAGTATGTTGCAATTTTCCACATTTAAGAAAATGCTGTAACTGAGCTTCTGTGATATATAAATGCACTAAACTAGATATGTGCAATAGCCATTATGAACTATTATGCTGATTTAATTTGGACGCATATCGGTCGACAGGTGACGTTGGCATAGTGCAATTTTCTCTATTTATAGGAGAGCTCCAGCTTCTATAGATATCTCAGCTTCTATGATATGTATAGTATATGCACCGAATTTGATATGTATAGTATATGCACCGAATTTGATATGTAAAGTGTATGTTATACATCCAAAAACTATGCCAAACTAGGTTTTTAAGGACTATGCCGAATGAATTTGGGTGTACATCAGATCATGTGCCGCGCTACAATTACTCTTTATAAATTTCCAGATAGTTCTAGTATCTCAGCATCTATTTGTTAAATTAGTTTGTAAAATCATTATTGTGAGAAGCTGTGTTGATTAATTTGTGCATTGTAACAGATACATGGTGCTATTATATTAAATAATAATAGAAGAAAATTTTGTAATGGCTACAGCATATACTAATTTTAAAAATAGTGGGTTAAATATATGTTAGTAATTTGCAACTGGTAATTATGAATGATTTACTTATAAATTGTCAAATATAGTTCCCCCAGAATTTTTTTTAAATTGATTTTACTCTACTTTTGCGTTAATTGTGTGGTTAATACGTAACATGTTTTCCCCACAATAGTATCAAGACACGGTAAAGGTGTATATATTTTATAATTAATGGTATAAATAACTTAAACATTTCCAATTTAACAATAAAACTTTTTTTTTTATAATTTACAACAAGTAATATAAAATAATTTATTTAAGTGGGCATGAATATTATAATACTTACAAAACTTTGAATAAACACCATAAAAATAAAAAATCTCGCAACAATTGTTTCGGGTCGAAAGAGCACACGACCCTTCGTCAGGCGACCAAAGTAGGCACGAGTACGGCAGTCAAAGTGGTAATGCACGGCTTTGACTGCTGTACCCGTGCCTACTTTGGTCGCCTGACAAAGGGTCGTGTGCTCTTTCGACCCGAAACAATTGTTGCGAAAATTTTGAATTTTATGGTGTTTATTCAAAGTTTTGTAAGAATTATTTTGCAACGCCAGATTTTTGGTGCGAATAATTGATAAACCTTTTTTTCATTTATTTCTGAAACAACAGACAGACGATCAACCTTTTTTTTTTTTCTCTGGGTTTTTTCTCTCTGTGTTTGTTTATCTTCGATAGCGTACATTCGATCTACGACTACAATTCACAGCTGTCGTACTGCTCACCTTTCAAAATATTTTTTACAGTTATAAACCTAAATTTATAGGCATATTTGTAACTCTATAACTAATTTAAACATTATATACATGCTAGACATGTATCGGAGCTCCCTATTCGTATCCGCGGATATCCGCCAGAAAAATAGATCCGTATTTATATCTGGATATGTTTTCTTTTCTTCAACGAAACTAATATGTATCTTTTATAGAAATTGTATGAAAATTAAAAAAAGTATTATAAATTTTTCTTGACTGTTATTAATATATAAATTAAAGAAATACAGTATAACCTCGTATTTACATCCTGGAAATTGAAAAGATTTCGCAATTTACAATTTATTTATTTATTTTACTTTATTCTATATTCAATAGAAGAAAATGTTAGATTCGTATAAATTTTCGACTTCCGGGTTTCGATGAATTTGCACGTATTGAAAGTTCCAGAACACGATTTGACTATTTTTAGAAAATATTAGATATGCCTCTGTGTGTGTGTGTGACAAAAATTTTGTGGGGACTGTAACTCTGGAACTACTGCACATAATTGAATATAAATTTATATGTAAATGCACTTTGACATAAATTAGTGCTTATCAACTTTTGGTGCGCATCTATCAAGAGATGGCGCCACTATACAGCGATTTCTAGAGACCATATATTAGGAACCTATATTATACAGGTTCTCTAGCGATTTCCACAATTTAAGGGAATGCCATATCTCAGGAACTACTGCAGAGAATTGCATATAAATTGATATGTAGATGCACCTTGACATAACCTAGTCCTTATCAACTTTTTGTCTCAATTTCTCAAAAGATGGGGCTGCTATACTGTGATTTTCACAATTGAAGGGAAGGCTATATCTCAGGAACTACTACACAAAATTGCACATAAATTTATATGTGAATGCACCTCGAGATAAATTATTGTCCATCCACTTTTGGTATCAATAATTCAATTGATGACGGTGCTATACAGTGATTTCCATAATTTAAGGAAAAGAGGTATCTCAGATTCTATTGCGTATAATAAAATAATAATAATAATAATAATAAAAAATAATGATATGTGAAAAAACCATTATCAGACATTATGCTGTTTTAATTTGGATGCATATCGGCTAATAGGTGGCGCTGCCGTACTGCAATTTTCCCCGAGAACGGAAAAGCTATATCTCAACTTCTATGGTGTATAACTGTACAAAATTTGATATGTGAGATAACCATTGTGAAAACGCATTTTTAAATATATTATTTATAGAGAATAAAGCTGTTTTTCTTTGTACTTTTAATGCAATTTTTCTCTAAGATATAAATCGTCTGCATTCAGTATGGTAGGTAATTTAAATAAATAGGAGCTTTAATAAATTATTTATACTGAGCGAATTTGTATTAGAAAATATAAAAAGAAAGTTTTGTGGTGGCCACAACATACTTTTTTTTGTTGCTGTCTTTTTAAATACTTTTATATTTAATAAAATTCAATCCTCGCTTTTATGTGAACAAAATTTTGAATTTTCCTCCATTTATACTTGTATACACAGCAAATATAGAGGAAATACTTGTCGTGATTTCATTTAAAGTTATTCGTGATTTTTTCATGTTGTGACCACAAAACTTTCTTCTATATTTTCCTATAGGAATTCGCCCAGTAAAAATATTTTCTTAAAACTATTATTCATTAAAATTATCTACCATAATGAATGCAAATAATTTCATTTTAGAAAAAGCTAACACTAAATATAAGAAAAGAAAGACAGTTTAATTCTCTATAAATAAAGTCTTAAAAAATGCTTCTTCATAATGGTTACCTCATATATCAGGTTTTGTACACTTATATGTCATAGAAGTTGAGATATAGCCATATCCTGTTCTCAGAAAAAATTACAGTATAGCAGCGCCACTTATTGGCTGATATGCATCCAAATTGAATCTGCGTAATGTCATATAATGGCTACGTTGATACGTGTCAAGTTTTGTTTGATTATACACAACAGAACCTGAGATACAGCCTTCCCTGAAAATGCGAATGTCGACGTATAGCAGCACCACCTGTTGAGCAATTGACAAAAAGTGTTGGTGGGCACTAAATTATGTCAAAGTTTATCTGCATATAAATTTATATGCAAATTCCTTTAGTAGTTCTGAGATATAGCCTTTCCTGAAATTGTGAAAATCGCGGTCTAGCAGCGCCACTTGTTGAACAAATGAGACCAAAAGTTGATAGGCACTAACTTAGGCCAAGGTACATGTATGCATATAAATTTATATGCACTTATCTGTAGTAGCTCCGGAGATACGTCGCCACAAAATTTTTATCACACACACAGACACATATTTTCTAAGAATGGTCAAATCGTGTTCTGGAGCCCTCAAAACGTGTAAATCCATTGAAAAGCGGAAGTTGAAAATTTTTACGATTGCGATACTTTCTTCTATTGAATACAGAAGAAAGTAAAAAGTCATGTAAAATAAACACATTTAGGAAACGGATTCCATCAAGGCAGATAGTAATAATATTCCTTATCGTCTTCTCTAGAAAAAATAAAAGCAGATGAATTAATTGCGAATTATATATCCGTGCTAAACAAATTATTATAGTAAATAAACATTCCCGTCGAACAAATACAATAAACAAAGATACTTTTTTTTTTTTTTTTCAGAATATAAGCATTAATTAATGAACTACTAACACTGACCTTGAACTTTGAAGCACATTTTTGCAATCTCGAAGTTCGCAACTCACATAAGTGTAATCATTATTATTAATTTTTTTTTTTTTTTTTTCAGATTTTTTTTTTTTAACGCAATACAATTAGTAATTACATCTTATTTATTTTATTATTATTATTATTTTTCTTCTATGTTCAATAGAAGAAAGAAAGTATTTGGATCAAATTGGATTCGTAAAAATTTTCGACTTCCGGTTTTCGACGGATTTACAAGTTTTGAGAGGTTAGACCTCGATTTGACAATTTTTAGAAAATGACTGTGTGTCCGTCTGTGTGTGTATGTGTATGTGACAAACATTGTGTGGAAACTGTATCTACGGAACTACTGTTCAGAATTACATATAAATTTATATGTAGATGCACCTTGACCTAAATTAGTGCTTATCAACTTTTGGTGTCAATCGCTCGACAGGTGGCGCTGCTATACAGCGATAGCTTTTATAATATGGTTGTCAACTTTCAAATATGCTTAACAATAGTGTTCTAACAGGGATATATTCATAAAAAAAAGTAATAATTCAATAAAAAATAAATCAATAAAACCAAATCGATTTTTTAAAAAATCTTGTGCGTGCTTTTCTAAAGTAATCATACAAATTTTCAGGTGTGGTGTTATATGAATATATATATCATCATTATCAATTTCAGCCTCTATCAATCCACTGCAGGATGAAGGCCTCTGCTAGGGGATTCCAAACTGCCCTGTTTTCGCGCGCACGCGCGCACACACACACACACACACGCACACACACAGTCTCGTATTAGGTGGAAAGCGAGGACTGTATGTATTGCCTATCAAACCGAGGACTTCTCAAAAAATATTAATACAAATAAAAAATTAGTGTCGAATGTATTCAATCTGTTAGCATAATAATATTTTGAAATAAAATTTCAAAATATCCTATTACTTTTTAATGCACCTGCAAACGAGGACTTGTTATACACACTGTGTGTAATCCGAATGTCATTACATACAATCAACCGAGGACTTTGTATACGGACAGTCAATCGAGGACTTAGTAAAACGACAATCAACCGAGGACTTTGAAAGCATACAGTCAACCGTGGACATGAACACACACACAGTCAACCGAGGACTTAGTAAAAGGACAATCAACCGAGGACTTTGCAAACATACAGTCAACCGAGGACTTGAACACACACAAAATTTCAACCGAGGACTTTACATTCTGCCCCCCCCCCCGAGGTGGAGGAATCGCTTGCAGATACTTTCGAAAAAATAAAATTATTTAGGGGGGGGGCAGAGGGCCAAATAAAAAAATAGAGATAAAACTTTGAAAATTGGCAATAATATATGTATATACATATATATATATTTTTTTTTTTTTTGGGGGGGGGAGGGCGTGAAGATTAGTTTGCCAATACTTTCGAAAGTCTAAAGTTATTAGGTTTAGGGGGAGATAAGGGGAGGATTTTTTAAGATTAGGTTACAGTCTTTATTTATTTATTTATTTATTTATTTATTTTTTAAAGGATAAAAGTGTTTTAAAGGGTAAAGATTTTATTGTGGTTACTTTGAAAAGTGTAAAATTATTAGGGGACAGATAAGGGGGGAGGGAATTTTTTTAGAGAGATGCAGCTTTAAAAAATTGTATTTGTAAGTTTTCAGAGGTTAGGAGTCGATTGCGAATAATTTCGAAAGTACAAAATTATTAGGGGAGCAGAAGAGGTGGAGTAAATTTTTAAAAATAGAGATACAGGCTTTGAAATTTCGTATCATCGAGTTTTGTGTATAACAAATAGATTGTGAATCTTTGGAAAGTGTAAATTTAGAAGGGGGGCAGATGGGGTTGAGGGATCAAAAATTTTAAAGTAGAGATAAAATCTTGAAAATTTATATTATTATGTTTTTGTGGGTAACAGATAGATTGCGGATACTTTGGAAAGTGTAAAATTATTGGGAAGGCAGATGGAGAGCAAATATTTTTTTATGGGGATGCAGCTTTAAAAATTTGTATTTTTGGGTTTTGAAAAGTTAGGAGTCGTTTGTAGATAATTTCGAAAGTGCAAAATTATTAGGGGGGCAGATGAAGAAGGGATAGGTGGAGGAGACCAATTTTTTAAAATTAGGGATACAACTTTGAAACTTTGTATCATCGAGTTTTTGGAATGTTTCAGAAAATATCAATACAAATAAAAAATTAGTATCGAATGTATTCAATCTATTAGTAAATGTTTTTAATACACCTGCAAACGAGGACTTGTTATACACACTGTGTAATCCGAATGTCGTTACATACAATCAACCGAGGACTTTGTATACGGACAGTCAACCGAGGACTTAGTAAAAGGACAATCAACCAAGGACTTTGCAAACATACAGTCAACAGTCAACCGAGGACTTGAACACACACACAGTCAACCGAGGACTTTGCAAACATACAGTCAACCGAGGACTTGAACACACACACAGTCAACCGAGGACTTGGCAAACATACAGTCAACCGAGGACTTGAACACACACACAGTCAACCGAGGACTTTGCAAACATACAGTCAACCGAGGACTTGAGCACACACACAGTCAACCGAGGACTTTAAATGCACGGGATGGGGGGAAGGGGAGTTGGAATCATTTGCAGATACTTTCGAAAAAGTAAAATTATTTAGGGGAGGGGCAGAGGGCAAAATAAGAAATAGAGATAAAGGTTTCAAAATTGGCATTAAGATGTTTTTGGGGATGAGTAATAGTTTGCCGATACTTTCGAAAGTGTAAAGTTATTAGGCTTAGGGGGAGGTAAGGGGAGGATTTTTTAAGACTAGCTTACAGTCTTTATTTATTTATTTTATTTTATTTTATTTTATTTTATTTTTTTTAGGTTTTAAAGGGTAAAGATTTTATTGTGGATACTTTGGAAAGTGTAAAATTATTAGGGTAAATTGTATTTATAAGTTTTGGGGTCTTAGGAGTCGATTGCGGATGACTTCCGCGCAAATTTAAAAAAATAGAGATACTCACTTGGTATCATCGAGTGTTTGGGGATAACAAATATATTGCGAATACTTTGGAAAGTGTAAAGTTATAAGAGGGCAGATGAGGGGGAGGAGTTTTAACATAGAGATAAAGCCATGAAAGTTGTTATTAGGATTTTAGGGTAACAAATACATTGCGGATACTTTGGAAAGTTTAAAATTATTAGGGGGCAAATGGTGGGGGGGGGAGACTTTTTTAAATAGAGTTGAAGCTTTAAAAATTGGTAATTATAGTTTTTGGGAGTTTAGGAGTCGATTGCGGATAATTTCGAAAGAGCAAAATTATTACAGGGACAGATTAGATGGAGGAGACAAATTTTTAAAAAGAGAGATACAGTCTTGAAACATGATATCGTCAGGTTTTTCAGGGTAATAAATAAATTGTGAATACTTTGGAAAGTGTAAAATTATAAGGGGACAGATTGGGGGAGGGGGGGGCAAAAATTTTACATAGAGATAAAAGTCTTGAAAATTGTTATTATTAGGTTTCGGGGGGTAAGAGAAAGATTGCGAATAGTACTTTCTAAAGTGTAAAGTAATTAGGAGGAGGGGGAGCAGATGGAGGGCAAAATGTTTTAATGGAAATTCAGATTTTTAAATTAGCACTTTTAGGTTCTGGGATGGTAGGAGTCGATTGTCGAAAGCTCAAAATTATTAGGGGACAAGTATTTTTTTTTTTTTTATTGTATATATATATATATATATATATATATATATAAAGGTCATTACTTTTTTCTTTATTCTAACAGATAGCGCTCATTCCTCTAAAACTTGTTCTTTTGAATCCATGAAACACTTCTTTTTTTACATGATACTTTTTAATTGCGAATTTACATAACTCAAATTAATCTTTGTAATAAAATAAAGTTTAATTTTAGTTTTAAATTTAACTTTTAACTTTCAGGTTTATTAGTTAAAAATTAGAAGAAACTATATAAGCTAAAATTTAAACTAAAGAAAAGTTTAAAAAAAGAAAAAAAAAAGCATAAAGCATTTTAACAAATTTTTTATTTTTATTTAGATTGCAATGGGAGGCGGAAAAAATCGCACCGGAAAAAATCGCACGGAAGAAATCGCACCGGAAAAAATCGCACTTGGAAAAAATCGCACTTGAAAAATATCGCACCGGAAAAAATCACACAGGAAAAAATCGCACTCGGAAACAATCGCACTCGGAAAAAATTGCACTGGAAAAAATTGCACAGAAAATAAAACTATATCACAGAACTTATTTCTAAATAGCTGTGTAACATATATATACATATAAAGCAGTGTTGGGCATAATTGATTAAAAAGTAATTGAATTACAATTCAATTACAATTAAATTATAATTATTTTACTGTCAATCGATTATTAAGTAACTGATTACAAATAAATTGGATAAGTAAGTCAAGTTATTGAATAAGTAATTCAATTTATTTGTAATCAAGTGCTTTTTAATTGATTGACAGTAAAATAATTGTAATTTAATTGTAATTCAATTGTAATTCAATTACTTTTTAATCAATTATGCCCAACACTGATATAAAGAGAGAGGGTATTTTATGAAGCAGTTATTTTGTTTCTTTTATTTGAGGTCTGCAATCTTGCAAATTCTCATTTTGTCTGTGCGCAGTAAAAATGGCTGCAGTTAGAATAGTAATCGGGAGGAGGGGGGGGGGGAGAAATAATACCAGAAAGAATGGCTACGGTAAAAATAGAATTTAGTTAAAATGTAAACGGTAAAAATGGCAACCGGAAAGTATGGCAACAAGAAAAAATGGCAACGATAAATATATATAAAAAAAGGGTAACAAAATAAAGTAAAACGAAAAAGGATAATTTGAGAATTCTTACTAGCGAATTTTATGCTAAAATATCTCAAGAGTAAAATATATTTCACCTTTGGTACTGATAACATTTTTCGCCGTCAGATATAAATGTGTATATATATATATATATATATATTTTTTTCCCAAGGGGCTTTGAATATTAGAATCATTCATTTTCCAACATTTTTCAGTCTTAAAGAAGGAATTTTAGCCTTTATTAATATATTTATTCACGTGTTCAATATTTGTGTGATTTTATATCAATGTTAGTTATTTAAAAAAAAAAAAAAAAAAAAAAAGAATAAATTAAAATAAGTAAATAAAAATTAAAAGTTAATGGTTAAATAAAAAAAAAATAAATAAAGAGTTGAAGATGGGAGGAGATTGGATGCTAATTTTATTTTTTGAGCATGGATAAACAGAAATCCTTCTTTGTGTAGACAATGAGGGAATTAGGAAGGAAATGTTTTTCCTAGAAGCGTTCTCCAGTTTTTTCTTTCATCAGGTAATGTCATTGAGTTACCCTCTCCTATTCCAACCCAGGACTATAGAATACAAGGGCTAGGTCATCCCTTTGAAGATGTGCTTGCCGCCTTGTGACTGACTTTTTCCCCAACCGGATATCTTGTGACGTCACTAGAAACACGCTTCCCGAAAGCGAAATGTTTTGGACACTGGGCAGTTGTTTTGTTCTTTGTCTCATTGTGGAAAAACCATGAAGACAGAGAGAAAACACACACTTATTGAATTTATCATGCTTCGATTCTCAACTGTTTTATTTTACAATTTATGTTTTTAAATGCCTAATGTTTTTAAATGCTACCTTGTGCAGTTGCTACGTTTAGTAATACGCATCGTAACACAAAAGAGAAAACGTATGATTCTTCATATATTTCTACAAAAGAATGAAAATTTATGTAAAGAATGGATGCGAATATGCCAGAGGAAGGATTCAGTAAATATTAAAAAAAAAAAAAAAAAAAAAAAATGCAAGTGTCTGTAATGACCATTTTTCACAAAAGGATTATATTGACCTGGTAGCATTTTGAACACACAGGCATTAACACATACACACAATAGGAAACCTTAAACTTAATTTCGGCCAATTTTTTATAAATTTTATTTACATTATTTATTGTAAGTAAATAATTTTACTTAAAATTTCAATTTCTCGTACTTTATGTCATAGTAAGAATTTACGATATTTGTTACGAAAATATTTAAATTCCTCTGCTTCCTCCAATCGTACAGTAGGTAACAAAAGTGTACGAACGCTAGCAAAAATTCACATTTAAAAAAAGTCCACTTCATACGGTTTTGTTAAATAAATCCTTGTCGAATCCTCTTCTTAGTCAGTCTAAGAACATGATTCGATAAGGATGTATTTAACAGAACCGTATGAGGTGTACTTTTTTATACATAGGAATTTTTGCTAGCGTTCGGACACTTTTGTTACCGACTGTACATTTGATAAAATTTCATATTAATTTTACGTAAATTAAAATATCCTTTTTCATTCAATTAAACAAACATTTAATGAAAATAAAATAAAAATTATAGTAGAAGGCACCTGTGACTGTCCATATAATTTTTAAAAAATATATATCATAGCCACGGAAGTAATTAAAGTAAAAAAAGGTTTAAAATTAACGTAGTAACTGTTGCTAAGAAACACAACTTCATATTTTGATGATGAGAATCAGTTTCTTTTAAACATTTTTGCATAAAAGAAAATTTTATATTTTTGCATAAATTTTGCATTAAAGGAAAAAAAAATACACTATCGGGTGTTGATGTTTATGTTAAGGCCTATTGTCTGCACTAGGGGCCTGAGCCCAAGGAAGGAGATGCCCTAGATGGAAGCCTTACAAAGGGGTTCTAGCACGTAATTTTTCGAGTTTCGGAGAAAACCACGAAAAACTCTGAATGGCTAAGTCGACGAGTGCAATCTGGGATTGAACACAGTACTTCCCGTCTTGCAGCTTCGAGGGCAGAATTTCTCAGCCACTAGTGGGAGGCTATAATTTTAGAAACAACAGGACAATTTTTTTCAGACAGACAAAAAGGTGGATTTTTTTTTTTTTTTTTTTTTTTTAAAGACCTCCTTGAATAAAGCTGAATGTCGGGCAAGGCAATATCTGGTATTAAACAAGATAAAATAATATAAATAAAGCTTTCTTGTCTAAAACTAAATTGTATTTAGCACAGACTCTTTTTCTTTTTTCGTTTCTTTTCTTTTTTTAATGGAAAAAAAAAAGATAAATAATAACAAAAAATAAATAAATAAAATCGTTGGGAAAGTTATTATTTGTAGCAACTACTGTTGCAATCTAAAAAGTCAGTTGTTATACTTAATTTACAAAATAAATAAAATTAAAAATAAATAAAAAAGTTACTTCTGTTTTTTTTTTTTTTTTTTTTTTTTTTTTAACTTAAAATCCTTTATTAATTGTTATGTATGTATGTACTTTTTTTATGTTTATACAATAGGTCTAAAAAATGTGTTTTCCCATGGCATATCTATACATTTTCCCGAAATTTGATCGGACTGGTCCATTTATTTATATGAATGCCGTAAAATTATGCCACTTTTACCGAAATTTTGATTTAATGAATGATGATTGTAAATTTATTAAACCATAAATGATTACACCAGATTTCACATTTTCAAAAATCTTATGTTAATTATGCTGGTGTTAAAACTTTACTTAAAAAAAAAAATTATAATTATAGAAAGTAACCTAACGCATAATTGCTTCATTTGAATTTCAGTAGCATTCATCTCCATGAATTTTCTATTTAAAATAACCAAATAAGCCTGGGCAAAAAAAAAAAAAAAAAAAAAAAAAAATCAAAATTATTTTAAAATAATACCTGCATTTTCATTATATATTTGAAATTCATGTTTTATTTAAAAAAATTTTTTTGCTTTTTGATGCATATGGTATTTTTTAATCTTGAAATGCATAAAAAAGCCAACATTTCATACAAATCTAATTTCAACTTCTGTCTATAAAACATTTAAAATATGCTTGCTTTTCAGTACCGCATCGTTTTAGCAAAATTTTATTAAAATTTGTTCCCGTTAGTGAAATTTTGATAATCAAAAAATATTTTTTCTTTTGCATTTAATGATTTCAATATTAACTATGAAAAACCATGGCTTGCTAATATTTTTAACAGCGCTCCCTATTCCAACCAATTTGATTCAATCAATAAAATAAAAAATATATTTAAAAGGAATTAAATACATGAAAACAAATAAATTTTAATCGGATTAGTCCTTTCTACTATATACTACCATTCCCCCCCCCCCCCCGATAAATAATGTAAATTAAAAGGGGGGGGGAGGGAGGAAGGAAAAGATTTTTCTTTTAAAGAGATTAAAAAAGAAAATATTTATATATATATATATATATAAAACGAAAAATAAAAAGTTGTTATACTATAAAAATTATAGATAAACATAACTGTTATAAGTTTTTTAATTTAATATACTTAACTTTTTCTGCTACATTATCATTTTATTTTCAATAAATATAATAAATTAAAAAGATAAAAAAAAATTTCGCTTTCAAATGAATGTATTAATTAAAAAATAAATAGCGTAATAGCAATTGCTAAGGTACTCAGACGATTACAATGGTAAAATAAATTTATGAAAAATGAAACGTTGAAGCCAATATTTAAAATTGAAAATTAATAATAATAATAATAATTAAAAAATTCAAATTCGAAAAAAGGTGGATGAGGTGCACACTTACAGGTTCCCAAGTATCGATATGCAAGTTTTGTAGCTGTGCAGTTGGCAGTGTGAGCAGTAGAGAGCAGACAGTCACGCACACACATACACTTCTCTTTATTTATATAAATAATTTTTTATATGTTTTTTTTTTTTTTTTTTAACTTATAAATATTATACCAATTTCACCACCTAACTAAAATTTTAATTTACCAGCAGCCAAATTATTATTATAACCGAATAAATATTGTACAATAATGAAACCAGAATCATTCAAAGAAAATTTTCAAAATAAAATTCATGGTAGACGACACAGTTTTCATACATCCACAGGCAGTACAGTTTTAGTAAAGGACCCCCATGACGCCTTTTAACTTTTTATCGCCAGGAGTGCAATGCCATTTTATTTACTTTGGCGTAATTTTGTGTTAAAAAAAAAAAAAAAAAAAAAAAAAAAAAAAAAAAATCCTAATTTGATTATACGTTTTATGATTGCGTCAATTTATGATGATGATTTATATTCTGTATATATCTTTAAAATAAGAAACAATGCAAAGATTCTGAAGAAATAACTTTTAAAAATACATTTTACATAAAATAATGTCATCATACAAATGTCGTCATGTTTTCTTATTAGAACATTGAGCTGAATCCGCGTGCTTAAATATTGTTAATTTTTAAATATTTTTTATCCTCGCGTATATTATTAATTTCACCGCTATCGTATCGTTTCGACAAAAATTAATTGAAATTGGTCCACGTTAGAGAAATATTATATAGATTATTATTATTATGTGCTGCTTTGTGTAATTATTGTGCACTGCTATTTTTCTCCTTATCTAAAATAAACGCTAATTTTATGCATTATTAAAATTAATTTCTTTTGAAGCTTCATAACTTTATAATTTTTACATGTATAGGTGAAAAATTAATCAGTGGAAAAGAAGTAAATCGCATACATATTTTTTTTTTTTTAACTTTATAAATTTTAAATTGAAAGAGGAAAAAAAAAAAAAGAAGAAGAAGAAAAGGAACAAGATTTATTTATTGATATTTTATAATGAATAAATTCGTCTGTTTTTATATGAATCATATGTGTTGTTATTTTCATTTTAACATTTTAATTATTTCATAATTAATAACTGAGTAGTTGGCATTATTTTTTTAACAGAAAAAAGAGAAATCTAAAAGCTTCCTGACTTTGAATTCAAATCTTCTTCACATATGCTGGCCTATTGTGTAACTTTGCAAACCTTTCTTGAGAAAGACCGAAAAAACTCCCCTAAGGCCCTAAGTAATAAATTGTGCTTGTTGACAGTTGTTAAGCTGAAACGGATGCCTCGATAATTAGAGCTAATGGTTTTCTAGCACATATGAAAGAAGAGGAGCGCCATTTTCTCTCGGAATCCCGAACAAGAAATATCTTTTTACAGATCTTTAACAGATGTCCAGCCTATACTTATTTGCCTGCGTCTTTGCAGAGATAAGAATTCTAAAATTTGTCCCAGTACCTTTTTCGATTATATAAAATCCATCTACATTCTTTACATTACAGGTGGTAAGAAGCTGAGTACTTACTTCTTCATTCAACTCGTCACATGAATGTTCGAATGCATATCAAAAGTCGGAATTTAAAAAATGAAGAGAAATAAAGTATAAGAATAGCACGAATAATTTCTTTAGTATGATAAGGTATGCCTTTTTCAAAAGATAGTCATGGACGATATTTGAATGAGAAGAGGAATAAGCAAAATTTAATAAACAATGTTGATTCTTACAAGAGCAGAATTATACAAATGAAATTTCATGTAAATATATACATATATATATATACATGCACTCTTAATTATTATTTATTTCATAAAATAAAAATTAAGAATACGCATAATATTATTAATTAAAACATTACATAGATTGAATAATTTTATTTTTTAAATAGTAGTATTTAATGAATTATTACGCATTTATTGAAAATAACAAATAAATTTTATAATAAAACATCGACAGAAAAATTAGAATAATCACAATTTGGCTGCATATCTTTAGTATCATTTACCTTTGCTTAACTTAGATAGGAATACAAATATAATCCTTACTGATTCTATAACATACACAGGAGTTAGGGATTAATTACAAAATATATTTAATAATCATATCAAGTTCAATTTGTCTGTGAGCATTAAATGTAGCATAATGAATTAAATTAAGTTTATATATGTAAATACATATAATTAGGATGAAAATAAAAAGAAAAATATTTTTTTAATGAAATTTAAAATAATTAAAAATTGAACAACAAATAAATAAGGACTGAAGTAAAAAGTTCGTTAATTTTAGAAAACTGCAAAATAATTTATAACAAATTTTTACATCGTATATCCATGCATCTTTATATTAAATTGAATAGAAAAAAATTTCGACTATACTTGTACAAAATGGATATAAAAACTTAAAAGAGAATAAATGAACGGCTTAAAGCAATTATTTACTGTGTGTTCATGTAAATATACAACTATATAATGCCCCATGCCGATACTTCTCTTTATATCAAGCTTGTTGTTTTCTGATATTTACTGTTTTAAATTAATTTATAAATAAAAATAATTTCTCTCTCTCGCTGAAGGAAAAAAAAAAAAAGTGCATTGTCGTTACCACAAAA
This sequence comes from Salticus scenicus, assembly GCA_963930645.1. Classification (NCBI taxonomy): domain Eukaryota; kingdom Metazoa; phylum Arthropoda; class Arachnida; order Araneae; family Salticidae; genus Salticus; species Salticus scenicus. Next base: position 144,207,613 of record OZ005651.1, read on the forward strand.
CTTTCTTCTATATTTTCCCATAAAAATTGGCCCAGAGCAAATTATTTATTAAAATTCCATGATGAATGGGGTCGATTTTCATCTCAGAGAAGTATAACATGAAATGTTCAGTAGGAATCAACTATGTGCCGATATCAGAATTTTTTTTTTTTTTTTTTTTTTTTTTTTTTTACTGAACAAAATCAATAAAGGATCATTTTAAGTTTCAATATTATTATATATATATATATATTATTCCAGTATTTGTTCGTTCCTAAGGGCCCAAAGATTCACAATTTTGCATTTTTGGCCAAAATTACCCCATTTTCAGAGACTTGACCTACTTTTTTTTATGTGAGCGCAAAGGAGCAATGCTTTCTTATCGAAATATATTATGAAGTATACTATGATGTAAATTATATATAAAGATAAAAGTGTTGCTCCAATTCGTTCATGTAAAAAAAAAAAAAAAAGATAAAATTTGAAAGAAAAACACAACACTAATTACAGCATATACATTGCGTAAGCTACCACTTCACAGTGGTTTAAAAGATATGAAACTGATGAAATCAAATTTATTAAATCAAATTCCATTTAAAACTCACTTTCTTAAACTTTTTTTTTTTTTTTTTTTTTAAATATTTAAGTGTTTTATCAGTTGATAGTGTGATTTTAATAAATTGTACTTCTTCCTCCCATTGTTTAATGGTGTTTTCCAATGCCTGCGGCTTATTCTGGCGAGGTATCTACATGATAGATCAGATATTTCTGCCTAAAGGTTGTCTGAGTGAGTAATGGCCAATGATTGTCGGCCGAGATAGCTCAGTTGGTAGAGCGTTGACCTTATAAATCAAAGATCCGTGGTTCGACTCCCGGTCCAGGCATTATTTTCACTCAGTTGGAAAAATGAATTAAAAAAATATGATTTTCTTCCCAATCAGTTGATTGTGTGATTTTAATAAATTGTATTTATTCCTCTCATTGTTTAATGGTGTTTTCCATTACCTGCAGCTTATTCTGTCGAGCTATCCATATGATAGACCAGCTGTTTCTTCCTAAAGGTTGTCTGAGTGAGTAGTGCCCATCGGTTGTCGGCTGGATAGCTCAGTTGGTAGATCGTTGACCTTGTAAGTCAAAAATCCGTGGTTCGACTACCGGTCCAGGCATTATTTTCACTCAGTTGGAAAAATGAATTAAAAAAATATGATTTTCTTCCCAATCAGTTGATTGTGTGATTTTAATAAATTGTATTTATTCCTCTCATTGTTTAATGGTGTTTTCCATTACCTGCAGCTTATTCTGTCGAGCTATCCATATGATAGACCAGCTGTTTCTGCCTAAAGGTTGTCTGAGTGAGTAGTGCCCATCGGTTGTCGGCTGGATAGCTCAGTTGGTAGAGCGTTGACCTTGTAAGTCAAAGATCCGTGGTTCGACTACCGGTCCAGGCATTATTTTCACTCAGTTGGAAAAATGAATTAAAAAAATATGATTTTCTTCCCAATCAGTTGATTGTGTGATTTTAATAAATTGTATTTATTCCTCTCATTGTTTAATGGTGTTTTCCATTACCTGCAGCTTATTCTGTCGAGCTATCCATATGATAGACCAGCTGTTTCTGCCTAAAGGTTGTCTGAGTGAGTAGTGCCCATCGGTTGTCGGCTGGATAGCTCAGTTGGTAGGGCGTTGACCTTGTAAGTCAAAGATCCGTGGTTCGACTCCCGGTCCAGGCATTATTTTCACTCAGTTGGAAAAATGAATTAAAAAAATATGATTTTCTTCCCAATCAGTTGATTGTGTGATTTTAATAAATTGTATTTATTCCTCTCATTGTTTAATGGTGTTTTCCATTACCTGCAGCTTATTCTGACGAGCTATTCATATGATAGACCAGCTGTTTCTGCCTAAAGGTTGTCTGAGTGAGTAGTGCCCATCGGTTGTCGGCTGGATAGCTCAGTTGGTAGAGCGTTGACCTTGTAAGTCAAAGATCCGAGGTTCGGCTACCGGTCCAGGCATTATTTTCACCCAGTTGGAAAAATGAATTAAAAAAATATGATTTTCTTCCCAATCAGTTAATTGTGTGATTTTAATAAATTGAGACAGTATTAATCGTAGCACAACTCCACAGACCACGAAATTTCAATTTAGAAATTTTTTGTTCAAAAATCCATCAACCGTGAATATTTATTTAAAATTGGTTGGAGTGTAAAGGTTGTTTAAATTTTTCGTAAACCATTTTTGTGAAAAATGCGAGAGCCGGGAATCGAACCCGGGCCCTTCCGCTTAACGCGCGAATTCTCTTCCACGGAGCCACTGTTAACCAACCTAGCATTTCTCACATAACAACCGTTGGCAAGATCACCGTCTCTGCAAAAGCAGGTGTAACAGGTAAGACAATTAGTCGTTGTACAACTCCATAGACCACGAAATTTCAATTCAGAAATTTTTTGTTCACGAATTTATCAACCGTGAACATTAATTTAAAATAGCTTGTTGTGTAAACGTTGCTTAAATTTTCATAAATCAACTATGTGAAAAAATGTGTCTCAGTGAAAGAGCATCCGCGCGTTAAGCAGAAGGGCCCGGGTTCGATTCCCGGCTCTGGCATTTTTCTCATAGTTGGTTTATGAAAAATTTAATCAACCTTTACACTCCAACCTATTTTAAAACCCCAACCACTTTTCACAATAGCTGCTTGTAAAAGATATGTTTTCAAAATTATTTAAGGGGTTCTAAGGGGGAGAGAAAAGAAGAATGATGTTATGATATGAAAAACATTATTTCGTTTTTCTCTGCACCTTTATCGCTAAATATTTTCGAAGCATACGTGTATTTTGCAAGTAGCAATTGTAAAAAATGCGAAAAAAAGGCACTTTTCTTAATTTCTACTTGTAAAACACATGTCATGCTAAACATCAACAACAGCGTTAGTTTTTTATTTCTACATGGGCGAAGGAAGGAGGCAAAATGGACATATTAAAGAAGAATTTCTTTTTTGAATCACTTTCATACAGATTTACATTGAATTTTTGGGTACAAACTTAGGAAAAGAAAGAGACTGATACTTTTTATAAAACATTACAGTAAGAATTACGTAAGCAATATTTCTGCAAAGTTTCATTAGATCGACAACAGGGTAGTAAAAATATATATTCTTTCTATGTGTCCCCTAGCCCTCACCAGATAGTGTAACCCTCTCTGCAATTTTTGATAAACAATAAGAGATATTTATATACAATTTAATATAAATATAAAGCATAGTGATATTAAAACAATCATTTTCCCTCATCATCTTCCCCCTTCTAGGTATATGTAATACTCTTTGAAATTTTTCATTAAAAGTAGGTGATAGTTGCTGAAATTTTAGTTAAAATTGGCAACATTGAGATATTTTTGCAATCATTCCCCCTTCCCCCCCCCCAGCCCTTCAAGATATATATGACAATCAATGTAAATTTTCCTAAACATTCAACGATATTTATAAAAAAAAATTATTAAAACGCAAAATAAAGGGGTATTAACCCATTTTCGGCCAAGAACAGAAATTTTGTAAAATGTGGTATTATTTTCATTGAAATATGTTTAAATCACATTCATTAAGACACAAAAAATATTTCATGCATGAAAAAAATTATTTTATTTAAGAAATAAAATGGTGCATATTAAATGAAATAAATTTAAATAAAAAATAAATTTAAACAAAATTTTAAGTTTTTTCCATGGCATTTGTTTTATTCTTATTTTATTTACAGAACTTACAAATTTAATTCATTATAAAAACATACATGATTAATCTTAAATCGAATAATTATAGATTTTCAAAATGCTGAATTTGTCAATAATCGTTTAAAGTTAGAAAACTAGCGTATATTGAAAATTTCTCAACAGAAAGTGTTTAATCCAATTCAATTACTAATATTTTGTAGATGTTTTCAGAACCTTTAAAAATAACAATAAAATAAAATTTATACGTGACAGTGATAACAGAAAAATATTTATTGAAGTGGTGCGTTTACGCATCTATGGCAGAAATTGGATTAAACATTCATTTTCTCTCCTTCAGTACTCCTGCCCCCCCCTCCCCAAGAAATATTTAACCCCATTATAAATTTTCATGAACCGTAAGTGATATTTGCTGAAAATGACCATGAAAAATTGGTTATAAGTGTTGTTTAAAAGGATTCTTTCCTTTTTTATCCCCCCCCCCCACATTTTTCCCCTTTTTCTAGAATATATAACTTTCACTATTATTTTAGTAAAAAGTATGTGATAAGCCTTGCAAAATTTCGTATAAATAGGTAGCATGATGATATAAAAAACACATTTTTTAACTTCCCCATTACCAACTACCCCACTCCCAAAATATATGTAACACTCACTGTTTTTTTTTTTTTTTTTTTTTAATCGATATTAAGGTAGTTTAAAAAGAATATATTTTATTTCCATCTGAACCCCCCTTACCTCCCACAAATGTATAATACATTCACTGTGATCTTCATTAAAAGTAAGTGATAGTTATAGAATCTCCTTATATTATTAAGATTTGTGCGCATCTGTTTATGTGTGTCTCTGTGAAAAACGCGTTGTAATGGGTTTGTCTCCGGCTCTAATGATCGCAGCGTCATGATACCGGTGCCATTAGACGCAGAAATTCTTCATCTCGACGTATTCACTAATTGTTAATTGATGCGACCCCCTGATGCGAGTTTTTATCGGATCAGAAATGATTTTTTTTTTTCTTTTCTTAAGACTAAAAGTTACTGTTAGTGATTCATTAATTATAGTAATTCATTTAAAAATACTGACCCGCTAGCGGGCGAAGCTCGCTAGTATGTCATTAAAATCTGTAAAATAGTGACATAAAAAAATAATTTTTATTTTACTCTGCCTCCCACTCCCCCAAAAGTACGTCTGACACTTGCTGTAATTTTTTCACAAATTGTATGTGATTATACAAAGTTTCATAAAAATCGGTAAGAAGGTGATATAAAAACAATTATTTTCTTTCGATCTTGTTCTAGCTCTCCCCACCCCTTTCCCCAGGTATATACTAAATTAAATGTTGTACCAAATCAATTTAAATCCCTAAAAATGTAATTTGAAAGTCCTTCTGTAAATGCATTATTTGATATTTATTGTTTTACAATATGCGGATTGTAAAAGTGCCCTTTTTCCGGTGCCCTTTCTTTCGGTGTCCTTTTTCCGGGATACAGGGAAAAGAGCGTCTGTGTTAACTTGTAACAAAAGAATATAAAATGGTAAATTGTTGCATTTTCGGCTAAAAAATACTTTATTCTTGATAAATCAAATGGCTTTAACAGTTATTGGTACGATATGAGAAAAATGAAAAACAGAGCTGAGGTCTTTTAAAAGCAGATATGGATCAGACATTTTAAAGGCAAATATACGATGATCTGGAGAGAGTAGTTTTACGTAAAAGGTAGGATTAATTTAGTACGTTTTGCAGATTACTATAAACACCAAGAGAATACCCACAAATTTAGAATTTGGAATTCTAATGAATTTTGTTAGATTTTAGAGAGAGAAGGGGTAATATTGTTTCAACATGACCGAAACTTTTGTTCTACATCTAAACCAGTAAAAAATGGTTTCAAGAAATAAGTTTCCGCATTTTTACCTTTACCTTGACCTAAAAAGATGACGAACTTATATATATATATATATATATATATATATATAAGAAGAAAAAGAACAGAAGTCCCCTTATAACTGTGAACTGAAAATAATAATAAAAATAATACTATTAATAATAAAGGAAAAATAAATAAAGACCTTATTTTCGATTTTTTTCAGATCAAAAAATAAAATAAAAATTAAATTAAATAAATAAATAAAAATAAAATAAATAAATAAAATTATAAAATTATAAAATTAAATAAATAAATAAAACTTTATGAATGTCTTCTAATAATGTAATTGAAATTAATACAAAATGTAATAAAGAAGCACCACAAAACTGGCGTTGTAAAAATTATTACTTACAAACTTTGAATAAACACCATAAAATGCAATAAACTCGCAACAATTGTTTCGGGTCGAAAAAACACACGACCCTTCATCAGGCGAATAAAGTAAGCACGAGTGCTGCAGTCAAAGCTATTGCATTTTATGGTGTTTATTCAAAGTTTGTAAGTAATAATACAAAATGTATTTAACTCAATAATAGTTATTATCAGTATCCAGTTAAAGTAGAAAAACTGATGGTCTGAAAATTATGAGAACCAATGGAGTAATGCGTTACTTCAAGTATGCAAAAATATGCTTCAGGTTTAGTGCAGTGTTGTGCCCGAATGCGTTCTTTTGAACGCGTTCATGAGTTTAGCTCAAAATTTTTGAGTTTTGAGTTGAACTTCGCTCGTTTTTTAAATTATAAACTTGAGTTGAGCAAAGTTCGTTTTTTTTTTTTTTTTTTTTTTTCGCGAATTTGAGCGAAAAAAATATTTCAAGCTCAAACTCATAATAACTCAATTTTTTGTGAATTTTTTTTTTTTTCGATCTTAGTAATTACATAACGTGGCCGGAATAGGAGACGTTTGCCCTTCCTCCCCCTCCAAGCATTTTAAACATTAAATTTATAAAAAAATTCTATTGAATATAGATATTTTTGTTTCCAGTTCTGATTTCCTTATCATTTACGATTCTTTTTTTTTTTTTTTTTTTTTTTTTTTTTTCGTTAAATAAATAGTATGTATGCTTCCTACAAAATAAGGAATTGGTATTTTAATTTGCTAATTCCAATTTGTGCAACCTGTTTAAAGTATTTACTTAACATAACGTGTTTAATGTTTACATTGCACAGTAAAATAAATAAATTTTCGTTAGAAAGCCCATGCTTAAATCTTGTAGCCTTTCAAAATATAAAACTTTCCGAAAAAGTTTCCCTGAGATCCTGCTCTCAAATCTGTTAGACGCGAAGTGCGGGGTTCGATTCCAAATTGTGCCTATCCTCTTAGCCATTCGGAACTTTTCTCCTAAACTTGCTTAAATACAGGCTAATCTCCTTTGAAAGGCTTCCCCGGAAGCTATTGCACTCCACCAAGGCAATCATTGTCAATCGTCCTCCAACTTAAGGCACACAATGGAGCACGCACACACTTAAAAATATAACTTAAATATGTATTTTGTTTTACGAGTCTGTCCCCTTAGTAACGGATTTAGACGAAAGCGCACTTTCAATATAATTTTATTTAACATTAAATGCTGACTTATATATATGTAACGAAAATTCAGAGTTTAAATAATGGCATGGCTATTATTCGTAACTAATTAGAGCTTTAAATATATATATATATTTACATAGTATTTATCTACATCTATACTTATTTAAATGGAAAACTTTTGTCTTAAATGAACAAACAATAAATTTGTAGTGATTGTGGTGTGTGTGTGCCCCAACCAAAATTAGTTGTTGGCTCTCTTCTGTTTTTCCTTTTTATTACTAATCATGAAAAATTAGTCTTGTATTATCCTTTGGTTTTTATTTTATTTTCTTCTTTATTTATTTATTTATTTATTTATTTTTTAATGTAATTTTTATGATGTTTCTTTCTTTCTTTTTTTTTTTTTTTAAGTTGTAAACTTCTTGTAGTATTGCATCTTTAAATGTACCTAAAAGTTAATTTCAAGTACACTGAAGAATGTAAATAAGATGAAGATAACTTTAAAAATTATGGTTAAAATTATCCCCCGCAAAACGGCGGATAAATTTAACATATATTACTGATTCATAGCAGTTGGAAATAATTGATTAGATATTACTGTTAGTAACAAAAATAAAAAACGAATTGTCTTCTACCCGAAATTTCATTCAAGATTTATTTTCATATATTTTCTTTTTATGAACACAGAATGATAGATATCAGAACTGTGTAAATTTGTTTTTTTGCTCTCGTGTAACTTTTAATGATTCTACTTCTAGATATGAGATTTTCCAAGAAAATTACTCTGTATGTTTCCTGGACATTAGACAAGCTCTTTTGCCCAGCTATATTTCCCGGGGGGCACACAACACAACACAATATCAGTTCTATTTGTTCTCTCGCGCGGCCCTGATATTCTCCATTTTTCTTTCAAAAAAGGCGGGAATTCGGTCATTCTCTATGGTCCTACCTGCAGCATGGGAGGTAGTGAGTGACTTGTTATGTTGTTATTCTAAACCTTGACTCCAGCAGTGACAGTAACAAAGACAATCATTTAGTTTAGTATTAATTGTTTTTAAAACTGAAAGCTACGAGAGAGAGAAATGTTAAAGCAGAAACAGTTTTATTTTACTTTTTAGAAGAGCATTTAAAATTTTAAGTTTACAATTTATAAGTGCAGTTAATGAAATTATGACAAATTAATAAAATTTAAAATTAATTGAACATTACAATATTTTTACAGATTATTACAATTTATTTTAATGAATAATTATTATATATGAATTCATATATTTTTTAATTACAGTATTTATCTAAATGTAATTAACTATACGATATAAATGAACATGAAAGGTAATTTTTATACAAAATCTTACCTAACCCTGCACTTTTCAATGTGCAATCTTTTAATTACAATTTATACTTCTTTTAAAGTGCAATAATTACCTCACCATTTCAAAAATATTGCTTTCATTTGAATTTTTCAAGTGACCATATATACTATTCAAGTCTAAATATTTTTAATTTTGAGACGCAACTTTTAATTTCTAATATTTTAAAAGCAGATTTGCTACATTTGAGAGACAAAAATAATATGTTAAAGTTTTTTGCTGACAGATTAATTAAAATTTTATCCCTGTACTTCTAAACGATGTGATATTGAAGACAAAGTTTCAATTAAATGGTGTTGTTAAAGATGTATGTAAAGGTAAAATTTTAGAAAAATTTCTTTTCCACTTTTTCCTATATTACAAGAAAAAACGAATTGAATTAGAAAAAAGTTTCAGCAACCATATTTTTATTAAATTTAGACATATTTGGAACATGCAAAACACAATTTTACTTTTTCTAAGAAAGCTTCGTCTTTCTGTGTATGGTATAAATAAAATGGTCTCTTTAATTAGAAATAATTTACTAATTTCACGGAAGTTCTTGTAGAGCTGAAACATAAATATTAAATGATATTGATTAGATTTTGATGTATATCACTTGATAGACAACGCTTATGTGCCATGTTTTTTTTTTTTTTTTTTTTTTTTACCTATTATTTTTGCGGTTTTCTTTTGGTACTTAAAAAATAAAAGCACACGAAATTTGATATACACAGAATGTTATAATAAAGAAATGAATATTAATATTTTTGAAGTAGATCTTCTCATAGGTGAGCTGCCGAAGCGTTTTACTAATGGATTTCTTTGACTACTTTATATTTAATTTTAAGAGATGGAATTGTAAAAACTTCAGATGAGATTTAATGGTGTTGCTATTATATATATATATATATATGACAAAAGAAGTAATGCAGTTTTGTAAATAAAATATGAATTTATAACATCGATTTGTTGACTTAACGTTGCACTGTATCTGAGCATTTGGATATGCATAGCTAGCTACTCAAGGTCAAGAAAAGGGTTGCATATTTTGAATCGCCCCAGTCGCTTCGCTTCAAACATATGCTATGCCACTGGCTCTTGATAACGGAATTTGTCTCCTGGTCAATTCTTTTCAATCAGTTTTTGAAGAGTAAAAACTAGAAAACAAATAAGAAGTTTGACATTGTAAAACTATTCTCAAAATTGAGGTGTCCTCTATTCGGAGGTGTCCACTATATAAAGTTTTGCTGTAATTTTCTTAATTTATCAAATTAAATTAACAAAAATCTTTCTGTTAATTAAGAAACATTTAACAAAAATATAAGTTATTTAAGAAAGTGTTCGTAGAGATGGGGAAAATCTTTAGAAAAAATATATAAAAATTGACATAAAAATGATTCTTTAAAGAATTTCGTTGTTTTTGAAAAGGAATTTTAATCGAGCAGATTTTTTTTTTTTTTTTTTTTTTTTTTTTTCTTTTTTCAAATATGAATTTAAGCTCAAACTTAAACTAACTCCTTCTTTAGACATTGAACTTCACTTTAAATTAGTTCTTTTTTTTTTTTTTTTTTTTTTTTTTTTCCGTGAGTTTACACAACACTGCACTGGTTATCTCACGTATCAAGCTTTGTACAGTTTTATGCCCCAGAAATTGAGGTATAGCCTTCCATTTTTCTGGAAAGTTTGCTGTATAATAGGTTACTTTTTGGTTGATATGAATCCAAACTAAATCCGCATAATGTCTCATAATAGCCGTCTCATATATCAGCATCTGTTTAATTATACGTAATGTAACCTTAGATATAACCGTCCCTTAAATTACAGAAATCACTCGATAGCAGCGACATCAGTTACACGGATGAGACCGAAAGTTTATAAGCATTAATTTAAGTTGAAGTTCATTTACATATAAATTTATATGCAATTCTCTGCAGTAGTTCCTGATATATAGCCATCTCAAAAAATGCATAAATTGCTATAAAACAGCGAAACCTATTAAACTATTGGAACAAAATATTGATAAAAACTAATGTCAAGATGCAATTACATATTATATGCAATTCTGAGCAGCAGTTAACGAAAAATGGCTTTTCCTCAAATTGTAAAAATCGCTCTAAAGCAGTGCCACCTATTGAGCGATGGACACCAAAAGTCGCTAGGCACTAATTTAGATCGAAGTGCATATACTAATAAATTTATATTCAATTTTGTTCAGTTAGTTCTTGAGATACAGTTACCACGATTTTTTTTTTTTTTATCTCAGGAGGTCATTTTACATAAGAATATGCTGAAATGGTGTCAGAGGCAATTTTCATGCCGAGCAGTGTAATTTCTGATGTTTTCAAAGAAGCGTGTTTATAGATAATGGTGTTTATCCCCGCATCAAAACTGATATTTAAAAGCTGTACTTACATCTTTTCTATAAAAATACTTGTTTTCATGCATGTTTAAGTGAAATTTAGCCCTATTTTCCCATGTTAAGAAAATCGTAAATTTCGAATAAATTCAGAAGTTTTTTAATTAGGATGTTGCAAAGGAATAGGGTTCTGACCATTGTCATAAATAATATTTTAAAACTGGTCTGACCTTTCTGCGATCATTTGTTCCTGAGATATCGTGTACACAGTCTAACATACTAACACACTATACCGAACTAACAAACTAACAGACATCCTACAGACGGACACCATACACATTTTGATATTTTCGAATTCCTCATATCTGAAAATGTGTTTAAAAAAAAGGGGGGGGGGGTCAAAAAATTTCACGATTAACCAAGTTTCACATACTATGGGGAACTTAAAAATAATGAAAGCAATATTTTATTATACATAAAGGGGGAATCGATTAAAGTTTGAAATGAATTAATTCTGGTTCTTTAAACAAGTAGTCGGCTGATTGATTGCATTTTTAATTAATTTTGACATTTTATATGATTTTATTTGAAGAATAAATGAATTTCTCTATATGTTTTATTATTATTGCTACTTAGTTCAATTTAAAGACATATATATAAATACTATATTGAATGAATATTCAGCTTGTAGGTAGTTCCCGTTATGATATTATTATGAAACTTGTGAAAATTTTTGCGTGTAGAAAGTAGATAAGCAGGTTCTAGTCGAGAATTGCACTTTATTTAATGAATATTAAGTTCGTAGACAGAGCCCGTAAATTTATTGCATGAACTTGTCGACGTTTTTGCATGTAGAAATGTAATTTTTAAAGACATAATGAGGCTCTAGTCAACGAATTCACTTTAATGAATACTCAGTTCATAGATAGAGTCCGTGATGATATTGTTGAAAAAGCTGTCGATATTTTTGCATGTAGAATGTAATACTTAAAGATATTAAGCCGGTTCTAGTCCATAAATGCACTTTATTTAACAAATATTCAGTAAACACATGAATAAAGTTCTTTTTTATGACACAAACTCAATTATCATTGATTATTCTCAAGATAGTGCAATGAAATAGTTTTTTCTTTTTCTTTTTTTTTTTTTTTTTTTTTTTTTTTTTACTACAGACTTAAAGTAAATATTGTTAAATAAATACTCTACAGCGTCGACATTTTCTAATCCAACCAAAAACTTCGAAGTCTAAATAGAATTTGAATTCATGGAGATTATTTTCAGTGGTTTATTTAATGAAAATTTGAAACTGCTTGCTCTTAGGAATGCTTCCTATAATATCAAATATAAATGATTTATTTATTTATTTTAATGCGGAGCTTCGATCCTACACATATTGTAAAGTAAAGAATAAAAGTATAAGTAAAAAGCTATAACGTTCTGAATATTGAAATTTTGCTTCACTCGATCTCTCAGAATTTTATAAAATATTTATGTGTTCTGATATCAATACACTTTTAATGAAATCATCCCTTGCTTTACCCCCCCCCATTCCACACACACACATAATAAACATATATCTGCAAAAACATGGCTACCAGTATAGTGCATTGCATCTTCCTTAAAGTTTTATTAAAGATACTACAAATAGCATAAAAATACCAAACACAGATTTTTTTTTTTTTTTTATTCCGTACTCTCCCCCCCCCCTCCCCAATCCTCCGAATTAAAGAAAAATCCCACAGGAAAAAAAAAAAAAAAAAACAAAAAAAAAAACGCACGGAAATAATCGTACAGGAAAAAAATCGCATTATATATATTGCGTACACTGCACACACGCCTCTTCCCCTAGGAACAAAATGTATCTCAAGATTTATATGGGCCTTAGGTAATGAATTTTAATTCTGTTTTACCTTACAAACGAAAAACAGAGAGGTATAGGGTAGGTGACTAATCCTTATTTCTCGTGAAACGGAAAGGGTGATATGTTTGATAATTTAACAATTTCTTAAGGATGAAGTTTAACAGAATGGCAAATGTTAGAAATACCAATGGGAGATATGCAACCCTTTGGGCTATAAGAAACACAAGACTCAATTGCAGATTATGAATCTTAGAACGTTATGAGGTAAAAAAATACGCACTCTACAAAATGCTTCTAACATAGAATATCGGCTCGGTAAAAATGGCCAAAAAATTTAGAGAATTAATAACTTTTCATAACAGGCAGTATTCGAGAGATGTACGGCAAACAAAAAAAAAAAAAAAAAAAAAAAAAAAAGAAAGAAAGAAAGAAAGATAGGGGGAGAGAGAGAGAGAGACAGAGAGATTGGGGGGGGGGGGGGTTGTAACGATAAAAATAACATTGTTAAAAAGTGCGATGTTAAAATTGTAGCATACTATCATAGAGTAAAAGCCTCAACGTTAATTATGACATTACAGTCACAATTTTAAACAATATCAAAAGTAAACCATAAAAAAAAAAAAAAAGCGAAAATTAATGACAAACTTTGTAACCTGGCTTTCTTGTATAATATTTCTCATACCCTACATTTTAATTCAAAGAAAGAATGCATTCGTCCCATTTTGAAACCCATATATAATGTTTAGAAATTATATAAAGACATGATAGTTTATTAATATTTATCCTAATTCAAATGTGCATATCAAAATCCGATATCCACTTCCAGGAAATTCCAACCATAATCCGTAATATATCCGAATTCAATAGTGTGGCTTGTAAACAGTTGGTGGATACTATTCATACCATGTTCTGTAAAAAGACATGCTTTTGTGCATAAAAATATTATCATTTTGTTTCTGTTTTTAGTATTATTTAAAGATGTCCAAACGTAATAGTTCGGTCCTTAGCCATATGTGTGTGATAAGTACAAAACTTTGAATAAACACTGTAAAATGTAAGAACACGCAACAGATATTTAGGGCTGAAAGAAAACATGATCTTTCGTCAGGCGGACAAAGTAGGCACGAGTGCTGCAAATAAAACGTTGCCGCTTTGTTTTCAGAATTAAATATTTAGATTTAGAGTCCTAGAGTTAGGAAATTTTGCATACATGTGCATTAAAATATATCAATATTAAATATATTAAAATTTATCGAAAACTATTAAAACTCAAACTACTAAAACTCGAAATTTTAATTTGAAAAAAATAATTAAATGCTCCATGTGAATGAGTTTTTAATTTTTTCACTTGATTTCACATTGCTTTAGTTTATCAATGTATTCTAATGATTTTTGCGCATTAATAGGTTTGATTGATAAGTTAATTGTTTAAATATATTTGTAAGTCCAAATTCTGAAATTTCTAGTTATTAAAACCTAGTTATTATTATTTATTATTATTATTATTCCTGTCACAGTTTATTCATAATTGTTAGAAATTATCTCCTATATTAATCTCTCCCAAACAACGTATTTTCAAATTTTTTTGTTTTTGTAAGGCTTCACTTCCATATGTAGAAATATAATAGAAATATAATGATGAATAAAAATAATTTTTATTTTTAGTTAAATAGGATAGACAGTTAAATGCAGATCATATATCATCGTTCAAAATTGAATTTTATATTGTCAGCTTTCATTTTCTGCAAATTAGAGTACATCTTAATGGAAAATTATAAAATTTTATTGCTATTATTATTTATTGCACGGATATTTTTTTTTTTTAGTAGCAATGGCAATAGAGGCTCTAGCATAATGCGTAAAGGCCCGACACTCAGGTCGACCATGCTATTTTTGTCAGAGTCAAAAGCTTACAAATACGTACAAAAAAAAAAAAGAAAGCATAGGCGCCGCCTTTTGATTTTCACTACGGGGACGAAATTTATTACATACAACCGACTGAATTCTAAGGGGGGGGGGGGGAGAGGAAAAAATACATAAAAAAAATTATTAAATATAATATCACATTACTAGAAATCAATTAATTAATAAGGATAGTGAAATTGTTAATTATATAGTCATTAATTAATTTTTTTCTTTTACAACTGCTTTAATAGTTTGAAAGAAAATCACTAATTTAAAAAAATCAGGTGAATATAATTAAACATTAGCAGCATCTTTTCAACGTTATTTTTTTTTTTTTTTTTTTTTTATCTTTCTTTGTTATTAATAAGCACAGTAATTTTTACAGAAAAAACAGGAATTCCTCAAGAATTTTTTTTTTCAAGAATTTTAAATTTTTTTCTACAGTTTTCTACATTTTGTTCCTAAATTTTTGTTGTAACCATAAGAATGTGCGTTATAAATTCAAGGACACTGAGAAAAAAATATACCGCCTTTTTCTAGAATGGATAAGTGGCCATTTTCTAAATCCCTAAACTGGAAATATAGATTTCTGAACTATGCGCATAAGGCACACCAATAAACTGAATAGACGAAATGATCGAGAATTTGTAGTTTACACATTTCTAAATGATGAAATAATATTCTGAATCTTTTGTATTGCGAGAAATTCTCGCTTGATTTTTCAGAATTGGGTCATAAACCAAGATTATAGTTGTTGAAACCCGCCTCTTGTAGTCTCATTTATTTGCAGAGATTTTTAAATAACTTTGCGCTCGGTAATATAGGCAAACGCTCTAGAATACTGATAGAGGTTTCTAGAAGTCGCTTTCCAAGGGGACTAGAATTTGTAAGGATGATACGGAACTATTTTTTCTACAACCACAATTTAGATTCTAGATGTAAGTTACAGAATTTTTTCTCAGTGTATGAAAACGGACTTAAATTTACTAAACCTATAACGATCAAATAAATTTTAAATTAAAATTTTTTTCTCATTTATACTGGAAATGTCAAAGCACTTTCTTAGTGAGAAAAATGTTAAATCGATATCTTCACTCATTTTTGTTTTTCTTCTGAAAGATCCCAGGGACAAATGCATACTAGAGCAGTAAAATGCACTGATATGTTGTTCAAAAATAAAATGAATAAAATCTTTGCGATCACCATAAAGTTTCAAGAAGTCGTAACAATCATTTCGAATCGAAATAATTGTACAAGACCATTTATCAAACGAAAAGGTATAAAAGCAAGGCAGAGTGCAAGCAGAAACTAATAAATAAAAGCAAATAAATACTCAGATAAAAGCAAGTCTTGCTTTTGCCTCCAAGGCAGTAGCACGTGTTTTTTAAACCTAATGAAGAAAGGCGACGTCCTTTCGAAACCGGTTGTACCGGTAAATTATTTGATTAATATATTAAAATTAGAGAAGAAAATGTTTATTTATCAATATTGTGAATTGTGATGTGTATTTAATAAGAATATTCAACCTGTATAAATGCCAAAGTTGTAACATTTCTTTTACAATTTTTTTCTTAGATTAGCATAGTCTGTACTTAAGCTACGGATTTTATTGAAAAATAAAAAACTGTGTTACATAAATTATCTAGTAAATATTTTCTAAAGCTAAAGTTTGCATTATGGTTAATTTAGAATGTTGCTTATCAAAAATGAAATACTCATATATTTTATTCTAGAATTTAGAAATATATATACTTATTAATACATTTTCTTTTTTGATTCAACTAGATTTACATCTGTGTTTACATTTTCGCGGCGGATTGGCAATTATTGATAATAAATTCAGTTAAAATGTGTGAATAACTTTAGTATAAATGCCGTAAATAAAAATTAGCACATTTGTATTATTATTATTTATTTAATTTTCAGTGTATGTACAATTCAATATCTTCGAAATTGAACTCAGTTTTATTTAGATAAATTAAAATAGATATTTTTTTGGTTTGTTACCAATATTTTATTTCATTTGTAACTTGGTTAACTGCAGTGCGGATTTTTTTTTTTTTTTTTTTTTTTTTTTTTTTGTCGCTTAGAGTATTTATTAATGTTATAGATTGGTAACCTAAGACGTCTTGTAGAAATGTGTCGTATGCACTTGTCCGTTAAAATTATATTAATTATGAGATCTGGTCCTCTAAAACAACGGTTTTTTACCTATTAAATATAATTTTTAACAACTTGTTCTTTTTCGACGGCCCCACCAGTGGTCAATCGGTTCTGTGCTCACACACAAGAAGTGCGGGGTTCGATTGGAGGTCTCGCTCTTAGACCTGTTCGGAGTTTTCCGTGTTTTTCCGAATCTTGTGTATATGCGGGCTAACACCCCTTTGAAAGACCTTCCATGGAGGCTATTCTATCTATAGGCCTATAGTCCATAGTGTAGTCAATTGACCTTAATCCTTACTGCTAACGGTCAACGTCGTGCAAGATTGAATTTACTGTTGTGACAGTAATAAACAAGGATTTAAAAGAAATAGACAGACTAATACAAATATAAATACATTTAAATTAAATAGAAATATAAAAATAAGTCTGTATTTTTAACATCATTTTTAGCTTGTTTCCTTTTAAATATTAGTACTTTTCTCCTCAGTAAACGATTAAAAAAATCATTGAACATGAATTCTTTTGTGCTATGGATAACAAATGCCATCCTATCTTTTCTCTATAGAGACAGGGACTGACCTTGACAAGGGGTTCACTTAATCGCGTTTGTTTAGCTTTACTGGCACATATAGATGTTTCGGAAGTAAAAAATCAAGTTTACACAGGACAACTGACCATCTTTGCGGTTGCGGAAACAGGCGCCCTTTTGTTAATTAATCCCCATCCAGTTTTCGTTTATTCCCCCATTCACTCCGGGGAAAAGGGTAGGCTAAAGCTAAAAAATACACCAGTTTTCTGAGAAAAATATATCAATATTAATTTGTAATTGATTATAATGACGTTATTTTTAATTCAAGTATACTTTAATTTCATTTTTTTCCGTGCTTCTAATAGAAATTTTTTATTAATAATTATGTTGTACTTTATTGTTATTATACTTTTTTTTCGCGCTATATGCGTCAACTATAAAACTATAAGTATATTTTTAATTTGTCCTTTTATTATTTTTCTCATTGCATTTTTTTTTACTTTTTACCTTGGTTCACTTCATTTACACACTATATATATCATAATAATTCAAAGAAAATAAAAGAGGAATGAAGTTGCGTTAAGTTTATTATGAATTAATTTAACATAGCTTAATTAATAAAATTATTTGCTTTAATTACTATCATTCAAGGAGCTGTTATTATTAGTATAGTATTCATAGGATATTCAATTAAGCATATTAATTCTTTTTGGTTATTTTGGCTTTCGATTGCATTTATATGTATATATAAATATGTATATATAAATTCACACAAGAATCATTATATCCCTTTATATTAATTACCAGCAGGCTACGCTCGCTTTGCTGGTGACTATTTTTAAATGAATTTTAAAAATAATTGAATCTGTATTTATTTTTTATATCACATTATAAATAAAACTTTAAAAACTTAACATTGAAGTTGCTCTAATCCTCGTTTCAGAGCATCTTCTTTCCCCTCAGCACTACTTCAAGTTCAGGTTGTCACGGCTTACAGAAAGGTCTTTCCCTTCCCGGGCACTTCAACCTGGGTATCGATGACAGGTGGATCTGCTATTATTTTAGAACTACAATTTTCAAGATGACTGTATCTCATCATCTATTAAATATTTTAGATTAAAATCATGTATTTTATAGCCCTCGTTCCTTATGCCATATTAACGTATTATTCCGAACAGTATAATAAATCAGTAAAATATCATCACTTCGGTTACACTTCGGTCCCTACAGCCCTTTGCCGCCCGCACTACATCGGATCCAAGTTCCCACTACTTAAAGAAAGATTTTTCCAGGGCACTTGAATTTGTGTATTTATCGATGACAGGTGGGTCTACTATTATTTAAGAACTAAGATTTTAAAGATGACTGTATCTCAGCATCTATTAAACATTTTAGTTCTGAAGCATGTATTTTATAAATCTCGCGCTTTACACTGTATTATCAAATGATTCCTACAGAATAATAAATAAAAGTTTACATTAAAAAAAGGAATTAAATAATGATAATAATAAAAAAAAGATTAGTTTAATCTTTTCTGCTATGTTCTATCATTTTTTTCAATAAGTACTATAGATAATAACAATAATAATAATAATAACAATAATAAATCCCTTTCAAAGGAATTAAAAAATTAAAAAATAAAAAGTTGTTATACTATAAAAATTACATATTATGCATAACCATAACTGTTTTAAATGAGTTTTTTTATTTAAAGTTTAATATACTTATTTTTTCTACCGCATTACTATTTGATTTTAATAAATATAATAAAATAAAATAAAAAAAGAATTTGGTTGCCAAATAATTAATCAAATAAATAAAAATTAAACATCGTAACAGCAGTTGCTAAGAGGCGCAGACGTTTGAAATTAATTTTTTTTTTTTTTAATATAAAAATAAAACAGAGAAACCAACGTTTTAAGTTAAAAAATTAATTAATTAATTAATTAATTATTAAGATTAAAGTTTGAAAAAAATCTCAATAAGGTGCACACCAGTAGGGTCGCACCTACCAATCTGCCAAGTTTTATTGTTCTGGGATCAATAGTGTGAGCACCAGAGTACAGACACACAGATATACCAACACGCATATTCAGAGAGATACATACACAGATATTTCTCTAGCTGCAGCTAAATTGCATTGCACACGCAAAGTAAATAAAATTCTTTAAAAAAGGACAATATTTATTTTAAAATTGCAAATAAAAGCAAAAAAAAAAAAAAAGTTCAAACACCTAAAAAAAGAAAGACATTAATTTGTTAAATGTGATGTAACTTTATTGTAAATACACATAAAAAAAAGATACTGTGGCCATCACAAAACCATTTTCTAAACCGAAAAAAAAAAAAAAAAAAAAAAAAAAAAAAAATCTTTTTTGCGATAAATTTTTACCGTATTCAGTTTGATGTAAGTTTAATAACATGCAAAATCTGAGAAAGCAAGTAAAACCAGCGCCACCTGTCGATTGAGACACACAAATTGAATCTATATATATTTATATTAGGGTGGTCGTTAAAAATTAACATTTAAATTTATGTATGAGACACCCACTTATTTTGTTCTATGCATAAAATAACGACTTCCACAAAAATTTCAAAATTTTAAAACAAGTTTTAAGGGAGGCTACCGAGATTTAAAAAAAAATAATAATAATAAAAATTGACAAATTTGACATATTTTGTAATTTCATTATAAATTATTCTATTTTAATTACATTAAAATAAAGACAATATACATTAAAATATTCAATTTAAAATGTTAAAATACACGTAATAAAAATTTTAACGTTTCGAGCCTTATTTTAGACTCTTCATCAGTAAAATGCATCAAAAGTAAACACTGAGAAGAGCAATAGATTTCCTTAACGAAAGAGCGTATTCAGCAGGGCTTGTGCATGCCTCATTAAGCAGTGAAAAATTCTGTTTCATATACCAGTCTTCCGGGAAAATTCTTGAATGATAATTTGGACAGTTAGATATACCAACGATTATTTTAGCATTGTTAAAAACATGTAGATAATCGGTTTCTATAGCATACTGCACTATTTTAGGATGAATATCGCGGTTTTTGAAATTTATTTATGTTCGAGAATTCGAGTATGAAGGGCACGACCAGTTTCATCAATATAAACAGAACTGCAATATTTACAAGTAATATTATAAATAACCCCTGTAAGTGAAAAGGGGGGGGGGATAACAGATTTAAAATTAGAAAGGAAATTAAGAATCATAAATTGAGGTTTATAGAATGTAGCTATAAATTCAGAATTTTTTCTATAGTATGGAATAGTAACGAAAGATTTAGATGATTTGGAGGAATTAATATCATAATTACCAATGTTAAGTCTTATTTATTCAATTTTCTTTTAAGCCAGTGAAGGGGATAATTATTACGTGTAATTCCGTGAACCCCTCTTCGCATAAGTCTGCTGTTTTTCATACTTTACTTCCCCGTGCTAAATCATATTGCTGTACTAAAGATCTTTTCCAGTTAGAATTAAAAAGAATTATTTTGGACTTAAAACGCGATAGTTATTCTTCTCGCTGGCTTAAAAGAAAGGTAAATGAATACGATTTTAACATTGATAATAACGATATCAATTCCTCCAAATTACCTACATCTTTCATTACTATTCCGTACTATTGAAAAATCTTTGAATATATAGCTACAGTTTTACGCACTGTTAATATATCTGCATCATATAAACCTCAATTTCTGATTCGTAATTTCTTTTCTAATTTTAAAACTTTTATACCCCCACCTTTTCCCGTACAGGAGTTATTTATAATATCCCTTGTAAATATTGCAGCTCTATATTAGTGAAAGTGGCCGTTCCCTTCATACTTGAATTCTCGAACGTAAAATAAATTTCAAAAACCGCGATATTCATTCTAAAATAGTGCAGCATGCCATGGAAACCGACTATCTACTTGATTTTAATAATACTAAAGTAATCATATCTAACTGTACAAATTATCACTCAAGAATTTTCAGAAACAGCATTTTTCACCGCTTAATGAGGCATGGGCAGTCCCTGCTGAATATGCTGTACTTTCGTAAAGGAAATCTATTGTTCTTCTCAGCGTTTACTTTTACTTTTGATGTGTTTTACTGATGAGGAGCATAAAATAAGGCTCGAAACATTAAAATTTATGTTATGTGTATTTTAATATTTTAAATTGAATATTTTAATGCACACTGTCTCGAATTTAATGTAATTAAAATATAATAATTTATAATAAGATTACAAAATCTGTCAAATTTGTCAATTTTTTAATTTTTAAACCTCGGTATCCACCCTTAAAACTTGTTTTAAAATTCTGAAATTTTTGTGGAAGTCATTATTTTATACATAGAACAAAATAAGGGGTGCCCCATACAAAAATTTAAATGTTAATTTTTAAGGATCACCCTAATATATATATATATATATATATATATATATATATATATGTATAATGACTATTTTACATATCAAGATTAGGAATTTATACTCTATAGGACCTGATAAATAACTTTCCCGTAAACGGAGTTACAGTACAATATCGATATCATTCGGGCGATATATGCACACAGATTGAATCAGTATAATGATATATAATCATCCGTTGACGTATCAGGTTTCGGCTAATTATAAACAATGTATGTAACATGAGAGATATACCCTTCTAAAAAATATTACAGTTTTAAAAAATTAAAGAACACGCTTTTATGGAAATGTGAACTAAGAAGCACAAAATATCTATCTTAGTATTAAAATGTAGGGTAAGAGAAAATCGTGTGTGTGACACAACGTAATATTTACATACATTTAAATCTTTAATTAAAATAATTTAGAATTAAACAAAAATCATTTTTAAAAATCTCCCCTGACTGTGCTCGAACGCTAGACCTTCAGCTTCGTAGCGCGGCACTTTACCTCACAGCCACGGTGTTCACATAAGGAAAGCCTTTTTGTTACAATATAGATTTTTTGTTTGCTCCCAGCGCGGTTACAAACATACATACAAACATACATATAGGTGAAGCTAATATAATATTATAGTTTAAAAAAATTAAAGAACACGCCTTTATAGAAATGTGAACTAAAAAACACAAAATATCTATCTTAGTATTAAAATGCAGGGTAAGAGAAAATCGTGTGAGTGACACACCATAATATTTACATTCATTTAAATCTTTAATTAAAATAATTTAGAATTAAACAAAAACCATTTTTAAAAAATCTACCCTGACTGGGATCGAACGCTAGACCTTTAGGTTCGTAGCGCGGAACTATACCTCAACGCCACGGTGTTCACGTAGGGAAAGTCTTTTTTTTACAATGAATATAGATTTTTTGTTTGCTCCCAGAGCGGTTACAAACATGCAAACATACATACAAACAAACATACAAACATACATACAAACTTACATAACAGGTGAAGCTAATAAATGAGTGTTAAAAATATGATAGGCTCTAATTTTAGTCAAGATATATTCAAATATAAATTTAAAGAAACTATGTGTATTAGTTTTTGAGATATAACTGACACAAAATTTTTGTCACAAACAAATGAATATTTTTATTTTTATTTATTTTTAATTTTTTCAATACACATAAAAAAAAATATAGGACTCGTAAAAATATTCGATAAACAAAACAAAATTCATACAAAATTTCATATAAATAGGTAGCGTGGGGAGGAAAAAACAACCACTTTTTTTATCCCCCTCCCTTAGTAACTACCCTCCCCCCCCGCCATAGGCGCCGACTTAACGGGGGCAGCGGGGGCGGTCGCCCCCGCTGTAATTTTTCACGGGGGCGAAAGTATCTTTTCGCCCCCGTGCTTCCAACGGGATTTTCAAACACGAAAAAAAAAAATTTATCACAAATTTGAATTTTAATGAACATTTTCACATTGCAAATTTATTGTTTTCTTCTCTCCTCCTTTCTTTACTGACGGATTAGCAAAAAACAGGATATACTTTATACAATTCTCTTTTTGCGCGACAGAAACTGACCGAGATTGAGAGAACAACTTTTCAAAGTCAGTCCCTGTCCCTCTATAGTCAAAAGGTAGGTTGACGCAGAAAGACTAATTTTCATGTTAATGTCCATGTCCATTTGAAGTCTGACAGTCCCAGTTCTCAAAAAAGTGTTCATATTGACAAGTATTAAATGCAAAAGCTTTTGTTCTGAACATTTGCTATTCATAACACAAAAATTATAATGCTGTTAAAAACACAGAATTTTATGTTTCTATTTATTTTAAATTTATCGGTATTTGTGTATGTATCTTCTTCTTCTTCTTCTTCTTTTTTTTTTTTTTTTTTTTTTTTGTAAATCTTTGAATTTATTGATGTTGATTATTAACAATCTTGCACGAGACAGGGTAAGAGGAAGGTTAGTTGTTAAAATTAAGGTCGATTGACTACACTATATTCCTAGAGCTATAGGTGGAATGCCTTCCGTGGAATTATTTTTAAATGGTCTTAGCCCGTATTTCAGCGAGTTTTTGGAGAAAACTATGAAAAACTCCGAACGACTTGATCGACGAAAGCAACCTGGGATCCAACATCGAACCCAGCAATTCCCGTCTACCAACTTTGAGTGCAGAAGTACTTGGCTGCCGGTGGGGCCAGGAAAGAGGAAGAATTGTTAAAAATGATAATTGGTTAAAAAGTGTTGTCTTAGAAAACCGCATCTCATAATTAACATTTAGTGGACAAGTAAATACGGCAAATTTTTACAAAACGTCTTAGGTAATAAATTTATGAATTTAATAAATATCCCTAACAGCACATCTCATCCACAAGACATCATCAGGATATCCTATGGATGAAAGTACGTCTAAGTGATATTCTCAAGATGTACTAGGGATAAGTGTGCTGTTAGGGAAATGCGTGAATTGAAATATATCATAAAAATTTATAATATCTAAGTTGATTTTAATTTTCTAAATATGTTGTTCACATATTAAATTGTTCACATATAATTATACATGTAAACAATTTGAATTTCAGATTCTTTGTTGTTCTTGCATATTTTCGATATAAATAACAGCAACGTCCTTAAAAAAAAAAAAAAAAAAAAAAACATTAATAAGAAATGGATGTGGAATTCTTTTCTTATTCATTATAAATTCGATAAATGAAATAAGAGAACACGGTACAACTTAAATAATTCATTTCTGGAAAAAAATAAATCTGAAAAAATTCTTTGAAAATTACCTTGAAGAAAGGGAATAACAAACAACATAACATTTAATTTAAGAGTAAAGTTTGAAATAGAAGACGTAATATATATAAGTAATGTTTTTTATCTTTAAAATTTTTTCTACACATACACATGAAAAGAAAGTATTCGATTTGTGGAAATTTTCGCCTTTTAGTTTTTGATGTATTTACTCGTTTTGGGATTTTCTAAATCTGAACCCAATTTTACCATTTTTCAAAAATGTCTGTGTGTTTCTCTTGTGTGTATGTATAAAAAATTTTGTAATTGGTCAGTGTATCTCTCGAACTAATGGACGAAATTTAACCAAATTTAATATTTATTTAGATCTTGACTTAAACTAGAGTTTTTAACTGAATTAAATTGAACTGAATTTAAACCTAATTCGGGAATCAATGATTTGGGAATTAATTGCTCAACAATTGATTACCTCATTTCTTTCTTTTTTTTAGGACTGAGGGCCTATTAATCTCAATCTGCGTTGTCGATTTCGATAATTGTACATTTGTCGAAATCTAAAATTTATCGAAAATATAATTGAATAATTTGAAAGCGATGTTATAATTTGAAAAAAGGAAAAAAAAAAAAAAAAAATCTAATAGTCCTTCGTCCTAAACTAAATTCTGCTTTTGCCAGAATTTCATCAAAATCTTTTTTATTATTATTATTATTATTGAAAGAAAAAGAAAAGAAAATTAATAATAATCAGTATCGTTACAAGCGATATCGAAAAAGTTTTTTTTAAATAATTTTGAATTAGGAAATAAAAAGTGCCCGTGAAATAATATGAAATAAAAATAAGTAAAAAAATGAATTTAATGATTTAATGTTTTTGTTTTTCGGGGGCTGCTCATGCATATAAAAAATGCGTATTAAAACGAGTCAAAGAAGGAAGCCAAATAAGTATTGAGTTATATTACGATAAATACGATACGATATATTAGACCTATCGTTCAGGGTTAGTAGGCATTTTCGTTGAAAGAAATAGTTTGTTCGTTCGGTGCAACTTGCACATTAGTCCCTTGAGGTACAACTTTTTTTTTTTTTTTTATCGAATTATAACATTGCTTTCAATTTTTTTTTTTTTATGGCAGTATAGGAAAAAGTTTCGAATAAATTAATTTAATGAAATTACTTTTTTAACTTTTCAATATAAAACTACATATATAATAGTAATAATTAACCAAAGAAAACATTTTTCTTTATGTGGGGGTATTGTCCCCGACATCCCTCGGGAGCATGAATTTTTAACATAGATACCTTTTTAAAGAACATTTCAATGCATTTAAAACAATTGCTTAACCGTATATTGGTGATAATTAAAAAATATATATTGGTTTAGGTTTTTAGATATCAGCACAAAACTGATTTCTTTTTTTATTTTGTGTTATACTTCTTTGAGATGAAAATCGTCTGCATTCATCATGGAAAATAAATTTAATAAATAACTTTTACTGTGTGAATTGGTATAGAAAATTTTGAGATGGCTACAATATTCTAGCATTTCTTTTTTCTTTTTAACTACAGATAAAGCAAAAGAATGATAGTGAAATAAAGTTGTTTTAATGACAGATTTTATTGGGCGTCATATTCATTGCGAATTATAATTATTATTACTTTTAATGAACTTAGAAAAAAAATTACAATTTAAAAACAAATTACGAAGATGCCTATAATACGAAATTTTATAAAGTCAATAAAAATTTTAACGGGATTTAATTTTATGATTAAAAAATTTTAAATTTTATACTGTCATGAAACAAGAAAATGTCTAGTGATTATATCTTTTTCCTGCTTTCCGTTTACTCTACCCTCCTTTTGCTTGTTTCAGGATATTTTTAAGATGTATTTTCAATAGGGAAATGCAATATGTACCTGCTGTCTCATTCCTCTTAAAAGGTGCATGCGTTGACCTTTTAGGAATGCACCTGTTAAAAATTTGAAAAGCAACGCTAACCTTCACATTTTATAAAGGGTGTATCTCTTCACAAGCAGGATGAGTTGAGAATTTAAGCCTTTTTCAATTTTCAACCCTTGATCTCGCCGCAAAATAGAGCCGGCGACACCTTTTAAAAATGAGTCTGCTACAGTTTGTTCAAGTTAAACGTATAACAAAAGTAAACAATAACATATGTGATTTAATTCCCTGAAAAATATCTCCCATCGGCGACAGTTATTTTCAACTTTTGTTAAGGTTTTTGTACGTCTCCTTTTGTTAACTTTATGACTTTCTGTAACTATGGGTATATCATTTATCATGTATTTTTTAAGTACAAGTCCTTACTGTAAAGTGTAAACCATAAAACACACAAAGAAGGGGTGGGATCTGGGATAGTTTTCAATTTTCATATCTTTAACATAGGCTGGTGGGACTATAAGCTCTTTGCTCTTTAAGGAGGGGATTAACTAAAGTGTTAAACACAACACATCAAAGACCTTCGAAATCGAAATAAATTCTATAGATAAAAGAAGAGGACTACAATAGAATCGTCTGTATGTCTATCTCCCCCCCCACCCCCACCACCACACACACATCCCAACGAAGTTTACTTGGATGGAAAGAATGAAAAGAAGAATTCAGTTGAGAAATTTTTAGACCTGAGCCTCCGTGTTTTATTTATTTATTTTTTAGCTTTTAGCTTATCCAAATTATTCGGTTATATCTAATGGAGACAAATTCGGGCAACGGTTCTTTTGAAATTATCTTCATTGTAAGTCTCAATCACTGAATCTTCATCCTACTTCTAAAACAAAAAGACTAACTGAAATTTAACTCTTCTTTCTAAGTAGTGGAAACTATTTTAAAATTTTATCTAATGAATTCAAAATTTTTTATATTCTTCGATTTATTTATTTACTACTGAACCAAAAGATAGAGTTGCGAGTGTCTTCCTACTGCATCGACAGTTAAAAGTGTATTCTAGGATCTTTTAAAGAAAAACCGGAGACTTGTAATAAAGTTGAAAAACAAGGTAAGCTTTTTCAATGTTTTTTTTTTTTTTTTTTTTTTTTTTTTTTTTTTTTGAGGAATTCTAGACGCAAATGTAGGGATTTGTGCATCCTTTAAATTTTTGAAAAATTCATTAACGCTTTTAAAGTTGTCAGAATTACAAAATGGATTTAGAAAAAAAAGTAGTGCATTATTATCAGCAGGTTAATTATTAAGGAAGTTTATAAATGATATTTTGAATTACTTATACACTTATTAATTATTAGTCATTATTATTGTTATTATTTTCAGGGGAAAAAAAAAATCAAGTATTTTGAAAATTTGGTTAAAGTATTTTGAAGCTTTTTGAGAATCAAAATTAGAGTTAATCAATATAAACTGATTTATTTTCCCCTCACAAAATTTGAATTTTGTGGCTATAAATTTATTTTGAAAATATTTTAATAAATGAAAATTGTTGAGTTATCAATGTGAAATAAAATAAAGAAAATTCTGTTCCCAAAATTTAAAATTTCGCTGCTGTAGTAAGAAATTTATTTTAGAGAAAACACAATAAGTTTGTCACATGTTTTATATTTATTTCCTTATGTTCCATTTTTTTTAAAGGATGACTTTTGGTGGAAAACTCAAAATACTGGAAAATTTTTAATTCAATTTAAATTTCAAAATCTGACATTTTTACATTTTTTTAAAGTTATTTTTAAGAACGGTAAATTGATAAATAAATTCAGTTTATTTGTTATTAATTTCCTGTACAGGAAATGTGTATTAAAATAAAAAATAAAAACAAAAATATAGAATAACTCATATGAGTTTTTTCTTTTTGAAATCTTATAAATCGTAAATTTTAAACTTCATTCTTCATTAGAACTTCATAACAAAAATAGAAAAATAAACTAAAAAAAATAATACATGATCTTCAAAATTGGACATGTCGCAAACTTGCAGATATGAAAAAATAGATCTATGATAGTAATAAATGAGTCAGTGGTAAAATAATGAGTGAATATAATATGTGCACAAGAAAATTTATTTGTCATTATTTTAAAATAATTTTTCATTATTCTAAATTATAAGTTTTATAATTTTTAAAAAGACACCAAAGAGAAAATTTTAGAAATAGCATTAAATTAGTATAATTAAAGAAAGCATTGTACATGTACGCTAACACCATGAATTACAAAAACAAGCAACTGTTGTTTCGAATCGAAATAATTAGATTTGACCCTTAATCAGGCTTCACTATGCAATAAACACAAGTTCTTTCGGGATATTTTTTTTCCCCTCTGAATGGGCTGAACGCGATGTTCTAAAGGTAATGCTTTTCTGCTTTCATCCTGCCCTGTTTCTATATCTTTTCGCCTAATGAAAAGTTGTGCTCAGTTGTTTCGATTCGAAACGATTACAACGACTTAATGAAATTTTATTGTGATCGCAGAGATTTTATTCATTACCTTTCTGAACAGCATTTCGGTGCATTTTTCTACACTAATTTACGATTGTTTCTGGACATTTCAAAAATAAAAAATCAGTGAAAATATAAATTTTTCATTTTTTCGCTAAAAATTTACTTTGGCATCTCTAATATGATTGAGGAAAAATTTCAATTGAATTTTAAAATTTAAAAATTTATTTGATCTTTATAAAGATAGTAAAAACGCTTTTAAAATTTTCAGTTGCGCTTTCTCAGTTTGCAATTTTCTGTATTCATGATCTTCAAAATGGTATAACTTCTACAGATATTTAAGAACAGATCTAATGCATATATTTGAATGATTAATAGGGTTAGGGATGAATTTTTTGTAACGTTTTCACAAGAAAAATATTAATACACATATATATATATATATATATATATATATATATATATTCAAATTTTTGCGTAGACATTTATTTTTAATTTTTTGTCTCAAAACTAATTAGTAAACTTCAAAATTCAGCCCTACAGTTATAACACATATTCTTATGGCTACAACAAAAAATTTGGTGAAAAAATACAGAAAACTGTAGAAAAAGAATGTAAAAAATTTTAAGTATATATATATATATATATATATATATATATATATGCGATTCTCTTTATTTTTATTTTATTTATTTATTTTTCCTGTAAAAATCACTTTGCTTGTTAATAAAATTTCATAATACACATATGAATATGAGATAAATATAAGTTTATAAGGGGAAAAAAAAATTAAAAAGTGGTGGGTTCCCTTAAACGTATGGGGCTAAAGTGTAATTATATTAACTTAGTTTACTTTAAATTATGATATTCCTTGAAAGTATTAAAGCAATTGTAAAAGAATGAAATTTAATTAATTACTATATAATTAGCAGCATCAGTATCGTTATTAATTTCTAGTAATTGGATTTTTTAATTTATTCCGGTATTTTACCCCCCCCCCTCCTACACTATCTTCAACCGCCTGTAAGCAATAAATCTCG
This sequence comes from Salticus scenicus, assembly GCA_963930645.1. NCBI lineage: Eukaryota > Metazoa > Arthropoda > Arachnida > Araneae > Salticidae > Salticus > Salticus scenicus. Next base: position 144,237,548 of record OZ005651.1, read on the forward strand.
CCCCCGTAGTGAAAAACAAAAGTCGGCGCCTATGCCCCCCGCCCCCAGATATGTGTAACACTCACAGTAATTTTTTTTAGACAGTAAGTGGTATAATATACAAAGTTTTTTAAAATAGATATTAGGTTAGTTCAAAGAAGAATATATTTTATTTCCATCTGCGCCCCCCTCGCTTCCCCACCCCCCAGGTATATAATACATTATTTGTGATTTTCATAAAAAGTAAGTGATAGTTATACAATATATCAGTAAAATAGTGATATAAAAAAATCATGTTATTTTACCCTGCCCCACCCCTATTACATCTACCCAAATATATCTGACACTTGTTGTAATGTTTTCACAAATTGTACGTGATTATACAAAGTTTCATTAAAATCGGTAAGTGAGTGATACAAAAACAATTATTTTCTTTCGATCTGGTCCTCCCCCTTCCTTTTAGCCCGAGTATATACTAAGTGAATGATGTACCAAATCAATTGAAATGTCTAAAAATATAATTTGAAAGTCTTTCTTTAAATTCCTTATTTGATATTTATTATTTTGCTATTTGCGAATTGGAAAAGTGCCCTTTTTTTCCGGTGCCCTTTTCTCAACGTGCCCTTTTTTCCGGCGCCCTTTTAACCGGGATCCCTTTACATGTTTACAGGTTATTATTATTATTATTATTATTATTATAAATATAATATTAATTTGAATACGCATAAATGTTGATTTCAAGCCATTCCATCAAAATTACGTGCAAATTCAACAGCAGGTATTTTTGGTAGAGTAGTAAGATAGATTATGATTCTTCGATCTTATCAAATAACTGTGATTTGGCACCAGATCTCTATTCTACGCTTCTATCGAGCCAGCAGTTACATGTGTGATTGCATTTGCTTTAGCAGTATTAGATATTCAAATTCCATTAGCTATAGGGCAAACTGAAATTAAAAAATAAATTTATCACATTTCACTACATGAACATTCTTTTTCTCGAAGAATTGACAGTATTGTGTGTTCGAGGGAAAAAAAAAAAAAGCTTATATATGAATCAAACTAGTCCAGTAGCTAACAAATCCGTATATCAACTGTAATTTATTCATTCGTAAGTTAAATTATATATATATATATATATATTGTCCGTATAACTATGAATGTCTAAAAACGTCGGGAAAATATATCTTGCATTATTTTTTATTAATTTTATTTTATATTGCAAATCATTGAAAATGAATTTGCAAATGCTTTTATTCTTTTAAATAGCATTAAACATTTGTAAATTATTATTCTTTTTTAAATCGATTTTTTTTTTTTTTCATATATATGTATATATAGAGATATGTATTGTATGTATGTATATTGAATATAAATATAATTTTTTTTTTTTTTTTTTTTTTTTTTTCAGATTTTACAAATTAAAAGTTGCAAATAGTATCATTTAGTTTATGATTAAACTTATTGTGATATAATGTTTGCGTGGTACATTGACTAAAATTTCTTATTCTCTTTAGAACCGAAGTAATAATAATTACGTAAAATTTATTCTATGGTATTTAAATAAGAACGTTGGCATAATAGACTACAAAAAGGTTTGGTTTTTGCAGGTGATAATTTCGAAAGCTAGTAATGTAAAGGCATACGTATGTAGAACTCAGGGCTCAACATAGTAAAACATAGAAAAATTAAAAAAAGAAATTTAAAATTTAAAAAGATTTCAGTGTTTCTCACTTTTATTTTTATCTTTTTATTTTATTTTAATTTTAATTTAATTTTATTTTTTTACTTATTTATTTATTTTGTTAAATAGCTTTTTGCTTTTACTTCAAGGAATCTTCAGCAAGTAAATAAATAAATAAAATCTATAATAATAATAATTACAATAATTAGGGGAAAATATTTTCTAATTCATTAATTATGTGCATTTCGCTAAAGTGTTACAGAAACTTCTCTTGGTATAGATACTTTTTCAATCACTGTACATGCTATGTTAGTAACACAAATGCAATTTCCTTTCACTTTACTTTTAACTATTTTTGGATTCCTGTAGAATTTTGGTAAGGTGATTAACTGATAGGTTTGCTTAGAAGATGAAAGAAGGAAAACCTGATATGTCAAATCACTTATCGGAACGCTAATCACTTTTCGGAAAGAACAAGAATCCTCTCAATTTTAAACGTCTTTATGTATATAATAGAAATGTGTTGACCACATGTTTTGAAGAATTTGGGTGGCCTGAGGGTGAGGACTGAAAATTGTGATGCAAGTGGCAGGACATCAACAAAAGCATTTTATTATTATTATCATTATTATTATTATTATTAATTGTGTTCCAACTTATGTCTTATATTGAAAAAAAAAAGGAACAAAGGGAGAATTTAAATTCTATCAACAGACAAAACCCGTGTTATTTATTCTATGGGGGAATTAGTTTCCAGAATTTACTCAATTAATTCAAGACAACTATTTTTTCTTTCTCGTGATAATAATAGCCATGCAGTAGATAATCCAGGTCCTTTATCCCTTTCTTATAAAGAAGTGCACATGTTTATTGTTAGCAGACAGTTTACTGAGGAGAAGAATGAATAACTTGTTTTCATCGATAACAAACAAGCTGTGGTACAAAATTTAAAATATTTGAAATTCGAAGCATACAATACACATAGTGAAAAATATATTACATTATTTTATAAACTTCTTTATTTAAACTATGCATATCACTTTAAACTAAAAATAAATATAATAAAATTGATTTTAATGATTAAATTTTGAATTTTAATCTCGGACAAAGACACACACCTCACATCGCAAAATATTTTACAGTTTCAAAATTTCGCTCTTTACAAAGTAGTAAGAACTGACATAGTTTTATGATATTATGGTATTTTAAAGCTTTTGCATTAAAGTATGATTTTAGATCTAATACAAACAGCCTATGATATCGATGCGTAAACCTAGTTTTTACAAGGTCACACCACATCTTTTACTATCACTATTTAATGGCAATTTTTTTTTTCCACTGAACATGTACTGTATAGAAATATTCGTAATGCATTATTCACAATACAATGGGACGATATTAAAAGTTGCTCACAGTTCTGTACATTTTAACTACACAATATCCTTCATTATTATTACTATTATTATTTTAAGCATGGCATAAAATATTGTATCTGAAAATTCAAGATTCTAGGCGTCTCCTGCGGGAAAAATTTCAAAAAAGAAAGTCTGCAATAAAATAAATAAATAAATAAATAAATAATAATAATAATAAATAATCGAGGAGTATGAATAATTATTAAAATTGCACTTATTAGAATATCATATTTTAGTGCAATTATTTTTTATTTTAAATATTATGCTTGCAAAAAAGCTTAATATTAATATCGTTTTTAAATAATTTCTGAAGTTTAAATTTAAAATAAAATTTAAATCTTTATGTGGGATAGAATAGGTATTTCCAAAAAGAAACATGAAAGGAAAAAAGTTTTAGAAATATACAATAGAAGAAGAGAAGGACGCAAAATAAAATTTCATTTATTTATTATTATTATTATTTTTTAATTGTAGTCAAATGCAAATTAATTCATTCCTAACACATTCCTGCATCCATTTTCGCTCATAAGTATATGGAAATTGTAATGAAAGAAAAATTGTTTAAAATATGTTTTTTAAAGATTCAATTTCTTTTTAAAATAAATTTAAATATTTTATGTAAAAACCTAATACTCTGAAAAAATAAATAAATAAAACTGATTCTCACTACAATTGATTTTTTTTTTCTTATAAATGCTGAAATATGTTTTAAAATCTATTTAGATTACATAACGTCTCAGATTTCTTTAAAATATTTTTATCAAACTAATTTAAGTATCTCCAGCACATCTAAATCTGTGTGATAATTTCAAGAAACAGGTTTTACTTCTGAATTACATTTCATATAAATTTCGATCTATCTCTATCTTTATTTTTTTTACCTTCCGCTCCCTCCCCCCTTCCCGCCCCTCCCAATAATTTTAAAAATTCAAAATATCCGCAATCGATTTGTAGGTATCGAAAACCTCGATGTACCAATTTTGAATGATCTAACTCAATTTTTTTTTGCCCCTCTGTCCCCCCTCTTCCCGGCCCTTCTAATAACTTTACACTTTTGAAAATATCCCCATTCGATTTGCAGGCCTCTAAAACCTATCTGTACCAATTTTGGACGTCCTAACTGTATTTCTATTTGTTTTTGCCCATAGCCCCCCTTACCGCCCCACCTCCTTACCGCCCCTCCTAATAATTTTACAAATTCGAAAATATCCGCAATCGATTTGTAAGCAACCAAAACCTCTATATACCAATTTTGAACAATCTAACTGTATATTTATTTTTTTGCCCCCCTCTCCCCTCCCCCTTCTCGCCCCTCCTAATAACTTTACACTTTTGAAAATATCTCCATTCGACTTGCAGGCCTTTAAAACCTGTCTGTATTAATTTTGAACGGCCTAACTGTATTTCTATTTGTTTTTGCCCATAGCCCCCCTTCTCGCCCCTCCCAATAATTTTACAAATTCGAAAATATCCGCAATCGATTTGTAAGTATCGAAAACCGCTATGTACCAATTTTGAACGATCTGACACTATTTTTATTCTCCCCCCCCTCCCCCTCCCCCTTCTCGCCCCTCCTAATAACTTTACACAATCGAAAATATCCCCATTCAACTTGCAGGCCTCATAAACCTATCTGTACCAATTTTGAACGGCCTAACTGTATTTCTATTTATTTTTGCCCCATAGCCCCCCTTACCACCCCACCCCCCTACCCGCGCCTCCTAATAATTTTACAAATTCAAAAATATCCGCAATCTATTTGTAAGTATCGAAAACCTCTATGTACCAATTTTGAACGATCTGACACTATTTTTATTTTTTGCCCCCCCTCCCCCCCTTCTTGCCCCTCCTAATAACTTTACACAATCGAAAAATCCCCATTCGACTTGCAGGCCTTTAAAACCTATCTGTACCAATTTTGAACGGCCTAACTGTATTTCTATTTGTTTTTGCTCCATAGCCCCCCCCCCCTTGCTGCCCCACCTGGGGGCTGAATTTCTAAAATTCCAGAAATTGGTTTTTTGATAGTTGCATTAGCTATATTTTAGAGCAAAAATTTCACGTATATCTATTTTTTTTTTGTTTGAGATATGTGGGATTATGCGAAATCACGTTTTACGCATGTGAAATCACGTTTTGCCCCCCCGCCCCCCTTGGGGAGCAAATTTCAAAAATTCCAGAAACCGATTTTTAGACATTTGTATTAGCTATATTTTAAAGCAAAAATTTTACGGATACCTGTTTTTTTGTTTGAGATATGAAGGATTTTGTGAAATTACGTTTTGCCCCCCTCCCCCCCTTGGGGGCGAATTTTGTAAAATCGCTTGTGGCGTTGTCTTTCACGGGTCGTAAACATTAACCGAGCCAAATTTGGTCCCGCTCGGTGAAACGGCCTAGGATTCTATAGCGGACACACAGACACACAGACTCTGCTCTTTTATATATATACACGTATCTAATTATGCCTTCAAAAATAACTTTCATTCACAACTTTTCATTCCTGTATTCATTCAACAATAATAATAATATTCTTATAATATCTAAATTCTAAACGATAATGCATAAATTCGTTATTTCATGAATTTACATATGTACGTGAATAATACAAATCAACTTCCTTTCCATTTGTTGAATGATTATCCTTCGATTTAAATTACATCGCAACGCAAGTTAGTTATCCTATGATAATACTACACTACTATTTTTCAACTTCAACCAATCGTAAACTTGTAGTAAACCTTTGACCTTGTAGTAATTTTGCCCCGCCTCTCGTAGTAAATTCGCCCCTCCTATCGTAGTAAAATAATGGATACTGTTTTTCACCGCACAACCGAGGACCTGGGTGTGTAAGCCCTTTCAAAATGTTTACACACTTCACACACAAAAATGTGCTCCTTTTATGGAAACTGAGGACTCGAAAAAAAATCACCTGAGAAGTCGTCAATGTACTAAATAATACTTATATATCACAGTACAATACGAATTTCTCATGTCTGGGAACCGAGGACGTCCTCGGTTCCTGAGCGTCCGCGCTTAGAAGGTGTGTATAGGCATTCAAGTCCACGGTTTCCACCTTACGGGAACACACACACACACACACACACACACACACACATATATAATAATTTATGCATAGATTAAGAAAGGTTTTGATAGAATATTTCGTCTCCTCATTGATTTATTTGGTTTCCAATGAAGCCATCTATGATATATGCAACTTCCTAATTGTATGCAATCTATGCAATAAGGTGAAATTTACACCTCATATAACGGATTTCTTTGTGATGTCCTGATGTCTTTTTTTTTTTTTTAAAGGTTTGTGAGCTCCATTTTAAACCGGATGGAATTATACAAACAATAACATATTTTGATGAAAAAGAAGGAAAGTTATATAAAGTCCCAAGAAATAAACCAATTGTTAAAGATGGTGCTATTCCTACAATTTTCAGTGGCTTGCCATCATGGAGAGCTATTTGGATCCGTAAATATATGAAAAAATTACCAAATAATTACTAACAAAAAACTGAGAGGTATTGCAAAAGCCTAGGCATAAAACAATTATGTTTTATTACCTTGTTATATTTGTGCTTTTATGTTATTATTATGATTAATTTTTATGTAAATTATGGAGCAATCTTCTTCATGTATATGAAACATTTATAATTTTCAATAAAATTATTTTTATCTTGATTTTTGTCTTTTATGTATTATTTTAATTACTTAGTTTTAATGAAGGAGAAATCTTATTTAAATAAGCCATTTAATGGGTTGAAAATGGGCTAAAGGATGTTGAAAGTAATGTTATCAGGTAAGTGAGAGTTATTTTTGATGATCAAATACTTATAGATTATTGTTATATATATTAAAATTTCTCTGGGCATAAAGTTTACAAAGATGATTAAAAAAAAAAAAAATCTTGTTACATATGTTGAAGTGTTTTTAATGCAAATTTTATGTCCACCCTCACCTTTAAAAAAAAATTATATCATTAATATTTATGATTTTAAAACTTTAAATAACCTGAAATTTGGAGTTCGATGTTATTTATAGTTAAGTACATTGTATCGTCTATACTGTATATATTGTTTATATTGTCTATATCAATTGTTAAAGCACAATGTATCCTGTACTTATCTGTAATTTTAATCAGGTGGAAAAAATCCATTATTTAAAAAAATAAATACATATAAGAGTAACATTGAAGAGTAATTTTCTTCATATTTAATTGTAATTACATGCTAAAGAAGATTATTCTAGAAAGAATATGGTATGAAGAAAAGGGCGAATGTTAACAACATTCCGGAATAAATTGAAAAAGTTGGAAGCTATAAGTATTTTATTCCAATTGATGGACAAGTAATATTTTTCAGAAAAAATCTTTAAATGTTTTTGAAGGTTGAACACCTTAAAAGGGATGGGGGGGGGGGGGAGGTGGATTAAACAATTACAAAAGTAAAGAGGTTAAGGCTAATAACAATGCTTTTGCAAAAACCTCTGCAAACAAGTATGAACCTCTTATTCCTCATAAAATATGAAGGATTTTAACCAATTAAAATTTTTATTAATCTGCATACTTGCCAACTCTGGTGTTTTTACCAGTAGACTACTGTTTTTCGGCTATTTCTACTGGCCTACTGTTTTTAGGAACTTACAAGAAAAATGTAAAATTGAGCAATTTTCCTGTAAAATATATAGAGGAAAATAAGCAGAGAATAATTATAACAATGAAATGAGGCTTGTTAAATGTATGTGTAAAAATTACAATACTGATTTTAATTATCTCAAAATAAACTTAAATTTTTGGGTTTTTTACTTCCATCACCTTACTACCGATGGAAGTATTGTATTCGGTCCTAAAATTAGGTATCGAGATTTCACCTGATTTACACGTTTTAAGGTCCCCTGAGTCCAAAAAAGTGGTTTTTCGCAATTGGTCAGTGTGTGTGTGTGTATGTGTGGAAACTTCTGGCTATCACATCTCCAAAACTAATAAAGATAGAACTACAAAACTTCAGAATCGAGACAGGTCTATGTGTACAGATAAATTTTCCAAATGTTGGTAAAAATTGAAAAATCGGAAGTCCGTATTTCAAAAACGGCACTAAAGATTTTCTTCAAATTTGCTATATAAACATTCTATTATATGTCCTTTCGAATGATATAGTTGGCTAGTTCAGGAAAATTGATAGGTGTCCTGTATAAATAGCTCAATTTCAGGTCTCGCAAGAGCGTTCCTTTAAAAACGTCTGTACGGAAATTTTTCAAACTCGCCATATTAACTCACTTTTAAATATCCTCTTGTATGTAATTATTGTTTTCCGGTCAATAATTGCGTTTTGATAAAAGTTGTTATCTCAAAAACGGCTCTAACGATTTTCTTGAAAATTGTTACATATAAATCAATGTTAGATATCCTTTCTCATGCATTACGTGGTTATTGCAGGAAAATTAACAGTCATCCTGCTTAGGTAAGCCAGTTTTAGATCTCGAAAATTGGTGTTTCAAAAAATAACTACCATTTTTTTTTCTTTTTTTTTTACCTCGCTATACGTAAGCTTCGCTTTGTATGTCTTTACATATGCATAAAATTTCTCTTACTGGAAAAATTTTAGGTTTCTACTTCTTTAAGTCACTTTATATCTTGTGATCACTTTATCTCAAAAAAATCCGGTGTGAAACAACCACACGACTTCTATTACCCACTATTACACGTATTATATACATTTTTTAGAAATAATGTGGTCAGCGAAGACATAAAATTGACCTAGCAAAGTAGACACAAAAGAAATTTTCTGTAGAAGAAAGCTAATATATATGTATGTGTGTGTGTGCGTAAAACAGAATTTATATAGCGATTTAAAATATAAGGGGGGGGGATGATAGAGTTATTTTTTCAAACACCAATTTCCGATATCTAAAACTGACCTACCTAATCAGGATGACTGTTATTTTTCCTGTAAAAACAACGTAATACATGAGAAAGAATTTCTAAAATGGATTTATGTAACAATTTTCAAGAAAATCGTTACAGCCGTTTTTGAGATACCAACTTTTACCAAAACTTGGCATACTCAATTATTGACCGGAAAATAATAATTACATACAAAAGCATATATAAAAGAGAGTTAATATGGCGAGTTTGAAAATATTCCGTAGAGCCGTTTTTAAAGGAACGCACTTGCGAGACCTGAAATTAAGTTATTTATATAGGGCGCCTATCAATTTTCCTGAACTAACCAACTATATCATTCGAAAGGACATCTAATGGAGTGTTTATATGGCAACTTTGAAGAAAATCGTTGGAGCCATTTTAGAAATACGGACTCACTTCTGGTTTCCGATGTCCCACTTCCGGTTTTTCAATTTTTACCAACATTTGGAAAATTCATCTGTACAGCAGACCTGTCTCGATTCTGAAGTTTTGTAGTTCTATCTTTATTAGTTTAGGAGATATGATAACCAGAAAATTTCGCACATACATACATACATACATACACACACACACACTGACCAATTGCCAAAAACTACTGTTTTGGACTCAGGAGACCTTAAAACGTGTAAATCAAGCGAAAACTCGAATTTGAATTTTTAGACCGAATACAATACTTCCATTACCTACGGTAGTCGGGTAATGGAAGTATACCTGTCATCTGTTGACTAACTTTCTTAATCAAGTGTAGATTCTGACTAACTTGCCTTGTGTGGTAACTGCGGTTGTTAACTAACCTTCCTGGTCAGATAATTATGATTGTCGACTAGCCTTCTTTGTCTGATAATATTAACCTTCCTAGTCTGGAGTAGTGTTTTAGTGACTAGTTCAGCAAGTACACTTTTCAGTTTTGGTGACTAGTTCAGCAAGTACACTTTTTAGTTTCAGTGACTAGTTCAGCAAGTACACTTTTCAGTTTCGGTGACTAGTTCAGCAAGTACACTTTTCAGTTTTGGAGACTAGTTCAGCAAGTACACTTTTTGGCTAGTCAGTTATTTTGGTTAGTCAATTCTGTATTGTCAGCTGAGCATTTTGGCAGGTCACTGTGACCAATTTATTTTTCTGTGTGTACTAAATTTGTACCATATAGGAATGTTACACTAATCTTGTGGTTGAGACCTTATAAATGGTTCGTGTACTGAAACATCCAGAGAATTCGAATATATTATATCTATAGGCGAAATTTTTTATAAGAGCAGTTTAATATATCTAGGCTGCGCTAAACAAAATAAAATAAATATATTTTTTTTCTACCTGGATAAAAGCATGTTTCGTATAGAGTATGTTATGAAAATCTTTCACGCTTTATGTACGGCTGCCCAATAGAGCTAGACTATAGTGAGACTATACACGGAAATTGCTGGAAGGGCATTTAAGGCTGTGTTCTGTGTCATTAATATAGGATTATATTTAGGTATACAATATGATATGAGTATAATTTATAGAAACATACAAGGCTACTAATAATCAAGCGAAAATATACTTTTTTTATTTTTTTTAAGTGTGTTACGTCCATTATCAGAGTAATCTAAAAATAAGTTATTACAGGGATTTCAAATGTGCTGTTTGAAAGGTCATTTGAGGTTACCACTTTAAACGTTCGATCAAAATTTAGAAATTATAAGAAGTGGTGCTGGTGAAAACAGTAACAGCCTGGAATTCTATATAAATGTAGGTTCTATACTAAAACGGAGGGTTGAAGAGTGTGGTAGTCACCCTCATACAGAATCATTTGGCAAATAAAGTTGTTCCTAAACCTAGTTTGAATTATTTTTAATATAGGATTATAAAACAGTAATTGTTATCTTAATTTAATAAAGAAGCATCACAAAACTGGCGTTGTAAAAATTATTACTTACAAACTTTGAATAAACACCATAAAATGCAATAAACTCGCAACAATTGTTTCGGGTCGAAAAAACACACGACCCTTCATCAGGCGAACAAAGTAAGCACGAGTGCTGCAGTCAAAGCGGCAACGCACAAAATCGTTCAAAATGAAAAGAAAAAGTTTATAAAGTAGAAACTAAATATAGCTACTGGTGTGAGTAGAATTGTACAAATAAACAAGAAAATAAATAAATGAGTGAGATTAAACATATAACAATCTAAGGATAACAAAAATTAAACTAAAATCTAAGTTACGTGAGTAATTTCCAAGCATCAGAGAAGAAAGGAGTGGAAGAAATATCATTAACAAGATTTTTCGAATTTTTAAATATGTAAAATGCTTCATGAATATCCAAATGGGAGGAGCAGACAGGAGATGAAATTATGTTAGTTTTGGAAAAATCAAAACGATGACCTTGAGACCAGCAGTGGGAAGTAATAGAAGATTTGGTAATCTCTTCATTACGAACATTCCGACGGTGCTCATTTATTCTGTATTTCAAACGCCTCCTAGTTTGACCAATATAACCTAAGTTGCAGGACGAACACGGAATTAAATAAATTCCAGAACGGTTTTCGGTGGGAATGGGATCCTTAAGAGAAGATAATTTTATTTTATTGACGGGTTTGTAAATAACTTTGAAACCAAACGGGGAAAGAATTTTAGAGATTTTAAAAGAGAGTGAAGAATAAAAAGGTAAAACAACTGGGATGAGACTGTGATCGTTTAATTTGGGAGCAGAACGTTTAGGATTCTTAAATTTATATAGAGCTTTATCGATGATAGATGGGTTATAGCCACGAGAGAGGGCAAGAGATTTTAAATAATTAATTTCTTTCGAAAGATTAGACGGATCAGAACAAATGTGTAAGGCACGGTAAACATAAGTGTAAAAAGCAGACATTTTTTGTTGAGGGGCGTGGTTAGAGAGAGCATGCGGCGGCAAAGAGACTGAGAATGGTTTTCGCAAAACAGTAGTTGAGAAACAATCCTTTTCTTTATTCACAATAACGTCAAGGAAGGGCAAAGAGCAATCCTGTTCAACCTCAAAAGTGAATTGAATGCATGGGTCAATCGAATTGACCAAAGAAAGTAAATTGGACAAATCGACGTCAGGGGAGACAAGAACGAAAGTGTCATCCACATATCTAAACCAGTGAGGAAATTTATATACACCGAAGAGTTTTTCTTCAAAATAGTGCATATAGATGTCGCAAAGTAAAGGAGAGAGAGGACTATGTATGGCCATGGGTAGTCCTCTCTCTCCTTTACTTTGCGACATCTATATGCACTATTTTGAAGAAAAACTCTTCGGTGTATATAAATTTCCTCACTGGTTTAGATATGTGGATGACACTTTCGTTCTTGTCTCCCCTGACGTCGATTTGTCCAATTTACTTTCTTTGGTCAATTCGATTGACCCATGCATTCAATTCACTTTTGAGGTTGAACAGGATTGCTCTTTGCCCTTCCTTGACGTTATTGTGAATAAAGAAAAGGATTGTTTCTCAACTACTGTTTTGCGAAAACCATTCTCAGTCTCTTTGCCGCCGCATGCTCTCTCTAACCACGCCCCTCAACAAAAAATGTCTGCTTTTTACACTTATGTTTACCGTGCCTTACACATTTGTTCTGATCCGTCTAATCTTTCGAAAGAAATTAATTATTTAAAATCTCTTGCCCTCTCTCGTGGCTATAACCCATCTATCATCGATAAAGCTCTATATAAATTTAAGAATCCTAAACGTTCTGCTCCCAAATTAAACGATCACAGTCTCATCCCAGTTGTTTTACCTTTTTATTCTTCACTCTCTTTTAAAATCTCTAAAATTCTTTCCCCGTTTGGTTTCAAAGTTATTTACAAACCCGTCAATAAAATAAAATTATCTTCTCTTAAGGATCCCATTCCCACCGAAAACCGTTCTGGAATTTATTTAATTCCGTGTTCGTCCTGCAACTTAGGTTATATTGGTCAAACTAGGAGGCGTTTGAAATACAGAATAAATGAGCACCGTCGGAATGTTCGTAATGAAGAGATTACCAAATCTTCTATTGCTTCCCACTGCTGGTCTCAAGGTCATCGTTTTGATTTTTCCAAAACTAACATAATTTCATCTCCTGTCTGCTCCTCCCATTTGGATATTCATGAAGCATTTTACATATTTAAAAATTCGAAAAATCTTGTTAATGATATTTCTTCCACTCCTTTCTTCTCTGATGCTTGGAAATTACTCACGTAACTTAGATTTTAGTTTAATTTTTGTTATCCTTAGATTGTTATATGTTTAATCTCACTCATTTATTTATTTTCTTGTTTATTTGTACAATTCTACTCACACCAGTAGCTATATTTAGTTTCTACTTTATAAACTTTTTCTTTTCATTTTGAACGATTTTGTGCGTTGCCGCTTTGACTGCAGCACTCGTGCTTACTTTGTTCGCCTGATGAAGGGTCGTGTGTTTTTTCGACCCGAAACAATTGTTGCGAGTTTATTGCATTTTATGGTGTTTATTCAAAGTTTGTAAGTAATAATTGTTATCTTACCCCGTAATCTGCAACCTGTCCTTTTAGTAATGAAGTGCAGGGCAAGTAAAAGTCGTGCGAGCACCACACCAGATTATTTTTGCAATTTTCGTTTCCAAAATTTTTGATAAATTTTTAGCTATCATATTTTAATTAGTACACTGAGAAAAAATTCTGTAACTAACATCTAGAATTTAAATTGTTGCTCTAGAAAAAATAGTTCCATGCCATCCTTATAAATTCTACTCCCCTTTGAAAGCGCGTTCTAGAAATCCCTATTATAATTCTAGAGCGTTTGCCTATATTATCGAGGGCAAAGTTATTTAAAAATCTCTGCAAATAAATGCGAACACAAGAGGTGGGTTTCAGCAACTATAATCTTGGTTTATGACCAAATTCTAGAAAATCAAGCGATAATTTCTTGCAATACAAAATATTCAGAATATTCAGAATAGTTAGAATATTGTTTCACCATCTAGAAATGTATACACTAGAAATTCTCGATCATTTCGTCTCTTAAGTTTATTGGCGTGCCTTGTGCACATAGTTCGGAAATCTAAATTTCTAGTTTAGGGATTTAGAAAATGACCACTTCTTCATTCTAGATGAAGGCAGTATATATTTTTTTTCTCTCAGTGTAACCTGAAATGAATTATCGTAAATTTACGCTCGTAAACTGAGTATCTCGTAATGATAAAATAAATAACTAGCAAGATAAAAAGTGTTATTATTATTATTATTTTATTGGACATATATTTCACGAGATAATAGATTTTTTCCTTAAATTATATCTCCAAGAATTCATATAATAGGTATTGAATGAACATAATGTGATTTGAGGTTAAATATGAACAAATAGTTCATTCAGTGATGTATTAAGTAGTTCATAAATATATAAACAAAATATATAAAATTATATTTATAAAATAAAGAAAAATATTTTATGACCGTTGCTCAAAATATCTTAGAACGAAAATAAATATTTATATTATAAATTTTGTAAAATTGTCTCTTATTTCAAATGCTGTTATGAAATTTTTACTAAAATCTGATAACCAATACATATATACAAGATCTCTATCTCTAAAACATAAGGATTATTTTGCATTCAAAAGTCTAAACAAAAGTATTGAAATGGACTTTTTAAATTTTAAACGACAATGGTGTAAAGAATTTATAAACGAAAATTCACGATAGGTGATTACGATCCAACCCTCTTTTGTTTGCTTGAGTATGGAAATAAGTATATCTTGACTCCAGGTAAAGTTGTTCGCTTTTCTTAAAAATATTCTGTCACTTGAAACTAGAAAAGTAAAAATATTAAGTCCGTTTAAAACAACTTGCAGCTGAGATCTCACATTCTTTTAAAATCGTATACCGAAAACCTATTTCTCAAATGATAAATATTCAAAAGCACACAGTATCAAGGAACTTCTTCAAAATCTTTTATTTAATACAACTCAATTTCTTGAACGAAAATTTTATGTTTCGTGATTCTGAATGTCTATCAACGAATATTATTCTTTTATGTAATTTGAAATTAAACAACTTTTGGAGAACTTTTAAAAGGAAATGACAACAGATTAAGAGCTCAAAATACTCTAAATCTAAATATAATGAAATTTCTTTAACTAAAATCTGATAAAATAATCTTATAATTGGAACAGAGCAATTTTATTCTGCAATATTTTTAAAAATGTATTTAATTAAAATATTTAAAATATCCCGAAATATTGGGGTTTCTTTTACTAGCGAATCCTGGGTTTGATAATATGTATTATTATTATTATTATTATTATTATTATTATTATTTTGTTAAAGCTACAAACTAATTTTCCATCGCACCAGAATATTAATAATAATAATAATAATAAAACAGTCTTGTCACATATATTGAACTATATTTACTTACAAATCTCGTATATGTTATCATTTAATGCTCCTTCTTAAGTGGGATTTATTATAATGTTTTATAAACTTTTTTTAGGATCAGAGTATTAAAATTATTAATTACATTTGAAATACGGGAAAAATACCATAAATCGTCCAGACACCTTTTGTAGAATTATAGTACATAACATTATATTTAAAGGGATGATGTTATCATGGTGCTTTCATAACCGTTACTGATTTCTATATTTATGTACTTCATCTATTTTGATGCAAAAAATAAATAAATAAGTAAATAACTCATTAATATCAAGTATATGAAAAGCAGTATATTCAGCTGATTTTAGATATCCTTATATAATGAGCAACCACTTTATTATGACAATTAGAAAAAAAGTTACTTTGTCTGATAAATTACGTTTTAAGTTATACAGTGCGTTGCATGAATATAAACGCACCTTTCCCAATAACCAGAAATAGAATTTTTAAAATTTTTAAAGGAGGAATGTGACTTACAGTTTTTTCATATGACTAACAACTGAATAAGGTGCTTTGAGCACGTATGTTTAGGCTCATACAAGCTTATGTAAATGAGTGTCTAAGCATTTTCTTATTTTTCACTGTTTTTCGTTTGTTGCGCGAAATTAAACGCACTCTGTATTTTGCGTTTAAAATTTAACAGAGCCACCAGAATTAAATTAAAGCACAGATAGTCATGTTGCTAAAGTTCTCTAAAAACAGCTCTAATGCCTGAGTGCAAAATTTACGGAGTTTGTTCAGGATGGCAAGAGGGAAAACTTTGACAGTAGACGAGAGGATAAAAATCGACTTCATGCGTGGTGAAGGCTTTAGCAATCATAAAATTGGACGCCAAATAGGAAGAAGCGAGGGGGTTGTGCGAAATTATATAAAGGAGTAAATTACAGGAAAACAGCGTATAAGAAGCGAACAGGAAAGTTCACCAGTTACGACAAACATCGAATATGCAACGCTGCAAAGAATAAGAATATTTCCTGTGCGAAGATAAAGGCTCAATACAAGCTGGGTGTTCATCGGACAACCATATGGAGAACTATCAAAGATGCAACATTCATTAAATTTAAGAAAATGAAGGCGAAACCACCCCTCACTCAAAAGCACAAAGCTATGCAGTTGGAATGGGCAAGAAAATGGATTCTAGATCGACTAAATTGGGGAAAAATCATCTTCTCAGATGAAAAAAAGTTTAATCTCGATGGGCCGGATGGATTTCATAGCTACTGGCACGATTTGAGATCCGAAGAAATGTACTGTTCAAAACGTCAATCTGGAGGTGGGTCTGTCAGGGTATGGGCAGCCATTGGTTTTAAAGGGATTTTCAAATTAGTGTTCGTGGAGAACACTATGAACTCTGCAGATTATGTCCAGATGCTCACAAGGATCCTCTGCCGTTCAGCAGTCAAGAAAGCTGGAAGAAATTATATTTTTCAGCGAGATTGTGTATCTGTATATACAGCACATATCGTGAAAAAATGGTTCCGTAACAATAAAATTAAAGTTCTGGATTGGCCCTCAAAAAGCCCCGATTTAAACATAATGGAGAATGTATGGGGTATTCTGGTTCGCCGCGTTTACGTAAACGGAAGGCAGTTTAACACGAAAAATGAACTAAAATCAGCCATTTAATTAGCTTGGAAGACAATCAGCTTGGATGACCTCATGCCACAATATCAGTCAATGCCAAGGCATTGACTGTCTGTTCTAGAAGCCCATGGTGGCTTTACAAAGTATTAGATGCAGTATTTGTTATACTCAGTTATCTACTTTTTACATGTGCGTTTAAATTCATGCAACATGTATTTTTGTCATAAATTCAATAAAATTATTTTCTAAAAAATCATATTGGTCTTTCATTGTTTTGACTCGTATTTTCATTTCTTGAATCATACACGTACAGTTTGCATCAAGTGTCATCCATTCATATTTTTTTATTACACTCCTATACCATTCTAATTCTTAAAGCTAAGGTGCGTTTATATTCATGCAACGCACTGTATTACGCTCTTGAACGAGTGTGGCAAAAATAGCAGGAATGGATCCTAAATTCATTGCAACAATATTTAAAACTGTTGGAGGCAATGGTACCTTTATTTTGTGTGCATGAAAGTCTGAATCGCACATCATACTGAAACATTGTTGCTGACTAAATAAATCCTGTAATACTGATGATAAGGGTAAGTACTCCACATAAGGATAGCTAATTCCATTAGGACAATATACATCCATGCTTCTGGTATTTTAAAACATTGACCGAAGAAATATGGCGGAGACTCCTTTTTTTTCTTCATTTAACTCTATTATCCCCATAGCTCAGTCTCATTAAGAAATTGCAGGATAAAGTTGAAAGAGCCGTTCGAAACCTAGATCCACAATCATCGAACCTGAAACAATTTAAACGTGGCCTTTTTCCAGCTCTTAGATTCTACCAATGTAATACCAACATCTTGTACATTTAAGACTGTATAAATAAAAATGTAAGTAAAAAATCATTTTTTAACAGTAGAAGTGTTTTTATTATGAACCTTTGAAATTTATGGCTTAACGAATATTTATACTAAAACAAATAACTAAGAATATTGGTCTCGAATGCTTTTTAAAATATGTTAAATATGTGAAAATTTTCACCTCTTGCAAAAGTAAATATCTATATTTTTTCTCTAAAATGTTCTTAGCGTTGAAAGCTTCATTACTTAATATTATATCGTTGCATAAATAAATATTTATTTTTTGCATTTAGGGCTCCACAATAAAAACTTCTATTGTTAAAAATGATTTTTTACTTAAATTTTTATTCTATGCTTTTTAGTTACAAAAAGGAAAAAAAAAGTTTCTTAAAAAATCTAATCATATATTTAAGATCCTGTGTAGACATTGAAAGATTTTCTTTTATCAATTGACATAATTTCTATTAATTATGTTCAAAAAAATAATACAATTATCTTAGAGGATCGAACCCAAGACCATTGCGTTATCAGCATGACGCTCTAACCGAAAGTCAATCAGTCAAGAAAGTCATAGAACATGCCAGAAAAAAATAACTAATGCTTATACAAAAATAATATTGTACTCGAATACTTTTTAAAATGTTTTGAATATTTAAAAATTTTCATCTCTTGCAGAAATGAAATATCTATATTTTTCTTTAAAATTTTCTTGTTGTAGGAACTTCTATTTTTTTAATAGTATATCTGTGAAGAAATAAATTTTTATTTTATACTTTTAGGTTTCCACAATAAAAATTTCCAATTTGTTTAACTTAAATTTTTACTTTGTAAAAAAAAAAAAAAAAAAAAAAAAAAAAAGCTTCCTAAAAAAACTAATCGAAATTTTTTAGGATACTATATAGACAACGAAAGATTTTCTTTCATCAATTAACTGCAGAAAAGCAACACACTGGCCGTAAAAGATCGAAACCACGACCATCGAGTTATCAGCATGGCGCTCTAACACGTTAAAGAGTGACGAAAACAGCAGCGTGCATTTATGTTAAAGTAGAGGTGTCTTGTTTTTCAGCGTGAGACAAAGACACGATAACAAAAAATCCAGTTTGAATAAAAAGCTTCTAAAAAATATCTATATTTTATTCTTTTTAACTTTTCATTTTGTGCTTTTTAAAATTCTTTGGATGCTACGTAATGTATGATAAATTTTCTTTGATCAATCGACACCATTTTTATGTATTATCTGCAACAGTAAACACATCAACCCTTCGAGGATCGAACTCACGACCGTCGCATTAACAATATGACGCTATAACCAACTGAGCCACGGAGCGACGAAGATAATTACTTACATTTAATTTAAAGTGGAGGAGCCTTGTTTATTAGCCTGACACAAAGACAAGATGACAAAATCCAATTTCAATAAAATGCTTCTAAAAAGCTTCTAATTTCAATAAATAGCTTCTAAAAAATTTTATTTAATTAATTAATTATTTATTATTACTTAAATTTTTATTTTGTGCATTTTAGTAACTAGATAAAAAGCTGTTTAAAAATCTGTTCAAAAATTCTCAGGATACTGAGTAGATAATAAAAAATTTTCTTTTCTCAATTGACACCTTTTCTATTAATTATCTGCAAAAAGTAACACCTCAGTCCCTTGAGGATCGAACTTAAGACTCTCACGTTATTAACATAACGCTCTAATCAATTGAGTCAGCAAGAAACGAAGCAAACTGCTTATCTTTTATTTATTTATTTATTTATATTTATTTATATTTATATTTATATTTTATTTTTTTAAGTGGAGTCGCAGTGTTTTTTAGCGTTACACGAATACGCGATGACAAAATCCAATTTCAATAAAAAGCTTCTAATAAAAAATTAAGTAAGAGTACATTTAAGTACATTTTTTAACAGTAGAAGCTTTTATTGTGGAGCCTTGAAAAGAATAAAATAAAAATTTATTCTTGCAAAGACATGCTATAAATAAATGAAAGTTTCAACACTAAGAAAATTTTAGAAACAAATATAGATATTTCACTTTTGCAAGAGATGAAAATTTTTAAATATTCAAAATATTTTAAAAAGCATCCGAGCATATTCTTAATTATTAGTTTTCGTATAAATATTCGTTAAGCCTTAAATTTCAAAGGTCTCGAAAGCTTTTAAAAATTATTTGAATATTTAAAATTTTTCATCTGCGGCAAAAGTGAAATATTTATATTATTCTCTAAAATTTTCTTAGTGTTGAAATTTATTTATTTATAGCATGTCTTTGCAGGGATAAATTTTTATTTTATGCTGTTCAGGGCTCCACAATAACAAGCTTTCACTGTTTAAAAAATGTATTTTTACTTAAATTTTTTTGCGGCTTTTTAGTTATGAAAAAGCATCAAAAAAAAAAAAAAAAGGAATAAAAAATTCTTAGGATACTGTGCAGACTTTGAAAGATTTTCTCTTATGAATTGACACATTTTCTATTAATTATCTGCAAAGATGAACACATCGGCCCTTCGAGAATCGAACCTACGACACGTTCTAACCAAAAATCGAAGAAAAATAAAGAAAAGTCACAGAACATGTAAAATTATTCCAACAAATACTTATACTAAAAGAATATTGTTCCCGAAAGCTTTTTAAAATATTTTGAATATTTTAAATTTATCATCTCTTGGAAACTGAAATATTTATATTCTTCTTTAAATATTTATATTTTTGTTTCAACAAATTTCCTATTGTTGAAACTTTAATTTATTTATTTTTATAGCATCTCCTTGCAAGAATATTTTTAAGGCATTTTAAGGCTACACAATAATAACTTCCAGTGTTTTTTTTTTTTTTTTTTTTTTTTTTTTTAAATTACATTTTTATTTTGTGCGTTTTAGTAACTAAAAGAAACTTCATAAAAAAATATTCAAAAATTTTTAGTATAGTGTGTAGAAAACGAAGTATATTTTTTAATATCATTTGAATCTTTCCTATTAATTATTTGCAATAAAGTAACACATTGGCCTTCGAGGATTGAACTTACAGCCGTCGCGTCGTGTTATCAACATGGCGCTGTATCCAGTCGAGCTAACAAATTACGAAAAAAGGTGCTAACGTTTACGTTAAACTGGAGGTGTTTTATTTTTCAGTGTGACACGAAGACACGACGACAAAATCAAATTTCAATAAAAAGCTAGTATTTTCAATAAAATATTAATTAATTTATTTTTTACTTAAACCTTTTTATTTTGTGCTTTTTAATATCTAAAATATTTAATGGTTTTTTTAATATCTTAAAAAAAAAAAAAAAAAAAAATCCTTATTAAGAATTTCTTAAAAAATTCTTATGATATTATGTAGTCAATGAAAACGTTTCTTTCATCAGTTGACACCTTTTCTGCTAATTATCTGCAAAAAGTAACACGCAGAAAATTCGGGGATCGAACTCTCGACCATCGCGTTATTAACTTGATGCACTAACCAACTAAGCGAAGGAGCGACAAACAGTATAGCCTGCATTTACTTTAAAATGGAAGCGCCATTTTTATTCGTTTGACGCGAAGACGCGATGACAAAATCCAATTTCATATAAAAGCTTCTAAAATTGAACGGTGGCCTAATGAGATACTGGAGGAATGATCATAATAAAGTAAACATTCAGTGTATATTATCTATATATTTTAAATGTAACATATTGTGCACTGAAAATTTGGCAAATCGTATAAAATATCACATGTAAGTAACGTGATGATAATGTAGAAAATATATGTTTAAAATTTTTGTTTAATTTTTTTTTATTTTAATTTTTTTTAACCTATATTAGTTACATTTATAGGAATCGTGTGAATTTTTTGTGATAAAGGAAAATTATGTCATTTAATATTTATAAAAATCGAAAAATTATTCTAACAAAGGACAAAATTAATTTACTCTAAATGAGAATAACAAATGTGGTGCACCCAGGAAGGCTTTACATGAAAATTATTGTATGAACAAAATATTATTTCAAGTAAGTAGCATTAACTTTTACAATTTTCTAATGCATGAAGCTAAATTTTTAAACTTAAAATTTAAATTTTATTAAATTTTTTTTTCGTTATATATTGAAATTTGGAATATAATATGCTCAATATTATATAAAAATTACAGTAAGATCTATACATGCAATAAAGCTTAAAGCTTCTATAATCGCTAAGCCATATACTTTGCAGTTTAAGTCCCGTGTGAGTTAAAAGTCCATATAAACTTCAAAAATTCTTAAAAATCGAAATTAAAAAAGGTTTTCAGAGTTAGCATCACTAGATCAAGAGAATATTTTTAAAACAGGAAGGCGGGGGGGGGGGGGGGTTCATAAATTAGCTGGTAGATGTCGCTTGTAGGAGCGATTTCTGTATGCAAATGAGAAGATTATAAGTAAAAGAGCTTCGAAATCACAACCAGTTCTCCGTTGTAAATAGTGTATGTGAACAAAGATCAATCTTTATTGGTGATGTTCTTTTACGTTAACTAGAAATAATAAGCGACAAAATTCCATAAATTAGCAGTTCAGAAGACTGTAAGGAGTAGAAAATGTCCTTTTACAGCATCGTAAAATTTGTTCAGCAATATAAAGAAACTGGAACAATGGAAGATCGTGTAAAAGCCGATAGACCACGTTTAAAAGAGCCTCATCAGACGCGTAATGCAGCCGAAATGGAGGCGTTATCTTCCGAATAAGCTGCTGGAACTAACATTAGTCTTGAAGCTGCTTGACAACTTGACATTAGCACCACTTTCAGTACGTATTATTCTTCATGGAATTCTTGAACTGTTCCTATACAAATTGCATTCGTTATAAACTTTTAACACCATATACCATATAGACGAAAATATTTGTAAAACGTCTTTTTTACTAAAATGAGAGAGAAACCCTAATAGATCTTTGACATCGTGTGCACACATGAAGCTCATTTTTGCTTCATGTTAATGTTAATACACATAACTGCTGCATATGAGTCACATATACACAGAAACCACGTGAGTATACTGAGAAAGCATTGCATTTCCCTTAAGTAAAAATGTGGTGCGGGTTCACTGGTTCTTTCATCATAGAAGCTTTCTTCTTTAAATGGCAATATACAATAAATGTGTGGGAAATAGTTACGGTGATTCGCAGATTTATTTCTGCTAGATAATGTCGTCTGTGAAAGAAATGCGCGTTCTACATTCACATTTATACAAGAAGGATCAAGTAGACACTCTGTTACTCCGGTGAAGGTATTCCTGATTCCTAAATTCTTATTCATGAAAACAAGAACATTATCAGTCGTTGTTGGTCTTCATTGACTCTCCCGTCTCTAGATTTCACATTAGCAGATATCTGTTTAAAGAATATTTGAAACCCGGTGTGTATCGATCCTGTCCATCCAATCTGTCAAAATGTTAAAATGTTATCTGCCAAGAAATGTCATGTATACAGCAAGAGTTGCTGTACTCGGCCGTAGCTGTGACTCACCTCAATGTATCACCTACAGTAGTGATCGTTAAGTTGAGACATACTGCTGTAATGAACAATTTGGAGGGATACCGCTCGTTATTCACGACTATTCTTTGACGTGTACACGTCAGCGCCAACTATTGGTTGTTTTCTATGTTTTTCCCTGTCTTAAAGATTTTCCAATACCTAGCGATGCTAACTCTGCAAACTTTCGTTTTTATTTTGGTTATTTTTCTGCACTGTAAAAACTGTGGAGAAATAGCGTTCCTTATTTAGTTTTAAATCCCCTTAAAATTTGGTGAACAAACTCTGATTATCGGGTTGACACGGAATCTAGCATTCATATACAACTTAATTGGTGTTTAATTTCAACAAACACCTCTACTGAATGATCTTTACACCACATATTTTGAGCTTACACGCACTTTACACCTTTTGTGAAAAATTCCCATTTAGGACAACACCAATTTTGGAGTTACTTTGGAAAATGATGATGGCATCAGTTAGTTTATTCTGATTTTCGGATTCCTGATTTCCTAATAATAATGTTCGAAAGTCTCTGTGTTACTCACAAATTCTTTTCGTTAAACCAGGTATGCATATTATTTTATAATAATAGAATTCTTTTAATTATGAGAAATTAATGTATGGCTTTATTTATACGTCTATCCTTTAAACTAAAGACTTTTATTGTAAATCTTATATTTACATGTCAATGTAACTTAAGCACAATAATTAAGCCTGGTTTTCCCTGGTTTAATTCCATAAATAACATTTTAGTAAATTCTTTACCCATTTGTGTGTTTTAATTAATAAAATGATTAATAATTTTATTTTCTAATCAGTATGTATCCTCAAACATAATATACCATAAAACTTTCGCTTTCTAAAATTTTTTATATCCTCATAAGCTTTGATTTCTGATTTTAAAATAATCTTTGGCATACCGCCCACTTATTTGCATTTGCAATCGACAAAAAATTTGTTTCAAAATTTATTTCTTAACTGTTCCAAACTGTTAAACCATAAAAATATATATGTATATATATATTGTGAAAATAGTGTTCTACGTAGAACAATATTAAAATGGTCCGGATCTTTATATACGAAGCTTTTTAAGAAAACAGCTTATCTCAGAGCTACACAAATATGCATGAAGGTGCGTCATGAATTGTTCTGATATACCTCGAAGCCTAATTTTCGAGTTTTTGATTAGATATTTTAAAATTAATTAAAATATGAAAATAATAACCTGGTAAATATTAGCTTCCATGTTTAACTCCATTCTTTCATTTAATCGTCTGCGTATCTAATCAACGGCTGTTACATTATTTATATTTTTATTTAATTAATTCATTTATTTGAAGGGAAATCTTTTTTCTTTCTTTTTCAATTTATTATTTTTATTGAAAATCAAATGCTAATGCAATAGAAAAAAAATAAGCACATAAAATTTTGAATTTAAAAACTATTTATAAAAGTTATGTTTATGTATAATTTTTATAGTATAAAAACATTTTCATTTAATTTTTTTTTTATTAATTGCTATGATATTTTTTTTTATATATATATAGCACGTATCAGGAAAAAAATAGTAGTATATAGTTGAAAGGATTAAACTGATTAAAATTTAAGTTAAATTAAAATTTATTTGTTTTTTATGTATTTAATTCCTTTTAAAAGAAAATCTACTTTTTTTATTTATTGGTCGGAATCAAAGCGTAATACAGTGTAAAGAGAGGAAGCTGTAAAAATACATGGTTCAAAAACTAAAATATTTATTAGATGTTGAATTATAGTCATCTATAAAATTGTAGTTATTAAATAATAGCAGATCTACCTGTCTATAAATACCTAAATTGAAATGCCCGTATTATTATTATCATTATCATTATTATTATTATTATTATTATTATTATTATTATTATTTCGTGTACCTTCAAAAATTTTCTGTAGTAAACATATGACAGGATATTAAAATTAGCAATAATCCAGTAAATAATATTTAAATAATATTTAATTTCTTTGACTTTTTAAACTTAAGTTATTTGAGTAGTTAAATTTTTCATATAATACATTTAATACATGAATTTTAATTAACATTTACTTTTGAAGTCAATAATGTGTGATTGAATGTTATTTACTAAACTACTATAGTGTAAATAAGTTATGTAAATTGCTATTTGTTTCCCTATCACTAATGCTATTATTTCTTCATATAATTGTATTTAATATATTTTGTTCAATAAGTTTTACTGTTTGATGTGCATAGTTTGTATGGTAATATATTTAAGAAAGAATTTGTATTTAAGTATTTTTTTTTTCTTTTGGTAAAAGTATATAAATGTTTACCAAAGTATAAAATTCTTGAAAGCTTTTGTGAACCGTTGTGTAGTGTACAGTAGTAACATTTCTGAAAATAACAATTTCAAGTTTGATTATTCTAAAGATTTAATGACTAAAAATATCATTTTCAGAAGTTTGTGTAGTTTTATATGTATTTTATAATTAGTTTGCATTTTATACTCTTTAAAAAATTTGAATTAAAAATAAACTAGTATGCTGTGACAACCATAGGATTTTATTCTATAAAATCTTATACAAATTTATACAGTAAAAATTAGTAAATTATTATTTATTAAAATTACTTCCCATTATGAAGCAAACGATAACATTAAACGCTGAAAGAAAGCCAATTTTATTCCAACATCAGAAGTAAAGATTTTTATTTTTATTTTATTTTTTTCAATTAAAAATGAAAAAGAAAAAAAAATGATAACTTTTTATAAAATTATCATAGAATAATAACAATAAAAATCAATAATTGAAATATAGACAGGGTGCATAGCTGTTTCGTTGTGTAATAACTTCGTTGTTATCAATTCAAATGCCAAAAAATCAGCACATTCAACAAGCAAGGTGCAAAGAACATGCATTAGAAAGATATATGTCAAGTTTATGCCAAGAAAATTGTGGTGTGACAAAGAAATCATAATGTTTAAGAATATTGATATCATTCATTTTTCCGGCCTAAGAACAAGAAAACTGCATTTTTACTGAACAGTGTAGTTTAAGTGTAACTGTACACCAAAATTGATGATAACTATTTTACACCTAAAATGGTGACAACTACTTTACACCAAAAATGGTGTAATGAAAATTTTTTTGGTGTTTCCGTACACCAAAATTAAGGGTGTTTCACTACACGAATAATTTTATTACATCATTTTTGGCGTAAAGTAGTTGCTCCATTTTTGGTGTTCAGTTACACAAAAATATTTTACAGTGTTGTTTTTAGTTTTAAGCTTATACGTACATTTGTCCACCCGGTATTATAATTCGTATGCACTACGGATTTGTGTAATGAATGTAAAATTTAATATATTATTGGTTCCTTCTCTTAAAATGTTATAAAAACGTAAAATCAGAATAAAAATATTAATGTGGAATAGTAACATAAAAATTAGAGTATGATCTTAATTGAGGCACCCTCACGTTAACCAAACATAGATCTTGTATATTTAAGTGGCTATGCACTACAAAATGAGTTCGACTGCAACGTTACCTGGTGGCAAAAAAACAGAATTTTTGTTTCTAAAACAGAATAAGTAAAATATGCTGGAAATTTGCTGGGAGAGGGATGTCAAGTCTTTAGCGAATATCCTGTATATACCGTAAATTTTCATGTATTTTAGGAAAAGATCGGTTTTTAAAAAAGTTTAAAATAAAAATATGCAAAAGAAATTAGTTAAAAATTATTTTCTGTTGATATAAAAACTTCTGGATTTGGAATGGCAAAGCGATGTTATGTACACTAAGCGACAAAAAAAGAAAAAAAAATAGCCGCACTGCAGAAAAAATGACTTATACCTTTTTTATTTGTAATACTTTTAAAATTAAGGGTTGAAACAAATAAAACTCTTTTGTTTGCATAATACCAAAGGGATGAAATGATACATACGTACATTTTCGATATAATAATTTGTATTACACTCTACGGAGTACATTATAAGAATCTGCACAAAATTTTCGTTTTAAACATAATGCAATAACCATACACTTTGTAATTCATTATGATTTATTATATGAAATAAACAAGTTATGTTTTATATATGAAATAAACTATTTATTTGTTAGATCTGAGCATTTTTTTATTTTAAAATATGCATTTTGTATTGGGTTAATTCAACATTTATATGGAATTACTGCTTTAATGCACAATGGCATAATATTATACAGTGTTGTAATATAAATCTCAGAAATTTCAATGTGCCAAATATCACAAATAATTTTTTCTAGTTCTGGCAGAGTTGTAGGCTGCAAATTTCGAATCCACTCCCACCTCCTCCGCCATTTTATAGACGAAACATTTTCGAGCGGACCGCGATTAGGACTATTTCCATGTCTGGTAAAGAAGAAATTCTACTATATCTTTTGTGGGATTTAACTTAAAATGAAAAAATATATGATTACGTACAGAATGATAGGTTCTCACGGGAATGGATAGGAAATTTTGACAATTTGAAGTGAATAAAATTACCACAGACGCCGCGTAATAAGGTGCATTATCATCTTGAAATGCTCTTTCCAAGAATGTCCAAGATACCTCCAAAATAGTCGGTCAGACACTACTTTTAAAAAGGCTATGTTTTATTTCAAGTTAATTTATCCCTTAAGCATAAAAATTTGCCCGACTGTTTGAAAAGTCATGCACCTCCGTAGCATAATGTACGGAGAATGTGTTACTGTTCTAAAAGAGCGATTTTCATTAGGTCGGTCATATTTTCGTTGTCAGATCTGCTTGTTTTCTTTAGCTCAAAATAAGTTAAACTTGACTCATCAGAGAACGAGTTCAGCCCAATAATTAGCTAATCATTTTTTAATTTTTTTTAGCCACCTGAGGTTTAGCTTTCCTAATTCTTTTCACTAAGAATGGAATTTTTTCAAATTTTCTGTCATTTAAACCTACTTTCTTTAATAGTTGCTGCACGGTAGTTAAATAAATTATGCTGCTAAACACTTTTTCTGAATCTCTTTTATGTTCTAAATGTAATACAAACCGATTTTTAAAGCAATGGCTTTTTAACTTACGGTCATCTCTCTTGGATGAGCAGTGTGGCTACCTAAAACCAAATTTCCAGTTTAAACGGCCAAAACATTTTATATCTTGCTAAAAACCATTTTACCGATATTTCTTTAACATTTAATTATATTGCCATCTAACGTGTTAAAATATTTTTTTATTTTCATTCAAAAATTAATACTTTTTGTGGCATCGTTAATTGTTTTATTCTTACCATTTTTGAAATAATTTCTAAAATTACAATTTTCCTGACAATTGCATTTTGTTTTTAACGCTCCACTCAATGCTAAAGTGTATGTAGAGGCCAACATATTAAAATCTGTTCGAAAATTTGTTATTTAAACAATAAAATTAGCGGTTGTAGAAAAGGAAAATATCCAAGTTCAGCTGTTTTTTTTTTTTTTTCGCTTAGTGTATGATTAAATAAATATTTTGTTTTACAATGTTTGTGGTTGGCTTTTACTTAATTATAGCAACTTAACATGTATAAATACGTAAATATTTATAAAATTTAATGCGTCAAAAAAGTTTGTAGTGAAACGAAAATATTAAATTAATACCAATACATCCTCTCTCGCACACGCATCCTTTATAATGTATCAGTTTACTTCAAATTAGATGACTAAATAAACACAAATCGATATTCCCCTCTTAACATCATTTCACGAAATATTTATTAAAGTTTATTTAATGAAATAAATATTCTTGGTAAAAGCTCCCATGCAATAATGTTTAAGCAAGAAAGAAACAGATTTTGAAGAAATCAATTCAAACGATTTCAAAATAAAATATTTCGGACTTTAAAGAAGAGGTACCAGGAAGAGATTTAGGAAAAAGTAAAGCATTCTGAAAAATATTTCTTAAAGGGAGTTTTGTGTTGAAATTTCAATATAAAAATTACTTCTTGCTCTGCGTTAAAAGATAAAGAAGGATTTTAAGAGAAATTCTTTCAATATAAAGTACGAAACAATTATTTTTTTCTATAACAAAAATGATAAAATCGAGGAAGTAAATTCTTGATTCTGCTTCTTAAAGGAACTGAAAAATCCATATCAGTAAAAAACTACAAAAAAGTATAAAGAAAATATTTTAATGTATCTTGAATTTAAAAACCTGACTGATATCACACCTATCAAGGTAGATCATTTAAACAAAGTAATTTTCACAAATTGTTTCAAAGGTTTGAGGTGTCTGTAGAAGACTTAATTATAAATTCTTTATTACGATATTCATATCTTCTAGTATCTTTGGTAACTGGAAATATTAAACTACTTTTCCTAAATATTTCTTGTAGTAA
Source organism: Salticus scenicus (assembly GCA_963930645.1). Classification (NCBI taxonomy): domain Eukaryota; kingdom Metazoa; phylum Arthropoda; class Arachnida; order Araneae; family Salticidae; genus Salticus; species Salticus scenicus. Next base: position 144,267,247 of record OZ005651.1, read on the forward strand.
CGTGATTGACCCCCCCCCTCCCTTCCATAAGGGGAAAGAAAGTATACAAACAATAACATTTGAAAAATAATTATTGTGGGATTTTTTTTTCCTCCAGAAGGAAGATAGATAGAACTATTTGTCTTACAATATTTTTGAGGGTAGATCGTAAAAGATCAAACTTGCATTAGAGGAACTGAAATAGCAAGACGATTTAAAAAGTGGTCATGCGAGGAATGAGAGCCGTGATTCGTTTCGTTTAGAAAGAATGTGCTACATCTGAAATTAGCAGACTGATTATAGAAGTTAACTTTTGAAGCAGCAGTACAATATGAAATAAAGTGGTGCCGGTCTTATCAGTCAGGTGGAGATTCCTTACGAAATTGTTGCAAATGTTTAAGTGTAAAATCTGGAGTTACCCCCACCTCATAGACGAAGTTTGTCATCCAGTGACTATTTCCTGTTTCCAAACTTTGTTATTATCTAGAACAAGGTTTGCTTGAGACAGTGATTGAAAATATCTTCCATGAACTTAATAGCCGGTGATGTGATTTCTATCTAGCCGATTAAACACGTTTGTTCTACATTAAGATAAATGCCTAAATTGGTTTGGTGATTACGAGTGACCGGCAATTATGCCTCTTATATATATATTATGTTTTCTGTCATACTTTCAATAAATACTTTTTTTTTTTTTTTTTTTGGGGGGGGGGGGAGAGGGCTCATGATTCATTCTCATATAAGAAGTAGCAAGCATTCATGTTCGCATAAAGTTATAATTGTACGAATAAACCAATGACTTCAGCGATAATAGATTTCTTCATTTCCATTATTTCGAAAATATAGTTTAAGGAGTAATGATTTAAAGATAGATTACATGTTTAATTTTTTCTGCAGCCCAGTTTATGGTATAACATATCTACACACACATACTAACATATGTATATGTAATTTTTGAGTGCATCACAATGCATACAAAAATTCCATTTTCAACATTTATGTATACATTGAATTAAGCAAATGTAATTTTTACAAAAGCGATTAAAATAAAATGTGCGTTTTATCGGGATTCCTATCGTTTATCCCATAAAAAATAATATGTTCTATATTGTCATTTCGTGTATTTCTATATTCGATGCGATTATTCATTCACCACACCCCAAGGTATGACCACAATTCAGTTCATAAACCGAATAATTATGATTAAAAATACACTTTAAAAGCTTCTTAAATTACCTGCTATAAACGATAACGAATCGAAACTTTTTGTGTAGTTTTTAATACATACTTCTAAATTTATGCTCTATACATATCAATGAAATAAAATTTAATTGGCAATGTTACAGCAAGCTGAACACACTTGAACAACTCACCATACAGAATAAAATTATCAAAGCTCTCTTGCATATCTCTATATAAGAAGAATTAATACATGCAACATCATTTACTTTAGGAAGCAAAACAATTAATCCCAAAGTCGTATATTTATTTCATTATTTTTGAAACACAATGATATGATCTTTAAATACACTTAAAAGAAGTTTGCAAATATGTAATATATTTATATTTATTTTGGGGATAAAATTTCAGTCTATTTGACATGATTTGCCATGCACACTCTAGAAAAAAAAGGGAAAAAAGACAAACTGGATAGAGATAAAGCAAAAATGCCATAAATACATTTTTTAGACAACAAAAATTACAGCATTTTTCGCTAAAGCGATGTGATTTATGGTGCAATACTTTGCAGCCGACTATCATAAATTATAATTGTATGCCTTATTTTTTATATTTAAACTTGTGTTAAAAAATCGTATTGGACATTTTTAATCAACATAAAATTAAAATATTAAAATTGAAAGTACACGGTAAAAAATGTGGAGTAATATCGCTCCACGTTTGGTGTTTAAATTCCCTTGAACTTGGGTGAACAAACTCTGAATATCGGTTGACACTGAATCAAGCATTCACATACCACTTAATTGGTGTTTAATTGCAACAAACACCTTTACTGGAGTTTACTGGGGGACCTTCACACCACATATTTTGAGCGGATACGCACTTTACACCTTTTGTGAAAAATGTACATTTATATTAACACCAATTTTGGAGTTACTTTGGTACCTGATGATGGCATTAATTATTTTATTCTGATTTTCGGATTCCTGATAATAACATTCGTGCGGTCACTGTGATAAATTCAGTTCGTTAAACCAGGTATGTATTGGGTTGTTCGGAAAGTAGTTTCGTTTTTCTCAGCAGAGGACTTAATTGTATTTTTTTCAGACCATCTTCACAATTAAGCTGCATTACCATCATACATTGTGGCAGCTGGTATAGCAAGGCTTGCCTGTGAAAAAGTTAGTTTTATTCTGCTCAATAGGTTTTGATTTGGGCTCTATCAAATAAAGAAAATATGAAGTGATATTTTCGGCATATTTTGTTTTTGTTATCAAAAAGGCGAAAATACTGTTCAAACAAGGAAAAAAGTATACGACGTGTATGCAGAAAATTTATTTAAAGAACGCCAGTGTCAGAACTGGTTTACCAAATTTAGTTCCAGCAATTTTGACGTTTAAGATGCATTACGTTCTGGAAAACCAGTTTATGTTAATGAATGCAAAATAAAGTATTGATTTATGAAAACAGCCAAATAACAACTCGTGAGATCGCAAAGAAATCGTTCAAAGTGGAGAATATATAATTCAATAAAATATTTATACAATATAAGAAAATCGTCTTTCATTTTCAAAGGAAAAAATTAAATTGTTTTCCGAACAACCCAATGTATTATTTTGTAATAATAGATTTTTTTTAATTAAAATAAATAAATATATGGCTTTATCTGTACGCCTATCGTTTAAACTAAAGAATTTTATTGTAAATTGTATGTTTACATGTCATTGTAGCTCAAGCACAATAACTAAACCTAGTTTTGTTTGGTTTAATTCCTAACATTTTAGTAAATATTTAATCAATTTGTGTGTTTTAAATAATAAATGGTTAATAATTTTATTTTCTAATCAGTAGGCATTATTATACTCAAACATAACATACCATAAAACTTTCGCTTTCTAAAAATTTTCAAATTGTCATAAGCCTTTGATTTCTGATTTCAAAATAATCTTTGGCATGGCGTCCACCTTGGCATTTGCAATCGACAAAAATTTGCTTCAAAATTTATTTCTTATCTGTTCTGAAACTGTTAAACCATAAAAAAAAAAAAAAAAAAAAAAAAAAAAAAACATATTGTGAAAATAGTGTTTTACGTAGAACAATATTAAAAATGTCCGGATCTTTATATTCGAAGCCTTTTAAGAAAACGGCTTATCTCAGGGCTACACAAATTTGCATGATGGTTCGTCATGAACTGTTCTGATATACCTCGAAGCCTAATTTTCGAATTTTTGATTAGATTTTTTTTTAATTAATTAAAATACGAAAATAATAACCTGGTAACTATTGGATTCCATATTTAAATTTTCTAAATTTCATTCTTTCATTGAATCGTCTGCACATCTAAGCATAGGCTATTACGCTATTTATTATTATTTTTTAAATATATTTATTTAATTCATTTATTTGAAGGCGAATTTTTTTTTCTTTCTTTTCAGTTTATTATATTTATTGAAAATCATATGTTAATACAGTAGAAAAAAATAAGCAAATTAAATCTTAAATTTAAAAACTATTTATAATAGTTATGTTTATGTATAATTTTTGTAGTATGAAAATATTTAATTTTCAATTTTTTTATTAATTGCTTTGATTTTTTATTATTATTATTATTTTTTTATATAATATTTATCGGGAAGAAATGGTAGTACATAATAAAAAAGATTAAACTGATTAATAGTTAAATTAAATTAAAATTTATTTGTTTTTTATGTATTTAATTCATTTTAAAAGAAAATCTACTTATTTATTTATTGGTCGGAATCAAAACGTAATACAGTGTAAAGAAAGGGTGCTATAAAAATACACGTTTCAAAAACTAAAATATTTAATAGATGCTGAAATATAGTCATCAATAAAATTGCAGTTATTAAATAATATCAGATCTACCTGTTGATAAATACCTAAATTGAAGTGCCCGGATAGGCCTTACTGCAGGCAGTGGGAACCTAGACTCTATGCAGCGGGGGTGGAAACGGGTACACGCAGCGAGGTTAAAAGCGATTTGAATGCAGTTGAATTATTTGAATGAACTATTTTTTAAATGCAATAAATAGTAAAAATTAAATTATTCTGGGTGTGAAAGAATATTTACATTGCACTTCAGACGAATACTGAATATTTGGTGAAATTTTTGACCGAATATTCGGAATTTGACAAAAATCTCTCTGCGGTGCAACTCATCACTAATTCATATTAATTTTACAACCATGCGTTAAAAATAAGTTTCATTATGTACATCTATATGAAATTTTGTCCTATGCTGCCTTGTTAAAAGCTTAGAAAAAAAAAATGGGATTACAGTGCCACCTGTTGAGCGATTGATCCCCAAATGTAATCAGCACCAGTTTAATCAAGGTTCAACTAAATACTAAGAATTTCATTCAATGGTTTATATGATACAGCGTCCACAAAATTTGTGATACACACACATAGATATTTTCTAAAAACAGTCAAAGTGCTGTCAGGACATCTTAAAAATGTGTAAATCCATCAAATATTGGAGTTCGAAAGTTTTCATGAATCCAATATTTCTTACATATATACATATATATATATATATAGAAGGGAGTAAACGTGAAAAAATAGAAAATTTTACCCTATCAGTGCTGCAAATTAGGGACTGCAACATGCAGTTACCATTCAGAAGATCACATTTCATACAAAAATCAAGCATGGCATTACAATTTTTCACACTTAAACAATGAAGGAGGAAATTAATAAAAAATGAAGAAATGATAAAACCTTTAATCGCTAACTTTGAAAATTTTGGGGAACTTCTGCCCAAACTGATTTCAGTGCTCTCTTCTGTGAGTGACAGATAAACTGAAATACAAGAAATGCTATGGTAAGTACCTATCTTATAGTGAATTTATCTGGTGAGAATTTATCTGGCTTAGTGCATGAGCAAGTTAGGGTGAACAGCTACTATTTGATAGATAAAGACATAGTAGTGCAATGACGCAGTGCTTTGTATAACAGGCTTGGTAAATTAAACTTCAATGAAAAAGACAAAAACTCTCATCTTTGTTGCCACTAATATAATTGAAGCCATTATAAAACTAAAAGAGGATGCACAGGGTGGGAGCTTCATGTAGAATGTTGAAAGGATATGGAATGTTTATTGAGAATATTAGAACACAAAATTAGGCTACTTATGATGGTGGACACACAATTTAGGTGATGGTAAATTTAATTAATCTAATTAGAAGTACTTATTTTTATTATTTTTCTTTACTATTGTTACGGACAAAAGACTTGAGTAACGGATGTTTTTTCCCGTCCTACTGTTTGTAATACGATATTCTTATTTAAATATTTCTATTAAATATTTTTTCCTTTAACAAATTATTCCGAATTTTTTTTTCTTCTTTTATATGTGTACGTTACTGATATGATTTTTAGATTTATTTATTTTTTTAATCAAGTTCTTGTTCTTTAAATTCTTTTGAGCGCTAAGTCTGAGAAATCAAATTTTTGAGCTTAACTTAATTTTGACAGTTTAGGATAATTTTTTTTTTGCTTGTACGGCTTTAATTTTGAATAAAATTGCTGATTTTTACATGAGGAAGAAGGGATTGTGGAATTTTTAAGAGTATAAATAGAAAAGTAAATGACCTCTCTTATACAGGGATCTATTTCAGAAATTTTCAGTCTGAAACTTTAATGACTTTCAGTGGATGCAATGCCTAAGTATGAGTGTTTTGGAGTATCAGCATGTAGATTCAACAACTGTTTAACTCAATTGAGAATGATAAAAATCAAGATAAATTTTCAGAGAGAGAGAGAGAAGATAAATAGGAATGTTATGTTTGGATTTCTTTACTTTGAGGTTGGGGGGTGGACAAGCCAGAAAAAATGAATGATATGAATATTTTTCACTATTATTACCTTGACACTCAATGCTCATCTTAATGAAAATGTGAAAACACACATTATCTTACCACACATCATCGCTACACATATTTTTCGATAAGTGCATACTTTTTTCTCAATAGCTGTGTTTTTTTTTTTTTTATTGGCATCAATAAAAATCAATAATTAAAAATATATGCAGAGTGCATAATTGTTTCTTTGTGTAATAACTTCGTTGTTATTAATTAAAATGCCAAAAAAAAATCAGCACATTTAACAAGCAAGATGCAAAGTACATACATTAGAAAGATATATGTAAAGTTTATGCCAAGCAAATGGTAGAGTGCTAAGGAACTCTTAATGTTTAAGAATATTGATATCATTCATTTTTCTGGCTGCGCAAAGACAATGCAAACTGCATTTTTACTGGACAGTATAGTTTAAGTGTAACTGCAAACCAAAATTGGTGAAAACAATTTTACAAAAAAAATGGTGGCATCTACTTTACACCAGAAATGGTGTAATGAAACAATTTTTGGTGTAATGAAACACCAATAATTTTTTATTTTTCCCTACACCAAAATTAAGGGTGTTTCCTAAAACCAGAAATTTCACTACACCATTTTTGGTGTAAAGTCGTTGCCACCATTTTTGGTGTTCAGTTACACAAATTTTTTTTACAGAGAGTAAATTTATAAATTTAATAAATGTTTTCTATAGCAACGACAAAAAATTTTCGAAGCATCGTTTATTTAAAATCTGTATTAAAGTAATGTATTCCATTAAAAAAAAAAAAAAAAAAAACATGTACAAGATAAAGATAACAAATAATGCAGCTATTTAATACGTGAACGGATTAAAATCTATACTTTTTTTATTATTATTATTATAATAATTGAAAAATGAGAAGTAAAGATTTAAAGAGTTAGCTATAATATTCAATTATTAATTGACTTGACAACAGCAGATTTTACAAGCCTGAACAGACTAGCCACATACAACATTTAAATCTGATAGTTATTTAAGCAATCATGAGGTTTTAATGCGATAATTTAATTAAGTTACTAAACTAAATAACTGGTTCAGAATTTAGCTCTAAAGTGATTTCAAATTTATGCTTGTCACAAAAGTTACTCCGCTTATATGTTTCATCCCCTTTAAATAGCTTTCATATTTTCAAAAAAAAAAAAAAAAAAAAAAGAAAAAAAAAACTTTTTTTTTTTTTAGATAATATATTTCATTTAGATAATATATTTTCATTTTAGATAATATATTACAATAGCAATCATTACATATGTGCTACAGAAAAACAAACTATTATAGTTTCTTTTATATAATGACAAAAGTATAAAAATATTTTTTGCGCGTTTTTTTTTCCCTTCTAATTGCAAACAAAATGTCCTTAACGGTTTCATGATAGAGGCAAAAACATTAGAATTTATCCAATATAATGAATACCTACAGTTGGAAAGTGTTTATAATCTATGCAAATAGCATGCCTTTTTGTTCTTGAATAAAGATGTAATTGATTTTTGATGCTGCGTATATGTAACCTTTAATTGAACAAATTTATCATTCTATTCCTTGTTCCTTTTTTTACCAGCAGTATTATTAGTTATAAACCAAGCTCACTCCCACCCCCCTCCAAAAAAAAGAAAATAAATAAATAAAATAAATAAGAAATAAAAAGGAATAAAACAAATATAAGTTAAAAAACAAAACGCCGATTCATTGGAACTCAATAGAATCAAATTTCAAATTAAACATTTACATACAATAACGATTACAAATAAAAAAAGTTAAAATAATGATACATCGCATAAACATATTGAACTATTTTATCACATACTAGCAGGCTACGTTCGCGTCGCTGGTAACTAAAAAAAAAAAAAAAAAAAAAAAAAAAAAAAACCTACATTGAAATCGCCCTAAACCTTGTTCGGATACCTGCTTCCTACGACAGGTCTTTTTCCGCCCGCACCTACATCGGGTCCAGTTTACCACTGCCTGTAGTCTATTCCGGGTACTTCAATTTGGGTATTTATCAGCGAAAGGTAGATTTGTTATTATTTAGGAACTACGATTTCAAAGATGACTGTATCTCAATATCTATTAAATATTTTAGTTTCATTATTTTGTAGCAAAATTTCATTATTCGCGTAAAAATGTGTTTCTTTTTCTTTTTTTCCTTTTTTTTTTTTTTTTTTTTTTTTGTCGAAAACAATGAATTGGAAAAATGTTTTGGCAACAATTAAAATTAAACCTAATATTTTAAATGGCTAGTTTTCAAGCTATTATAAGGAAATTATTTTCATATTTTAATTAATTGAAAAAAAAATCTAAAATCTAACAAATATAAAAAGAATCTTGAATGTTGTTCTCGAATGCTTTTTAAAATATTTTGATTAGTTAAAATAGTTCATCTCTTGCAAAAGTGAAAAATCTATATTTTTCTTTAAAATTTATTTATTGATGATACGTTGATTTTTTTTATAGCCATATCTCTTCAAGAATAAATATTTATTTTATAATTTTTAGAGCTTCAGTGGGTTTTTTTTTTTTTTTTTTTTTTTTTTTTTTTTTTTTGTGTGTGCGTTTTAGTAACTAAAAGAAAACTTTTATCAGAATTTCTTAGGATACTCTGTAGACAATGAAATGTTTTCTTTTACAACTGACATCTTATATATTTACTATCTGCTAAAAAAGTAACACATCTGCCACCGAGTATCGAATCCATGACCACCGCATTAACAACTTGATGCTTTGACCGACTGAGCCATTGACCAACGCGAGAAATGCTTCATAATTACTTTCAAATGGAAAGATCTTGTTTTTTCAGCGTGACACGGAAACACTATTGCAAAATTCAATTTAACCAAATTAAAAACCGTTTTTCAATTCAAAACCGTAAGGGGTCAGCAATCCCTTTTTAGAAACGTATCTCGTTGTTTAGCTTACTTTTATATGTGTAAGTGTGTGTGCTTATATACATAAGTATGTCTCGTACTTATATATATATACATATACATATGCGTATTGTTGTTATTATTATTATTATTATTATTTTGTATGTTATAGAGTACACAAAGATGCCAAATGAGTAATAGAATGGAAAGGGATGATGAGGCTCCTAATCTGCAGATCCACTAGTGGTTATAAATATTAACGTTTTCAGTTAAACGTAATTTTCTCTACTTTCATTTATGTATTTATATTATTATTATATTTGAGTTATTAATAATATGTTTTATTTTCATGAACTGAAAGTTTCAAAGTTTTGAAAATAAATCATGTAGTAAGAAATTAAATGATACTCTTTTATTTTAACCTACCAAAATAACAAATGGAAAACCAGCTGCGTTTCATAAAGCACAGTGAGTTCAAGCGGTATGTAATGTTTTTAATCTTATAAATATATAGTTGTTTTTATTTTTTATTTAGAGAAATAATTTGGTTGAAAAGTTATATTAGTCCGTATCGTGAATCAAATAACAAAATCAAACCAATGAATTAATACACCAGGCACTTTCGATTTTGAAATATTTAGTTCATTTTATTTTTTATTTTTTTGTTTTTATTTTCTGGACATCAAATAGAAGATATCGATTCCAAGACAAATTATCTCATACAAAAGGTTGTCCGTTTATGTAATATTCTACTCACATTATTGAAATTATAGATGATATGCATTATTGAACTAACACAAAATAAATCTTTTTTACGTACCATTCCTTCCAGATGTATCATTTTTCAGAACTTATTCTTCTGAAGTATGTACGTTGCATGCCGACCCGAACGAGAAGAGAGCGAGCTTAGGGGAATCCCCTAATTTTTTTACTAACGCCGAACAGGGTTGCCGGAGAAAACAAACGCGCCAAATGGCAGAATTAAAAAAAAGCTAAATGTAGCCAACCAGGCATCTTAAAGATTTAACTTATGAAAATTTTAAACAAAAAAAAAAAAAAAAAAAAAAAAAAAAAAAAAAAAAGGCTGATAATTAGCCAAAAATAAAGGACAGTGACTGATTAAACTGAAACAGGAAGTGACATATTATCTATATTTTAGTTTTCTCATTGGCTAAAGTTAAAAAAGAACCGTTCGCTTTCAAATAATGGAAATGACGTATGATGGGTGACACTGAATATAATTGGCTGAAATTTAAAGATACATTTTTTATTATTTTATAATATTGCTTTACTTTCTTTTTTTTTTTTTTTTTTTTTTTTTTTTTTTTTTTTTAATAAAGAAAGTTTCTAGAAGGAATGGAGCAATCTGGAAAGTTTGGGCTTGTAAAAAAGAACAAGAATTTCATAGATTTTGAGAACAATGAAAATGAATTAAAGATACATTGATATTTAAAATATCATTTTGAATAAAGCCACATAAACAAAAACAAAATGATTTCTTTTTCTCAAGAACTGGAAATAAACATGGTATAATTTTAAAATGACAAAAAATAATGATATGAAGTGGGGGAAACACCCCATAATACCTGACAGCCAGGAAAAAAAATGAACGTAAAAGGTGTAATATTTTACACAACAGAGAATTTTTTTTTTTTTTTTTTTTTTTTTTTTTTTTTTTTTTTTAAATTTATATTTACTTATCATTGTTATATTCAATTAGGACAAGCAATAGGGATGTTCATAACAGGATCCAATTTGAAATAATTATACACAATGCAAAAATATCAATTGGACATACATATTGGATGATTATGTTATATGTAATACACCAAGATATATATAAAGGCATGTTGTCATTTTATCAGGAGAAAAAAAAATATTCATCTATAAAAGACAATTTCAAATAAAATATACTGTATTCAAAATGATCTTGTGAATATACAACCACTAGGAAGAAAAAAAAGAGAATAAATAAATACCTCAAAAACTATTTATACATTCACAAGAGCAACAAATATCTCAAGATGTAAATAATAAACAATATTCATTCGAAATCATTACGAATGTAAATCCTGTTCTCCATATTTAAACAACAATTTTTCCAAAAGAAATATCTTGCCATTTCAATAATTGTGAGAGAAAAAAAATATCGAATAATAATTACATACACTTGAAATCAGTAATATGAATAATATAATCATATACCATAGCATGAAGTCAAGTTATGCACAAATATTTTTTTTTTTTTATCATTATCATTACCATTTTTGTTAGATGAAGTAATTTAATTTACAGTTCTATATATTTTACATTTTAACACACACATACAATAATACAAATAATTGTATCATATACCAGTAAAATTATAACATTCAAAACAATATCTGGCCAGTAACCGAAAAAAAAAAATTTAACGCTTATTTAACAAAACACATCATCATGTAATTATTTATAGAATCATCTTTGTATACACATACAATCATATACAAAATACCATGAGATCTCATAATACCATTTTGATTAGGCATGCCTTTTAATATTCATACATATTTTCTTTTTTTTTAACAGATAAACCAATTTGATATTCTACATTTTTACCATAACACAATTGGGAATAAGATATAACCATATATGTGCAAGAATATATTGTATTACACAAAATATACACAAAAGGTATAATGTGTTATAATATTATAGTACGGTAAAAAAGGAAAACTGTGTCAATAATAATACACAGAAAAGGTAATAATAACCATAAACAGAATTTAATGATAACCAATAATACTCAGTATTACATTAATAGAGTACTCATTGAATAAAAGAAAAATGCATATATACATTGGTAAAATCTCCAGTGGCATTGTTTTAAAATCCACTTACATATATCTAATACCACCATTATATAATACAAATAACTAATTATTACTCTATTTATTTATTTATATATTTTATTTCAGATTTTTTTTTTTTTTTTTTTGACAAAAAAGACTTGCATTTAATAGACGGTCAAAGACATGAAATAATAATAACATTAACTTTTTTTAATATGGATATTGTATTGGATTAAAAAATGATGACATACAATAGTGCAAAATGATTGTCTTATACATCAGAAAAATATTTATTACTTTATATCTGCCCTAAAAAAAAATCTTATTTTTGCATATAAAAAGAGTATAAGGATTCTCAATTTACAGCAGATATAACTGATGAAATTTTTTGTATTGACAGGTGATAAATAAATTGAAATTATCAGAAAATAATTACATAAAAATCCAAAACAATGTAAACAACAATAATTAATCTGTAAATCTATTATGAATTAGAATTTTATTTCCCTTACCACATGTTAGTTAGAAGGTGTGTCTGTCCACAAAAAAAAAAAAAAAAATCATAAAATAATAACACATACCTCAGATTTTTCTGACCAGCAGAAAGTAGAGGAGAAAGAAAAATTTATAATTAAAAGGATGATTAACAGTGAAACACTGCCTGTGCACCTGCAGTGCTCCAAAGCATGTAGACGAACACAGCCTCTAAGGAAAAAGAAAAAAAATATTAATAATAATGATATTGAGTATCAGCATTTTTCTGAATTTTATCTCGTGGTCTGAGGGTATACGATGAACTGCCATCATTGTGGCACTGTCTATTTCTATCCTGCAAATTAGGGGTAGGAGAGACCAGTTCCTGGATTGGTGTATTAGAGTCATTATTGTTTAATGGAGCTTGCATATTCCCTAAACCATACTTTAAATTGTCTTTTCTTTTCTGTATTTTTATAACTCTATTGGTGTGGATTAACATTGAAGAAGATTTTGATCTTTGATAGATTGGATTTGGAGAATCACAGGTGAAATCACTTTTACAACACGAAAAGGCCCTTGTAATTTTTTTTCAAAAACATTAGGAAATTTTATGTACACATGATCACTAACTTTGATTGGTGAAAACTTATTCTTTTGTCTTGATCTTTCATAAACGTTTTCTCGATTTTCTTCATTATTCATATATGCTTGGTAGTATATTTTATCAAGTACTTCAATTAATTTATGGATGTCATATGCTGAGTCTAAAATTTTCCACTGTGGGTGACCTTTATAATTTAAATATACATCATTAATTTCTCGACCAAAATTTAGCAAATTAGGCGTACATTTTGTTGCAGGATGGGTTGTATTATTATAAATACTCTGATGAATTTTTGCAGCTGTTGCTAAATCAAAACCATGGGAAGCCATGGCATTTAATGAGGATTTTATTTGAGTATTGACACGTTCTGAACAACCATTTGCCTGAGGGTGGGCTACTGTTGTATGTTTTAAATATATGCCCAAAAGTTTATTGAAAGCATCAAACACATTGCTCGTAAATTGTGATTCTTGATCAGTAAGGATAATTTCAGGTCTACCATGAGCTGCAATGTATTGTATTAAAGCATTTGTAACAGCTGGAGCAGTTATGTTATGTAATGTATATAATTCCAAGTGTCTTGAGAGATGGTCAAGAGCTGTGAGGATGTAGGTATGATTCTTTAAAGGACCCAGAATATCCATTGAAATTTTTTGATTAGGTTCAGTAGGTGCAGGAGCTGCCATAAAAGGTGCTATGTTATGTTTGTGATTTTTATTCAACAGACATGTTTCAGATGACAGCACATAATTATGTACATCTGCAGTTATTGTTTTCCACGTATACCTTTTTCTCAAGTTTTCAAAAGTTTTTTTAATACCAGGGTGGGAAATATGAGCAATTCAAATTGCTTTCTCTCTTAAAGACTCGGGTAAAACTACCCTATGTGAGTCAATATTTTCTGGAGTAAAATAATTATTATAACATAATAAATTATTTTGAGGATTTATATAATAACCTTTATTACGTTTGTTTATTTTATTTTGTTGGATGTCTTGGAAATTTTTTTTAACTCAGTATCTTTCTGTTGTTCATTGAAAATAGTATTTTCAGATGTTTCCAAATTAGTATCAGTGACAGGATCCTGTGTCAAACAAAATAAATTTTCTTTTTTATTTTCATTTTCTTTTAAATTTTGCATTTGTAATTCTATTTCATTATGTAAATTAGTTTGTTGATCAGTAATTGGGATTATTTCTTGTGAAAAAATGATATCTGGGTTATTGTTTAGGTTATCTGTTGGTGGATTCGTAGTTCTGCTTAAGTAATCGGCAAGCACATTATCTTTTCTTGCAATGTGTGTAAATGTGAAGGAAAATTCCGATATTTCTAATAACCAACGTGTGGTTATATCTGCAGGTGATGATGATTTTGCATATCTATCTAAAGGTTTTGCATCGCTTAATATGAAGAAATGTCTTCCAAAGATATAATATTTAAAAGCATTAAGTCCTTTATATATTGCATATAATTCTAATTTTATGGCAGGATAACGTTTTTCTGCATCAGTTAACGTTTTTGTGTATTATGAAATGGGTAACAATTCCCCATCAAACTTCTGCATCAATACTGCAGAGATTGCATTCTTTGATGCATCAGTGTTAACGTAAAATTCTTTCTCCCAATTAGGTAAGTTTAGTATAGGTTTCTTGAAGAAACATTCTTGTAGTTTCTGGAATGCATTTTCATGAATATCTGTCCATGCAAATTTTGTTTTTGGTTTGGTAAGATCAATTAGGGGTGAAGCCAATTCTGCAAATGATTCAATTAAATTCCTATAAAATGAACATGTTCCAATAAATGATTTTACTTGCTTTTTAGATTTTGGGCGTGGAAAGGAGACTATTTTTTCTATATTACTTGAAATGGGTAAAATTTTGTGATTGTCAATCTTAAAACCCAAAAAGTTTATGTTAGTTTGCATTAATGTGCATTTTTCTGGTGACAATGTTATGTTATTTTCAATTAAGGTTTCTAAAAGCTTAGTAATTTTTGCTTTCATTTCTTGAAATGAGTTTGCCCCTACCACAATGTCATCTTGATAAGCATAACATTCAACCTGAGAAATCTGTATTATGGTATCAATCAAGTGTTGAAAACATGAACTTGCTGTGCGTAAGCCAAAGACAAGTCTTAAAAAGGTAAATACACCAAATGGTGTAGTAAATGACAGTTTATCTTGCATCTGTTTGGGTAAATCAATCTGCCAATATGCAGATGGTAAATCCAGTGTTGAAAAATATTTAAATTTTCAAAGATTAACTAGTAGATTCTGTATCTTTGGCAGTGGGTAATTTGATGGTATAACAATAGCATTTAACAGACGTAGGTCCAAAGCCAATCTGTACTTGATAGGTTTTTTAGGGTCTGTTTGTTTTTTCTTGACCAGAAGCATGGGGCAAGCCCATGTCGAATCTGATCTTTTTATAATATTAGCATCAATCATTTCTTGTAATTGATCAAGGGCTTCTTGTTCTAAGGCCTGGGGTATGGGAAAAGGAAGGGCTTTAATGGGATGTGCATTTATCATATTTATTTCAGGTTTTATCAAGTCTGTGTGACCAAGAGTTTTTAAAGATTTGGAAAACACCTGGGCTTTTTGCTTAAATAATTGTAACATTTCTTTCCTTTCTAAATCATTCAAATGTTCTAACTTAAAGTCATTTTCATTAAAATCCTTTTCTCTTTGTTCAACAATATCTCTAGAAGGTTGTATTAAATTGCAAAAATGTTCATTCTCATCCTGTTGAAAATCATATTCCTCAATATCCCCAAGTTCTACATTTGTATAATATCCCAAAAGGGTATTTTTTCTGATATGAACAGTTTGTTGTGATGTATTAAAAATTGGAATAAGAAAAACATTATTTTTTATGTGAGACAGAGAATGTATAGATTTATGTACAGTAATTTCTTTATGATTAAATGTTGGAGAAAATAGGAAATATTCTTGGGGGGTAGAATTGTATTTGACTTGAACATAAGTGCATGCATTCGGAGGTAGGATGACTTTCCGTGTTGTATAGATATTGTTAGTTTGTACATCTTTATGAATACTTTGATTATGGTTCTTGTTATGTTCACTATGATTCATAATTTGATTCCCAGAGTCATTGGTTGAGTTATCATACATTTGGTATGAATTTACATAATTATCAATGATATGATTGTTTGTATAATTTTTATTATACGAGTAATTTTGAGAATACCATTTTTTATTACTATGATCACAACAAGTTACATCTTTTGTATTAAATTTTTGATGTACACTTAATCTGTCAGATTCCATATATTCAACATTGGGATTATTTTCTACAAACAAAGTATTATGGTGTATTATATTATTTTGTGAACAACCATCATTTTCATTATTTTTGTCAAATGTGACAAATCGAATATGGATATCTTTAATTAATACAGATTTAAAAGAAGGTATAACTGATATTCCATTTTTATTAATGAAGTCATAGCCCAATATGATTTGAAAATTGTTATTATCAATATTGGTGATAAAGAAATTATGATGAAAAAAAAAAAAATTCCACCCTGAAGCATACCTTTACACACCCTGCAAACTTTATTTGTGAATTAATAGTTGAAAGAGTCACCTGTCGACCCAAAAACTTATATGTAATAATAGATTTTATGGCATTAAAACACTCTTGATCAATTAAACAGACAGATGAGCCAGTATCGATTAATGAAGTTAAATTCTGACCTTGCATATTAATGTTTATACATGGAAGGAATTCATTATTTTGAAATGAACTATAAATAACATGTCTATCTAATTCAATTGGTTTATTGCAACCGTCGGTTTCAAAAGTTTTGATTTCTTTGGTTTCTGTATTTGCCTTATTTTGAGCCTGTGCAAATTCTGTGACTTGAGTAGTTTCATTATGTTGAGAATTATGGTTGGATTTAATTTCTGGCAAAGAAGAATTGGAGTGCAGAGTGCCAGATATGTCTGCCTCCATATTTAGTTTAAATTAGTATGCTGACAAGAATGGCTACTTGACTGTAATGCCTCATTACTTACTAATTTGTTTTCATCACTTTGTGTATGCATATTCCGGCAAAAATTCTTAAATTCAAAACAGTTTTTTAGAAGGTGATTAAAACGTCCGCAAAATGCACAATGTTGGTCAGTAAATGTGTTTGGTCTGCCTCTCTGATGAAATCTTTGTGATGAAAATTTCCTTTGTTTATACTTATCCTGAAATTTGTGAAAATTACTTCTGTTATACCAATTTTTTTTATATGCAAATTTATTACCAGCATATTTTTTTTTGCTGACTAACACTTCCTGGAATGTCATCGTTTGTATTATCCTTATCAATTTCACTTTGTTTATCAATGTGAAACATTGGCATTTGTTCATACTGTTTGACAGGAGAGGCAAAAGCAGCGTATAGGTCCTGAAGTTGTTCCGCGCGATTTAGCGCGACATCATAATTTGTGATATTTTCCTCTAAGATTTTCAGTTTAAGTTTTTTGGTAACGCTTTGACAAATAAATTGAATTTTACTGCTTGTAAAACTGAATCGTCGACGTTTGGATATGCCAGCTTTATCTGTTTGTTCAACCTGTAAGCAAAGTTACGCACGGATTCGTCATGTTCAGGTTTAATATTTTCAAAGTTTTGTAGAAGGATATTTTTGTTACCCTTAATTGAAAAAAAATTCTCAAATTCGGTCCGTAGTGTTTTTAAATCATTAGTTTTATTTACAACTTGTGATTCTAGATAAAAGTTTAATGCCGGACCTTGTATTTTAGATCTAAATAAAGCCAGCATTTCTTTATCATTGTAAGAATTCAATTCCTGAATGTCTTGTAATTGATCGAAAAAAAAATGAAACAGTATTTGGTTTACTGTCATACGGTAATATGTTCAAGGATAAGTTGCTTTTCGGAGGCATGATGTATATCAAAACTTATTCATATAAGTATGCAATTATCACTAATCACTAAATGTTTTCAACTATCATTATCAAAAAAAATTTTTTTTTGGACTTCATACCCATATAAATTGCAACAAGAAACATTATTAAATTATAAGCATTTTAAAAACTCAATTATTTTCATACTTATGAATATATACGAAGTTGCAGAATTCCATAATAAATCTTTATCTAATTTTCTTTTTGTTTGTGTCATACATTTTTTTTTTTTTTTTTTGATGTCCAGAAGAAGGTCACAGAACCAAATGTAATGTTTTTAATCTTATAAATATATAGTTGTTTTTATTTTTTATTTAGAGAAATAATTTGGTTGAAAAGTTATATTAGGCCGTATCGTGAATCAAATAACAAAATCAAGCCAATGAATTAATACACCAGGCAGTTAATTTTATTTTTTTTGTTTTTGTTTTTGTTTTCTGGACATCAAATAGAAGATATCGATTCCAAGACAAATTATCTCATACAAAAGGTTGTCCGTTTATGTAATATTCTACTCACATTATTGAAATTATAGATGATACGCATTATTGAACTAATACAAAAGAAATCTTTTTTACGTACCATTCCTTCCAGATGTATCATTTTTTCAGAACTTATTTTTCTGAAGTATGTACGTTGCATGCCGACCCGAACGAGAAGAGAGCGAGCTCAGGGGAATCCCCTAATTTTTTTACTAACGCCGAACAGGGTTGCCGGAGAAAACAAACGCGCCAAATGGCAGAATTAAAAAAAAGCTAAATGTAGCCAACCAGGCATCTTAAAGATTTAACTTATGAAAATTTTAAACAAAAAAAAAAAAGGCTGATAATTAGCCAAAAATAAAGGACAGTGACTGATTAAACTGAAACAGGAAGTGACATATTATCTATATTTTAGTTTTCTCATTGGCTAAAGTTAAAAAAGAACCGTTCGCTTTCAAATAATGGAAATGACGTATGATGGGTGACACTGAATATAATTGGCTGAAATTTAAAGATACATTTTTTATTATTTTATAATATTGCTTTACTTTCTTTTTTTTTTTTTTTTTTTTTTTTTTTTAATAAAGAAAGTTTCTAGAAGGAATGGAGCAATCTGGAAAGTTTGGGCTTGAAAAAAAGAACAAGAATTTCATAGATTTTGAGAACAATGAAAATGAATTAAAGATACATTGATATTTAAAATATCATTTTGAATAAAGCCACATAAACAAAAACAAAATGATTTCTTTTTCTCAAGAACTGGAAATAAACATCGTATAATTTTAAAATGACAAAAAATAATGATATGAAGTGGGGGAAACACCACACGGTATGATACTGGACATAAATTATATTAATTACATGTTGCACCTAAATCGATTAGTACACATTTTTACTGGGGGTATCCGTTGTATTGAAATAAAAGTATACCGAAAGTATGATTTTTTTAATATTATTATTTAAGATTATTACAAAATAAATTGTGATATTTTGTGAATAATTTTCTAAAGTACGATTTAACATCTTTACTATTAAAATTACTATTTATTATTCAATGCATTGAGTGAGATTTGAAGTAAAAAAAAAATAATAATAAAATGTTAAGTGTGTTAAATTTTACTTAAAAATTAAAAAAATAAATTAAATATATTCATTTAATTATTAAGAAATTACATTAAATATAAATATTGTTTCATACATGCTTAATTTTGTTTTAAATTTCTCTTAATCTATTTAACGATACAAAAAAAAAAAAAAAAAAAAAACGTTTTTAATGCTATTTAAATCCTTAATTAATGTACTAAAAGGAAAATATCACCGTTTATTACCATTTTCTCGAAAAATGAGTTAATTGGAACTTTTAAATTGGAAAATACATAAATCATTAGAAGGAAGCGATTTTAATCGGCTTGTACAAAAATTAAACAATAATAATAATAATAATTTTAAGTAAATTAAAAATATGCATTTTTTTCAAAGTTTTAAATCTAATGCATCCTAAGATAACAGCATGAGGCTTTTATAAGACCCATTAAAAAGGATATTTCTGAGTTGTTATTATCATCAAATTAAATTCTGATTGGAAATTCTGTCACTATTAATTTTTTCAGCAACCACGTATTATTAAGTTTAATTATGCATTAATTTACAACGAAATATTTTTTTGAAAATAAGAGTAAAAAAAAAAAAAAAAAAAAAAAATAATAATAATAATAATAATAATAATTACATCCTTTAGTAGGATAAAAAAATGAATAAAATAAATAAAATTAAATAAATCTCCAACTGAACTAAAATCCAGTATGTACAAAATTCTCTTCTATATTATTCTGCATAACAGCGCCACTTACTTTTTATCATGCACAAATGTTTAATTACAACTTTTATCTAAACATCCTAGGTAGCTTTTGGTGCAGTTTTAATGAAAAGGTACTCAGACGTAGCCATGAGGAAAAATCTGAGAAGGTGAGTAGAAGCTCCACATGTCAGGCGATATTCACCCAAATTGAATGAATAGTATTTAATAAAGGTCCTTTCATATACTAAGTTTTGTGTTATTATATGCAATAAAATCTGAGATATTGCTTTTTGTTTTAATTGCAGATCAGCAGTGCCACATGTCAACGAATGTGCATCAAAATTAAGTCAGCATAGTGATTTACAATAAAATACTTTAAATAATACCTTAAATATGCCAGGTTTTGTGCAATTATAAACAGCAGAATATGAGATCTTTCGATTCAAGGAGTAAACTGCAGCATAGCAGCACCAGCCATTAGCCAATATACACATAAGTTGAGTCAGCATAATGTTTCATAATGGCCCTCTCATATATTAAGTTTTCTGCAATTTTATACTGTAGAATCTGAGATATGTCCTTCCCATTTCGGGGAAATTCGCAGTATACCATGCAATTGCATTCGCAGTAGTATGCAATGGAATTGAATCAGCAGAATGTTCCCTCTTACATGCAAAGATTTGTTCGATTACACTTAATAGAACCTGAAATATAACTTTCCATGAAGTGGAAGAAATTGTATTAGTGAAGCACCACCTTTTGAGCGATTTGCACCAAAAGTAATATGACATTAAATTTTGTAAAGGTGCAACTACGCACACTGTTAAAAATGGTTTCTCAAAAATGAGCAAAATTGCCTCAAAATAGTTCAAAACAGTATGTACATAAATTTGAAAACTCATGTACTCATTTTTGAGTACATTGACATGCTCAAAAGTGGGGATATTGGGATTCTTAGTGGTCAATCCCATTTTTGATCATGTCAATATACTAAAAAATGAGTACATGGGATTTTCAAATTTAAGTACATATCGTTTCGGAGCTATTTTGAGACAATTTTGCTCATTTTTGAGAAAACATTTTTAACAGTGTATAAATTTATATTAAAATCTGTGCAGTTGCCGTAAAATATTTGTCGCACACACACACACACACACACATACGGATAGATATTTTCTAAAAATGATTAAATCGTGTTCTGGACCCTTCAAAACATGAAATGTATAAAAAACCGGAAGTGGAAAACTTTTACTAATCCAGTACTTTCTTCTATTTATTTTAGAAGAAATTAAAAATAAGAACAGAATAAAAAAATGTAAGAAAACTAAATAAAGTTCACCAGCAGGCGTTTTACACTATAATAGGCTAAAATATGACATTTTATTTTATTTCAATATAACAATTCGCTGCGACATTTTATTTATTTATTTTTTCTTTCATGTAATTGAATTTTTAGATTATTATCACGTTAAAATATTTGAATAGGTTGACAATTTGATTTCTTTTATTATTAGGTTTTAGTAATATTAGAACTAGGATAAAAATAATGCGGCTCGCATGGGTTATTAACATTTTCCAAATATATATACACGTTCCCTTGATTAATGTTCAATGTATTTTGCATACATAATAACACAATGCACAGACAAACGGACAAAATGACAGATAGCTAGAATAGATGAATTTATAACCACTCTTAAATGTTGTTGGAAAATATTAAAAATGTTTACACAAAAGTAAATGAATTCAAGCAGTTTAATATTCTAGCCTTTAATGTATCTAAACATTTTACTGTGACCTTGTGAATCTT
This sequence comes from Salticus scenicus, assembly GCA_963930645.1. Taxonomy (NCBI): domain Eukaryota; kingdom Metazoa; phylum Arthropoda; class Arachnida; order Araneae; family Salticidae; genus Salticus; species Salticus scenicus. The sequence continues at coordinate 144,289,104 of OZ005651.1, forward strand.
AACTCTACACACTTTCATATTCTTTAAAAAAATTTTATTAGTATATAAATGATAAATATCAATTTTATTGTCATTTGTGCAGTACAAAATTATTTAAAAATGATTTAGAAAAATTCCTCTCATAGAACGAAATCCTTTTGAGTGTTCCTATAATAACCAGTAGACCGCATAAATTTGAAATAATGAATTTGCAATAAGGAACTTGAAGAAAATACGTCATTTTGAAGAAATTCTGAAAATATTTACGGGCTTTAGACAACGGGCAGCCGTACATATAAATGGAGTCATACGGAACGACAGACAAATAGATGGGCAAGCGGACCGACCGATGGACAGTAAAACCAACATATAGATTAATTGAAATCATAATCGCTCTTAAAAATTTTTAGAAAGTGTAACAAATGCTTAATAGAAACGAAAATGCAGTTACACCAATTTCCAGTTAATCCTTAATTCATTTGAATATTTAAACCAATTAATCCTTAATGCATCTGAATATATCCTTAATGCAACTGAGTCCCTGTAGATGTTACGTATATTCTAAGGAAAGCAATTTTTGGTGGATATTAATAATGCATTTCAATTCCATTTCGATTTATGCAAAATTTAGTTATTAAAATAAGATTCACAGAAATACCTCTCAATGCTGGAGAATTCTTTGAAATGCCACACAAACCAGTGGCATCCCATTCGCAATAGGAAGCACCGGATAGAGAATTGAAATACATACTTCAAAAATTTTCGTGAATATTTACGGGAGTTACAGAACGGACAAACTGACAAACCGAAGTCATAAATATTTTTCAACTTTCTTGGAAAGTGTTAAAAATAAAAATTGGGGGAAATAAGTCCTTTGATTGTATGTTCAGAGTTCATTATACAAACATTATCCAAAGTATTAAACATAGCACAGCAAATATTACTTACAAAAGCTTTCTTAAAATTATCTCTCTAATGCATTGTTCTTAATTTAGATATTGTGTACACTTATATCAGTACACAATCTACCAATAAGTATTTCAACATTTTCGAGTTTAGACGTTTTGTCAAATACCTAGAAATATTATTTAAAAATTATCTTGATACTATGGAAGTGAAAAAACAAAACAAAAATAAAATTTTTTTTGATTACTTTGTACAAAGTAGTGCATGAAATGCGTTTTTGTTGTAGCATCTGGTCATGAGAATTATTCTAGTTATCTGTATAAATTTTTATGAGGCTACCACATATGTTCATGGAGATATAACGGTTTCTTTAAAAATCTGAAAAACAAAATATCTCTTTTTTAATTATAACACTTAAAGTATTAGACCCTGTGCAAAGTCATTAAAAAAAAAAAAAAAAAAAACTTAGCGAACTACATTAGATACAGAATACTACAATCATAATGAAAAATGTTACATATCTTACGAAATATGGGCAGTTTTACTAAATACTTTTTAACCACGCATGAGCAAACTTTAAAAAATTTCATCTGCATAATTTAATAGCAAAAAGTATTGAGCTATTTGTATGAAAACCTCAATCAAATAGCGTGTAAATTCAAAAAGTTATGAGAGATAGAATAAACCAAATTTCAGTTCCTCTCGAAAACAGAGGAAAATGTTAGGGGGGTTTATCAATATATATTTACAAAATATGAACATTGTATTAACATTGGGCATTGATTGAATCAAAATAAAAATGTGAGTACAGTCGGCAGCAAAATTATTGAATCACACATCCACACTTTTCATATATGTTTCCTTTAGTTTGATCGCTAATTTTTATCATCAATATACTTTTTTTATAAACAGCATAAGACTAAGATCATGACTCAACAAATATTTACTTAATAAAACAGTATTAGGTGCCCATCTTTTAAGTAGGAATTATTACTAGTTCTTCAATAATTTTGCTGCCGACTGTAAAACCCCTTATAGAATTGTTTTTATTTTGAGAGGAACTGAAATTTTGTTTACTCTGTCATAATTATGGAATTTACATGATATTTGTCTGGGACTTTCTAGTAAGTAGTTGAATATTTTTGGCTATTAAATTATGTAAATGGATTTTGTTTGAAGCTTGCGCATGCGTAGTTAAAAATTATTTAGTAAAAGTGTTTATATTTCTTAAGATATTTAATCTTTTTGCATTCTGATTACAGTATGGTGTGTCTAATGTAGCACGCAAAGTTTCTAAAAATGGCTTTGCATTATGTTTAATGCCCTATGTGTTATAATTTAAAAGGTGGAAATTTTTTTGTAATATTTCAAAGAAACCGTTATATCGCAATGAATATCTGCGGTAACTCCACAAAAATTTATACAAATAATACTGCTCTGCGTGAAAATCGGCTTTAATACCATTTTTGCAAATTATTATGTAAAATGACCTCCTGAATCCGAATATGACAATTATTTTGCCCTATCACACACCGTTTTTTAGGGACGGCCCCTATTTATATCACTTTTCGGTAATTTTATTGCTATAAATTTGATTTTTAGGGAAGTGGGGAAGGATTATTTTAACTGTTAAATATATTCTGAGGGGCTACAGAGTTGGAAAATTCTAAAACATGAACATTTGTGGCAAGGGGAAAATTTCGGGAAGGTTGGGGATTTGCCACTGAAATTATGTATTACATTTCTTATATTTATTAATCTATTATTAATGTTATTTATAAAACATTATATATTTATTTGTTTTTTAATGTTGAATTAATTCTTTTTCGATCTCCAAATCAAATTCATGGCCATAAAATTACTGAACAGTGATAAAAATTGGGGGAAGAGGTGGTGTCCTGAGAAAAGGATGGGTGACTGGGCAAAATGTGAGTCATATTCCGATTCAGGAGGTCATTTTACATAAGAATCAGCAAGAATGATATCAGGGCTCGAATATATATATATATATATATATATATATTTTTTTTTTTTCAGCGCAGTGCAATTAGAAGGATCCTCATAATCACATGCTACAGCTAAAACGCATTTCAACCACTACCTCTTACAAATTAATATTTGTCAAGTCTCTTTAAAAATTTTAACCCTTATTAATTATTGACAATATTTCCAAACTGATCTCGAAAACTGCGAAATCAGCTTCTACAAGCCATGCCGTTTAAGTTCCTTTTACCTGGTTGCATTGCTTGCTAATGCTTACGTATTTTATTGAATTATCGACATCCACTGCCGTTCTTACGCATGCACAATCACTTACCTTTAATTAACGGTTCTTTATATCTGAATATCAATTCATCAATACGACTTTATCAATATTAACTGTTTTTGCTTTTTAAATTAACATGCTGTTTTTACCTTTTCTCAAAATTGTGGAACTCAATCAGACGTCCGATATTCAGCTTTTATAGTTTTTTATACAGCTTTTCTCTTGTTAAGCTGTATAGGGGAATAAACTTCAGTGTTTATCAAAATAATTTACTTAATGCCGTGCTGTCTTGCTAGTTTTTCCAAGAGAAGTTTTTTTGTAATACATGTCGAATTTTCGTTAAGCTTACAACTTGCACACAAATACTGATCAAATGTTTGTTAAAATGTATATTTGTCTGTAAATGACTAAATACATATATTTTATTATATAATTATTCAAAAACAATGCGTTCTTTTCTTATACAATACACACACAATAAAATACTTTTTTTTACAATTACTTTGAATGACTTGAATTCAGTTTTTTATTTTATCGTTTTTAATTCCTAACGGAAGAATTTTTATTTAGAAAATAGCAATATTGTATGAACTTAGAACACAAAAGGGAATATATATTTCATCAAAACAAATAACTATAACAATATTTTCTGTTTAAAAATGTTAAGAAACTTCTTTCATATTCAAGGAAAGAGTTTTTTTTTTAGTCGCACCATTAGTCGATATTTGCTGGAAGAGGTCTCAACTTTTTAAATAGAATTCAATATGAATTTCTATGTTTAGGAAAAAATCCAGTGCTTTAAGGTCAGAAAACTCTACTTGAAAGAATAACTATATGAGTCCGTATAAGAGTGAGATAAAATATAAAAGATATTTTACCAATTCCTCTAAATTTTTAGATAAGAACGAAAATCAAAAATGAAATTCGCTTTTCATTTTTATGCTTCAGGTAAAGCCAAAACTTTTTCAAGTATATCTTAATATTATGTGTTTACCCCGAAGTGTCTCATATTTACGATTGCATGAAAAACACAGTTTAGGTTTAAGGAAATATTATTCTTCTCACGATTTTTTTCTTCGCTGATAATATTTTGCGACGTTTCAGATCTGAAGTACTTATGCCTACAGCAACATTTCATTTATCTCTACTTTTTTCTAGTTATATACGTACATTTTTAAAATATTAAGCAGACAGTAATTTAGTATTTTATAAAATATCTCAACTTAAATATTTTCTTCATGCTTTTATGAATGAAATTTTAGGAAATAAAGAAACTTGCGTAACTTGTATTATTTATCGAACCCAATTATTGATTCATTAAAAAAAATTTTTAATCAGACAAAGTATATATGAAATAATATATAAATTAAGTCTTAAGTATTTCCTATTTAAACACATAAAGGGATTAAAAATTTAGTATTATTTCCAGAAAAAATCCTTGAAAAGCGTAACACAAACTTACTAAAACCGATTTTGTTTTTTTTATCATCAATAAATTAGATAGTGCGATTTTAAAGGGACGAGAGATAGTGAAAATTGCTAAAATTGATTAAATTAAAATTATCCAGATAGTTATTTTAAAATGTATAACGTTATATAATGCTTTTATAAAATAATACCATTCTAAAGTTTCCCAAACATCATTTAAAGGCTTTTACAAAATTTTAAATTTATTTTTCTCGGGTTCCAAATTTCCGGAATAACCAGTTACTTGTAAATCTCCATACTAATTTGTTTTTATCCAATGTTTTTGAAATTTTCTATGAATTATAATCAGTGTATTTGTCACAAAACTGTGTATTCATCTTGAAATCGAGAAATTGTTATTCTTATTACGAACTCTCAAATTCAATCGCGAAAATTCATGAAATATTAAAAATTTACGCATTAATAATAATAATAATAATAATAATAGACAGTTATGTTCACTTTCATATAAGAAACGCATAATAAAAATATTGGAGATTTAAAATAATCTAGAAATCGAATGGAGTATTTTGCAGATGGACATTATTTTATATTATTTTTCTGCATATAAATGGTTTTTCCTTCTGTATAATTGGTTTTATTCCTTTAAAACAACAGTTATGTATACAAATTTTAGATTTTGAAATATTATATAATTTAAGAAGCGATAGAATGTAAAACAAAAATAATTATTTTATTTCAACCAACCTCCTATGTCCTCTTAATGTGGTACATCCATAGATATAGTAATAACACATAGATTGATCATCGAGGGAGAAAAAGTTATTCCTTTTTACTCCGAAAAAGACGCACATGTTTACCGGTTAATGGTCGTCTTTCTCCGAGTGAATACACACAGATAATTTAGAAAATAAAATATATGAATAATTTATGTACTAAAGGTGAATGAAAACTCCAGATATAGTTTCAAATTTATTTTCCTTTCCTTCTTTTTTTTTTTTTTTTTTTTTTTTTTTTTACTATTGCTACTAATTTAGATAATATTTAAAGTGAAACTCTTTTTATACACTAAAACTAGCATTCTTTACCACTACTAACTATATTTAAAACATTTTTGAAAATTCCATACTACTTACTAATATAAAATCTTAAAAAATATCAAATTTAAAAAAAAGTATTCCATTAAAAATCAAAACAGTAATTATTTCATAATGATAACAAAGCAATTGATTATAAAATTACATTTTTCATAAATTAGTCAAATGTAACTTAATTACGAAAACCTATTACCTTTCCTTTCATCCATTTATTAGTACACTTGAAAGCCGCGCAATACATCGGCATTTATTTCAGTGGTCTTCATGCACGAGTGGCAACGGCTGCGTCTATTTACCGATTTAAGTGACTGGTATTGGCTGATAAAGAAGTAAGTAAAAGTTTCGAGCTCAGCGATTGGCGTAGAAACTTTTATATACCTGCAATTACTCTCGGTGCATAAGGTCCATTGCCGAGATACAATACCGGTTAATGGCTGATGCCAAAAATATTTTTCGGTATCAAAAACCTTTGCATGATAACATTGGGATGATAGATCTATATAAATTACTATATCTATGGGTAAATTTGTCCGGTTTTCCAATTATATAAGGTAAATCTAGGACAGATTGCGCACATAGAAGATCAGCGGAAAATAGTAGAGTAGTACCAGGTAGTTGTACAACATCAATAATAGAGTACCGACTTGAATGTGCATGTTGGTTGCTTTAAGCGTCTAAGACAATACGGAGTTATTTTGTCTAGTTTTCAAAAATTTTTAAAACTCTTCCTAGGATTTTCTATAGAATGGTAGCAGTACAAAATAATTTTTAATTAAACGATTCCTCAGGGACTAGTTTATAAATGTTATTTGTGACAGGTGTTTTCGGGAAAGCTGCATCATTTACAACACTAATAAGGGCAACGATTATGGATAACAGAAAATTAGGTCAGCAAACAAGAAAACTTCAATAATTGTATTAAACAGAAAATTTTATTTCAACTTATTATGTAGTAACTAAATGTTATTTTGTAATCTTATCTGTTTTTTGTTTTTTTTTCTGATTCTTTAATATTTTTTAGTTAATAAAAAAATTTTAATTCTTTTTAAATTTACTTTATTTCTTTATTTCTTTTATTATTATTATTTATATTATTAATATTATTAATATTATTATTATTATTATTATGGAATTTAAATATCTAATCCTAATACAAAAAATATTTGTTTATAAAAACCTTCCAACAATGTCATTTAAGTGCAATTATTATTGTTAACAATTTAATTGCTGCTATAATTAAGCTTAGTCTCTCCTAACCAGTAAGTGGAGATTACGCAAAATAGCTTTCTTGCTTTTATTACAGCTATTGCTTTAATTTATAGCTTAACAACCAAACAGTAATGGAAATGCATAAAATACGAATTAATTCAAAATTATTTAGCATTAGTTTAGCAAAAAAATAATATCTGGATTTTTTTATAATATTCTATTGAATTGTGTGTAAACTCTCCTAGATTTAATAGTACAGTCGGTAACAAAAGTATCCGAACACTAGCAAAAATTCCTATGTATATAAAAAAAAGTATTAACTCGACTACTTTAAAAAAATAATTTTTGCTAGTAATCGGATATTTTTGTTACCGACTGTATAAATTAGCTGTACTACTATAAATTGGCTCGAGTCTTTTTTAATTATTATTTTTTTTTTCTTTGTTTAACAGAATAGGAAAAATTAATTATTTTATAAATGATTTTTGCTATCATCTTCTTTATTTCTTTCATATTAAATCTAAAAAATTCCACTTTTTTATCGTCATTACACAATACAGTATAATCTTTAAAAATCGTTGTATTTAAGCGATAGTGTTTATAGTAATTTACATAACATGTAAGTATTTAAATATGTTTAAAGTAGTTCATTTCTAAAGTTTTAAATTGATTTAAATATTAAGAAAACGAAACACATTAAAGTACTAACACAATCGCATACACAAACTTTACGAAAAAAAAAAAAAAAAATACTGAATTTTTTTTTATTGTACAGCATTCTAGATCTTCCTTCCAATAAATTCGATTTATTTCACCTTAATAGCTTCAGAGATTCTCCTGTCTGGAAAAAGTAGTCGTAACCTTGTAAGATCGAAGACTACACAAGGTCTCACGCTGCATTCAACCTAAATTAAAAAAAATATATATTTTTTAAAATATGTCGACAAATTACGAATTTTGTGATCATTTTATCTGACATGTCGATAACCGATGCCGAGGCTATAAACTAGGATGTTATCATCACGTAGCAAAGTTTGCGAAATTTAAAAGATTATCATAAATGACTTTCCATTATCTGAGTAGAGGGAAAATTCCAGTTGCCATTAATTTGTCGTTAGCATTTTCTAAATGCAACGGCCATTTTTTAAATCGTTGTTCGTTCACTTTATTGTTGATTCCTGTGCGTAATTAATTGCATATTTTGATATAAATGCTTCAGTATTCAATAGTTTCATTAATTTCTTTTTATCATTTATTTCTTCTTGTAAGGAATTAGCGTGAAAATTGAACAACATATTGATATATTGATCAAATTATAATTGCATTGGCATATAAGATATTATGAAATTTCATCGCAATTATTTAATATTAAAAAGTAACTCCATTAAAATAAAATAAGGCAAAGTTTAATCTTAGAAGATTAAAAACTAAAACTAAGAGCGTTTGCATGTTTGGCTTTCTTTTTCTTCAAAATTACAGACGAGTTTTGTTTATGTGTACTATTACAATTACTATATACATCGAGAAAGAATATATATTTGTTAAAATTATTAATAATGTATTGCAGAAATGCACTATATTGTAATATGTACCAATTTTTAACCTCCCGCGTACGGGGAGATTATTTTGTATTTGCTGTTTTTACATACGCAGGTTGCAAATAGTCTTATTTTTTTATACCACTATTTTTGAATGAAAACATGTTTCAATAGTTTTCAGGATTTATAAATATCAAACACTGCGTTTTACAATTAGTGGTGGAAATGTAATTTAGTGGGATAATAATTTTCAATAATTTAGCTGTTAAAAAAAGTATTTTAGAAATTGTGGTGTAAATGAAATTTAATGTAAAAAGTTCTTTTGAACATCGAAATTACGGGCACTGTACGCGGAGGGTTAATACAAACAATCTATTTCTTATCTAATTATTATGGATAGTTTTATTAAACACCGTTATTGTTATGCATTGTAACAAAAACAATTTATCTAAAAAATTAAAGATATCATTCCAGAATATATCATGCATATATTAAAATTACTATTTAAAACAGATTTATAAATTTTCAAACTAAAACTAATTATTGGAAAATTGTTAATAAATCAAAAAAAGATGCACAGAACAAATTCAAATTAAACATTGAGTACAAAACGTATAGTCGGCAGCAAAACTATTGAAGCACACATCCGCACTTTTCATATATATATATATATTAGTTTGATCGCTAATTTTTATCATCAATTTACTTTTTTATAAACAGTAAAACATGACATACATATAGTGCAGTGTAACATGACAGTATAACATAAACAGTATCAACTAAGATCATGATTAACAAAATATTTATTCAACAAAACATTATTAGGTGTCCATGTTTTATGTAGGAATTATTGCTAGTGCTTCAATAATTTTGCTGCCGACTGTAAATCTCTCATTATATCTGTTAGTTTTAACATCGCTTTCCTTTGGCTTTAATACCTTGCGTGTTAAAGTTAAAAAAGTGATTTTTTTTTTTTCAAAATTTTAAAGAAACCGCTACATTTCCATGAATATATGTGTAGCCATATGAAAATTTATACAGAGAATAAGAAGGGGGAGAATAGGAATCACATATTATAGCCAGATTGTATTTCAAGTATTACTTTTTACAGGTGATCCCAAACGTTCTAATTTTTATTTAGCCTTTTACTGGTCCCCTTTTTATTTTCGGGGTAAAACTTTCACTGAAATATATGAAGTGTAAACATGTTATTCATGCTTCTGAAGTCTCAAGATGTTTTGTTAAGTACTTTTTGAGATATTTGAAATAATCTATTTAAAAAAACTTTTAAAACCCAAATTCTTAATATAGCGTATCACATAAATCTTTCTGAAGTTAGAATAAAATTTAATTTGCAAAAAAAAATGTACCTTTTTTGTTAATTAACTAAAATTGAGGAAATTTGAACTGTGTTAAGGAAAAAGAAATTATTTCTTAAAATTCACAACCGATGTCAGCACCACATGGTTGCCTATAATTTTTGTGATTACATTTTCTGATTGAGGGCCAATATCTGCAATTTAATTATTCGTTTGAGGCACCTTTTTATTATCATTTTAGTTTATTATTTCTTTTATATTATAACTTAATATTTTACTGATTTGGTTAAAGATTATATGTTTTTCCTAATCATTTTTATTTTGTATTGTTAATTGTTTCATTGACATTTTAGTGAATAATCCGCCCAATAGAGGGCGCTTGTATTCCACAAAAAACCATTTTTTGCTAAATAAAAAAGCTTGTATTTACCTTAAAATGGAGGCGCATGTTTTATAAGGTTGAGATTCACCAACATACCGTAGTGAATGACAGTAAGTACATAAGAATTAGGGGAAAAAGTCTGAAATCAAAAGTGTCCGATCATTTATGGCAAGGTAGTGTATTTAAATATTTAGACAGAAGTACTACAAATGCAATACTAAGACACAAATGTAAGATGTGGTTAAGTATATTTTTATACTACTTTTTACAACAAGAATTTTTGTTAAGTTTTATTTTTATTTATTTATTTATTTATTTATTTTAATTTTGTGACTCTCTGATGAAGCTGCTAAAAAATATAGCTGCTAAAATTTTAAAGTGTGAGACTAATGCTGAAGATAAAGCTGAGATAAGATAAGTCTGTAATTTCAAGTCGATCAAGATTATTGCCAAACTAACAGGCTACGCCCGCTTCACTGGTCACTATTTTTAAATGAATCATTATAATTAATGAATTCTCAAAATTGCATTAATTTTTATCATGTGAAAAAAAAAATTATCGGGAAAAATGTCGTACCGGATCCCCACTGCCTTCGGCAGCGTAGAACCGTGCGCGATGCGCACGCAAGAATGCATATATATGAGCTCTGCGCGCGCGTATTCCTTCACTACCCTTATGATTTCTCAAAATTCCATGTTATTACTCATAAACTTTTATTCTTAAGAAAATGAATTTTTAAAAAAATCATTTCTGATTTGGTAAAAACTCACACCGGGTCCCCTCTGCCTTCGGCAGCATAAACCCGAGCGCGCGCAGTGCGCACGAATTCATATATACGCTCGCTGCGCGCGCGTATTCCCTAACCACTCTTCCTGTCCCTCCTTAATTTTACATTTTCGAAAATATCCTCATTCAAATCGTAGGTGTCCAAAACCTATATATACAAATTTTAAACGGTCTAACTCAAATTCTAATTTTTTGTCCCTCTTCAGGACACCTTAAAGCATATAAATCAGGTGAAATCTCGAATAATTGCGATTAGCGCTCTCTATTGGATAAATTTAATGTAGGTTATTCGATAATATAAAAGTACTTTAAAATATCTTTCGAATGATGTATTAAAAATAATTTAATCATATTTAGAATTTGAAATATTGAAATTTTAAAATATTACAGCGCTATCTCGCGGTAGAAATTTCTGTAATCTACTGTTCAATTCCAAATCAACAAAGCTTTAAAATGATGTATTACTTATGAAATTATTTTAATTAGTAGCTGAGATACAAAAGAAAACCTAATCAGGACACCTTAAAACATGTAAATCAGGTGGAATCTCGAATTCCATTCCCTACGGTAATCGGTTAATGTAAGTAAAAAGAAAAAGAAAACATTTTATGCCACCAAAACCTATATATACCAATTTTGAACGGTCTAACTCAATTTCTAATTTTTTAACTCCCTGCCTCCGTTCTTGCCCCCCCCCCCAATAATTTTGCACTTTCGAAAATATCCTCATTCGACTCGTAGCCCCCCCCCCAAACCTATTTAGACAAATTTTGAACGGTCTAACTCGATTTGAGATTTTTGACCCCCTTCACGACACTTTAAAACATGTAGATCAGGTGAAATCTCGAATTTCATTAACTACGGTAGTCCGCAAATGGAAGTACAAAGAAAAAGAAATATTTTTACCTTAACCGTATCCTTTGCTACAGAAACTTGCATCCTCTTTCGAGATACATATTACGCTTGTTAGAATTAAATTAAATTTGCAATTAAAATGTAAATTATTTGTTTATTGACTGAAATCGATGAAATTTGAATTGCAAGTTGGTGTTTAGCTGAGATAGAAAAGAAAACATAATCAGGAGACCTCAAAATGTGTAAATCGGGTGAAATCTCCAATTAAATGTATTAAAATGTATTAAAAATAATTTAATCGTAATTAGAATTTGAAATATTGCAATTTTAAAATATTACAGCGCCATCTGGCGGTAGAAATTTCTGTAATCTACTGTTCAATTCCAAATCAACAAATCTTTCAAATGATGTATTACTTATAAAATTATTTTAATTAGTAGCTGAGATACAAAAGAAAACCTCATCAGGACACCTTAAAACGTGTAAATAACGTGGAATTTCGAATCCCATTAAATACGGTTGTCGGTTAATGGAAGGCGACAAAAATTTGCGGCGTCTACTCTTGAAATTCAGTTCAAATAAGTTTTAAATAACATATTACTTTTGAAATTTTGCTAATTAGAAGCTGAGATACAAAATGATATAAACAGTGTTATTAAACGACTTATGTCTGATTTTTTCGTGTTTTTCTCCGAAACTTGCGCAATTTCGTGCTAAATACTGTTAAAAATCCATAGTATGAAATGTGAACGGTGTATCAGAATTCGAAACTCTGCAAAATATAAAAGAATAAAGGCGTTCTGGTTTCCATCGTTTTCTCCGAAACAACCGTTCCTTTTCTACATCTTTGCCCACCCCCCTCCCTTTCCGTCCGTTCTAATAATTTTACATATCCGCAATCAATTTATTTTGCCTTAAAACCTAATAATAACAATTTCAAACTCTGTAACTCTTTTATTTTTTATTATTTTTTTTTTGCCACTTCGCCCTCCCCCCCCCAAAGCCCTTCCTAATAATTCTACACTTTCAAAAATATTCAGAATCGAATTATTGGGCGTTAAAACCAAATATTACGAAATTTCAACGGCATTTCTCAATTTAAAATACTGCAAAATATAAAACTAAACTTAATCTTACCTTGTGGTTTGGTCACATGAGTCGTGATAAATATAATTCCTAATAAATACTAATATTTTTATTTATTCACATATTTTTATGAAAATTCAACAGTAGCTTTGTAATATGCTGTCTAGGCCGAATATTAATTCAAATGTAACATTAATGAAAATTTGAAAAAGTTTGAAAATTGCAATTTCCCCCCCCCCCACTATAAAACAAGTGACATCTTAATCGGTTACAACTATTTCCTTTTTCATGGCAGACGATCGTCTGGCATTTGAAATGAAGTTGCCACAAAAAATTCATAATTTAGTTAATTAAAAAAAATCTAATTGTCGTACTGATAAGCCGCTTGCACGCTTAGATTCAGAAAATGTTTCTCTTTCATTTGGTATCGAAATCGTGACGATCGGACTAATGTTTCTAATTTATTTTCCACTTTTTCTCCATTTAACTCCGTTAAAAACTCTTTTTTTATGCAATCGCGGCGAATTCTCAGTCATTGAAATTGCTTTTTGATTAGATATGAGTGGACATTTTAACTAATATCTCCACAACTAATTAAAGTTTTTAAATTCTGTTTTCAGGAGGACCTCGGAAAGACTCCAGAGCATCCGTATGTCAATTCTTGTACTTCTGCGTTCAATAGGGGCTGAACGTATAGAAGAACAGACAGACACACAAACCTTTACTTTTATTATTATAGATTAATTTCAGCAAGTAAAATGTGTTCTTTTTGAAAATAGTTTCTAACAGCGTGTGACAAGTACTGTAAAAAAAAAAAAAAAAAAAAAAAAAAAAATCATGTAAGATTACGGGCCGCAGAGATTCCAGACAAAGCCCGTAAAAAAAAAAAAAAATAGACCGTATGTTAAATATATAATGACCTTAAATTATGTTACATGCCTGTAAAAAACATTATGTCTGCATATTTTTTTTTCTTTTTTTGGGATTTCAATAGAATATGTACTGCCGGGCTTTCCCCGTAATTTTACGGGATTTTTTTTTAACAGTGTACTTCTAGTTACCTGTAAAAAACTGCCACAGATGACGTAATACTGGTAAAAATAAACATTTGAACTTTTTTCGAAAAAAAAAAATCATTTACATTTAGATAATGACACTGATTTAAAAAAAAAAAAAAAATGTGAAAATAGATTATACAATATATTTTAATTTTATAATTCAAGATTCAATGTAAAAACACCAGACAAATCTAGATTTAACTATAACTTAATACACAAATAAGTACATAATACGTTAAAAATAATACCAGCAATAGAAAGGATCGGGAAAAACAGTTAACAAATTGCAAACCAGGAATTCTCATTTGACCTAAAATATATGTAGAATGAAGTGGAGTAATCGTAACAGCAGGATAAGTCAAACCTCTGCTTATAATTGAAATACTAAGTTGAATTTGGATCTAATATCATACCTGTTTAATTCAATCTCTCTTTGTTATACTTGGCTTTAGGAAACCAAACCAAATAAGAAACAGTGATAAGTTGAAAAGTTAAAAAATATTACTTACATTTCCCTGAGTAACCATTACAAAATTCAAATTTTTGCCATTATTGTCCTTGTAAAGAAATTTCATAGTTTTTGGTAAGAAAGCAAAGCTTTTTATGTATACTTTGCATATAACTTTGGATTCTTTCTATTTCTTAAGCTTTATGGTTTTTCACCCGTGGTTACAGTTACACCAGAAATTTCGTATATCAGCTAAGTGTAATCTGTGTGTTTACAATTTCCCATGCAGCTTAACTGCATCATTTATAACATTTTACTTAACTTTTTCAGTTCTGATTTTAAATTTCGTATGAAAGCAAAAAGCCTAATCTTTTTTAGGTATTGTTGGGATATTAAAAAATTTAATATTGAAATACTAATTTCAGACGTACAGCAAACTTCGCAACTCTTTTACGAGTTCAGATGTTTTAAAAATTCAAAATGCCATATATTTATGAAGGTTTTGTCTATGTGAAAAACTCGACGTATATATCTCTTAGTGTACTCTTAACTCTTAATGTGCGTATATTAGGCCAAAGCTACACTCGCGTCATTCCATAGGCAAGTAGAAGAACGAAACGCAAAATTTGCATGTATGTACTGCATAAAAACAAAGACATTGCAATTTATTTAAATTTTGTTAAGTTATTTCTGTTTATTCTGCAGAGTAATAGAAAATTACGATTGATAATTCTGATTTTACAAATTTTGTCGGGTAAATGCGGGGAAAAAAAAGATATTCTGAATTTTTATTGATTTTATCATACGCATACTGGAATTTAATTAAAATGATATAAATTTTTATTAAATAATTTTGCATGTTTTCTGTTAAACAGCAAAAATATTATGATTAAATATTATGTCTGAGAAACTACTATCAAACCAGATGTAAAGTCATAAAAATTTAATGAACCGTAATAATGCAGTTCTCCCTTTCTTCCCATTTAAGGTGATTTTGGCCTAAGAAATAGACACTGGTTTATATTTTTGTAAATGTTTAGTTGTTTTGTGAAACATTAAATAACAGATACATATTAGAAATTCTGACTGCCGTATTTCTGAATAATCATACTAAATTGGATAATTAAAGCTGCAAAATTGTTATTTCATGCTTTTCCGGTATGTATGCTTCCTGTATGTAGCAAAAATTCAGTTTTTTCAGTTTTTTTATCTTATTAGGTTAAATATTTTAAATACGCTGTTTCAATCTTTTCTTCTTCATCTCCATTTTTTTTTTCTTTCTCTCTCTCTTTATACAAAATCATTAAAAATATATAGAAAGAATTTTAAAAATGCAAACAAGATATATTAAAAAAGAGTGAATCGATATGCAAAAATAAGTCTAAAGCAATTATAAAAAATATACCTTTAAAGGAAATAAGAATTTTTCTAATAAAACAAATTACCTTATAAGGTATAAGATATAATAAAAGCCAAGAAAGTATATATTTACAAGATGTACAAGATTTTCCCTAAAGTTTGTTGACACCCTTTTAATTGCTGTGCGGCTGCAACTAGATTCATAAAAGTGTGGTCAATGAGTATAGTGAATTTTTGCTTACTGCGTCACTTTAAACTGGTCGAGTTAGCCTTCCTGTCTCGATAACCGTACGAGATAGCGGAAGAAAGAATTAACACAATTGTAGAGCACCATCGATTTAGAGGACCCCTTGTAGACATAAATACTGAAAACAAATTGCTTAACCCTTTTATTTCCCGTGATGCCAATTGGAATCATAATATTCCACATTTTCTTTCTTACCATCTAATACTCCCGCTGATTCAAAATGAACAATATTAAAATCTATATGCATTTTCCCACAGAGATCAAGGAACGCGGTAGCGTTCCGCCCCGCCAAGCTAAAACAAACAACCGCCAAACTAAAACAAACATTAAGAGAAATACAAATGAAATTTACAAAGTAGGAAATTCAATGTTGAACGCTACAAGTGTATATTATGTCGACATAGCATCTCGGACTTTTCGACTACTTGTGTCTCAGCTCCCTGATCCCTAAGACCTATGATTTTTTGCACAGACCTTAAGCATACCCTTAAGGCAAAACATACAAATTTGCATGTCGCTCCGAATTAAGGGGCCTGAGTTATATAACTTTGAAAACCCGAAATTTCCCTGTTACTTTCTTCTTCTTCTGCTTCTTGTAATTGTTAAGACAAAAACTTTTGACGGCGATTGAGCCTAGAGTTCTGCAGCTAATGAGCTGAAAATGTGCATGGACATTCCTTCTGACCTGTACCAGTGCCTTTTGCAATCAAAATTTTTTTTGGTTGGGTTACTGCTGCCTGCGGCAGCGTTACCAGTACACATTTTGCAATCGCTTTTTAACTAACTTCCCGACTAGCTAGAGATTTGAAACTTTCAGGATAGCTCATAACACGGTGACAATACATTTTTTAACACTTTTAGAGCGTGTTCAGTAGAGCGCCCGCGATGGATCAATGCGACCGGGCGGTGACGTCACTGATCCTGGACCGGTCTTGGATCGGGCCAGGAATCTACTGAACGCTTTGGAACAATTTTGACGTGATAGGAGCAGCGCCATCTATCTAATTTGACCTTTATTAGCAGGTTATTTATTGTATTTCTGTTGTTTATTTTGTCTGGACTTTTAATACGTAATTCCATAAAATGCTAAACTATATTACGTTTTTTCTTAAAAAAAAAAAAAAAAAGAAAGAAAGAAAGATCTTTTATGTAATAACAGTTTTACTTCTTTCTTATTAATGTAGAATTCTGTACTCTGCTAACAAAAAATAAGAAGCTATTAATTGATTGTACTGACAAATTACTAATATACATTACTTTGGTTATGTTTTTTCTAAATTCACGTATAAATTTTAATCATGAAAATGTTAAGAATGTTACGTTACATTTATTTTTAAAGGAGCAGAGTAGATTTATCTTAAAGGAGCACTTAAAACACCTTTCTTTCTCTTCGAATTTTATTATGAACAGAAATGTACAACAAAAACGTTTTTAAAAAAAATAAGTTATATAAAATATGAAATATGCTGTTCAGTTAATATAATGGATTTATATAAAAAATAATCTTATTTTCTTCTTCGATTTATTAATCATTATAAAGAGCTTTTTTCTCTTATTACCGACTGAATATTAAAATAAACTAGCAATGTAAACAACACTGCATAATTTTATAGCTACTTTTTTTACAGTCTGTTTTGTTTATTAAATTTAATAATTGACATCTTAAACTTATTTTTACCTAAATTAAAAATATGTGGAAGGATTTTAATTTATTTACTTATAGTTAACTTATTGTTTAAAAGGTAAAAAATACAATCGTTTAGAAACTTTTCTAATTGTAAACAAAAAACAATCGCATGAATGAAAAGCTTTGTCTGAAAAAAAAAAGAAATATAATTTTTCCCAGCTTATTTTTATATATTAAATTAACAAAATATGATAGCGTCCGAATTAAAAATATATATATTTTTTTGTTTCAATTAAAATTGTGTAAATTTTTGTTTTAATTTTATGTTTGAATGTTACGTTCATCAATAAAAAAAATTACGTATCGAAAATCGTTATTACGTAAAAAATCTTTTTTACACAATAAATAAATAAACATAATATAGTTTAGCATTTTATGGAATTACTTACCTTATTTTCTACAGCACAAACAATGCATATAAATAGGTACATCTGTATTAATCCTCAGCTAATCAAACAAATAAACAATCTTTGTCAAAAACAGATGTTCATTGTTCAGGTTTTCACTGCGTAATGTCAATCAGAGCCTGATTTTCAACCTATTGCGCATTTGATCCATCACGTGACCCAATGGATCAAGAAATTTTTCTGGGCTTTCTGATCCACGACCGGTCGAGATCGGTCCATTCTACTGAACGATGTGACTCTGGATCGGTCGACACCACTGAACGCTTTGGCTCGGAATCTTTCGACCGGTCGTGGATCGGGCACTCTACTGAACACGCCCTTAGTCAACTGTCTCAGGTACCTACTGCCTTCGGCAGCGTTTATATGATTCGACAGAAAATTTATTTAACTGATTTCCCGACTAGCTAGACATTTGAAATTTTCAGACTAGTTCAGAACGCGGAGAAAATGCATTTTTTTTATTACTTTTAGCCAATTGCTTCGGGTTCCTGCTGCCATCGGCAGCGTTGCAAGCTCAAAGCTTGCAATCGATTTTTAACTAACTTCCCGACTAGCTAGGCATTTGAAACTTACAGGATAGATCAGAACACGGTGACAATACATTTTTTAACACATTTAGTCAACTGTTTCAGGTCCCTACTGTCTTCGGCAGCGTTTATATGATTCGACAGAAAATTTATTTAACTAACTTCCCGACTAGCTAGACATTTGAAACTTTCAGAATAGTTCAGAACACGGTAAAAATGCATTTTTTAAATACTTTTAGCCAACTGTTTCGGGTTCCTGCTGCCTTCGGCACGTTACCAGTACAAAGCTTGCAATCGGTTTTTCACTAACTTCCCGACTAGCTAGGCATTTGAAACTTTCAGGATAGCTCAGAACACGGTGACAATACATTTTTTAACACTTTTAGTCAACTGTTTCAGGTCCCTACTGCCTTCGGCAGCGTTTATATGATTCGACAGAAAATATATTTAACTAATTTCCCGACTAGCTAGACATTTGAAACTTTCAGAATAGTTCAGGACACGGTGAAAATGCATTTTTATAATACTTTTAGCCAACTGTTTCGGGTTACTGCTGCCTTCGGCAGCTTTACCCGCACGCATTTTACAATCGCATTTTACAATCCTGATTCCATCGGCAGCGTTACCAGCACAAAGCTCGCAATCGATTTTTAACTAATTTCCCGACTAGCTAGACATTTGCAACTTTCAGGATAGCTCAGAACACGGTAACAATACATTTTTACCAATTTGAAAATCATTTGAGGGCAAATGTTCTCGAATTTATAAATTTGTCCTCAAATGTCCGCAAATTAAAGCATAATTTAACTCTGTCCTCAAATGTCCTTTCAATTTGAGGACGCTGCGATGATTTGTCCTCAAATTGGGTTTAAAAAATTTGTCACCTTAGTGAAACCCAGTATCAACTTGAGTTTCATCAGAAAACGCAGCTTAAATAACAGCTGACAACATATAAATCACAGCACAAACGATACCATAGTCATAAATAAACTACAATTCAATGGTAGAGGAAAAGGAAAACTTCCACCATGGAGCGGCACATCTCACGATTTAGTGCCATAGACATGTCTTTACCGTCGCCACTGAGTTGAATAGTGACCACGGCAAAGACACATCTACCCGCAGGGGAAAAATGCATCTTAGGCAGGCAGGCGAACCTGACTGCCACTATCTAGCGATTCCGCATCCCGGGCGACAGGCCCGGGGATCAAAGTGGAAGAGTTCCCTAATTTATTTAGAAATCAAATTTTTTACAAATTTTGGATCAAACACATATTAAAACCAAAACACTAAAAAGTAAAAAAAAAAAAAAAAAAAAAAAAAAAGGCAAGCCAGCTGCCAGTGAACGATGCTAAATCTTATATTTGATGGTGGAAAAGTTTTGAATTAGAATGTTGTAGATATCTTTTAATTTATTGTAGTTGTTTGTGTTTAAAAGAACTGTTTGCATGTTTTTACGAATTGTGTGGTTTCTGTTGAATCTGAAATTAATTGGGATTAAATTGCATTTTTCAAAGAGATAATGAAAAGGGGATCCTATTTTACTGTTGTTACATTTGCATTTATCTGATGTTAATACTTTAATTTTGTGTAGAAATGTAGGGAAGCTGCCATGGCCTGAGATAAAATATGTAACTATTTTATTTGGACTGATAAAACTTTTGCTTACGTTATTAAGGACAGAAAACGTATCCCTACCCTTATCGCTGTGCCCCCATTCTCTTTGCCAATCTGTGATAATTTTATTATTAATGGATGATTTTACTAGTGAAGCTGGAAGAGGAAGAGAGATCTGTTCATCGAAGATGTTTTGTGAAATAACCTGTTTTGCAAGTGAATCTGCCATTTCGTTGCCTGCCGTTCCCACATGCGCCTTTGTCCAAGTTAGGATTATTTGCTCTTTGTATTGATCTATGCTTTCATATAGTTCTCTAATAAGTTCGTATTTTGGATATGGTTGATTTAGGATTTTAATTGTTGATTGATTATCTGTGAATATTATTGGGTTTAAATTTTTGTAGGATGAATTTATGAGCCATTTAATTGCCTGTATTACTGCCAAGAGTTCAGCCTGAAAAATTGAATTTAGGTGGTGAAGTTTAATTTGATATGTGTGAATAATATTGTTTTTGTAGTAGACTACAAAAGCGCATGAGGTCCCGCCAGGCATTTTTGATCCGTCTGTATAAATTTGTAGCTCTGAAGATGGTGGGTTCTCTACTTAGTCAAGCAAAACTTTCTATTTCGTAAAGTCTTAGCGAGAAACTCACCTCAGTGGTCGGAACGGGGCTCCTTTTATAGCCCGCCATTAATCTTGAATTTTACAGTAACTTCCGTAAAGTCCGGTTTCCATTGCTGTTGGAACTTCGAGGTTAAAAAAAACCATTAATCGCGCTTCCGACACAAAGAGCCAAATGTCTTGTCATCAGTTATAGCCCTTTTTTATCAGATTGCGAAGTTACTTCAAAGGAAAGCATGCAAAATTGACAAAGATATTTGCCTCTGGCCCCTCAATTATCTCAGCTCGGGGTTAGAGCCAGGGACTTCCAACCGGTCGAACCAAAACGTCAAAGCATTCCAACAGCTTGACCACATCAAAGTATTCTGAATACTGCCGCTTGTAACGACTTCCAACCAACCTCAGTGGAAACTACACTTAATAATCGAGTTACAGTTTGGACAATGGGTCTATCGATAAAGGTTTTTTTTTCACCAAGATCGTCAAAATAGTTGTCAAGGTGCGATAAAGTCACCAAATTCATCGCCAAGTCTATTACGTGCCCTGGTAAAGTGTGTTTTTAACGGAGAAGGATCTTTTTTAACGCGGAAACAAGCTAGAAATACGAAAAATTGACATTTTATAATGTGACTAAACCTCTTAGAAAGAAATCACATAAAAAGAACTAATACTATGTAGAAATCTGTAACACTATATTTACATCTATGCATAACACGCACGATTTTTATCGATCTATTACACAAATATATTCATTATGCATACGTATTAAATTATAAAAGCACATATATAACCTGCAAAAAGAAGTGATATCTCATAAAAAACAATGCTATTGTAAAAGTCACCCCGCCCAGCAAAAACTCTTACCTTTCTTATGCATACGTATTATATTTATAAAAGCACATACATAACCTGCAAAAAGAAGTGATATCTCATAAAAAACAATACTATTGTAAAAGTCACCCCGCCCAGCAAAAACTCTTGCCTTTCTTAAGCAGCCAAAAAAAGGATTGATATCAAATTTCGCCGCCGCTATTGAATCCCAGGTACACAATGCCCAGCTTAATGAAGATCTGCCAATAACACTGCATGTATCTTTCTAATAAATCCTAATCTCTTTCAACATTCTTTGTTATCTGTGTTAGTTCTTTCGCTGCATTATAAAGTTATAATTTAAAGTATTTTTACGGCGGGGTGTGTCCCCTATGTAGAAGTTTTAATTAATAAAAAATTTAGTTAGTAAAGATTAAAATATTATTACGCACCCCGCTGTAAAAATACTTTAAATTATAACTTTATAATGCAGCGAAAGAACTAACACAGATAACAAAGAATGTTGAAAGAGATTAGGATTTATTAGAAAGATACATGCAGTGTTATTGGCAGATCTTCATTAAGCTGGGCATTGTGTACCTGGGATTCAATAGCGGCGGCGAAATTTGATATCAATCCTTTTTTTGGCTGCTTAAGAAAGGCAAGAGTTTTTGCTGGGCGGGGTGACTTTTACAATAGTATTGTTTTTTATGAGATATATATTTTAGATGATTTCAGTATCCTTGTTGTTAAAGGAAAGAATATTTTACTCTATTCTGATAATAATATCGGAATCAGTTTCTTGTTTTGGGCAATTTAAGTAAATTAACTGTTTGAAATATTTTTTATTTTATTTTTAATGTTTATAATTTGTATTTTAATTAATTGCAATATGTATTTCTTCTAAAATTTTGATATTTTTATTTGTTGAAAAGTTATGATTTTAAGTGGCATCAGTGGTTATATTAAACACAAATGAACCCCTCTCAGTTGCTTTGTTAGCAATATTAATTCGAAATCTGCTATTACTCCTACTAAGAAAAAACGTTTATATATATTACCTTTGAAATAAATTTATGACTAAATAAGATTTATTATTTTATGGATGTAAAAAATTGGGAATGAAAGGGTTAAAACTTTATTTTCAATACTTAAACGTCTGTCTCTAAGCTGCAATGCACATTTGGAAACTTGCTTAAACTTTGTGCGGAAGGTGACAGTTTGTGACACGTATTCTACGTTAAGGGAAACAGAAGTCCAGGAGTGCATTGCAGCTTACAGGCAGCAGTATGAACACCGAAAATAAAGGTATCTTCTGATAACTACCTTTTTAGCTCTTTCCAACAATGTTGAAAAGTGTTAATAACTTCGGTTTGTCTGTCTGTCTGTTTGTCCGCGCTCTAACTTCCGTAAATATTCATGGAATTTCTTTAAACTGATATATGTTATTAAAGTTCACTATCGAATGTTCCCTATTGAAAATGAATGCCTTTACTTGCGTGTATACTGGGTTACCCGAAAGTATTCCAAAGTATTGTGTTCAATGAGAGGTATTTCTAGAAACCATATTTTAATGCTTTTACTTTACTCAAATCTTAATGAAATTCAAGTTCACCATCGGATGTTTTCTATAGAAAATGGAATAAATACTACCACTGGTTTAAGTACAGGGACACCCAAAAGTATTCCAAAGCATTGCAATCTATGAGAGATATTTCTATAAACCTAATTTTAATAACTTTATTTTTGCGAGATCGTAATGAAACTGAAATATGTTATTTATATGAACAAAAGAATGTTTTCTATAGAATGTAGTATAGTTAGCATTAGATTTACAGGGATATATAAGAATATTCAGCTACATTAAGGGATGTCATTGTAAAATTTGCTCGAATTGCATTTTCGTTTACAACACTTTCAAACAATTTTTTATTGTGAAAATGATTTCAGTTGGTGTATCTGTCTGTCCGACTGCCCATCTGTCTACAGGGTGGTCCGAAAAACATTATAGAAAGCAAGCGATCGCTGTGTAAAAAAGACAACATGCAAGAACATGAAACCTATTTTATTGTATAAAGGTATGAATGACATTAAATATCGAATGTGCTCGAAATATCTACTGTTCCCAACTATAGTGTTATAAAGCCGGTTCCGAAACTCTGTCATAATGCGCTGAAGTGTGTCGGAATGAAGTGCATCAATCTCACTTCTGATGGCCAATTTCAGGTCTTCCAATGAATCAGGGGTATTCCTGTAGATTCTGCCCTTGATGTAACCCCATAAAAAGAAGTCACATGAATTAAGGCCAGGACTGTATGGGGACCACACTATACAGTGCCCCTTGAATTTCTTTGCACCAAACGCAATCAAATGCTCACCAAACGTCGTTTCAAGCCACGTGAAGACATCAGCAGTTCTATGGGGACGAGCCCCATTCTGCGTGAACCAGTACGGGCGTTTCACGTTGAGACGGCCCGCTTCAGGGCCAAAGTGAAGCTCTAGCAACTATCGCTACTTCAGTCCTGTGACCATACCGTCAATGAATATTGGACCAACTATTCGCTTCGACGATATGGCATATCACGTCGTCACCCTTTGTGGATACAGTGGTGAGACGGCACTGAGATGAAGATTTTACGCACCCCAATGGCGCCAGTTTTGCTTGTTCATGTAATCATTCAACTGAAAATAGGCATTATCGCGGAGCCAGATCTTGTGTTTATTGATGGAAACATTTTGAAATTCCTCGATCATGTGGTTTGCGAAATTTCTCTGCCGCACAGTGTTCCACTCCTTTAGTGGCTGGCACATATGGATCTTATATGGACGCAACCCCACTGCTTTCGTGAGCCTTTGTAATGATGTTTCGGATACGCTTCATTATTGGGCCGCCTGTAGAGCGGAAGTGGTTGGCTGATTCATAAAGAATGCGCGTACACGCTCATGTTGTCATCAGTAACAACTGTGGATTTTCTTCCCGATGCCTTGCTTCTTGCATCCTAAACATTCCCGGTAGATCCAAATCTGTCCATCAACCTGTAAACAATGAAAACGAGTGTGATATTAGGACCAGAACATCAGCCATCTGATACCTTCAAAATCACTGCGACTTTCGAGGGCTATAAGTTACCGCACGATTACCACTTCACTAGATTTTCTTTTCTTTCCGAACTCTGAACGGCATGCCCATCGAACGGTGACATTACTTCTGTTATTCTCATAAAATTTTCTTACGATAAATAACCGTTCTTCCAAAATCAGTGATTCCATATTGCTTATTTTTTATTTCAGGTAATCAAGCATTCACCTGAAATGTCAATATATGTGGTATTACAATATGGAATAATTATATTTATATCGATACATTTGAAATCAGGAACTTAAGATACTTTGAATCATGTTTTTCGGATCACCCTGTAAGTGTCCGTCTTCCTGCCTGCAGTGTCCATAAATAATTTCAGAATTTTAAAAAAATTTTGTATGTTATTCAAGATCACTATGCAGTGTTCTCTATTTAAAAGGGCATTGATAGGTCCTGTACATCCTATTTGTATACAATTGCACACAAAACATGCGAATGCATTGCGTTTTATGGGAGGCATTTTTATAAATCGCATTTAAATAACTTTCTGTGGTAAAAAGCATAAAGAATCTAACATTTAATATTAAAATGCTAAAATAATGTTTTGTGTACAGTATGATAGGGTTAACCTTCAGGTTTACTGAGTTACACTAAATATTCAGATACATTAAGAGCTGCATTTTTTTTTTTTTTTTTTTTTTTTTTTTTTTTTCCGTTAAGCATTTTGAAAAGTTTCTAATAATGCTTAATAGTGATTATTAAAATTGAATTAGTCTATCTGTATGTCTTTCAGTGCCTCTGTCTGTCCGTTGTGTTATAACTTAGTCAAAAAACATTGAATGTTATGCGATACAACAAGTACGGGTAATTGGAAAGTGTTAATAATCAATGCGTACCGCATGATTTTTCGTTATTGTTTTTCCCGTCACAGTGTATGAAATAACGAACTAACAAATGCACGTTTTAAGCATTCCATTTAGACATTAATATGTACAAATTTTCTACTGATACAAAATCGGTGATGCTCTATAACTTTTTAATTCACTTTTTTCCTCTATCTAGCACCGTTTGCGAGGTAGGAACACTAACGACATCGTATTCCACCAAAAACCACTTTAATCAGTTTCATCAAGCATGTCTAGTTATTTTATTATACCTAGTAATCTCTTTTATGACTATTGCTGCATCCGTTCTGTAGTTAAATAGATGGAAGCGAACTTTAATGGACACCCTGTATATTAACACACACACACACACATATATAGAGAGAGAAAGCGAGAGAGAGAGAAACAAGCTTTTTCACATTTATTAGAAACATTAATTTCAAAGGTCTAAAACAAAATTCACCTCTAAATATAGAAAAATTTTATTTATAAATCTTAGCAAAACGATAGTCTAATAAATTACATCAATACAACTTCAGCCTATTATAAAGTATCTGAAGTAAGTGAAGTAATTGTTTGTATATCTGTGATAAATTCTCAAAAGTTCACTAAATTATGCACTTTTGAAAACAAATTAGCTGTCATTCTGTCAGGGAGTTTTGAAATAAACTTAGCATAAAACTAAATAGATTAATAGTGTTTAATAAACAGCATTAATTAATTATTTTCTAAGTCTACAAATGACAAAGAAAATTGAATAAGTCTTTCTAATTGAGTGTAATTTGAAGATATATTTGATTTTCTTCCAATAGGGTGGAGGGAATGCACAGCGTCACGAAACCGTCTAAAGGAGATTAATTGACATATATTATTCATCTTAAGTCTTTTGGCGGAAGACTGGGAAATATCTAAAAGCAATTCTTTCTCAACGAAATTTCGAATTCCTTTATATTTTTAAACATTGGGTTTCACACATTTTCAATGGAAGGAAAACTTTAAGATTTTTCTAATAACATTTTTAATCCATCATTAATAATTTCGCTAAACTTATTTTTTATGCACTATAACGTTCCATTTATGGGTAAACTTATCGATGATTAATTTTAAGGAAATTTTCTTTTATTATAGTAAAAACAATGTTTAGAAACACCATAAATGTAAAATTGCGTTAGACGATTGCATCTATCTTTATCTTAAAACAGGGGGGAAAATCTTACCAAAATGAAACCAAATTAAAAAGAGAAGGATATAAGAGAAAAAAAAGAGAGAGATAGGCGTAACCAATAAGACGAAATTTAAGATAACCAATGGAAAGAGAAAAAGAAATACCACTAAACATTAGGAAATTAAATATAATTAAAAACAACAAAGGGTAAGGAAAAGAAAACAATTAAGTAATAATCAAACCATAGATAATAATAATAATAAAACTTTTAAATCTTCAAGAAATACAAGTTTTTAATCTTCAAATGTAATCTAACAATGAAAAAATATCAAAGAATTCAAGATAAATAAATAAATAAATAAATGCATTATAAATCCTGGCTATTTTTTTTTTCTCGGTGTAAAGGGCAATAGTGTAGGATTAGGTTTAGTACATACTAAAGTAACAGTGATGAATATATATTGAAAAGAAGGTGAGAAATTATGTTTATCAGCCAACGATAGGTAATTAAATATATATATATATATATATATACATATTAATTTTAATGAAAACATATACTTTAATTCTGTTAAAATTCGTTCTTACAAACAGTTACCTTAACTTCATCATTTCTTAAAATATAATATATATTATTTTCCTTTTGTCTTTTCTTCTAAACCAATTTTAAATTTTATCTCAAAAAACATACTTCATATTTATATTTTGTGAGAGATAAAAGCGATAACTTGATTCCTGGACAAATAATTCTATACTGTATGGGTAAAAATCCGATATCCATTGAAAAATTAGTCAAACGCATGATTCAGATCACAGATTAATATACAGACAGAACACTTCCGTATACTCAATGGTAACCGAAATTCGACTACAGTGATCCTGTTGCAACGGCTGTAAGTTCCTCAAGCTCTCGATCTTCGCAGTCGCTTGTCTTACTTTTATAGTATCTACTTACGTTTTCGTATGGCAGATTTGTTATTGTTTACAAACTTGATTGTCAAAAGATATTTATTTTGAGAATCAAGTACTAAATATTAAGCAAATAAATTTTGAAAATATACATGAACCAAAAATATTTTTTTCATTTAAAAACATTTTGTATTATTTAAACCAAGCAATGTAAAATATCTAACGTTTTCGTACTGCTATTTCAGAAGTATAGTTTGTAATTTTAATTTGTACTTGAATATGAATGTGTTTGTCAAAGTATATTTTTAAATATCACAAAAATTAATTTTATTTCTTAGAAAAATAGCTGTGAATGTTCTGAGTATGATTTTAAGAAGTGAAAAACACAAAGTGAAAAAAAAAAAAAAAAAAAAAAAAAAAAAAAGAAAGAAAAGAAAGAAGAAAAAAAGAAAAGAAAGAAGAAAACTTCCAATACTAACCTGCTACTAACTAATTGCGAAAAAAGAAAAAAAAAAAAAAAAGGAATTTTCGATCAAAGGTGTTGTTTATGTAGACCTAACACATGTGGAAGTACATAGTTCCCCTCTGTTGACATTAGTGGTGCTACTATTGTTCCGGTTCACGTTTTAGCCTCGTTTTCCTATCTGTGTGATAATCTGGGGATTCATATTCACTCAGCACGTTTTCAATTTCTTAGGCATTATTAAATTAGGAGACTCGATCCCCTACGTTATCAAAAATTACGCGCGTAAATGACACTTTCAAGTAATTGCTTGAAGCAACTAAAAATTAAAAAAAAATCATACTTGTAAAACATATTTACACAAAAAAATGGATAAGTTTTTCTGTGTATGATTAGAAAAATGCATATAATATATAACTAATTCATATTTAATAACGCAAAATTAATAAAAATTGCACTAATTGATACTAATCTAATTGGAAGATGGTAATCAAGTACAAAGCGATAAAAAACGAAAAAAAAAAATAGAAATTAAAAGCTTGTTTTATAACTTTTCTTGTTTCATATTATTTTTGTATTATTTTATTAGTCTGTTTCTCAACACCGTATCTAAAAATAAAACGAAAAATTTCATTGGAAAACCCCTTTTATTGCATGGGAAAATAACAAATCAATAGATGCAAAAAAAAAAAAAAAAAAATAAATAAATAAAATAAAATAAAAATAAAATAAATAAATAAATAAAAATAAAATAAATACATAAATAAAAATACTTCAATTAAAATTGTTTACGAATTTTTGGCGTAATTTGAACATTAAATCGTTATTCTCAGCATTTATTAAAATCCTGATGTGTTTATTCAAAAAAGATTCAAGTGAATAATTTATTTTTCAAACATCCCATACGCAAATAAAAATATTTAAAATCAGAGAATTCATTTTAAATGCATTTCACGCTTCTAAGAATGGAAACATAATGCTTTTCTTTACCTTTAGACAAATTGAAGCACATTCCATAGGTGTTTCCTCTTTTTTGATAACAATGTGAATGTTACAGAATATTGCTTTTCGTTTCATCCACAGTTATAGGCGGAAAGAGAAAATTGGTTTTAAAATAAGTATTCCCATCCTTGTCAGTTATTTACCGGAAAAAGAATTTTCGATTCATCATTCCGACCACTTCGTATATGGAATTTTAGCTACATAAAATAGGGAAAAAGGAAAGAGAATGATGATTTTTAAAGAAATGACTGAATAGCTTTTCCCCGCAAATGACTTTTTCCATCTATTTATAACACGAGTTTCACATTTTCTCCTTTTCCGATATTGATAGCCTGTTTTTCCCCCCTCAAAGCACTTTACGGCTAAAATTAAGATATCAAGAACCCTAAAACGCATTTGAGAACTCTTAATGTTACTTCCTAAAGGAAAGTTCGATAAATATTAATTAGAGTATTGTTAATAGCTTGCAGTTACGAGCATTTTGTTTATATATTACTGGACTTCTTTTTCTCTAGAGTAGAAAGAATATGTTTTGAGAAAAATATACTTAATAAGTATAAAAATTATTATATAAATATTACAGTGAGTCAAAGTAGAGAATATCTAGGAATTTTTAAGCTATACATAAATAACTTATCAGTTTAACTGCCTTGATTAATTAACATTTAGCAACATTATAAAATCAACACATATTTTCATAAATTGATTTTTACTGCTTTATTATTCTTTTGCTATTTCATGAATAATTTTAAATGTACTGAAATAGGCTGTCAGAATGAAATTAAGTAAAGCCTGGGTTTCATAGCAAATTTTAAGAAATATTTATTTGAAAATGACTTAATGAGGTAATCTCTTCATATAAGGAATACTAAAAAAATAATAGAAAAGAGAGATTTTTCTTTCTTTAAACATAGTAAAAAATGTTCAATGGAAAAAAAAAAAAAAATAGAAAAGCAAAGTTTCCTCGGAGGATTGCTGTCCTTGGTATTTTTCAATCGTACGGGTAATTTATCTAGTGTTTTTGAAATGTCTTAGTATATGCAAAAAAATAAATAAATAAATAAATAAATAAAATAAAATAAATAAATAAATAAATAAATAAATAAATAAAAATACTTTTGAAAAAACATTAATTAGTTTTAATTTTGATTTAATAAATCGGAATAATTTTTAAAACAAAATATATTCCATGATAATTACATTTTATACCATTATGTTTTAATTGTTTTAACTGAATTTTTATCCAACAATTTTCCAAAATGTATTTTTGATCTCAAGATTAAACACCAATTATTTTTTATTAGAATGTCGTAAAAAATAGCACAAAAAATTGAACGTAGTATTACTTCTCCGTTTACGATTTGACATAATCTACATGGTGTGTTCAGTACGAGAGCTTCATTTTACCTTTAAACAATGTAATTTTCAGTATGCAGATTCCTCTGTGATTGTGTGCCCTTAGACTAGTAACTCCTGGCACACACTAAAATTTATAATAAAATAATTCGAAAATAAATGTAATTAATTTTGAGATTTCTTCATTGCAATTTTAAGATTTTTAAAATAAATGTTTCACATGTTTTATTCTTCGATGACCATTTCCACCTTCTTGAATTTTTGAAATATGAGTGTTTTTATTTTTATTTTTATTTATTTATTGTTTTTTTTAATACCCTGTATATATATTGGAATATTTCTCATGCAACAACCTCCATCTTTTTACACCAGGTTCGGTTTTCAGGAGTTTCACGACGCTCTCAGTATCTGGGTGAGTTAAGAGACCAAATTAAAAAAAAAAAAAAAAAAAAAAAATAGTAATTTAGAGTTACAAGTTCTGAATGTCATATTTCTATTGTAAACGGAATCAGACTTTTCTACATGACGTACAAATTTTCTGCCACTAATTTCCACCAAAGAATATGAATGGAGACCATCTGCTTTGGAGTGAATACCATTGAAATCTAAGTTGTGCATTTCTCAGAAACGATTGTGCAATAAGCTGATAATTAATGTTCTTGAACAAGCAATGCGGTATATATAAAGCTATTTGCATGGCTAACGCCATGCGACTTTTATGTTTTTTTTTTTTTTTTTTTTTTTTTTTTTTTTTTTTAGAGTGTTTCGAGAATATTCGTTGAATATTCGTCGAGAATATTCGTTGAATATTCGTCGAGAATATTCGTCGAGAATATTCGTTTCGAGAATATTCGTTCGAGAATATTCGTGTAGTCGTTGACCATAACTTGCCTGTTTATTTATTAACCACATACTACACGTAAGAAAATGTTAATGTTTCCTTAACAACATCCCAAACAGCAAATAATTATTGGCCGAACTTCGGCCGAATGTCCACGTTTGACTATTTTTCGTTCAAACGACCTCATGTCATGACGTCGGCAGGAAGTACGATATGTCCGCCCGGTAAACCACCGATCGATCATCGGACTCTGAGCATTTTTAAAACAACCCTGATGCTTTTTCTCCTTCTTTTCGACCATATGATTGTCTACTGATTACTTATCGACGTTATATGATGTCATGTGGATTATCTTACGATATCATTTCTAGTGTTTTACAATGTATTTTTCTTCCTTATTTTTAACCAAGTGGTTGCCTGCCGATTATTTATTGACGTTATATGATGTCATAAGGATTATCCTGCAATATCATATTTGTTTCGACGTTATATGATATCGTGTGGTTTACTTAACGATATTATTTGTAAATGTTTTAATCAAATTTTCATGTATATTCATTGGCTTTCATACCTTTTAAAATGTCGTAGCACGTATAAAATATGAGTTTGCTTCTGTTTATCACAAGTTATTAAACTTCCTAATAAAATTACACAAAAATCTATGCGGTGTTTAAGACTTATTTCAGCTTTTTTGAAAAGTTATTAATTTAAGATTCTTAATCAATTACAAAAAACCTGCACAATTATTAATGTAGAAAAAAGTTCAATAATTTTTCACGACTCGTAAGATAAATTAAATTTTACTTATTAAAAAAAAATTAAAATATTAAAAATAATTAATTAACTTAATTATTTTTCATAATTTACTCATTAATTTTTTCTTTTTTTTTTTAAATTTGCATTTTGATTTAAAAATTGTTATCTGTCTGCTAACTAAAATCACAGAAAAAATTATTTCATGTGGAAAGTCTGTTTTAGCGTTTAACATTTTTAAAAGTAATATTATTAATTAAAAAAAAAAAAAAAAGTAGAATAATTAAAAAGCAAAAAATCAATGTTATTTCCTTAAGATAACTTTGTTTAGAATTTACATGTTAACATAAAATTTGAATCAGAATTTTCCAAAACAGT
This sequence comes from Salticus scenicus, assembly GCA_963930645.1. Lineage (NCBI taxonomy): Eukaryota > Metazoa > Arthropoda > Arachnida > Araneae > Salticidae > Salticus > Salticus scenicus. The sequence continues at coordinate 144,321,571 of OZ005651.1, forward strand.
ATTTTCTAAAATAAATTAAGTATATAAAATTCTCTACTATAAAGTAAGTAAAAATATTTCAATAAAAAAATTAAAGAAAAAAAAAATATATATATATAAGAAATTTTGAATTCGTCAATAATTGAAAGCAATGAAATTATTAAATTATCTTAAATACTAAAATGTTCATCTTTAGAAAGAAAGAAAGAAAAGAAAAAAATGCGTTATTTTTATTAAAATGCAAATTATGTGTTAAAACATGAAAATTTAGCACATGAAAATTATAAATTACTTTACGAATCTTGAAATAACATTGAGAAATTTTCTCTTTTTTTTTTTTTTTAAATTTTGCTATTTTTCATTATAATTAATTAAGTGTATTATTTTTAATTTTTACAAAACCTTATACAATCTTTAAATACCGCATAGCTTTTTGTATAATTTTAAGAAGAATTTAAAAAAAAAAAAAAAATGTAAATAGCACAAAAAAATATATGAAAGTTTTTATTAATTAACCATTAAAAGTAATGAAGTGATTTAAAGATTTTAATTCATTCTTAATATTTAAACCCTAAATTAAATTATCATATGATCGAGAAATGGCATTGAAAATATTTTTGCAACATTAATTAACTATGTATTTTTTAAATTAATCAAAAGTATCAAATTTATAATTTTTTAAAAGCTTAAATAAAACTTAAACATTATACATTTTTTGTGTAATTTTAATAAGAATAAAAAGAATTGGGATCAACAGAAACAAACTCACAATTCATACGTGCTATGATATTTTAAAAGAAATGAAAAATCACAATGAATTGAAAACAAAAGGTTTTATACCTTAATTATATTCATATCCAATAAATCTCCAATAGTATCCAATTTAAAATAATATATGTACCTCCCATTAAACCTTTTAAAAAGGAAAAAAAAAATAAATGAAAATGTCATAAACCATTACTTTAAAATTTCTATTTTCTAAAGAGAATAAACAAAATATAGCTGCATGTGCATAGCTAGATGGTTTGTAGGGGACTGAGACTGAGATTCAAATTTCAATGTCAAGTTAAAGAGGAGTGTGAAAAAAATAATGACCTTGGCACGATAATAGTAAGCCAAATTCATTCAAGACTATCCATTTCCTGTTTGATGTTCCAGACAGGGGTCATCTTTACGATTCTATCAGTGTTTCTGTGGAAAATAGTATAAAAATGTGCATGAAAACTAGTTTTTTTTCCTTATTTCGAATAACATTTTATTACTGCAATATATTCACAACCATATTATTAATATATATTTTATTCCGAAATACATTATTACACAAAGTTAATAAATAATTTGGACATTAAATATATATATATATATATATATATATATACATATATATATATATATATTATTATTATTATTATACATAATAAAAGATATATATATATATATATATATATGCCTTTTATTATGTTATCATATTGATAATGAAAATAAAAATCTTATTACTCTGTTTTAAAGCGAAATTATTACTGATTCCTACTATGTCTAGTTATTTCAAATAAAACTTGCACACTACTTTATCCTAATTTATTTAGTTTTAGTTGAATAAGGACTACAAAAGATTCTTGACAAAAATTGATATATTTCTATGTGTTTTAAGTGCTGAAATTCACGTTATTATACTTTCGCATAAAGAAATAAAGCAATTGTCTCTCGTTCAGCTGTTCTTTTTATATTATTATTATTAATTCTCATCAGATGAAAAGCCATTAAAAGACACTACAAATATTCATGCTTGAACGGGGTTTGAACCCGGAACATGGCGCTTTAAACATTCGCATAGCAAATAGCTATGCAATATAAAAAGTAATAAGTTGTAAAATGCAAGGAAATGAATGCAATATATGAATGAATACAATATGTGAAAACTGAAATGAATGCCATATATGAATACTATCAAGTCTAGTATATATATATTTAGTATACACATATAGCGCTGCTCGGGTTGAAGTAATGCTTAAAAAAATTTTGAATTAAAGAAATAATAAAGCAAAGAAAGTATCAGAGGAAATTAAATTAAAACCTTTTAGCTTTATAATATCACGAACTTGGTTATTTCTATTACCGTTGAGTTTTAGTATCAAAATTACTTAAACGTTAAAATTAAGAGAAATATTTAATGGAATAAAATAAAAGCAGTAGAATGAATTCCTACATGTACTATCTCAATAAAATCATAATTGTAACAATTCGAATTCCTTGTGAAAAAAAAAAAAAAAAAGAAAAGAAAAAAACTACACATAAACAATTAATTTAAACAAAAATACAAAAAATGATTGCACGTTCATTTTTTTTTTTTTTTTCGACATACAAAGCCGACATAATATATTCACTTATTTATTTATTTTTGGCATCAATTTATTTTTCTTTTTAATAATTTTAAAGTTAAAATGATGGAGTTTTTATTTAATATCTTTTCAACTAATTATCTGATTGAACTAAAAAATACGATATTAGCTCGATTTTTGTCCTTATTAATTAAATGTACCACTTTTCATAGTTATTATTTGAATGATATAGCTTTGTATAGCAAACTAAAAATCGGTACAGACTGATAAATTTTCAGCTTTATATATATAAATATCGTATAATGAATGGGAGGAATAAACCACGCATTCACCATTAAGTAATAGCTTAAGAATAAAAAAAAGTAAGCAATAATTTTCGTCAAAGAAATAAATTTTGAGTGCAATAACAAATGTTATGTTCAGAATTCGCTTTCATTACCAGATGTATAGAGTATTTGGTAATGTTCTGTTTTAGAATAAGACAATGATTAATCATATTATTATTTTAAACCAAAAGGATTTCCTGAAATAATATGAAAGATCGATTTTCTACGATAGGGATCTAGATTAAGAGGAATGTCTGAGGAGGAGGTCTTTCTAAGGCGTCTTAACCCTTTACATATTTATTGCTTTTAATATATTGATTAAGATTTCCTGCACTGACATAATTCAGACATTTTGTGGAAAATTCTACGGAGAAAAAAATATCCTATATTTTAATGGATTTTTTGAGTTAGGGTGTAGGTACTTAAGATTCAGGCAGATTATGTATGAGAAGGACGTAGACCTGTATAAAAAGCCATAAGTGGGAGTCTTTCTAAGGAATCCTAGTTTTCATTCACGCAAGTTTCAAAGAAAATAAAAAAACTCAGGTAGGCCGACGAGCACGACTTTGGATGGAACTCAGGATCTCCCTTCTATCAGTTTGGAGAGCATAGCATCTCGGCCACTGTTTATAAAATAATGCCAAATTGCTTCCTTTGAAGAGAAATCTTTTGTTTGTATTTATACCTTTGTATACTCTTGGCATTTTAAATTCAGTATTAGAAAATAAAATAATGTTGTGCGTACATTGTATGAATAGATTTTTCGTTTTTAAACACTCATTAAGTTGTATATGTGTGTACAAATACAAATTTTAACATGTGTAATCGCATAATGTTTAGTAAATATTGTAAAATAAATAAGTAATAAATGTTTGCAAATGGAAACATATATATATATATATATATATATATATATATATCCTTTTTTTTTTTTTTTTTGTATTTTTTCTGTTTCATCTTATTCAATGTTTCTTGGTTTCATCTACTCAATGTTTGAAAAGATTTTCAATATATTTCCATTCTGAATTATGACGCTGCTATTGCGCGAATCTTTTGGAATGATTTTATTTATCCTTCTGATTGCAAAATTTTGCATTTTCAGTTATTTTGGCATGCTCTTGTTTGGCAAAATCTAATTAATAAATTTAGTTCATTAATACATGATTTGTTATGCTACATTTGAGCAACTTTCATTGTATTATTGTTAATTCTAAAACTGCCTTCTTCATGTTGATTTGATTTTCCTTTTCTTGCATTGTATTTAACTTCAGAGAACTTTTATCATTTTTATAAATTTCCTGAATTCAAAATTATATTAACTGCCTCACGAACTATATCTACATTCGTAATCATTTTTTGTATTTTTTCTGTTTATCTTATTCAATGTTTCTTGGTTTCATCTATTCAATGTTTGAAAAGGTTTTCAATATATATATATATATATATATATAATGTAAATATATATGTATATATATATATATATATATATATACATACATATATATATATATATATATATATATATATATATATATATATATATATATATATATATATATATATACACACACACACATATATATATATATATATATAAATAAACGATGATTTATTAAAAATAAATACATCATTTAATATAATCTTTTTTTTTAAATATTTTATTGTAAATATATAACAATAAAAAAGAGGTTAGATAAATATTTATATGCTTATTCAGCTTTAAAGATCCATATGATCAGCCGTAATATCAAACTTATATTACATTTCTTACTGCAAATATTTGACCCTATAAATATTTCTTTGTAATAGTAATAAAACATAAAGAAAAAGATATAAAAAATAATTATTTTTACAGAGATTTCATTCGAAATAAATCATGGAAATATATTAATCGTAAATGAAGTCTCGACTTATTTTTAAATTACTGTAGACTATTGTTAACCCCCAATAGGAGTTTCAAATGGCTAAAAGCAAACAGCAATTATATCTTTCCCTGTAACCTTAATAGCCTCTAATTTCTTACGATGTTTCCAATAATCTGTTACTTATCGCTTTTGCTATTTTGCCAAGACATGTAAATTATCGCCGAAGTGAAAGCGAGGGTGACATTTGTCCGGAAGTGTAGCAACACGAGGGGTAATTCCATGAGCAAGCGGGAAAAAATGGTTCGAATTTCGCTCTCTCTAGAGTATGGGCCGACATCACGCATGAATTATTTATCGACTAATTGATATGGCACATTATTTGGATATTCTATCGATGATTGCTTTCGAGGCCAGCATAAGAAACCGCTCCAAAAGATCGAAACAAGATCTTGAGAATGTCCTCAAATGATTATCAATCATTTCCCAACGATTCTGATGAGCGGCCAATGTGATTTCGATGTCCTTTGCTATCTGGGATGTATAATTAAATAAATGTACAAGGAAGTAGTGGGTTGTCCACATCTGATGTTTTATTGTGGTTTAAAACACTGTTTCTTCTGCTACAGTCGCTGAAACAGCGCCATTTAAAAACATATTGTGTATATAAAAAAGAAGACGGCATTTTCTCAAAATATATACGACCATAAATGTTTAAATATTAATGTGCTGTCTATTGCCGATCCATTTTTGCACTCCAATTTTTTAAAACCTCACTCATATTACGCAGCAAATATTCTTTTACAGTAGTACAGAGTCATTCTAATTATCAATTTAAGAAAAATAGACAGTTTCTACGGATAATACAGTATTGATAGGTTAATAAATAAAAAAATAACATCACTGATAAAAAATAATTTACAGTTTATGAAAAAAAAAATCTATTCGTAAGAGTCAGTTTAAAAATAGAAATTTATAAAATAACGAAGAATATTCAATAATTTTTATTATGGAAAGTATTTATATACATCTACACATCAAAATTTAAGCTGAAACTGATCTTTTTCAATTACAAGGCATTGTTTCACACTTTAATGTACATTTTGATGTACATTTACATGCATTTTATTAAAATCCCAGACAAAGGTTGCTTTATCGTTTTGCATGCGTGTAAGTCATCATTTTGCGTTTCACAGCCAAGAAAAGTACAGGGATGGAACACGGGCGCAGAATTCATACCACCATCAATGTAAGAAAATTTTCTACTTCTTAAATCAACGATATTATAGTTAGAGAAATTTCTTAAACAAATATCGGTATAAATTCTGCGCCCGTGTTCCATCCTTGAAAGTATAACCAATAGACTTAAATTGTATTCGATGAGCATTTTTCCCATATATATCTTTGTATTCTCTAATCACAGGGCAAAACATCGATGCGGATATTTCTTTCATTAAAACTTTTGGCAAAAACCCATGTTTTGTGTTATTGTTATTTAAAAGCAGCAATTATTATTTTTACAGATATGCAAAAATTGTTTCCAATTATTTTATTTGTGTAACAATGTTGGTTTACAAAACATTCACGAGAATTTTTTATAACATTAAACGATATAGCTTAAACCAACGTTATTTATTGCCGAACACACTAATTCTATCGCATTTGCTCATGGAACGTAAAAATGCTAGCAAATACTACTTTTTTGTCAAAAAAAAAAAAAAAAGAATCAACCAAATGAAAGCGTTTAATATATTTATTTTATTTCATTTTACTTTTTTTTTTAAATCGTCGGACTATAGACATTGACGACTAATTAACTAGCTGTTACTAGTAACAAATTGCTAATACGAACACATGTATTTCCTCGTTGAGGTTAATTACGTGTTTTTTGTTTAACCACTTTTCTTGCAACTGATTCAACCAGTCCAATGTTAAAATAGGAATGATTGAGAGAAAATAGCGATAAGGGATTGGATGTGTGTCAAATCTCAACCTCTCGGTCAGTTTGGTACCCCTCCAAGCCACTGGACTTGACCTCGAAGTTAGTTTCGAGTAACGTGGTTACACTATAGACATAATACTTACTGAGAGAAAACATCCTTAATTTTTCTAAATGAATCAATGTTATTTTAGGTACCCCATAAAAAAGAATAACATTCTAATTTAAAATACTTTATTGCATTACCAAATCCTCCATACAGTCGGTAACAAAAGTTTCCGAACACTAGCAAAAATTCATATGTATAAAAAGTACATTCCATACGGTTTTGTTAAATAAATCCTTATCGAATCATGTTCTTACAGTGACTAAGAACAGGATTCGACAAGGATTTCTTTAACAAAAGAGTATTAAGTGTACTTTTTTTACATAGGAATTTTTGCTAGTGTTCGAATGCTTTTTTTACCGACTGTACATGTACACGTACAGTCGGGGGGAAAAGAACGCAACACTTGACGTACCTTCGTTGCTAATCAAAGGAGAAAAATGTAATAGGTATCATTCGATGGATAATTGTGCGTACTTTTAGAAAATGAAGTGAAATTTGAATTAGTGGTCGTTTACATATTAAAGCCCTCACCAACTTGAATTTTTTCAATTGTAATGCTTTATTTTTATTTTATATTTGAACTCCTGGAGTCACGGCAATGCGATAAAGTATATTGGTTGTATGTTTACTTATTCTTTTATACAGTTATAAGCGTTCAAAATTTGAATATGTTAATGTTAAATTCATATCGCAAACTTTTATTAATATCTTTACAAAAAATAACTCGACTCATATAATTTTGTTTTACGAGATACAATGAAGGAACTGAAGCATAATCCATGATCACCACCGATTTAAAAAGAATATTTTTAATTATGAAAAATATTAATAAATTCATATTCAAAAAATTATGAACTATGACCTATATTAATTTTTACATAAAATAAATCCTAATGCTCAAAAATATGGGTGTGCAAATTTGCAGCTCATTCCAGTTCTTATATTTCGAGATATAAATAAATCGTTCTTTAGAAGAGGTTTGGGAAGCCATCTCATATTAAGTTTTCCATGAGATAACGAAGAAAAGCTTAAAAAGTAACAGAGAAAATAAAGCAAAATATGTTTAATTTTTAATTACGTGGCAAACTATATTCAACAACAACGTCAAATGCAAAAAAGTTAAACGAAAAAGACGATTTTAAGACATCGGTGATAGCAAACAAGAATTCTTGTTTTCTATGGAAAACGAGCCCCGACTTTGAGCGTTCTCCTTAAAAGAGCGCAATAAAGAGAAAGAAAAGAAAAAGTGAATTTGCATATTCGTGTTAAACACCTTAATTTAAGTTAGCAAAAATATACTTAAGTGGCATTTACCTAATAGGTTACTGGTAATAATTTTTGAATCCTTTCAACAAACAATAGAACAGAAAAACAACTAAATAAGCGGAGCATTAGTCTTAAAAATTACTTCTGTAAATATATTTTAATTAATAAAGTACATTTTCATAGAAATTATAAAACAAACAATACAGTTTCAAAGAGTTAAAAGTAACCAAAAACTGGTAAGTACGATTAAAAATATTTAATATATATTTCATGATACCATACAATAATTTATCTGAAAAGATGTAGTACATCGTTTGTTGTATTCAGTTATTTTAGGTTTATTATTAAAGTTTTTATTCATCGTTATACAACACTATTAATAAATATCAATTCTTTTAAGCATTTATTTATATATATATAGATATAGACATATAGATAAATAGATAGCTATATTATTGCAGTTCGTACATTATGTCACGCCTACAACATAAAATAAGTAATTTTTATTAAAGTGAAAGAAAATTCAAGTCTCATTGTTGATCAATATCGCCATGGTAGACACTTTTTAATTTAAAATTATTGCACATTTTCCAAAGATAATTGTCTGATCAAACTTAAGTGTAATATATTTAAAGATATCTGAAATGTATTATATTTATATATGTATTTATATTTTACATTATTACCTAATAAAGTATTTATATTTTTAAAGTATTTAAATTTTAAATATATAAACTTGCATGATAGGTATTTGACAGCTTTGCTTATTATTGTATACACTATCTATCAATAATTATTTGGATACTTTCGAATTTAGATGCTTTGTTAAATATCTAGAACAATTCTTTAGCAATCATCTTGAAACTTGTGGAGTATAAAGAACATGTAATACCTCATATAATTCAGCAAAAGTTCTGTCCTGAAGACGAAAAGGGGACCAGTAAAAACTTTTAAAAAATTAAAAATGTTTTGGATCACCCTGTAAAAAGCAATGTTTGAAATGCGTTTTGGCTATAGAGTGTGATTATAAGGATATTTCTAATTATCTGTATAAATTTTTATAACGCTACCATTTATATGCATGGAGATATAACGGTTTCCTTAAAATATTGAAAAAATAATAAAAAAATAAATAAATAAATAAAATTGCCACTTTTTTTAATTCTAACACGTAGTATGTTAGATCCAGTGCAAAGCCATTTTTAGGAAACTTGGCGTACTACGTTAGATACAACAAATTGCAATCAGAAAGAAAAAAATATTAAATATCTGACGAAATATGAGCTATTCAAGTAAATAATTCTTTCACTTTGCATGCTCAAGCTTTATAAAAATTTCATTTGTGTAATTTAATAGCCAAAAGTACTGAGCTACTTATATAAAATTCCAAACAAATATTATGTATATTCAAAAAGTTATGATTTATAAAATTTCAGTTCTTCTAAAAAATAAATAACTGAAATTATTGGGCATTTATTGAATGAAGATAAAAACGTGAGTAAAACACCTTATATTTTAGCTTTTATTTTGAAAAAAAAAATGAAATTCTGCTCATTCTATCTCTCATAACTTTTTGAATTTAGACGATAGTTGTTTGCGGCTTTCATAGAAGTGGCTTGATATTTTTCTCTATTAAATTATGCAAATGAAATCTTTTAAAAGTTCACGCATGCGCAGTTAAAAGTTATTTAATAAAAATGATCATGTTTCGTGAAATTGTTAACATTGTGCATTTTGATTGCACTATGCAGTGTCTAATGTAATATGTCAAGTTTCCTAAAAATGGCTTTGCACAGGCTCTAATACTCTACGTGTTATAATTTAATAAGGGTCAATTTTCTTTTGCAATTTTTTAAAGCAACAGTTAATTCTCTATGTACATATGGGGTAACCTCATAAAAATGTATACAGATAATTAAAAATATCTACATAATCACATGCTACAGCCAAAACGCAATTCAAGTGCCACTTTTTACAGGGTGATGCAAAATATTTTGATTTTCTTTAATTTTTTTAATGGTCCCTTTTTCTTTTTAGGACAAAATTTTTGCTGAAATATAGGAGGTGTAACATGTTCTTTATACTCTCAACTTTTTAAGAGGATTCCTAAAGAATTTCTTTAGATATTTGAGAAAACATCTAAATTCGAAAGCATAAAAATACTTATTGGTAAATAGTGTAGCTTAAGATCAGTTAAAATATTTTCTATGATTATATTCGAAGAACTGACAATAAACGCTTATATTTTTATCAGATTTTAAAATAATATTTACTATTTTATATGTTATTCCAGTAATAGTACACCAGATATTGAATTTTAAAACATTTCAAATTGAAAATATATTTTAAAGTTAAGCGTTTAAAAGGTTCTTTCCATGTAACATATTTACAGTGATTTATTTTCCACATATGCATAGAATTAAATATTATAAATACGTTTATGTGCATAAGTGTATATTACATATATCAGAAGCAGGAGTACTAAAGTACACTTTTATCACTAGAATGGTAGAGAAAAGCGCTTTTAAAAATTTCTTTTAAATTTGATTAAAATCGTCGGAGATATTCAAATTTATTTCAAGAAAAATACATTATGTCGATTATATATTTTTTAAAGAAAAGTATTCGGAAAACATTTATATTTTTAGTAGTTGGCATAATATGGATAGTTCATGATAAATGGTGTTTGAAAATGAAAAGAGAAATAGTAATATATTTTTCTCTATGTTAGCTAAAGGAAGATTGGTGAAAGAATGTAGTATAAGGTAATACGATTTAAAAAGATACTTTTGCACGGTTTAAGACCAAAAGAAATAATCTTAAAAAACAAAATATGAAAAAAAAAAAAACATATGTAGTAAAACGAAAATGAAAATCGATTTAGTTGTAATGTTTACTACATAAAAATTGAGTTTAAAACATCAAGCTTTTCTCAGTAGAATATTAGAAAATCAAAATTGCATATTTTTATGTTATAAAATAAGACAGAGAAATTCCATAATTTATTCAATAATTTTATCTTTTTTTCGTTGAATATCTTAACTACTCGGGGAGGAAAAAATATAAAGTTTATTATTTTGTTAGATATGGCAAAAATTTAATACACGAATGAATGAGCAAGAAGTATTTGGAGACATAATGAATATTTTTTTTTAAAAACAAGCACCATTAATTACAATAAAAAATAACCTAACATCCTGTTAAATGATCAGCCACTCTCCGGAGATAAACACCCAAAACGTTTGAGCTTTGCTTTGGATACTGAGATATTGGGCAATAAACATATACACCATCTTGTGGTGAAGAGAAGGAAGCGATTTAATATTCTTTCACTTGCTCGGCCTATTTTGGACTACAAATATACTATATATTGTTGCACTTCTGACACTAACCTGCAGAAACTTGTACGAATATAGCTTTGCGCTGCTTGGATAACTACTTGTCTTTTGAATTGTTATCCCAATGAAATTGTGCTTTATGAGGCAATCTGCAGCCACTGGGTCATAGAAGAAGTGCATACCTAGTCAAATGCTTTGTGCGTGTAGTCTTAGTTCTCGAAATCGGAATTCTGTATACCTTGGTATTTGGCTCAAAAATCAACGGCTTAGATGTAACAATCCATTCAGTCAAGTAAACTCTTGTAATCTAATCGCTATTTCTGTGGAAAAGCATCACCTGACACAGCGTATCAATCCTTCGGAGGTACTTTTTGATGTTTTTTTTCATACTGAGCTATATGTTCCCATAAATTTGCAAAAAGAATTTCCTGAGTATCTAAAATATAAAGATTGAATAATATTCCAACGGATGCTGTTCATGTGTACAGAGACAGTAGTAAGAATGATAGTGATAGTACAGGGAGTGGAATTTACATAAACTAACAAAATCGAGGAGTAAGGATTAAGAGGAAGAATCCTAACTGCTGCTTTGTCTTTCGTAGTGAATTATTAGCCATAGAGGAAAGCCTTGATTCACTTTAACCACTCAGTGATGGAAAGGAAATCTGGATCCTCTCTGACAGCAGAAGTTCTATCAAGCATTTGGCAAATTGGTATAGTGTGAGAGATGATATTAGGGTGAATATTCTTAAAACGTTTAAACACCTTTCCTTGTTTCATCAGATTCACCTATAATAGAATTCCATTCCATGTTGATTTTAGGGGCAATAAGATTGATGACACCCTGTCCAAGGCAGGTGCAGAGTAAGCCTTGATGTCCTCTAGGCCTCTCATTTACATGGAGCTTTTTCCCATGGTCAAGAGTAAGAATAAATCCCCTTGGTGTGTTTCACCAGTGCACCACTGGTATTAGAGTAACTGGTCGGGTTACTTGATTATAACAGGCAAGATCACACCACCCTTTCTCGCTTAATCAGTGGTCATCTTTGACATATTTGGGTGGTTCCAAGCGTTTTGAAGTCGGTGCCAAGTGTTTTATTGAGCAGGATTCACTTGATCATATTCTCGCGCGCCTGGGGTTCTCTAGACCGGATCTTACTGACAATCCTTTATTAGTTCTCGATTCCTTTAGGGTGCACGATATCATGAACCTGATTTAGCCCTGCTAGTCTTTGGTGATGAGCAACAGCGACAACAACAACAAAAAAGAAAAGAAGAATTTCTTAAATTATTTCTAGTCGAAAAAAAAATTACTCTCCACCAGGTTAAAAACGTAGACGTGATCTCAGCATGTGATTGCCGCAGCTTATGATTACTTGGAATATATCACGGAACAAATCCTTACAATCAGAAATGTAAAATGAAAGACACGGCTATAAATAGAATTATAAATTAAAATAGAGTAATTATAATAGAGGAAAAGGTGTAAAAAATGGGGAAAGGTGTACATATAAGCACCTTTCCATTATTAGCTATCGGAGGTGTTGATGGTTGGCAGAAATGACTGTAGATGGTGCCATTTGTTGATATAAATTAGTGGAGAGTAGTTATAACCCTTATTTCAAGTAATGTGGATGCAATGTGAGTTATTGTGCAAATTGGTGTTTGTATTGGACTGTAAACTTTTGATAGGTATCTGTAATCATTTTCTTTTCATGTTATTATGGTTAGTTTAAAAAATTTTTGCAGTGATATCCAGAAAGGGTAGTTCCTAAGCTACTTTTATAAGCACGTATTCACGCAAGCCTCTAGATTACATGTGATAAAGGCTAGCTTTTTAAGGCGGGTTTGGTGTAAATACGTGCACACTTTATTGGTCTAAATATGGGCTCCTTTTAGTGGAAGGGACCCGAATATCGGATGGTTGCCGAATTTCGGACACAACAATATCTGATAAACCAAGTAACGTAATCGAACTAGAAAACCGGTTACTATTAGAACGCAACTAGATGGCAGCACTGCAGTGCATTTAGCGAGCTATCTGTCAAAATGGCGACGCAAGTGCTGTGATTTGTGTTTCGAAGAAAATTTAAATGGTGATTATTGTAGATAATATTTTCGAAAAGTAAGTGCTTAATGATGTTATTTCTTTATTGTACTTTATGAATTGCTAAATAACTTGTTTAAAAAATCGAATTTTGTACGAGAAGTACGAAACAACTTTTAGATATTATAATTTGTTTATTTACATGTAAAAATCCTAATATCGGATACATGATGGTGCTCAATATCAGATGTCCGATTTTAGGGGTCAAATGAGTTGCTTGAAATTAATACTTTTTTCATATTTATTTGTTTTAGTTTAAAATGGCTCCAAATAAGAGACGAAAAACGTGGTGCCTGGAGGCTATGAAAAAGGCCTACTTTGCTATGAAAAATAAGGAAATGGGTCACCTTAAAGATTCAAAAGTATTTGGGGTTCCTAAAAGTACTTTGGAAGATTACACCAAAAGTGACACTGATATAGATGTACTGCTGCAAGGTAAGCTTGGCCGAATACCCACATTCCATCAAGGAATTGAAGATGAACTTTTTAAGTATTGTATAGAAATGGTCAATAATAATTATGGCCTACGTGCAAAAGATATAAAGGTGATGGCTTTTCAATTAGCAATACGAAATAACATTCCTCATCAATTTTCTGATAAGGGACGAGCCGGCAAAAAGTGGTTGTCTGATTTTTTAAAACGACATCCTCAACTGACATTCCGCACCCCTGAAGCTACTACAGCACTTCGTGCCAGAGGATTTATGAGAGAAAAGGTGTCATATTTTTTTTAATATCTTGAAGCTAGAGTTAGAAAAAGTAAACTACGACCCCACGCGCATTTTCAACGTTGACGAAACTGGAGTGACTGTGGTTCAGTCCAGAATGACAAAAGTTTTATGTATGAAAGGTCAGAAGCATGTTGGCGGAATAAGTTCAGCAGAAAGAGGCAGTCTTGTAACGTTAGTTTTTTGTGCGAGCGCTGCTGGGTTGTATGTGCCACCGATGTTCATGTTCCCACGAGTAAATATAAAAAAAAGAACTTGAAGACAGAGCTCCACGAGGGTCTATATTTGCAGTGAATAAATCAGGCTAGATTCGGTTGGATTTATTTACTAAATGGTTCAAAAACTTTGTTAACTACGTCAAGCCAAATAAAGAAAAAACTGTCTTATTACTGCTCGATGGTTATTTTTCCCGTACGAGAAATCTAGAGTTAATACATATAGCACGAAAGATTGGCGTTATTCTCATTTCTATACCCCCTCACACTTCTCAAAAGCAGCAACTCCAGGATGTAGGATTTATGGGACCTTTCAAAACGTATTATACACAAGAGATTGAGACGTGGCTTCGATCTCATCCAGGTAGAGTAGTGACAACATACTATATCTCGGAATTAGTGGGAAAAGCCTATTTGCGAACTGCAAGTGCAGATATTGCTGTAAACGCATTCCAAAAATGTGGAATTTGTCCTTTTAATGAAAATTTATTTAGAGACTATGGATAGTCAGAGACGCAATAATGACATGGAGGAGAAAGAGGATGAGGAAACAGATAAGGTAATACATGAATCTGTTGTATCAAATTCAACCTACCCCTCAATCACAAATAGACCTTCAACCCCTTTGCCATCAACATCTCGAGGTGAAATGCCTCATGTGACAGCGTTTTCTACTTCAAAAAGGAATGTACCAAGCTCAAATTTACTGATATCTCCTGAAATGATAAAGCCTATACCATCCATTGATACAACGCCAAGAAAAGCAAATAGTACAAAACACAACCTGTGGTCCTTACAGCATCTCCATTTAAACATGTGCTGGAACTTGCGGTTGAAAAGAGAAACAAGTGTCTAACAAAACAGAAAAAAGCAAAGGTAGTCACAAAGACCAAAGGGAAGGTGATGGAAAAATCAAAACAAAATAAGCGTAAAACTATTGAATCTCAATCTGATGAATCCGACGTCAAAATGATTTTAGAGAGTGATGGAGATAGTGGCAATGATGAAGATGCTGAATGTTTATATTGTCATGGACCTACTCCAATGATATATGTGGGGAAAAATGGATAGCTTGTTACCAGTGGTGTCACGAGCTCTGTGCTGGAATCGAAGATACCATAATAATTGATTTTATTTGTGACGTCTGCAAACAAGGATATAAGACTAATTAAAGACTGGAGACAAAGCGAAGACTGGTTTAAGAGACGATAATTACCCATTAGTGTATTTTCTTTGATACTAATCAATCAGAATAAGCGCAAAAGTTTTTGTTAAACAATTTTAAAAGTTTTTTTTTTTCAAATATTTACAGGTTAAAAAATGTGACATGTTAAATACCTGAGTTGATTTGTATTTCATTTATTTTTATGTTTGTTAATAGTTCCTTCAATCCATAAACTATGTTTTGTGTCTTTTTGTTATAAGTACTTATAAGAGACTAATAAAAACGATTGTTAATTTTCTTAATCTACTGTGTAAAGTAGGCTGCCTAATATCGGACATCCGATATTGAGACATTATCGATATCTGACATTAGAAGCCTACTTGGTCAAGACCTGAAATTTTCATTAAATTGAAATGACATAATTTTGTGTATTATTTAACACTGCATAATTCAAATTTGTTAAAGTACGTATAGTATATGAATTCAAGATTACGTACACCGATATTTATTTACCTACGACTAGGTTTAGTATTTTTTTAACCTTATTTTAAAAAAATATCCAATAGGTCCCTTCCCCTATTGGGGATGCGACCCAACAGCGGCTGTTCAAAGCTAGTAGACGTGAGGTGCCGGTTTCAATTCCAGGTCGCTCTCGTCATAGATTTAATCCTTGATTTTCTCCGAAATATGCGTAAATACGGGTTAGGACCCCTTAGAAAGAACTCACGGAAGGCACTACGCCGCAGTCCTAGGACCCTAATGCAGTCAATCGGCGTTAATCCCAATACCATACCCTTTATTGGTGTAAATATGGGAACCCTTTTTACTGGTGTAAATGTGAGCGCCTGTAACTCCAGATTGAGTTTCTAGATTTCATATATTTCCTTAATATTGAGAAGAGAGCTAGAACTCGTAGATGCAAAGCAGCAAAGTCCATCGATCACCTGATGACCATACAAAGATCAATTGGCTAAGTTGATTGACAAAAGTACTCAAAAGAAGACATCCTTGAGTTTTCCCGTAGAAGGGAACCAGCCAGAGTCCGATAAAGTAAAATACCGACCACGGGTGAGCAGTTCAAAGGACTTCAAAGAAAAATATTCGTCCAATGAAACGATACGATTCATCATCGGACATGTCACATTACTGTGACACCTCTCCTTATCGACAATGATGATGATATCACCCCCGATATCAACGACGTGTAAATTCGAGCAATGTAAATTGCATCTTTTGTGATGGAATGTTCTCTGGGCGCATTCGCGGAGAACAGTAGTACAAAGTGTTATGTGTGAAAAGTGGGAACACTTAGAGTGGGTCTGTTTTAAAGAGACGATTAAGCAGCTATTTCTATAAATATTGTTTTCTCGTGATAAATGAATTCTCTACCTTTTGTACTGTTTTATCATGTTTTAAAACATTTTAAATAAATTTTGTGACTTTTCAGGCAAGGGGCCTATATTTTCTACCCATTTTTTCAGTTGCTTTTTTGAAAGCTTTTTATAAATCTTCGTTTTCGAATTGAAATACTTGATATTAATCATTGTTTTGCTTCCTTCCAGTTAGTAAACTTGTTATAGTTGCTAATAAATGTCAAAAAGAATTTTTCGAAATTAAAGTAACTTTTTGTCAATAACAAAAGTGAGTGGCCATATTTACAACTATTCCTCTATATAGAAGTGGTGAGAAATGAGGGGCATGTCGATAGTTGCGTTGGTATGGCAATCTGTAAGAAAATCTGGGTATTTAAAAGATTTTTCAATAATTTACTCTAGTTTGAAACTGGAATGACATAGTTCCAGAATTAAAATTAGCTATGAAAATGTTAAAACTTTTATCTCTTCTACTAAAAGTAGCTCTTCAGTTTTCTGTCAAGAACTTATTTTGAAAACATAGTCGCTTCTTAAGTTTGTATAGAATTATTTAAAACAAAATAAAACTTAATTTTGATGGAACTAGTTTTGAAAATGACCTAATATGAAAAGGATATCGATATTTGTTTTTCATCAAAATTAAGTAATCATTTAGATACACGTTAGTTTATTTAAAAAAGTAATAATATAAACATTAATATAGATTAGTGTTTTAATTTTTATTGAAATATACCTTGATATTACAGCCTTTACAGTTTTGTATTACTATAACTTAGATTTTTGTCCTATTTATCTTTATTTTAAATAATAGATATCGAAAACACGGTTACTAGACGCACATGTATAATTTCCTATTAGAAAATAAGCTTCTAAATTTTATTCACTTATTTTTGCTTTGTTTGTTTTCATATGTTTCGTAATAATAACTATATAATACGTTTGTCAGCATTCTCATTAAAAAATTAGAACCCCGATGTATGAACGAATGTACAACAGCTATTTGTTGAAATAACTTAGAACGAACCATAATGCAGCTTAAAAGAAATAGGTGAGAATTTTGCTTTCATACTGCATTCGTGCATATGTGATGAACAACTCTGTAGAAACATTTTTTTTGTTTGTTTGTTTCGTTTACAAAATTACTTTTTATCATTTATCAGCTTTTTTTTTTTTTTTTCGTCCAATGTTTGCAATATTTCTTTATATTGCAATTTGTGTTTAACGGAATTTATTCTTATAAGTAACTACGTTTAATAGGTTTTCATACTTCATTTAAAATTTAATAAATTTAATTCATATATTATTCTTTTCCTAATTTTTAAAGTGATGATATATAAAAACTCTACGTATATATTTAAAAGTATCATTAAAAAATAATAAAATAACAGTCTTCTTAAAGTGTAAAAATACTTATCCCCATTTTATTTTAAAACTATCTATTTTTAACTTAGTACTATTCTTTTGGATTAAAAGTAATATCCTCTTTATTAAGTTAAAAATCTGCTGTAGCAAACACATTCCCAAATGTAATATAAAAGTTATAAAGTACTATGTTATTACCAGAAACATTTTATTTTTTAACATTAACCACCACTTTCTTTAAAAGCATTTCTTTTATTAAAAGCATAGTGTGCTATCTTTTCTAATCTTTGAACATCTCAACATTTCAAAAAGCAATCGCAAGATGAAGCTGTCAGTTTCTTCTAAAGGAGTCTCAGTATGTGTATATAATCGATTTAAGAAGAACAGTTTTTTACATTAGCTTCCATCAGATTTTGTTCTTACAGCGGTGATTATATTTTTTCCAACAAAAGCGGTGCTCGTCAAAATAGCTCATCGATCAAGTATGAGCGCAGGCTGTTTTCTGTAATAACTTATTTCATAGCATTATAGTATCCGATTTTAGTGAAGAGTGGAACATTTTCTCGAAAGTAGTTATATTTTAAATAATGAATGCCTTTAAAAAACAAGTAAAGTAAATTTCAAATGAATAACTATAAAAACAAGTACTAAAATATATTAGAAAGAAAAAAAGTAAATAAATGTATATCTCTCTTACCTGTGTATGCCAATCTACCTAATGTGGTTACTGTTGGCTGATACACTACTCTTTAGTTTAATGTCGAATGCTAAACTTTTATTTATAAAAATATATTTCTGAAAAGCCATTTTCTGTTTTTACTGAGAGAATATTTTACATTAAAATATAAAGTATTCTCACTCCAGTGCAACAGATGTTCAATTAAATAATAAGGAAATTTTGGTACAGAAAAACTATTTATAATAAAAAAATATCAATTTCTTATAATGTTGAAAAATACTCTGAAATTATACAAATAGTAATAAAAATGTTAATATAAATGCTAAAGGGATATTTATATTTTTATATTTGTACTAAACCTTAAATGTAGAAAATATATATTTGCATTAAACCTTAAATGTAGAAGATTTATATTTGTATTAAACCTTAAATGTTCTGCTTCAATTCTTTATTTCATTTAGCAATTTTGATTACTCTCTATAAATTTGACTTAATTTATTTGTTTATATTATCCTATATTTTTTTCTTTCTTTCTAATTTTTTTTCTATTTTTACATGGGTGTCTATTTTTTTGTCAAATAAATCTGGTACATTCGTTTTTATAAATCGTGTTTGTCTTGTACACTGGCGGACAAAAAAAAAAAAAAACAAAAAAAAAAAACACCGAAAAGAAATTAGCTTTGAAGAATGAAATTAAGGCAAAGCATTTCGCTAGGTGGCATGCTTATTTGATTACAGTTTCAAGGACACAGGTTAAAGTGTGCGCGGTAAAAAACTTTTGAAAACGGGAAATGGGGATATGTTAAAAAATGTTGCAATCGTCAAGGTTATGAATGCAATTTAATCTGTTGCAGAGGTGTCGTATGCCATTTTTTGGTATGGAGTTCCTGTTGCACTTTATTAGACAAATCAAGAACAATTAACGTTGGTTGTGGATGAAACTGTATTTGTCGTCCAATAATGTTCCATACGTTCTTCATGAAAGAATGATCGGTGATCTTGAAGGACAACGTATCATGTCGCCACATTGTAGAGAATGTTGGATAACAGTATCGGTAGGAGGACGAGCACTATCTTGTTGGAAAACACTCCTTAAATATTGCTCATAAATTGCAGCACAACCGGTTCTATCACAACTCTGATGTATACATTTGCAGTCAAGGGACTAGAGATAACAAAAGGAACGCACCTAAGACAAAAGAAAATTGCTTCCAAACCATAAATTCTACAGAAGTCCCAGTTTGACTACAACGCAGATAGCCTGGTTCCAAGGCTTCACCTGGCGTTTTTCTGTCTACCACACAGACAATCACTTGCCCCACAAGAGAAAGGTCTGTCATCAGAGAACGCATCACATCCCCAACCTGTCCTCCAATGAGCTTCAGCTTGACACCACTGAATTCAAACATGGTAGTGGTTCAAAATTAATGGTATAATCGCTAGAAGGCGTCTGGCTTGGAGCTGATCCTCAAGCAATCAATTTATTACAATTTGTTGTGCCACTCGGATGTCAACAAAACCTCTAATTTTTGCAACATGTGCAGTACGATACGTCATACCTATGTAGCGAACATAGCGTCTTTCTTGGTCAGTAATGGCCTGCGTGCGGCTAGATTTCAGTCTTCTTAAGACATTGATTTTGTATGAACATTGTTGGTAATAATCATGTACAGTGGACACATCGCTGCAAAGTCTTTGTGGAATATCACTGTAAGAGATTTCACCTTCTCATAGCCTGTATAATAAGACCTCCTTTAAACTCATTAAGTTGATGATATTGTGTTCTTCGTCTCCTTAGACGCATTCTAGATACAAGACTGGTCATTACGTATAATTTGGATGGCAGATAACGCTCAAAGAACTTTACATTGCGATTTTAAAGCAAACGTGGTTTGCATAGTCCAGACTGTTCTACTAGCGCCACTCTTATTATATTACGTCGGAAACTGAAACAATGTCATTTTTCCTATCCGCAGTAGCACATAAAGTTGTTTCAACGTTGTTATAAAAAAATTTTCACTGTTCAGACTTATTTTCAACGCTATAACAATGTTATGTGATACCTGGGATGTGCAATCACATTTACCGAATTTCGTTCATCCAGTAAAACTCTTTCCTGGTGTTCGTATTTCGTTTTCTGCCAGTGCATGCGCGTTTATGAAAACCCGTAAAAAACCATGTTTCGATTATGATAGACAGGCAAACCTACATTGATTAAATAGTTGTTAGAGGCCGTTAAAGTTTTGTTGTTAAAAATTCCTTATAACTACTAATTAATAAGTTACAAGATTTAAAAAGCCTCGTATAATCCTAGTATCCCTCGTATAATATAAATAATCCTAGCTCCAATGAAAAATGGCTCCCCGTACGTTCAGTAACAGGGTACTGCGGTACTCACATTGAATTTCCAAATTGTAATGAAGAAACCAACTTCCTCTCTATCATTTCTTCTATTTAAATGGAATTGTTATTTTCATCTTTGTCGTCAAGAAATGTATTTTTTTTTTTTTTTTTTTTTAAACTGAAAAACGAATTGACTCTTGTTTTCCTCTTTGTTTTATGTGTACTTTTATATTGAATTGTCTGTAAGAAACACACGGTTTTCTTGGATTTAAAGGATATATTTAGCTGTTTATATGCTTTAATATATTGAAATATTCTTCGATTCATTTGATTTGATAGTCAAAACATAAGAGTCATACGAGTCGTTAATTATAAATCTGCAGCACCTTATATATTGTAGCAATTTAAATAACCGTGTTTATGCCTATTAAGTGATAAAAATACGGTACAAAAGTATGGTGGCTATGCGGTGCCATTAATTTTTATCCAATGTCATGTCAATTGATACTGGAAAATTCGGAGGACAACATAAAGTCCAGAAGAGGAAAGGGTCGTTAAAGAACCGGTTTTTCGAAACAAAATCTCAGGCAGAATAATCAGAAAAGATATCTTTTAACGCCACCTCCTTTGGCTCAGCATTTATAGTCATGACTTCTGACACAATTATAGAAACTCTAAAAAAAACAAGAAATATAATCCAATTGAAATGTCGCCGTGTTAAATACGATAATCGCAAAGTTCCTTTTTCGGTTTCAATGACAAATTAACATTATGTTAACCCATTAAACGCCGCTATATCATTCCCACTGAAAATCTTTGAATTTTCGTATATTTTAGGTTTCAATGTGCATTTCTAATCATATCTGTTTAAATAAATAAAAAAAGAATTATTTTTTTAGAAGATAAGATATATTTACAAAATGGGAGATTTGACACCTGAATGGAGTAGAAAACATGTTGAAAAGCTGCAAAACCCTTTTAAAATAGTTCCCTTGATCTCTGTTATAATTCAAGAAAAAAAAAACTGTTTTTTTTTTTTTTTTTTTTTCATATCCATAATTTTAACCCCCTGCACTCGAATGAGTTATTTTTGCTGATTTTTTTTCTTTGCTGACGTTTTGCAGAAAAACAAACATCTTTGCTTGAATAATTGAAAAAAGAATAGAAGTTAAATTACAAACTTTAAAAAAAAAATTACCAACGAAGTGAACGTTTCAATATTTAATGAAAAAAAATACGAAAATATATTTATCTTAATTACTTACAGAGAAAAAAATTCTTTAAAAAATGTTCCCACTGCGGGAGCTTTGGCGCCTAATCGATGTTTCTAAGAAGAAAAAAAGTCATATTGACTTCTAATTTACTTCATGATAAAAACATCTCTATGGCCAAGGAAATACCAGAAATCCTTATATTTCAAAACAGAATAAAATCTGATATTGACATGCTGGATCAGATGCATCAAAAATATAACAGACTAGCAGGCTACGCCCGCTTCGCTGGTCACTATTTTTAAATGAATCACTACAGTTAATGAATTTTCAAAATTGCATTAATTTTTATCATGCGAAAAAAAAAGAGATAGAGAGAGAGAGAGAGAGAGATAGAGATAGAGAGAGAGTGTGTTGCACCGGGTCCTCACTGCCTTTGGCAACGCAGGCCATTGTGCGCTGTGTGCGTGCATTTATGTTCGACATTCTTAATGAATCACTATATTATCGTAAGGGAAAACATAAATATAGAATACAAAAAAAGTCTTCTCCCCTTGGTGGAATAATCGGTACGGGACCCCACTGCCTTCGGCAGCGTATACAGGCACGCACGGCGCGCATGTTCCATTACCTACCTTTCTCACCCCTCCTAATTATTTTAGACTTTAAAAAATACTTGTAATCGTTCTCTCGGGCTTTTAAACCTAATAATACTATTTTCCAACATTCTATCTGAATTTCTTTATTTTTACCCCTTTGCTCGTCCCCTTCCTGCCCATCGTAATAATTCTGTACTTTCGAAAATATCCGCAATCGATTTATCGGGTCTCAAAACCTAATAACACTACTTTTCAGCGCTCTAACTCTTAGTTATATATTTTTGCAACTTCACCCCCCTTCCCGTCTATCCTAATAATTTTACAAATTCGAAAATATTCGCAATTGATTTGTAGGTATCGAAAATCTCCATGTACCAATTTTGAGCGACCTAACTCTATTTTTATGTTTTTGTCCCTCCCCCCCCCCCTTCCTACCCCTACTAATAACTTTACAAAATCGAAAATATTCGTAATCGATTTGTAAGTATCAAAAACCTCTATATACCGGTTTTGGACGACCTAACTCTATTTTTATTTTTTTGCCCCTCCACCCCCATCCTAATAACTTTACAAATTCGAAAATATCTGCAATCGATTTGTAAGTATCATAAACCTTTATGTCTCAATTTTGAACGACCTATTTTTATTTTTTGCCCCTCCGCCCCTCTGAATAACTTTAAAAATTCGAAAATATCCGCAATATATTTGTAGGTATCAAAAACCTCTATGTACCAATATTGAACGGTCTAACTCTATTTTTATTTTTTGCAGCTCCGCCATCCCCCCTTTCTGACCCTCCTTATAAATTTACACTTTCAAAAATATCCTCATTCGACTTGCAGGCCTCTAAAACCTACCTGTACCAATTTTGAACGGTCCAACTGTATTGATATTTTTTTGCCCCATAACCCCTTTCCCGCCCCACCTGGGACGAATTTCTAAAATTAAAGTAATGTATTGGTCGGAGCTATATTTTAGAGCAAAAATATCACGTATATCTTTTTTTCTGTTTGCGATATAAAGGATTATTTCAAATCACGTTTTGCCCCCTCTCCCCCCTCTTGGGGATAAATTTCTAAAATTCCAGAAATTAGTTTTTAGGTATTTGTATTACCTATATGTTAGAGCAAAAATTTCATGCATATCGTTTTCTTTGTTTGAGATATATAGGAGTATGTGAAACCACGTTTTTCGCATGTGAAATCACATTTTGCTCTCTCCGAATTTCTAAAATTCAAGAAACTAGTTTTTAATTATTTGTGTTCGGTATATTTTAAAGCAAAAATTTTACGAATATCTGTATTTTTTTGCTTTGAGTTATGAAGGTTTTGTGAAATCACATTTTGCCCCTTATTCCCCCTTGGGGGGTGATTTTCGCAAAATCGCTTCTTAAGGGGTGCTTACACTGTATAATCTATAATCTGATCTAGTTTCGAGTCAGTGGCTCCAGTAGATTTTGCTGTGAGTCGATGAGTTGGTGAGTGAGTGAGTGAGTGAGTGAGTGGAAGTACTCTTTTATATGTATAGATAAGCGAAATCCTGGCCATTTTCTTTATTTTTCAACATTGTGGACTCCTTTATTATTTTGTAACGGCTTCAGCTGCTTATATTATACATGACAAGAGTGTCGATAAACTCAGAGTTACCATCGTTTATTTTTTTCGTCAGTTAGATATAAACTTGTGTCTTCCAACTATTCAGGATCAGTAAACAAATATCCAAGTGATGCGGCCTTTACTAGCAGGGTCAGTTGTATAAAGCACTCCGAAAACATAAGAGTACCTCTGTCTCCGATGTCGTCCGGCTCCTGTACTACCACAGATTTTCAGGCACGTGAGTCAACTGGAAGAAAGTTAATTACTGGGGTTTTCCAAATGTGTATTTCTGCTCCTATGACGCTTAAGAAAAAATGTGAAAAATCACGTAAAACTTATTTGTGATAAGCATACGATCTCAACATGATAATGCAAATGATACGCTGAACCGTGATTTTGCTGTAATTATATTTGACTATAATTATATTTTTAGTAATACTAATAATAAATTAAAATGTAAATAATAAATGACAGTTACTGTTATGTTTGATTTTATTTACCGCTATGATAATTATGTGGATGTAGTCGTGTTAAAATAATAAGTACCTGGATATTGAGTAATGGTATAAGAAAGTTTAATTCAAAAATATCCAACATTATTTTATCCCCCCCCCCCCCAAAGAAAAAAAAATAGATTTATATGTCTAGTTCAGAAACATGTATATAACGAAGATTAAAAGTGATTTTGCCACGTATTAATTACAAATGATAAAAAGTACGATGACAGTCATAAAATGTACCCAGATACCTGGTCATTGAAGCTAGAGTTATATATTTTCTGCTAAAAAAAAAAAAAAAAAAGGCTATGTTCAGTCATTCAAATAACTTCCTTGTGTACATACGTTTTAACGAAATATGTGTTTCTAAGAATTATGTTTAGTTCAAAAGGCATTTATTTTCTGGCAACTTAGAAAAAGAGCAATGAATCGACATTTTACATACGTACGTTGATATAAGAAAGTGATTAAAAAATGAAAGCAAAAATTACGAATGAATAGAGGTTTTAGTACCCTAATGGGCCACCTCTATCGTGGATGAACGATACGATACAGGTGGGCTTTGAGACGTACTAGTCCCATATGATGTCCTGCGGCATCCCGTTCCACATTTGTTGTAAACGCTCCTCTAATTCGTCCCAACTCGCAAGCTGCGCTTCTTGCCGTCCCAAATGATCCCAGATATGCTCGATTGTTTACAAATCTGAGGATCGAACAAGTCAGGGAAAGATAGTATTGTGGCAGAGACAGTCCTGGGACACCCTTGCCATGTGTGGCTGAGCTTTTTCGTGTTGAAAAATGGCTCCTGCAAGCCCTGCCATGAGTCCCGAACGTACCGCTGGGCTGTCATGGTGATCCTGACGTATAATTCTAACCGTAAATATTTGGTTTCTCTTCATAGAATTATAATTTCTATATTCAAGTAAATTTTAAAATAAAAGAAAGAAAGAAAGAAACATAGGCGGGAAGATCTTTTTATAGGCTACCAAATTTTTTGCTAGCGACGAGGTTATTTTAAATTCCTGTAACCCCGGGGATGAAAGTGTGTCGTATGAAATGTCATCCCATACCATCACACCAGCTGTGTGTGTGGTGTGCAACTGAAAAGCAAAGGCAGGATTGAGGTGTTTACCATGATGACTCTACACACGTACATCATTTTCATCACTGCCCAAATTGAATTTGGCTTCGTCGCTGAAGAGGACCTGGTTCCATTCGGTTGCAATCCAACGCCGTCGAGCACGACACCACTCAAAACGGAGGAGAGGGGTGTGGGTATTATTGGCAGCTCACGTAATGTGCTCCGCGAGAGCAAATGTCCTTTAGCCAGAAGCATTGCGATGATACGTACAGGGACAGGTCGTGTAGATGCTGCATATGTTCGCATGGCGGACAACGAGACAGTTGGTGCTATGCCTATGTTTCGTACGATGTGACGTTTTTTTATTATTGGTCTGTCGAGAGCGTCCTGAGCCCGATCTCCGTGTAAGCGGCCTCTCTCTTGTACACTGCACTCAACACTTCCTAACAGTAAAATCAAAACAGCCTAGGTAGCTGGCTACTCGCCGAGCTGATCAACCGAATTCCGTCATACCAATGATTTTTTCTCTCTCGGACTCTAACAGCTGCTCGTATTGTCTTCGATGACGGCGTAACGTCATTTCTATTTAAAAAGTGCCCTTCGGCAACAAATTATATACACCATAAAAACTCTGCTTACCTGTTTTATGCTCCAAGAGGAACGAAGTTCAGCGCCGTCTCGTGGAATTAGGCAATGCCCAATCACGCTGCATATGTGTTTGGCACGTACAGTCAGTAACAAAAGTGTCCTAACACTAGCAAAAATCCCTATGTAAAAAAGTACACTTTATACGGTTTTGTTAAATAAATCCTTATCGAATCCTGTCCTTAGTCAGTCTAAGAACAGGATTCGATAAGGATTTATTTAACAAAACCATATGAAGTGTACTATTTTTACATAGGTATTTTTGCTAGTGTTCGGACACTTTTGTTACCGACTGTACCTCCATGCCAAGTTTCTTTATGGTCCATTAATTATTTCTTGGTGCGCAATTTTTATGGCAATGAGTATATAAATCCGTTCGTCTTAACTGACAGACAGGCTGACTGATTCATCATCGGCCAGCTCAAACTCTTACACCTATAAGCATTAAACTTGATGAAAACATTTTTCATTGACGTAGACACTCACAAGAAAGCGATTTTACAAAATACGCCCTCCAATGTGGGAAGGGGTAGAACCCGATTTCACAAATACCTTCATATATTAAATAAAAAACAGATGTCCATAAAAATTTTTGCTTTAAATATAACACAAATACTTAAAAACTAATTTCTGGAACTTTAGAAAATTCAGCTCCTAAGGGGTGGGAGGTAGCAAACCATGATTCCACAGACACAAAACGTGATTTCACATATCTTTTCATATCTTACACAATAAAAAAAGATATATGTAAGATTTTTGCTTTAAAATATAGTGAACACAAAAGCCTAAAAATCAATTTCTGGAAATTTTAGAAATTCCATCTCCAGGGATTGAGAGAGCTAAACGGAAATTCACAAAGATAAACGTGAATTCACGCAACCCTTCATATCTTGAAAAAGAATAAGATATTCGTAAAATTTTTGTTTTATAATATTGGAAACACAAATACTTAGAAATAAATTTCTGGAATTTTAAAAATTCGAACTTGAAGGTGGAGAGGGGACAAAACGTGATTTCACAAAACTCTCCATAATTTAAACAAAAGAAAAATAAATAGATATCCGTAATATTTTTGCTTAAATAAAGCAAGCACAAATACATAGAAATCAATTTGAGGAATTTTAGAAATTCGATGGCCAAGAGGGGTGTAGGGGGTCAAAATTTGTTTTTTATAGCCCTTCATCTATACATATAAGAGTACATTGACCCACAGAAAAACACTGCCGTGACAATTCTGTGTGGAACTGGGTCACGAATTTTGGTGTGAAGGTTGGTTTGAAGTTTGGTTTTAGAGCACTTACATCCATTAAGACGGGGATTTACAAAATCCCCCCTTTATCCTCGGGGGAAATGGCATTGTTACGTCTGCAAGCATAACTCGATTACAACATAATTTATGGTAAAGTAATTGCACATAAGGAGATTTGACTCAAAAACAGAAAATTCAAGTACGTCGATTATTGAATATCCGATTTTAAAATGAAAATATTTTTATTTTAGTGGAGAGGGAATTTCCCAAAATCCGGATTTTGCTAAAGAACTGAAACATAGAAAATAAAAAACTGAAGCACACAAAATGAAACATAGAAGTTGAAATCTACGATGCGTCTTCTGGGGTATATTTCTAAAAGACCCGTTTGACAGTTTTGCGATTTCGGCAGCCTTTTTCTGCGTAAATTTTGTATTGGGGAAGCTATTGAAAGATTTTTAGTACCTGAGTAGGTTATTTCCATAAAACGTAAATTGTGACGGGATTTTTCAAAATTTTCCCTATTTCCTCATGTAAGGGTGTTAGGGGAAAACATTTTTTCTAAGAATAACTGTATTTAAAATGACTCAGAAATATAACTTATCGGTATGTGATTATGCTGTGCGTACCTAATACGCCCTATAAAGGGATTTTGCGAAATGCCCCTATTCCACACTTTGAGGGTCGGGGGAAGAAAAATATGTTTCCAAATGTAATTCTACTAATTTATCTCAGAAATACGTTTTTATCATGTATGGGTTGCTTATGTGTGCCTAACACACACCAAAAAATGATTTTATGAATTTTAGACGGCCAACAAGATGCTAGTAGATGGCTAAAGGACTTTCAACAACCACTGGAATGAGCAAATGTGTTTGGCAAATGTGATGTTTTACCTTGCCGGAACAACTAGGCAATGGTTTTATATCAACGAGGACACATTTAATAGTTAGATTGTATTCCAAATTGCACTAAAGAACACATTTTGCCGGACAGACGACATACGACGACAAGCTGACAGGCAACTACTTACCAGTGTTGAGCAAGATGGAGACACATTTAATTCCAGCATACAAGGCGTAATCTCTCTGTGCCGGAAAGTCAACCTATCAATGAAAGAAGAAAAAGTGGCTCATCTCACGAAGGGTACTGCGGAGGACATTTACCAGATCCGGTTGTCGCAAAATTATCGAACAAAAAAGTTTTTACGAAACGTTGCTGTCAGATTGAATGTCTTCGACGAACGCGGGTAATTCCAGAAACAGATGCAGCTATGACAGTCGGAAATGAAACTCGGATCATCGGTAGTCGGATGTGAAAGATATTTATTTATACCTGCTTCAATAATTTCTGTCAGGGATGGCTGCTGCAAAGTCTGGCTAACGAATTGCTCTTCGAGGAACTCAAATAATACAAAAACGTATGCAAATATGCTTCCTGATGATAATAAAAAATGAATCGATCATTTCGATGACTGATTAGTGTGAAAGAGAGACTAAGAGACACAAATCTGGAAAGCGATTAACTCGGGAAAAGCTCAAGAAAATTCTAAATCCTGAGCTGACTGCCACTGAAAAAGAGGAGTTGCTTAATCTGCTAGAAACATTTAGTGACATTCTTGAATTCAACATAAAAATTAAGAAGTGAAGATGTAATACTGTAAAACACAAGATAGACACGAGTAAAACTGCTCCAATCAAACAAAGACCTTATCGTACATCAGTTGCTGAAAGGCATGTGATTGAAGAAAATGTACAAAAAAAGTTAAAAGATGGTGTGATACAGCCATCAGACAGTTCGTGGTCACCCTTAGTTGTAAAAAAGAAAAATGATTAATGGCGTTTTTGTGTTGACTACATAAAATTAAACAAAATCACAAAGAAAGACATGTATTCTCTACAACGGATTGATGATGCTTTGAATTGCCTTGCTGGTGCAAGATTTGTTTCTATAATGGATCAGATGTCAGGTTACTGGCAAATAGATTTTGGGAGAAGGATAGAGAAAAGACTGCTTTTATGATTCCAGATGGTCTTCATGAATTTAAAGTCGTACCATTTGGTTTATGCAACGCTCCAGCGGCTTTCGAACGAATGATGTCCACGGTATTGCAAGGCCTTAAATGGAACATCGCCTATGCTATCAAGATGGCATCATAATATATGTCCTGAATTTTCAAAAACACCATGTACGTTTGAGAAAAGTTTTGAAATGTATTCAAGATACAGGACTGACGTTCAACTCTAATAAATGTGCTTTCAAAAAGAGGAAACTAACGATATTGGGACATTTGGTTGATCAGTATGGTATCTATCCTGATCCAGAAAAGATAACAACCGTAACCAAATTTCCTATGTAAGAAAATGATGCAAATTTTCGAAGTTTTCTAGGTATGTGTTCGTATTACCGATGTTTTATTAAAAACTTCGTCAATATTGTAAAGATTCTTTATGACCTGTTGAAGAAAAATGCAAAATTCTTGTGGAACACTTTGCAGGAAAAATCTTTCATTGCTCTTAAGAATTTACTGACCTGTGGTCCTGTTTTGAGGCATTTTTCTTCCAGACGCAGAAACGAAGATACATTCAGACGCCAGTGGCTATGGCATCAGTGCTGTACTAATGCAAGACCAAGATGATAAGGTATAAATAGCGTCAGCATAAGGTGTAATAGCGTCAGCATCTAAGTCTTTGACGGCATCTCAGATGAATTATACTGCGGCTAAAAAAGAATGGCTTGGGGTCATATGGGCGATCAGTACATTTAGACCCTACCTTTTCAGAGAGATATTCACCGTACTAACGAATCACCGCTATTTATCCTGTCTGGATAATGTGAAAGATCCTTTCGCGAAACTTTGCTTGAGCTTGCAAGAATACGATCTTAACATTGAGCGAATGCATTTTGATGCCAATTCATTTTCAAGGAAACACCACCAAAATGCAGTCGCCGTGTCTTGGAACAGCAATGAAGTTCCATTCTTTGCAAAAATCACAGGCTCTAGAAAAGAGCAGATGAAATATAAGCAGCTGAAGTTCATTATTAAAGTTCTGAAGGATACCAAAATTACTAGTTAAAAGACGGTATAATCTATAAAAGAAACTATGATCCTATGGCACAGCAATTGGTTTTGGTGATACCCAAACAACTCCACTGTGATATTCTAAGAAGTCATCCTGATGTTCCAACCGCCGGTTATCTCCGATTTGCAAAAAAAATACGACAGGATACAAAAAAGTACTATTGGCCAGGACTTTATGGATGCGTTATGGAGCCACATTGTCGTGAATGTCAAAGAAGAAAAACTCTTCAATTACCACGAGGACAATCGAAAAAAAAGTTGAAAATGCCATTTTCAACACATTTTCCTTTGTTAAGTAAATAATAATAATAATAATAACAATAAAATAAAATATAAAGCACAAAATGTACGTCAATTTTATACACAACATAAATCTGTTTCTCACTAAAGTGCTTGCATAGGAAGAAGAAAACTAATTTTCGTGACCTCCACTCTTTCTTGTTACGCATATGGAAAAGTATATTTTATAGTTAAAAAAAAAAAAGGCAGAAGTACACAGGGGAGTTTTTGTTCCTGATTTTTTTTTTTCCATCAGTGATTGGTAATTGCAATTTTCGCGAAAGTTAATTGCTGAAAATTACTAAACAACTATGAACGGTATTTCTGTTAAAAAATTCTGGTTAAAAAATCCAGGACACAAACTCCCCTGAGTATATTAAATATTCTTATACTAGTGTGAAAAAATTATTATGATATTTCCACTAAAGATTTAAAAAAAAAAGAAAGAAAGAACTGTCTAGTTTAAAAGTTTAGAAAAACAATACTGACTATAACTATGAAACGAACTTGACAAGTAAGTTTAAAGACAAAAAAAGCATTAATAACTTAAAAACTTTTAAGTAAACGTTGGAAAATTTCCTTGAAAAAATGGGATAAAGTTTTAAAAATTTGTACTTGCAAAAAGAAATTTCAAATATTTGGAATGTTACCATGTTAAAGCATTTTAGAAAAAGAATTTATCTAAAACTTTAAAAAAAAAAAAAAAAATCCCAGAAAAAAAAATGAATAGATGAATTCCTTTTTCATGAAAGGGAAAGAACTAAAATCATTTGTCTTCTTTAAAAATGTGAATACATACTTTTTATCAACTTTTTTTTTTTTTTTTTTTTTTTTTACTTTTAACGAACTTTCCGTCTCTGATGTTTATCGTGTACCTGTATTCTACACAATAATAGAAAATAAATTTTTTATTTTATTTTTGAATAACATTTTAAAATATAAAATTAATTTCTCTGTATAAAAAAATAACTTAAATAACAAAAAAAAGAAGAACTAAAATCATTTGTCTTCTTTAAAAATGAGAATACATACTTGCTATTATTTATTTATTATTATTTATTTAAATTTTTATTATTACTACTTTTTTTAAATTTTTTAGAACATCTTTCTTATTTTATGTTTAGTGTGTATCTGCATATAAAAAGAAAGATAAAAAGATCTTTCTTAAATTGTATTTTTGGATAACATTTTATAATATAAAAGCAATTTGTCTGTATAAAATTTTAATACAAACTATAGATGAAAGAAAAATCTAATATTTTTTGACTTCTTAAAATTGTAAATAGATACTTACCATTATTTTAATTTATATTAATATTCTTTTTCTTTATTTCTTTCCTTTTTAAACATATTTATTCTCCTATAATTGGTGTGTACTTGCATAAAGAAATAAGTGGAAAATAATTGTTTTTAAATTTTATTTCTGATAAAGTTTTAACATATAAACTTATTCTTTTTCTCTGTATAACATATTAAGTTTAAACAGTAGAAGAAAAAATAGAACTAAAATTATATGTCTTCTTTAAAAGTGTGAATAAATACTAAGAAATATTTTAATTTGTATCATTATTGGGTTTATTTTTATAACTTTTTAGATATTTTTTGTTGTCTTATATTTAGTGAGAAACTGCATATATATACAAAGTGAAAATACTTTTGTATTTTTATTCCTGAATGAAATTTTAAAATATAAAACTAATTTCTCTGCATAAAACTTTAATTTTAATAATGGAAGAAAGAAACAGAACTAAAATCATTTATCTTTTTAAAAAAATAAATACATATTTATCAACATTTTAATTTGTATTATTATTACTTTTCTATTTATAACTTTTTAGATAATTTTTTTCTCTTACATTCAGTGTGTACTTGCATATAGAAAAAAAGAGAAAATACTTTTGTAAATTTATTTCTGGATGAAACTTTAAAATATAAAACTAATTTATCTGTATAAATTTTAATTTTAATAATAGAAGAGAGAAATATAATTAAAATCATTTGACTTCACCAAAAATGTAAATCCATACTTATTATTATTATTATTATTATTATTGTTGTATTATTATCACACTTTTTAAAAACTTTTAGAGCTTTTTTGTTCTAATATGTTTATTGTGTGTATGCATATAAAGAGAATGGGAAAATATTTTTTTTTCTTTTAATGAAATTTAACCCTTAACTGCTGTCATCGGTCTGACAGACCGCTCGCCATTTTCTAGCCTTCATTAACACTCCTTAAAATAGGTAATGATCCAGGCCCTCTTTTCTACCTTCCTAAAACCATCGGCCAAGGTCACATTCCACTTGTCGTTCAGCGAACGGGGTTTAGTTATTTTTTATTTCTACTTTTCTTTTTTCTAGCGGTATGTGAGACCGCTGACAGCAGATACGAGTCTGTTTTTGTCCGATGAGTAGTATTGTTTCTCTAGATATATTAATGATATTTTTTGCAATTTTATGAAAAAAAAATGGCTTCGTCTTGTTCAAGAAAACGTCTGGTGTATCTCACACAGAATGAAATTCTGGAACTTGTAAATTTATATAAAAAAAAATAAAAAAAAAATGTGTATGCAAGTTTCATTTTATTTACTGTTTTATTTAAATACCGATGCCAACTACTCCGGATGTTGGCTACCACTATTTTTATTTATTTATTTTTTTCAACACATATACATTATATTTGTGTATTTTGAAAAAAGTTTCAACTGAGAAGTTGTGTTAGCTATAATTCGGAATAGTTTGCAACTATGTATTTTTAATGGAACTAATAATATTTTTTTATAGTGCAATATTTTCCACAATTAATAATACTTTTTTACTATATCTATAATTTTTTGTTACACTAGTGAGAACACTAGCGAGTTTAAAATTATATAATTCATGCTCATCGATACAATGTTGCCCTATCGGTATTCTCTTGCACGTTCATATGTCGGGATACCCGTTTAAGGTCTCCAAAATTGCCTTAAAAAAATAATAATTAAAAAAAGATAAATTAAATAAACAATTTAGTAGATAAATAATAGCATACAATCAATAGCTTACCATTTATTCGACGTTTTAAATAAGTTTTAATCAAGCGGTCTATGAGACCGCTCACAGTAGTTGTGAGAGAATTTTAGTCACAGTAGTTAAGGGTTAAAGTACAAAACTAATGTCGCTATACAAAATTTTAATCTAAATATTTTATATTAAGGTTATAATCATAAAAATCTGTAGGTTGTTAGTAATTTAAAAGTCGAAATTTTATTAGTAATGTGTAGTGCAATCAGCAGATAAAAAAAAAAAAAAACTATTATCATCTATTATCATTAAAGAAAAATCTTTTATAAAAAATTCTGCTTAGTTAAAATGTTTGATAAATTCGCGTATACCTTTAAATACAAAAATTGAACTAATCTTTTTTTAAAGATTACACGATAAACAGCTGCATTTTTTTTTTTTTTTTTTTTTTTTTTTTTTTTTTATAGAAAATAAATCGAAATAATGAAATTTATTAAAAATTACACTTTCTCAAAATAGTAGTTCTAGAGAATTCTTAACAAGAACGAACGAGTTAAATGCTGTGATGATAAATTCTACATATAATTTATTTTCTGATGTACATATTAATTTTATTATAACTCTACAATAAACTCTCATTTTTAATTTAATGCCTTATTTCAAATACACAATTCTCGAAACATTTTATATAAAAGAATAAAAATGCATTCTTATTTGATGAAAATTTCATACATTTTTATGAAACTGTTTACTAAATTTAGAGGCACAGACACACAAAATACATAAATAAATAAAATAAAAAAACACTTGGAAATCTCTTGCATTATGTTAAAATATAAATTTTCGAAAAATTAACTTATGTTATTCATATGATATGGTCACCAAAATCAAGTTTAATGATAGCATAGAATTTTATTATTGCAACAAATTACTAACTTAACCCTGATAAAGGAAAATTACAATACAGCAAAATTTTACATTTTTTAACAGAAACAAAAAGGAAATGAAACACTTCTTCTAATTGTATTTTATAAGACATACTTTCTGATATAAGTAATTTGAATTCCGAGAGTCACATATATTTATTAAATCAGATCAAATCAAATCAAGTTTATTATTAAATGAGAGACGACCACAAAGTACATAGTAAATACGCAATCACAAAGATTACATATTTGACAATTTTTAATGTATATCATAAAAATGAAGTAAGAAAACATCATTTCTAGACTATGGAATACAAACAAGATCTGTTCAGTCATTAAAAATACAAAGGTCCATCTAATTGTTACCTATAATATTATGTATCTTTGATGGATGGTATCTTTGATTATCATCATTGCCTTAAGTAAAGGCGCAATGCTACACCTTACTAAGTTCAAGGTTCAACAAACAAACAAACAACAACAACAACAAAAAACGTCCGTATAGTAATGTTTCCGATTAAAATAAAAACAACATTTTATTATTAGCAAATTCAGTTAATATGTTTCAATAACAATAATAATAATAAAATTACAAAATTTTATCTGGTATTGAACTACATTTTGAAAACCTCTGGCTGGTCTCTATGTACCTGGACTAGGCCAAGTGTAACGGGCTGATACTGTCCAAAGGGACGAATAATGCCAGATCACCTCATGGCGTCCAACTGCTCTAAGAGCTGCTTGAGCGTCCCATAGAAATGTGCTGTAACACATTTTATTTATTCCGTGATATTAATTAAATCTTTTTGTAAATGTTCTCAAAATTTCTACTTTTCATTTACCTATTATCGTAAAAAAATAAATTTCTCTGTCTCTCTTTTTTTTTTTTTTTTTTTTTTTTTTGTTGAATACCAAATATAGGGAATCGATAATTTCGACGTTAAATAACTGAACAGTTCGTTAATTAATATGCAAATTATCTACACTATACTTTAGACTTAAAAAATGTAAATTATGAAACCGTATTGAAGTACTTATTCAAAATGAAAGTTAAAAACAATTCCAGACAAATCTCATTAAAAGCAAAGCTCGTAGCTTCATTTCAAATTTTACATCCAAATTACATGTAAAAAGCATTAAAAATAACACATTTTCAAATCATTACAATAAGTTTCGACATGCAGCATGTTAAAAAAAAATAATAAATAAATAAATAAAATAAAATAAATAAATAAATAAATAAGATATGAAATTGTACCCACTAAAATAATTAATGTATTCCACAGTACTTAAGATTCCTTTGTAGTACTGTTAGTAGCAGTAATGTGTAAATTAAGATATATGCCAAAAGAATTGTCAGAAGGGAAAATGCATTTC
The DNA here is from genome assembly GCA_963930645.1 of Salticus scenicus. Taxonomy (NCBI): domain Eukaryota; kingdom Metazoa; phylum Arthropoda; class Arachnida; order Araneae; family Salticidae; genus Salticus; species Salticus scenicus. The sequence continues at coordinate 144,358,245 of OZ005651.1, forward strand.
AAAAATGAAATCATAGGGCGTGGTTTCATTTATTAACATCAGAAAAAACCCAAGGATAAGTCTTAAAATAACGTCAAAGGATAACACAATTTTTCCTTACAAATGAAATGGAGACGCAATCATTGAAGGATGTAAGGTGTCACTTTTATCCCATTCGCTGAAACAACGATTTTTTCTAAATAAATCTTCCACGGAAACCGATTGAGTATCGCGCAGCAGTGTTTTCATGTACCCCTGCATTCAAAAATCTTGTTGGTTTACATCGATCAATGGTACATGTACAGGGTGGCCATAATTAAACTGCAAGTGTTCAAGGGGTGCTGGAGAGAAAACTACTGGGAATATTCCAGTGAAATTTGGTATCTACACGTTTCAGAACATGCGCAAATCAAATATGAAACAAAAAAAAATCGCCATTTTTCACCCGATAGGTGGCGCTGTACCGTATTTCAACGCTCACCGGTGGCATATACAACTTCCAAAACCGATAGACAGAGCATAATGACATTCTAAGAGGCATATAAACAATATAAAACATCACTTACAGTTTATAAAAATTTATGGATTGTTTAATTTGCGTTAATTTTTGATTACATGATACTGTAAAAATTTAATTACTGAGGCGAATTGTATGGAACTTTGATGAACTGGAAGTGATGTTTTATATTGTTTATATGCTTCTTAGAATGTCATTATGCTCTGTCTATCGGTCTTGGAAGTTGTATATGCCACCGGTGAGCGTTGAAATACGATACAGCGCCATCTATCGGGTGAAAATGGCGATTTTTTTTCATATTTGATTTGCGCATGTTCTGAAACGTGTAGATACGAAATTTCACTGGAATATTCCCAGTAGTTTTCTCTCCAGCACCTTTTGAACACTTGCAGTTTAATTATGGCCACCCTGTATATTGAACACGCGACATTCAGAAAGTGTCGGGGACTTGAGATACAGTTTCACCATGTACAAGCATCCAAAACATATATAAAGGCAATTTTGACGTAAATTAGCATAGGAATATGCAGCTGTTGCCGACCAATTGGTAATAACAACTAGTTATTAATTAAATAGTTAAATTTTGCATAGGGAGTCGACTCTATATTAAAATTTGCGTCAACTTCATTTTTTTCGAAGGGTAACACCCATCTTTGACTACATATTCAAATCCTTGACATCAAGGCTGCTCGAAGAAAAGTATGGGAGACCGGTGATAGCTGTCATAAGGGACAAGTTGGCACTCAACTTCTATATCCTGTTACTGCGGAGGCAGAGCGCTGACATTTTACTATTGAAGTGTGTATGTAAGGTAAAGCTAGGAGAGATCGCGCAGTAGGAGAAACACCGGGCATAGAGGATCGGAGGGAAAGAGTAATGTGGGCGAATTGAAATTTTAGGTGGTTGCACAACACCGACTTGAATTTAGATATTGATTGCTTTAAGAGTTTAAGATAAAATTTGGTTATTTTGTCTAGTTCTCAAAAATAAATACTTGTATTTTCATAACCCTTCATAAGAATTTCAATACAATGGTATTAGTACAAAATATTTTTTAATTAAACAGTTTCTCATAACCTACTGACCTAGACTAACGGTACAAGCACCAAGATTCTTTCTAAAGGCGAGTAATTTTTTAATAAAACACTGCGCAATCTCTCCTACCAAAATGGGAGTGTTTGCGCTTTTGCTGCTTAGGAGAGATTGCGCATTTAAAATTCTATACTAACACAGATAACAAGATAACAAGACAATGATAACAAGACAATGATGATAAGTTTGTTCAATGCATGTGATTGTACCAAAACCTAACTTCCATAAATCACTCGACTAGTTCAAATCATTCGAGATGGCGTTCCACCTATATGGAGACTATCCACAGAATCTGAAATTGAAGTATATTCATTAGTGGCACAAACGGCAAAAGCCACACCTCTGATGGGATTCACCTCTAGAATGCTGTTAGACTGTGAGAAATTTATCGCAAAGTATTTAAATGTTATTGTATATCTATTAAGTTTTGCAATATTTTCAAGTATGATGCTCAAGTTTTGTACAGCTGTTGGCTGCTTAAACAGAAGAGATAAAACTAAATGCAATCCTAAAATATCAGCCTAATCAATCTTCTTTTTAAGGCAGCGTTCCCCACTTCTATAATTTATTCACGAGCATTTTTAGCATCGACTTCTTTTCGCACCAGAATTTTTTTAGACTATGTCTCTTTAATATGTGATAACGATTAAATACGAAGAAAATCATTTTTCAAAATTTCCGGTATGAAAAAGTGGCGGGGCTAAAAATTCTCGTGAATAAATTATAAAAGTTGGGAACTCTGTTTTAAGGAATGTAATCGTTTAAATTTCAATAAAATAAACGTAAAGGATTTTAAAGCGTAAATGATTTTCAAACGTAAGAGATTTTCAAACGTAAAGGATGTTTTAGCCCAAGATTTTGAGTAAAAAAAAAAAACTAAATAAATAGCAAATTGTGGGTGTATTCTGCGTTTAAAAATGGAAGGGACTAGCCATATATCATTGCACGCACGGTGTGCTAAAGTTAAACATATTAACTAGTAACTTAATATTATTTTCTGGTCTTGTTCTTTATCCAATTTTGTTCTTTTTTCTATTTCTTTAATATTTTTTTCTTTAAATAAATTTTTGTAGTTCTTTTTAAATTTCTTTTATTTTTCTGATTTTTTTAATTATTGAAATGAAATAGCCACTCCCAATGCAAAAATAGTTATTTACAAGTACTTGAGAACAATGTCATTAAAAGTAATTATTATTATTTATTATGTAACTGTAGTTATAATTAAGCGCAATCACTCCTACCCTATAAGGATTGATTGTGTAAAATAGCGCTCTTGGTTTTATTACTACTTTTCTTTGAAATTACAAGAGAGCAACAAAATAGCAAAGGAAATGCATAGAAGAAGGATGCATTCAAAGTCTAACAAAAGTTTAGCAAAAAATTAATATTTGGATTTTTTATATCATTTTGTTCAATTGTGCGCAAACTTTCCTAGCTTTACCTTATATGTGCACCATCCATCATAAGTAAAGAGTTTTTTAAAGTGTCATAAAGGAAAAATCTCTGTTTCATAATTTTTCTGACTGATGAGTATATTTTTTCATCGCATATATTTTTGATGTGGTAAATCTGTAAATCAAATTTTGGTGCTGCTAATGGCGATTTTTGAAAGAGGGGATAAATGGAATTATGTGCACGTATCATAGTCTTTTGTTATTGATGTTTGGGATTCTGTACTATTTTATTCCCTGTGGGGCTAGTTGGCATAGTTAGGTAGCGGGTCAGTTGGCATAGCTAAAATATAGCTATGGTATAGCATAACTGACGTTAATGATAGTTCGATGGCTGAAGAACCTCTTCGAGAAGAAAAGTTATCATTCTGCAATTGAACTCAATGTACCTGCTCCAGAGGGCCATTTCATGTTTAATCAACACATCTAAAAATTGGAGGCCTCCTCAGACTCTTATTGCATTGGGCTCATTTATTTGTTCTATACAAAGAATTGAATGTACAAGTCCCTAACAATTTTAGTTTTTGATATACAAGTCTTCAAAAATGGGTAAAAAATGCAAATTTTTTAATTCTTCTACTACAAATCTACCCATATTTTGTTTCCTAATTAAATTGGTATGCATACATTTCTCTATAGAACAAATAAATGAGCACAATTTCATAAAAATCTGAGAGGGTCAGGTTAAAACTGCAGCATTTTTGTGTTGATTTGACATAGAATGATTCCATTCTAAGAATATATATATATATATATATATATATATACCGTCTTCATATAGAACCAATAGGTAGTCATTTTCTGAAACCCTAAACTAGAAATAAAGATCTTTAAGTTATGCGTATAAGGTAAACAAATAACCTGGATATACGAAATGATTGAGGATTTCTATTCTAAACTTTTCTATTAGGGAAACAATATTATGAATATTATGAATAACATGAATCTTTTGTATTACAAGAAATTCTCGCTGGATGTCCTAGAACTGGGTCATAAAACAAAATTATACTTACTACTTGCTTCATATTAATTTTCAGAGATTTTTAAATAAGTTTGCCCAGAATAACATATGAAAATGGTCTAGAATTTTAATAAGGGTTTTTAGAACTCACTAGCAAAAGGAACTAGAATTTATAAGGGTAATAAGGAACTATTTTTGCTAGAGCTACAGTTTAGTTTCTAGATGTCAATTACAGAATTTGTTTTAGTGCAGAAAGTGAAAAGTGTTCTATAGATATCGTGAGATAGCTTGGAAGGCGACGTCAGAAAATTTCTTGTGGTAAAGTCTTCGCATATAATTCGCATATATTTTCATTTTCATGTACATAAATATGATACATGTATGCCAGTTTGCCTTATGTGTACGTCGATGTCCAACAAAGAAGGTTGTTTAAACCAATCGTTAATATTGCAATGCATTTAAGAAAAAGAAATTTTGTATTCACGTGCTTTTTACAAAGTTTCGACAGGCCAGACGTAATAAGTTACCGATTCTGCTTCTTGCTCCTCTATGCACTCTATACCGGGTGTCCCATAAGTCTGCAGATATTTTAAAAATTTGTAAATGTTATAGGAATATGTAGAACTGAAAGCAGTATGTGAAAAAGTTATTTTCGTGAAAGAGATTTCTTTTTTTTCTTTTTGGCAAGGGAAAAATATTTCAAAGGTTCAACAACAGAGGGCGCTACACAGATGTATAACAAGTAAAATACAAACCAGAGACCTATAAATGGGATGTTTTTACAATTAACAGCTCATTCCTTATTTTTCGTCCAACTTGCTCGTATGTAATGTTTTAAATGCGACATTGGGGATAACGTGTTATTTGTGAAGTTGTTTTACCCCAGTCGAGAATCGTCGACTGAAGCCGGAGTTAGTGGTGTTGTAACTCTTTTATAAACTGTAATTTATGGGGATAGCGGACATATGAAATAAGAGATATATGCTTGTAAACACTGCCTGCATGCAAATAAATAGTTTTTCATGGGAATGGGAATGTGTGATTTGCTCTTGTACAGCGCTGTCTATCCACGAAAAATTTAAGTATTATATTCTTTCCTTACTAAAAAAATTCCTCTTCACGAGAATATTTTTTCGCAAACCGCTTTCAATTCGACGAATTCCTTCAACTTTTATGAATTTATAAAATATCTACTGACTTATGAGACATCTGGTATTTAAATAATCTTGCTCTTAAATATATGTGAAGAACATAAAAGTAACGTTCTCCTTTCTTTTCAAATTCGGTATTTCCTAATACTAATTACATGTAAATAATCATTTAAAAATATATACTCATGCTTGTGATCGTTCAAAAACTTTAACACACAATAAACTGACACATTCAAAAAAAAAAAAATATTATAATGAAATCTACCGTTTTAAAATCTTCAATTTCAGTAGTTATATATTATACTATGTCATAAATTCCAATTATCGTGTAGAGTTGTTAAATTACTGCATTCAATCACTAAAATTATTACACCCAGAATGAAGAAAAATAATCAAGTATCTAGGATTACGACTTTCGTAATAAAGAAGAAAAATAATATATATATATATTTTTTTTTATTTAGAGCTATACTTTCTTTTTGACTCTTTATTAGACTAATAGTTTTACACATCAATTTACCTTTTATAGTTGTATCAAGGTGTAAACATATTTTGTTTGTGTTTTATTTTGAAATTCGTTATTTTTTCGTCTATTTTATTTTTCATTTTTTATTTCGTAAGGAAAAAACTTTTTTATTCGTTAGTCTAATTAAAACTGTTGAAATTAGTGGAGTTACCGCGATTACCGATAACTAAGTTGTTCATTTGAAGTAATGTGAAATAATCTGTAATTTTATTCAGATCCAAAATTTACGATATTCAGGAAAGCATTTTACAAAAGTTATTTTTCAAAACAAAGTTAAAAACGATTGTAGAAAAAGATCCTTTTAAAATGGAAATTCGTTGCTTTTTCGAAAGTTTGACATTGACTAATACAAATTACATGTGACATAGCGTTTAAAAATATATACTTCGAAACTATCACAGTAAATTCTAACATATAATAAGCTGATATACTCAATAAGACGATTGAGATGGCGTTAAACGCTTAGAGCCTGATCGATGAGCTGTCTCGATAAAAGTATTTTAGACAGGATACCGTAATCACTTTGTGTTAGGTATTATTAGACATGACATAAAAGAGTTTGGTTAGAACGCAGAAATTGCTTAAAGTTTGTAAAATCTAGATTAACTTTGTTTCGTAACAAGTAAGCAACAATGTTCTCCAATAATGTAATATTTTTAAATAATTAAATTTTAAGAGATGTATAACATCAATGTTATAAAATTATTTAATATGTAAGTTATTTTCAAAATTTCAGTATCTTTAAATCTGTGATAATACAACATACTTTATGTTTTACCCTTGTTGGTTTCGCATATTTTTGGAGTATTTATTTAAATGGTAACAGATGTATCACAAATTAATGAATTCTCTAAAATTTTACTTTAAAAAATAATAATAATAATAATAATAAAAATGCATAAAATTTAGTTATTAGTAATATGTATATCTTCTCAGAGAGGGAAAATCTAATGGCTTTAAGTATTTCGATAATTAAAAAAATAATAATAGATTATATTTGTCATGGATAATAAAAATTCTACATGGTAAAAAGGAATAAAAGTAACCTCATACCATTTAAAGGAATAAAAATCAAGCAAACTTTCTGTTAACCTAAATAAAATTATGTGTGATGAACAAAAATATACTATTTTAATGAGAGCGTTTTGTTAATTATTTGCTGCAAGTTTTCATTACAATAAGGTTAACAATAACGAAATATTTGTGTTGTAATTAAGAAAAAAAGAAAAGATACTCAAGTAATGAAAATTCTTGCCTTAAACAGAAATTAACACTTCTCATTATATATATAAAAAAGAAAAAAAAAGTGTTTATTATTTATTTATTATTTATTTATTTTTTAATTTTTAATTTTCTTGTTTTATGAATGTTTCACTGATGCCCTGATAAAATAACGCACAATATATTTTTTAAATTATTATTATTATTATATATAAATATTTATATATATATATTCCTATAAATTTGTGCATCAATATATAATCAGGTAAAATCAATGATAAAGTATATTTTTTGCTGCAGTGTTGGATGCGAAAGATAATCAAATGTTGTTGTTTATAAATACTTTTCCAAATTCAATTTCAATTCTAAATGTTTGTCTTTACAATTTTTTTACAAATGTAATTTTGATATAATATTATATATAATAAGACATACTTTTTAATAAATAAAATGTGTCTATGTGAATGACATAATAAAATATTGTAATATAAATATGGCATATATGTTATATTTGCATTACAATATTTTAATGTGTAATATTAGTATGTAAATATGACATAATAATAAAATATTCCATAAAATATGACACACTATTTTTCAGACATCTTCAACTAAAAATTTGAACTTTAAAAACTAAACGAAATTTACTCTAAAAATTAAAGTAAGAATGCAACAAAAATATTTACCGATCAGAAATTTACATTCCCAAAAATGTAAATTAAGGACAATTCTTATTTAATATTGTTTAAGAAAGAAATTATTTCATAAGTTATCGAAATCCAAAAGGATTGGTCTTTTCCATGTTGTATATTTGTCTCCGTTTAAATCTGTTAAAAGGCCTGAAACAGAGAATAAAATCAGTCTTGAGAGAAATATGTCGACTGAAAACAAACCTCAGTGGTAAACTAACTGCACGTTAAACATAGCATTCGTAACAGTTTTAATTCCCGTCCTTGACAATTTTCACTCAATATAAAACTATTCAACTTTCGAAATCAACTGCACGTTAAACATAATATACGTAACAGTTTTAATTCAAACTTCTTGGCAATTTTCTCTCTGTATACAATTATGAACTTTCTATTTCCAATTTCTTTAATTCCACTTAAATTAATGTCTGTCATATTCTAGTATTAACTTGTTACATATATGAAGAGCATACATTCAAACCGTGTTTTCTCCTTCAGACACAATTTTTCAGGCAACATAAAAACTAATGAAATTAAAAAATAATGACTAAATGACTAAAATTAAAGATCGGTATCATTAGAAAGCTTATAATACAGTCTTTCAAATGATATATCACAAGTATATATTTTTAATTTTTTTCACTTTAAGGTCAAACATTTGGTCGTTTGACCTCCAATATCTCAAAAAGTACACATTTATTTTTTTTTTTTTTTTAATTATATGATATTTTTACATTTAGTATCTATAACTATTGCAGTTTTCAACATGGAACGGCCATGGGATGCTGAGATATAAATTAATATACAACCCTAAATCAGTATTTTCTTACTAACATAAGGTAGGTTTTTCCCATATTTTGTTCCCTGATTAACTTACAGAGATATAAGATTTGTATTATTAGAATTTTTTCAATACAGGCTTTTAAATGATATATCACATGTATATATATATATATTCCTTTTCAATTTAAGGTCAAACATTTTGACCTTTGAATTTCAATATCTCAAGAAGTACACATGTAATTTTCATTTAAAAATTATATGCTATTGTTACGTTCATTATCTATAATTATTGTAAGTTTCAACATGGGACAACCATTTTTTGTAAAATGTAGGTTATGTTAATATAGAAATACTGATAAATAACCATTTTAATTTATAACTCACTATCCCATGGCTGTAACATGTTGAAACTTACAGTGATTATAGATAATAAACGTAAGAATAACATATAATTTTAAAAATAAATTAAATATGTACTTTTTGAAATACTGAAAGTCAAAGGACAAAATTATTGACCTTATAATCTAAAATTAAAAAATGTGTGCATGTGATATATCATTTAAAAGCCTCTATTATAAACTTTCTAATGATACCAATCTTATATGTCTAAGTTAATTAGGGAACAAAATATGGGTGAAACCTGTGTTAGTATGAACCCAACAAACACACAGCTATCGTTGGACAGTCGGCCCATTGTCGGCTGGCGCTTACGGACCAATGCCGCCTGCCGAAACGGATTTGTATGTTTTGTGGTCATTCGGGCGGCCGATTGGCTGGTACACAATCGGTCCGTTGCCAGCAAAACCGACAAGGTAGCGGGCCCGATATCGTATCGACATCAAGCCATTTCCTAACCAAACATATACCGCTAATGAACCGGCGTCGGAAAATAGAATAGTACCGAAAAAAAAAAAAAAAAAAAAAACAGTTTCCTCCCCGCCCAATCTTATCTTCAGTGTTGCTATCTAGTAAAGGAACCGCGACCTTTATGTTTTAATTTTACGCTTTACCTACCCGAGGAGAAGGTTAGAACCCCGAAACTTCCAACTAGTGGTTCCTCTATGCACTGTGCAAGTGTTTTACCATTCGGCCATCCGCGCTTATAAAATTGCATCTTGATAAAGGATAGTTTTGTTATTAATTATTTTAGATGTATATTGTATACTTTTATGAGATGTTATAATTAAATTAAAATTAAAAAATAAATATATTCAAAATAAATATAGTTAATTTAGTTTTTTAAGTTGTGGTTAAGATCAAACAACATTTTCAATAGAATTAGAATATCAAATAGTTACTTAAAAAATATATATTTGAAATATTACAGATTGTATAAGAAAAATATGTCCAGTGAAATTATTAACATTTTTTGTGTTAAAAAATTTTGAAAAAATTTTAATAATTCATTAAGTATTTATTCTTTAGTAAATTTTAATAATTCATTAAGTATAAATTCCCTTATAGGGACAATTGGCAGTGAAACTAAAAATATATTTAAGTCATTAACAACATAAATTTTATCGTTAATTCTAAGACAGATTACATAATTCTTTAATTATTTCAAATTAAAATCGTCAATAAAAGAAAAAAAAAATAAATGCATGGTTTCTTAAAGAGAAAAATTATTTAATTAAGAAACTCATGGAAACTTCTCTTTATAAAAATATAAATGCAAAAAAAAAAAAAAAAAAACTCTATTAAATACATACTTAATATAAACGTAAATAGATTTTTACTGTTATTTTAGGGTCAATTTTAGTTTAAGGAAAGCCGCCATCTTGTGAGGAAATTTTGAAATTTTGAACTTTCAAAGTTATAAGTTTTAAATATTGAGTTAAACTGATTTTAAGTTTTGAGATGTGCTTCGGATCAAATAATCTATAGAGTATGATTTAATTATTAGATAATTATCTCTCTCTCTCTCACACACACACATATACATTATCTGAGTATTGTTCAATGAAATTATTTAAGCCCATAGAAAATACTAAAATCTTTATAATTTTTACGGACTTCAATATTTTCATTAAACAATATATATATATATATATATATATATATATATATATACTATATATATATATATATATACCGGGTGATTCAAAATAGATGTTACAGCGATTATCTCGTAAACTAAGAAAGATAGAAACATACTTCCAATTACAAAATTAGAGCAAATTAAGAGTAGATTTCAAATATGGCTTTTTTTTGTACAAGGGGCTGTATACATATTAAATACGAAATTTAATTTTTATACGACCCCTCCTATCATGTGACTTATATTTAGAAAATTATTCTCCTCGCTCTAACAAGCAAAAAAAAAAAAAAAAAAAAAGCATCTCTCTAAGTCAAAATCTCGCTGAGTTATTGCAATTTGAAAATGATGACTTACACCACTTTCTTTTCAATTTTGGCATCTATTTTTCGACGCCAATGGGCCAACTTTAGGGGGTTATCTGTGAGATGAGAAAAGTTAAAAAAAAGATCCTTTATTTTAAAATAGCAACTAAAATCATTCAAACACGTGAAATCAACAGTTTTAAGAATTAAGTACAAATTTACATTATTTCGTATTGTTAAAAAATTTAATAGTTTAATTTCTTAGGGGTCACCTGCAAATTAAAACACGTTAAGAGAGGAAAAAAATTAAAGTCTATAAAAACCGTGTGAAATTTTCGCGCTTTATTTTTACCACTTGACATCATGATTGAAAAATTTAATGACTTCGGCTCTTTAACAATTCCAGCCAGGTTGAAAAGTGTTAATGACTTCGATTTGTCTGTCTGTCCATTCGTCTTTCTGTGTGTCCGCGCTCTAACGTCCGTGAATATTCATAGAATTTCCTGAAACTGATATATGTTATTTGAGTTCACTATCGAATGTTCCTTATTGAAAATGAAGTGCAGAATTTCCTTATTGAAAATGAAGTGCCCTGTGCTTGTGCACAGGGACACCCGAAAGTATTCCAAAGCATTGTGTTCTATGAGAGATATTTTTATAAACCATATTTTAATACCTTTAATTTATGCATATATTAATAAAATTGAAATACGTTATTAAAGTCTTCTATCGGATATTTTCTATAGAAAATGGAGTAAACACCATCACTGGTTTGTATACAGGGACACCCGAAAGTATTCCAAAGCATTGCGTTCTATGTGAAGATATTTCTGTAAACCAAATTTTAATTGCTTTGCATAAATCTTAATGAAATTTAAATATGTTATTCATATGCACAAAAGAATGCTTTCTATAGTGTACAGTACGATTAGCATTAGATTTACAGGGCACACAAAAATATTCAGTTACGTTAAGGGTTATTATTGGACATTTGCTGGAATTGCATTTTCGTTTACATTAAACATTTTTGAACAATTTTTAACTGTGAATAGGATTTCAATTTGCATATTTTTTTGTCTGACTGTCCATCTGTCCGTCTGCCCGCCCACAGCGTCTGTAAATATTTTCAGAAATTTTCAGAAATGATATATGTTATTCAGTTTTACTATATGATATTCCCTATTTAAAATGACATTAATTAATTCTCTACAATTGGTTTATGTACAGGAACGCACAAAAAATGCCAATGTATTGCGTTTTGGGACAGACATACTTATAAATTACATTTAAATAAATTTATACTGTAAAAATCATAAGGAAATTCGTATTTATTGTTAATATTCTAAATGTTTTGTATAGAATATGATATCGTATAGATGTATAATTCTATGTCAGGGGGGGGGGGTTACCGCCATTCTCAACCCCCGTTTAATTATAGTGCCTATACTTATCAAAACAAAAATCAAGTCTGTTATCAATTTCCTTGAAACTTGCAAACCTTGATTAACTTTTCAAGTGGCAACTGGATATGGAATCCGAAGTACCAAATTCGCATTTCCTGTAGTTATTACTTTCTTATACCCATAAGGTAGAGAGAGTATTGTTCTTGGGCCAAATTTTCGAAAGTGAGTTTTTGTTATATTTACACGTTTTGAGGTTCCCTGAATATGAAAATTGTGTTTTTAGCGGTTGGTCTGTGCGTGTGTCTGTCTGTTATCAGCATATCTTAAGAACAAATAGCAGCAGCTATTCAAACTTGGTATTCTAAATATGTATCATATAGGGATGCTACACTAAGCTTTTCATTGAGATGAAACAAATGGTTCGTGTATAGGGACACTCAAGAATATTCAAATACATTACGTCTATGGGGGAAATTGCAGGTAAGTAGAGTTTAACACCTATAGACTGCACTAAACCAAATGAAATGAATATATATTTTTTAGATGCATAAAAACATACTTCATGCTGATAATGGCAGGGAAATCATTCACTGTTCATTTACAGGGCTACACAAAATAACTAGATTATAATACAAATAATGGCTGAAAATTGATGAAAGCGCATTTTAGGTTGTGCCGTATATTATTACTATAGGTTTATATTTAGGTGCACTTTGTAGTTTGTTCATATTCTTCAAAAGATATACAGGGTTGCAAATATTTAAGCTATAATATTATTTTTTATTATTAGTGAAAGTGCTTTACTATAATATTTTACCATGTCCAAGAAAGCTGTTCAGGAATGGAAATGAATTCCTCATAGACATATGATAAATAATGTATGTTTTTAAGCTAAATATGCCTCGCTTGTTTTTTGTGTATTTACACGTTTTGAGGCTTCCTTATTACCAAAGTCAAGTTTTTTAAAGTTTGATTATTGCCTGCGTCGAATAATTTCAGTAAACGAATAATTTCAGGAGATCACCCATCACACAGAACTAACTATCATATGAAACTCTTCCGAAGCCTAATTTGAATTGTTTTAACACAGGTTTACATAACAGTACTCTTTATGTTACCTCTTAATCTCCAACCTGTATTTATGGTATTAAATTTCAGGGTAAGAGAAAGTCGTATGAGTGGCACACCAGATTATTTGTTGTTAAATTATGCTGATAATTCATATATATACAGATCAACCAATAAAAATTTACCTTTCGTATTCAGGAGGCCTCAAAATGTGGTATTATATAGAAACAAAAAGTGCTCTTCAAAAACTACTTTGTTTACAGTATGGGTATAAGAAATTATTTTTCCGTTCTGTGTCAGCAGTGTTCTTCGAAATTAAAAAAAATGCAGCAAAGCTCTTACGCGAATTGCATTTAATAATAATAAAAAAGAATGTTTACCTTAATTTTGGGTAGCCCTGTATATTGTCTATAAACTATATACAAATGACTTTGTGTACGTAAATTTAGTGTTATATGTAAAACAAGTAACATAAATTGAAATACACTTCCAGCAATTCCCAAGTATATCTCCAATATATCAAAATACTCTGGGTAACCCTGTAAATGAATGATGAATGATTGCTATGCCACAATCTACATAAAACATGCTTTTATGCGTATAAAAAATCTGTTCTTTTCATTTTGTTTAGGGCGGTATATACATGTCACACTGTACATATGAGAAATTTCGCTCACAGACGTAATGTATTTGAAATCTCTTGGATGACCCTGTAAACGAACAATTGTCTGATCGCAACGAACTCTTTAGTGTAGCACCGCAATATGATACGGATTTAGAATATCGAATTTGGATTTTCTGCTATGTTTTGTTTTTGAGATGTTCTAATAACACAGAAACACAGAAACACACACACACACACACACACACACACAGAGAGAGAGAGAGAGAGAGACCAACCATTTAAAACATGATTTTTGAATTCAGAGGATCTGAAAACGTGCAAATATAACAAAAGCTAATTTTCTGAAATTTGACTCAAAAACAATTCTTTCTCTACACCGTGTATATGAGTAAGAGAATGTATTAAAGAAAAGAAAGAAAAATGAGTTTGAAAATTCCCTATTAGCCCGTTAGTAGTCGCTATAGACAGCGCCACCTATTACAGATTGCGCACTTTTTATTTAAATGTCACCAATAATTTTAAGAAGTGATGTGATCGGCGTTTCTTCGATTTTATTCGCGTTTGGTGTATATTAAATGCCGCTTCTAAAAATTTTTGGTTGCTATTAAATAAAAAAATCTGGAAAAACTGAAGGATGGGCGGCAAATCGACCAACTAGCGACTACTAACGGGTTTGTACATAAATTATTCATAAATTTTATTTATTAAATTATCAATGAGTATTCTCTTGTGTATTCACAGAGACATTACAGGTTAAAATAGCCGTCTTTCCCTGAATGTTTTTTCTCCCCCCCCCCCTCAAACGCTGATCAACGTGTGCCTTATTACGAAAGCTATAGTAATTACAATTTCTCACTTTTGATACAAACCCTTAAGATTTGGCGAAAAGTGCTAGAATTTTGAAATTGCAATAACTCAGCGAGATTTTGACTTAGAGACATGATTTTTTTTTTTTTTTTTTTTTTTTTTTTTTTTTATTGTTGGAGCGAGGAGAATATTTTTCTAAATATAAGTCATATGATAGGAGGGGCCGTATAAAAATTAAATTTTGTATTTAATATGTATACAGCCCCTTGTACAAAAAAATGTCATATCTGAAATCTACTCTTAATTTGCATTAATTTTGTAATTGGAAGTATGTTTCTATCTTTCTTAGTTTACGAGATAATCGCTGTAACATCTATTTTGAATCACCCGGTATATAATTACTTATGTCGATAAATCTCCTAATAATTATGCAATAATCTGTAAACATTATTATCTTTCTTTACTCAGTTCATCTATATCTAATAGTACTAACTTTCATACTACCAATAATGATCTTAAAATCAATAACCGCAAAATTCACTGCTTTTATAAACTGCTAAAGCTTCCATTTAATAATTTTAAATATCCTTATATTGTACTTATCCCTAAATTTCACAAAAATCCTATTAAATTTAGAACTGTCACTGTAGGGTGTAATACTTACAACAACAATGCTAACAAAATTCTCCTTGATATTCTCAAACAAATCTATGACTTAATTAGTAAATCAAAAAATTTCTTTTGCCTTAAAAATAGTTATCAACTAAAAGCCAATATCTTATCTATGAATAATGTGACTGATATCATGACTTATGATTTTGCTGACCTATTTAATAATATTAATTTAACAGATCTTCATCGTATCATCTTTAACCTTTTTGAAAAATTTAAAAGTCAAATCTCTTTACCAAAATGCTTTTCGGCAACTTCATTTAAGACACTTTTAAATTTTATTATTCATAACAATTACATTCTACACTGTAATAAGATCTATATTCAAAAGGTCGGTATTCCACAAGGAGGATGTAGCTCAAGTATGTTAGCAGACTTATACCTTTACCATTATGAACAGGGATTATGTATTGAAAATGTCTATTTTTACCGATACATTGATGACATTGTAATTTTTTATGTCAATAATTTTTCGCCTAATTTATTTAAATTTGAATATCCTTCTCACCTTACCTTAACTTATAATCATCTCAACAATAACTGTATTAGTTTCTTAGATTTAAAACTTAAACTTGATGGTAGTAAAATTTATACCGATCTGTATGACAAAAGACGAGATTTTAGTTTCAAAGTAAATTTATTTACACAATTTACCTCTTGTCTTCATATCTCTGTCTACAGAAATATTATTCTCAATCACCTCTTTCGTATACATAATCTTTGTTCAGATAGGTTTAAAAACAAAAATATCTCTCACATAATTAATGTTGCTACAAAAATGGGTTATCCTAAAAAATTTATTTATTCACTTGTTTATCAAAAAGGGTCTCTGTCTAACACACACAAAAAAAAAAAAAAAAAAAACCTAAGGTTTAATTAAAAAAAAAAAAAAAAAAAAAAAAAAAAAAAAAAAAATCAGGTGGATGGGTGGGCAGATGTTTGATTAAGGAGGAAGGGTGGTGTTGTTTGGCTGGTTGGCTGGGAGGGTTTGATGCTGAATAAAATTTATAAAAAAAAAAAAAAAAAAAAAAAAAAAAAAAAAAAAGTGGGGGGATTGCTGTAAGTTACATATTCTTATTTTTTCTGGTTGATACTATGAATTTTGAACTCTTTTATCATTAAATTTTACTATGTGCTTCTGGCTACTTGAGGCTTCCCTTGTTAAGTCTGAACAATCCATCTATTTGCATAACAAAAATAAAATCTTATAAATATTAATAATAAAAAATCTTTTAAATTTAAATTTTTAATTTTAATTTATGATGACTGCATTATAATGCTTATCCTTATAATTGTGCTCTTTGGCATTATTTGCTTGTAATGGACTCTTCTTAAAACTTAACATTTAATACTTTGACTTCATAAAAAAAAAAAAAATTATTTTAATTTTAATTATTATTGATGACCGCATTATTATGCTTATCCTTATATGTGTGCTCATTGGCATTATTGCTTGTAATTATGTCTTCTTGAAACTACACACTTAATAATTTGACTTCAAAATAAAATTATTAAAAATTATCTTAATCTTGCTGTTAATACTTCTATATTATCTTAAACTTTACACTTAATAATTTGACTTCAAATAAAAATCTTAAAAATTATCTTAATCTAGCTGTTAATACTTCTAAATTATCTTAATCTTTCAGTCAATACATCTTATTTAACTGACTTAATGTTTTTATTGCTAACCGAAAGATGGCGCTTGTACTCAGTAGTCTTGTACATTCTTTCTTCAGTCCTTATCTTAAACGATTTAATTATGAATATTTTTGGTACGATTTAATTTAACTCTACTAGTATTAATTTTAACATTATCATTTAATATTTACTCTGTGTATTTTATCTTTAATGTAATTGTTCTGAAATATTTTCGATTAATCGATATCTGTCGAGCTATTATTTTAACTTCAATTTAGGTTTTGGCATCAACCATTTTTCCAGTTTGTGTTAACTGTTTTCCATGTGGTTACTCAGTTTATTTCATGTTATTACTATGGTTTCCTTTAAGATTTTAATTAATATTTATTTATTCTTTGTTTTAATTTAATTTTTCACTTTTTTATCATTCTTTATGGTTTTTTTGCTGCATTGATCGGGGCGTGAGATGATATAAATTGCTATGATTAGCAATATCGTTTTACGAAATCATTGCAGCTTTCTCTGCTTTATGAAGTATGCGCCCCTTGAAAAGTATATTTCTAAGTTTAAGCATTTATATCCAATTGATTATGTGGTTTATTATTATTTTTTTTTTTTTTCTCTTTCACAAGTTTAATGGTCCTTATTTATTATCCTTCAGGTCGGCGTAAGTATTTTAAGTTATTATGGTAACTCATTTGTTCCTTATCTATAGCGCAACTTTTTGTGTCATTCTTTCCTCTATGTTAAATTCAGTTTTATATTTTAGTGTGCTGTTATTGTTTTGGTTCTATTAATTGCTAAATTTTAAGATTAAATTTTATTACGTTATCTATTATTTATATATATATATATATATATATATACATATATAAAATAATTGAATATTTAAATTATACTCAAAATATACATTTTATAGCATTTTTTTTTTGTTTGTTTATTTATTTATATATTGTTATTATCATCAGTATCATTAGTATTAGTATCACCTAATTTTTTAAGAAAATAATGAAAAATTATACATTTTCTCTTTGGCATTTCTAAGCACTATTTATTTATTTTAATTTTATAAATTAATTTGTCTTATTTAATAGTATTATTGTTATTAATAATAATATTATTATTATGAAAAATATATGCACGTGTTATACTAAAAATTTTCAACATTTCTGACAAAAGTAAAACTTAAAAAATAATAAATAATAAAATTTTTTCTTTTTAAATTTTAAATTAACAAATTTGAACTAGAATCAAACTGTCCCAAATTCGGACCGACGTTAGCATTTTTTTTTTTTTTTTTTTTTTGGGGGGGGGGGGAGGGGGGGGCACAACCGGATATAAAATATCGGGCCAGTATCGCTTGCCGATAGAAATCGTTTGCGTGTTTTTACCCGAAAGCGGTCCGTTAACAGCATTAGTAGTTTTCTGCTGACGCTTGCCAGCATTCTACTGACTACTCGCCGACAGTAGTGCGCCTTTGCTGATAGTAAATCGACTTTGCCGACTGCGGACCGACTCTATGCCGAAAGGCTTGCGTTTGTTGGGAAAATACTGATTTAGGGTTGCATATTGGTTTATACCTTAGCATCTCATGGCCGTTCCATGTTGAAATTTGCAATAGTTATAGATAATAAATGTAAAAATAATATATAATTTTTAAAAGAAAATTAAATATGTACTTTTTGAGATATTGGATGTCACATGTCAAGATGTTTGACCTTAAATTGAAATTATTTAAAAATATATATGCTTGTGATATATCATTCGAAAAGCTGCATTATAAGAAATTTTAATGATATCAATCTTTTATCTCTAAGTTAATTAAGAGAGAAAGTATGGGTGCATTTGTAATACAAGAATTTGGGAATTTTGCATTTTTTACCCATTTTTGCAGCCCAGTATATCAAAAACTAAAAGAGGTAGGGACTTATTAATTGGTATAAATTCATTTCTCTATAGAACAAACAAATGAGCCCAATTTCATAAAGTCTGCGGGCGTTAGGTTTTTAGCTGTGTTGATTTGACATGGAATGACTCTCCAATAAATTTCAATAAATATTAATTTAATTGATTTTTGTTAATTTTCTTTTTCTATCTTAATATGCTGCTTTTCAAATTTTCTAACTATCATTATTATTATTATTATTATTATTATTATTATTATTTTGAATTTTCACGTAAACCTTACCAAAATCAGAAATATTATCCGGCATTCTTTAGCCAGGTATGACATTCTCGGTCAGTATTAAAAAAATACTACACTGCTATAAATTTGGCAGCATATACTATACAAACAGCTTAGTTTTCATTAACTTTTCTGCATATTTCATGATTAAGTATAGATATTTTTTTCTTAGATTCATGTTTTTCTCGTTTGCCTTTTTCAGGCTTCACATATAATAAAATTGTTTTAACCCTTTCGCTACCAACATTTTAGAAATAAAATAAAAATTATGAACATTTCACAGATTGTTAATAATACTCCCAATAAGCTAAAAAAAACACCTGAAAATAATTTTTTAACGACATTTTGTTTTAGTTAGAGAGTGTCCTTGATCAAGGACATTTGTACTCAATGGGTGTGTGGTAGACTACAATGAAAATGCAAAATTGAAAAAACAAATTTATTATACGGATACAAAGCTTTTAAAGATTGCAAAAAACAACTGCATTTCATACGTTTATATGGAAATCTTTAAAACAGTTTATTTCTTTACTGAGGCATAAGTGTACGTGGCATTTTTCTCACCGGAAATGGGATTTTCCTTTGCATTGATTATTTTTGCAGCGTCCTACTTCCTTGCAGCCGTTATGAATGGATAAAAGATGAACTGTATCGAGTTGTATTGCTTTAAAATGTCTTACTTTTTTTTTTCTTTTTTTACGCCAGTTATCATATTGAGAAGTATTCGGCAGGTTTTCTTCATTACTTGGTCGACCTGGTTTTCTTGATGGTGTTGCCTTTCCAGCTTTCACTAGATAGTGTTCATCCTAGATATGTTCACCCTGAAATGTAACAAATCCATTATTTGCGCCTTTGGAATACTGCACTCGTCAGCATCTCTTTTACATTCTAACACTTTGAAAACTTTCGTCCATGATCATGGACAAGTGTTTTTAAAAAATACTGTAGAAAAATTATAGCTTCGTAGAATTATCACAATAAGTTTAAACCAAGATTTCCAGATTTCTTAACATAAAAAGAAACATATTTAGCTACAGCTGATATTAAATAATATCAAAATAATATGAATGAAAAAAGGTTTACCTGGACATGAGCATGTTTTGTCATCCACGATTAAATATTCCATCTATATAACATTCTAGTGCTGTCATCTATTAGTGTCACTTTAAAATATCAGTACTTTTGGTAAGAAAATAACTAAAAATCCAGAAAAAATTTTGAAATTAGTTTTAAAACGTCTTAAGAAAAATTCTAAAAAGCATGTCCTTGATCATGGACACCAGTAGTGAAAGGGTTAAAGTATTTAATCAATAAGAGGATTATAAGCAATTCAATTTATTAGATATTGATACTTTAATTTCTGTATTCTAAAAATTAGTTCTTTAAAATACAATTAAAATTGAACATATTTCTGAATTTTTTCTTTCGTACAGTCATAGACCTTCTTTTTCATACATATAAAAAAATATTGAAGTATGAAATTGAGATACTTAAGAAAGTACTTACAGGAAAACTTTTTTTTTTTCACAAATAGTAAAACATCTTAATACATATTTTTTATTTATTTTATTTCATTATAAATTGAACACAAAACGGATGTATGGAAAAACTTTTTAAAGAAATGGTTGTCAGATGATTTAATATAAACCCACATATTTTTGACATGTTTTTCATTACTTGTGAAGAATATAATTGTTTTCTCTAAGTTTCTTTGTTATTTTATGTAGGAATGGCACTATTCACTTAAAGGACGGATCGATAATATCTTTCGGCGTTAAATGTCTAGAAAACTTCTACAATAACAGATATTATCTCTAAGTCTGAATTATTAATATAAATGCTAAAACTTTCCTTACGCATTTAAATTTTGATAATAGGGGCTGAAACTCAATGACAGTACATCTGAATTATTAATATAATTAGTAGATGCATAAATGAGGAAGTTTCTGAAATTCCCCCTGAACACATTTTGAATCTAATCTTCATGGTAATCAACATGTCTTGATTTTAATATTTCGATGGAAATAAACGACTATCAAGTTTATTCGACTTTAAGGAAAGAAAATGCAAATTGATTTAGCTTTGCAAAGGCTGAATTTAGGAACCCATTTTCATCGGAAAACGGTACTTTTGTTTAGTGTAATATATTCTTGTATTCTTTGGTTAGCATTTAAATACATGAAATAAAATTTGAATGAATATTCCGATTAGTGTTTATTTTTATTTACCATTTGGACTTAGTAAAATTTAATTCATATAAAAATGTATACATACACTCATGTTCAAAATTAAAGTCACAACCTGTTTTCTCGTTTCTTTCTTTTGTGCATAATTTTTAAACAAAGAAACGAATGAAAGAAAATCTGAATGATATGCTCTTTATCAAACTATTTATCGACACTTATAGAGCTTTAAGATAAGTAATAATTTTTAACTAATATTAATTTTAATTTTTCTCAATAGTAAGGTCTGGAATAAATGAAAAATTAAATAAATAATGTTTTTGAAAAGAAAGTTATATGACAAACTGTGTTAGATAGATGAAGATAAACATGACAATAAATGTTAAATTAAAATCGAGTTTTTCTTCCTGCTTTCGCTTTTTTTTCTTCCATGACGGACATTTTCAGATAACATATTTACTAATTACTAAACAATAAACGCCGTCAGAATAACAAAAACTTCAATGAATAATTTTATAAAGAATTTCTCAACCAATTTTCGTGGCCGAGCTAGGCTTAAAGCTGTTAGAAGGGAAGTCCCGGGCTCGATCGCAGGTTGCTTTCGTCGGCTTAGTCGTTCAAAAATTTCCGTGATTTTCTCCAAAACTCTAGTAAATAAGGACTAGGATACCTTAGAAAGGCCCACGGAGGGCATACCACGCTTGTTCTAGGACTCACGTGTAGTCAATCGGCCTTAATCCTAAAACACACAACATCCAATTTTCATGTTCGTTTGTATATTTTTCAAATACAGTTCAATACAGGAAGGAAAACCAAGTTTTAATTTAACATTTGAAAACCTGTGTGTCTTCACGTAACTGTCATACATCTTAAACACAACTTCTCTTTTCTAAAATTTTTATTTCTAATAATGTTTAAATTTTCAATTTCTTCTTTTTGAGAATAGAGGAAGTAATATCAGTTTAAAATGTATTGCTTATGTTAAAGTTATATAAAATTTTATTAATAGTTTGATGAAGGATATGGCATCCAAACTTAATATTCATACGTTCATTTGTTTACAAATTATGCGGAGAAGAAGGAAATGACAAAATAGGTTGTGACTTTAATTTTGGACATGAGTGTGTATATATACTATATGTATTGTATAGTGGAAGCCTATTTGAGTTCTATATGTTGTTATTCTGTAATACATAATGTAAATTTTAACATTTATATGCTTTTTTCCAGTTTTTCCTTTCTTTACCAGTTTGGCTTTCAGATTATCAGTTTATTTTTGCCGGTAAGATAACTTAAAGTCTCATTAAACTAATGTGATAAAATCAGGTTTTCAATTTAATACAATTATTTTTCATATTATTTGCATACCATATGTACCAAAATACCTTTCAAGAAATGCTTTGGATAACCTTTCTTTTTTATTCATCTAACCACTTTAAGATTACCGATACATAAAAATACAGATTAAAAAAAGTTGCTTCAGTTATTATTCATTCTTTAATTCTTTCTTTCTTAATGCATTATACTTGTTAGAAAAAAAAAGTAAGTGTATATGCATGCAATAAAAATGAGTTTAGATTATTTGATTATTTTTGTATATTTTTACTCGGCAAATGTCGAACAGACATTCGTTCGCTATATGATAATTAAAAACAGTAAATATTACATCTCTTTGCAAAATAGATATGCTAGAGGTACTTCAGATTGCCATGTATTCTGTTATATGGCTTATATTTATTCGAAACGTGTATGTGCACCTTTAGAAATGATTTTTAGAGTTGGGCATTAATTAGGAATAGTACATGCAAAATACAATTTAACGTAAAATACAGGGTTATTTCAATTTGCCATCAACATTTTATGTACGTAGCGGATGGTAGGGGTTAAGATAAATATTTTTTTTTGCATGGGAAAGCACGAGGGAAAATTAACGAATGGTGATGTATACGGCGCTTAGTTACCACAATTCGTATTCACGGGCAAAGCTCACGCACAACCAATCGTGATTGGACAAAGCGTCTTTTCAAAAGTAACATGAACCAGTATACGATTGATAAACTTCCAGATATGCATCTAACTAACGGAAAAAAGAGGAAAACTGTCTAAGAGCTACCTTATGTATGTATGAACTCCTCACAAAAAGCTACACGCTTGAGAATTCGTCTGACTTCAATGATTGCACTTGTTCCAAATTAAATTATGTAAACTTTTGTCGTTTATTGATCGCCGCACTTTTGGGGACCAAATTCTAAGCCAGCTATCAATTCCTCGTGTGCTAGACCTTCGTTGTTCTTTAACAAACAGTAGGGCACCTTACTCGGTGGAAATTGCCAGTAGCGATAAGCATGATTCACGATCAACATCAGTATAGCTAAAAATTTGGTTTCTCACAGTTCAATGAATCCGTGAAAGAATTTGGTTCTATAATACGTGCAAATCTGGGTAGTGCTCTGAATACATTTGTGTAGCTCTAAGAAAGTTCTGACTTTAACAACCAATATTTAGATCCATAATAACAAATTCATTAAACGTGTACCGATACATATCACTTGTCGGAAGTTCCTTTTTTGACCAATGACGACTAACTGCATACATCAAACAAATATGTACGTAAATATGTACAACAAGGTGTCTACTACATCGTTATGCGTTCGTTTGTGTCCATGCTTTCCTATATTGTGTTCTTTTTCCGATTTCTACCTCCCTACCAATTATTGGTTATTATATGAGATGGACTCTGTATAACAGCTATTATGCAGGAAGTACGATTTATTAATGCTCTGTTAAGAAAAAAAAAAAACAGCTATTATGCAGAAAATACGGTTTATTAATAATGTGTTTAAAAAAAAAAAAATTGCTTTACAATAATAAGAAATTAGGAAGGGAAAGTTAACTTTCACATCAATTTCTTTCGTTTCGTGTAAATTGGGATTCTCTCACATTATTGAATAGGCTTGGTGTCACTTCTGGAACAATAAAGCGGTAAATAAGTCTGGGACAAATTCCCTAAATCACTGTCCATTTTTACAAGCATAACTTCTGCAAATTGTTTTCACTATTTGATAAGTATATCAATGTCGTTTGCAACAATGGGGAAAAATTAGCGTTTTTCAGATTAATACGTGGTGTTTAAAAATTATGTTTCCACTCAGTTAGGATGTGTATTTATCTATCTATATATACCTATTAACAACGCACCAAACATGTACGATATTTAAGTTTAGGCTAGTTCTTTATTATGCGTCACTTGTGATTGTTCAACGCTGGAATTATTTTTGTTATGTTTTACTTGCACCCGGTTTAGACTTGATATTATGCGATATTTAATTATCGAATATGGTTGGTTGTTTGGATTTAACGTTCACTAGTACTGCGCAATGGGTAATTTGTGACGGTTTGGGACGCACCCCTACGGACGGTCCGGAGACATGCCATCGCAATTTTTATCCTCATGTAGCGAATGGCTTCTCCGCTTTAGTGACCCCCTAGAGGTATAATTTGGATGGAAACATGGAGTACATTGCGGACACGACGGATTTTACGTGCCCCAGTCACCATTAGTGTACACGACGGTCTTTGGCCAGCTAGAGTATCGAAACCACAATCTCCCAATTAGGAGCTCGATCCTCTACCAACAAGGCTACCGCCGCCCCTATCGAATATGGTCATTTTTCTGAAGGATCGTTTGCGATTTATCAACAGTTACCTACGAAATGTGTTTACATATAATTCATGCTACTGTTAATAGTTGGATTCCATAGGATGAACATGATGGCGAACAAGTTGAGACATAAATGTCAATTATATGTCAATTGTCGGCAGTAAAATGATTGAAGCACTAGCAATAGTTCCTACTTAGAAGATAGGCACCTAATACTGTTTTGTTAAGTAAATGTTTGTTGAGTCATGATTTTAGTCTTATATGGCTTATAAAAAAGTAAGTTGATGATAAAATTTAGCGATCAAACTAAAAATATATCTATATGAAAAGAGTAGATATGCGCTTCAATAGTTTTGCCGCTCACTGTATGCATGAATATATTCGTTTAAAGCCACATTTCATGACTGGAAATATATTAGCTACTACAGTAGCAACAAAAACCCCATGTATGTTTGCTTTTATTTGACACTCTCCAGTATAAATATAGACTCACGAGAAAGGATTTATCTAAATAGTAGGAAATTACGCATGCAGACATTTTTTTTTTTTATAATAGAATATATAAATGATTACACTTTGGCGTCCAGCAACTGATTATCTGTAGATGCAATACATTACAACAGATCATAAAAATCATGTTTAAAAGAGAAGACATTCGTAAATTCCAACAAATGTGTTCAGTCGACTTACAGGAACTGAATTCAATATTTAGGTAGGAATGCTGCTGTTTAACAATGTTTGCTGGAATTAAAAGACTATGGCAGTACAGAGTGCAAAAAGGATAGCATTTCATAGAGAGTGACGACGTAATAGAAGATCATATCCAATTGAAAGTACAGTAAGACCCCGCTTAACGCTGTTTCATTTAGCGCTGTTTCGGTTAAATGCTCTTTTATTTCCCCTGTGGATTCCCCGAAATTGCTCGCAGCAGTACGGGGATTCCCTGAAATTGTGCGCGCGCTGTTTCGCATTACGCTCTACTTTGATGGAACGTATCCCCCGCGTTAAGCGGGGTCTTACTGTATACGTCAAAAATTCTCGCAGAAGAACATTCGCAATCTCTACCGTTCATTGCCCAGACGGATAACAGCTTGCGTGATGCCCAGAAGTGTGCCAAAACATTACAAATAGGTTTTCCTTTTATAGTTAACATTCCTGTATAAAGCATCTAATTTCTATGGTGCAGTTATCGCTTTGTTTTCAATACATATACATCTCTTTTTTCAATTTTCTGTAAATTAGGAAAACACCTCCGTAGTAGATCGTTTTTTTTTTTTTTTTTTTTTTTTTTTTGTTATAGAGTATTTTAAATCTTTATTCAGTTGTTTTAGGCAAATATTGTTAAAGAAAAGATATGTATTAAATATACTATCATTTATAAGTACAATACTTTAAAGTATTTCATTTTTTGTTTTAGATGTAATAAAAAATTACCATATTGTTTCATTATTTGTTTATAAAAAGAAAAATGTGCAACTTGATTTTTTAAAAACTCTAGTACTTATCGGTGGCACAAATATTTTATTAACTTCATATAAAAATACACATTTAGTGTAATAATGCAGCAGTATAATAAAGTTTTAAAAATACAGATGACAGAAATACATGATAGAAAATACATCTGAAAATTATACGTATGGGCATACCTATATTTAAATATTTAAAATATCTGAAATAATGAATATATATATATATATATGTATATATATATATGCATATTTAATACCACCGGAATTCTAATTTTAAATTTAAATCGTTCTTATCTAAATTATATTCTGCTGGAAAGTTTGACTTTTACAAATGTGTGAAAGCTAACGTCTGCGATTTTGGAAATTTGAAATTTCTTTCGTCCGTATAACTACTAACTTCGAAATAGGTGAAATTTACATTTCTGAATAAAATGATGATCATATTACATCAGTGTCTTTATGTCAATCATCGTCTGAATTACGCGTGTGGAGAAGGGATTAAAAAATATTATCGAATATTCTTCTCTAAATTACAGTTTAAATGAGAACTTATATATTGCATGTATAAGACCTAATCATGTGCTGACATCATAACAAAATATATTTTAGTCTTCAATTTTACAAATGGTATTCTATTTTGTCTATTTCATAATATTAGAACACCATGAAAAATAAAATTCAACATAAATTTGCTTTGATATATATATATATATATATATATATATTTTTTTTTTTTTTAACGAAATGTTTAATGTTACGGGCAACTATCACAAGCAACATTTGATTGATGAATTTCTTGTTTATTTGAAGTTCATAAATGGATGTTATATATATATATATATATATATATATATATATATATATATACATATATTTCGAGTGTCCCATAAGTATTTAAACATTTAAATATTTCATAAAAGTTGAAGAATTAGTAAACCCTCTCCCCCCCCCCCCAAAAAAAAAAAAAAAAAAAAAAAAAAAAAACCTTTACGAGAATAATTTTTTCGCAAACCACGCTCCATTCTACTAATTCCATTGTTTTTTATGAAAATTTAAAATTTCTACACAATGTATGGGACACTCATATTATATATATATAAATATATATATATCTATATGTTTATAGTGGTGGGGGGAATGTAGCTTTCACTAAAAAGGTCAAAAGTAGGGGCGTGCCGGATCTTCAAAAATTGTGATCCACGGATACGAATACGGATACAGATCTTCGGTATCTAGATCCGCTGATACGGATACGTATCTTTAAAAAAAATATTATTTTTATATATGTAGCAATTTTTTTATAATATTGTTCGTGTCTCGTAACAAGACATCATATAAAACAATGACAGAATTACTTTAGGTGGAATTTCGAGTGGAACATTGCATCAGATCGAGTTGGGGTTAGTTCTAAAAAAAAATCTATATTTAAATGTTGAAATATTAATTTTTATAAATTACATTTATTTCTTTTTTCTTAAAATTTATAGCGTCATAGATAATGCATGATCAATCTTATAAAAATGAGAGTTTCAGTTCTTATATCAAGATTTTAGTTTTACACCTTAATTGGTTTCTACACCTTATGTCTTTTTAATATTCATTTCCTACAACAGAAATATTCAAAATAATTATTTCGTTAATGCTCCATTTTTTGTTTCGGTATTTTTACATTTTTACTTTTTCCTATATACATAAAAAGAAAGTATTGTATTTGTGAAAATTCTCCACTTCCGATTTTTGATGGGTTTGAACTTTTTAAAATGTCATAAACACGATTTGACTGTCTTTAGAAAATATTTGTATGTCTGCGTATATGTGTTAGCAAAATTCTGTGAACACCTTACCTTCACAAAAAATGTATGGTATTTCACGGAACTTCATATGGTTGGATGACGATATAATATGGTGCTGATTTAATTTTGGTGCATATTGCCTTACAGGTAATACTGTTATATTACTATAAATCCCATTTATTTAAAGGTATATTTCTATTTCTATAGTGTATGTGTGAATTAAACTTCATATATAAGATGGTTAGTATCATGAAAAGAAAAACCTATGCCGTGTACATTGGCTTATAGTTGGCGCTATTAAGCTGCAATTTTCGTAAGGACGGCAATATCTTAGTTTCTATGCTGTACAAACTCATCAATATAAGATGGCTTATTTAAGCTACGATGAATCGGTTTAAATGCATATCGACTGAATGGTGACGCTGTTATGCAACCTTTCCATGTTTTAGGGTGTTTTCAGATAAGTTATTATAACTATGCAATAGGAAGTTTTGTAATGGCCACAGCATACTAATTGCTTTCTCTTACACATATAATGGTAGAGAAAGTATTCGAATTTAAGCTTTTGATATGATTTCACATCTTAGTTCTTCTGAATCCGATTCAAATAAGTGATTGTATTTTATATTAGACAACTAATTAATCTTGAACAGGAGTATTGAGAAATAACTATTTATGTCTTAGTACTCAGCAGTTAAAATAATATAAAATAAAAATAAAGATGCAAATACATTACCAGTAAACATACGTACACAAATACTATCATTATTTTAACTTATTATTATTATTATTATGTTTTTTTTTTCATTTAAATAATTCATAATCGTTTTCTGTTTCATATTTTTATTATACATGTTTTTTTCCTACTTATATAAAGCAACGATAATTTAACACATGGTATAATTTGCAGATGAATATCTGCTTTCACGCGCTCCTTTTAATTATGTATCGGTAAATCAGTTTCCCCCAGTTGCAATGATGCATCTTCTATTTGTTCTAGAGGTGTCGAAAAAGATTATTATTTACCCTGATAAAATCCGTCTTCTAAAGGTTTTTATTTTATATTAGATTTATTAATTCAGTCACAACAAGTACTTCCTTCCTATTTGCTGTATATATAAGTTTAAATGGAGAAAAATTCAAAATTTCATTAACATAAAAGCGAGAACTGAAATTCATTGCAAATATAGAAAAAAAAATATAAAAAATTGTAAATTTCAAGAAAATATAAACTGCGAGAACGCAAAAGTGAGGTTATTCTATATATTTTTTTGTGCATTAAATATAGTCCATAAAGATTTATAGAAGTTTCTTTGTAATTTTTATACAATTTCTACAAAAGATCAATATTAGATCCGTTGAAGAATAAAAACGGATCCGGATTTTTTTCTTAATTAATACGTATTCGGATCTTTTATTTCTGGCGGATATCTGCGGATACGGAGCTCTGGCACATGTATAGGCAGAAGTAGATGAAGGTGGGGAATATATCAACAGAGGCGAAGGCTTTTTAACAACAATGATTATTTATTAGTGAACCACATTTCCCCATTGCCCGACGGAGAAAGAGGGAGCAGAATGCAAAAACAAGTACACCTGTTGAAATGTTAAGAAGCAGGCTCCCAGATGCAAATTTAGATAAAAAGAAATTGGGGTGAATGCCTCAACAATGCAAGCTGTCTCGTTAATACACCAAAAAAAAAAAAAAAAAAAAAAAAAAAAACATAACCCTCGACGGAATAGTGATAAATGAGAAATCTCGCACACATTAAGATACTATTCAAGAGCAAAACTTACACTTACTTGGTCAAAATAATTAGATACAAAGTAGATGAGAAAACTTTAGAAAGCCTTTTTTCCGGCTGCTATGACCATTACAAAGAATATACAATTTACACAGAAGTCAAAAATTTGATAAACACGGACTGTAAAGTTTTCGCAGTCACTAAGCATAACTTAAAAAGCCAAGAAAAATATGTAATACACGACACTAGTCACCCTTTATTTAATGTTACTTAAGAAAATATCAATAAGGTAATATCGAACAATTTAGCAAATGTTTGATCATTTGATCTAGGTGATTCTTAAATCTTAAAAGCCTAAAAAATGATCAAACAAAGGCGCAGGACCACAGATTAGTTTACATGGCTCGACAAACAATAAACAAATATGTACCAGCGAATATTTAAGAAGAAATACTAAAAATCGATAAAATTCGCTTAACACCATTAACGATGAAATTGGGTACTCTAAAAAATCTAATAAAACAAAGCATAGAATTCAGACAACGTCGTATTGGGAAACAGGGTCCAGATAAACGTAAAAAATTAAAACTCTAAAGGTGAATCTGAAAAATTCACTTATTCGCAAATGCTTTACACAAAAATTTGGAGAAAATCTCTCGAAAGCATTTGCTCCAGTCATGTCATACACCATACTTAAAATACTACTAGCAGTTTAGCATAAAAAATGCTGATCCTGCATCATATTGTCGAAAACCCCCTCTTATTCAATGGATGCATTACGGAAGTTGTTGGTGTGACACAGCCTGATGGCTAAATCGCCCTTGGCGAATAAATAAACAGTCTTTAGGGTCTGGCATGTAAATAATAGTGATACTCAGAGAAAAGCGAAGTTTGTTCAAACACTTCTGATCCGTTTCTGTTTAAAAATATTAATCACTGTCTGTGCCTCATATTTCATTACCTGACGCGTAAAATCCAGTGTAATATGCGATATTTGAAACAGAAATACATAATTAGTTTTCTATGAATAATATGTACCATTAGTATTGTTCATTGCCGAAAAATCGAAAAAAGAAATAAATTCACATCTATTATTGTGCCCATAAGATAATTCCTCAAAGCATACGTAGAAATATTTTTATACTTATAAAACCTTCTTAGCCTAAAAAGTTTTAGCACAAAACTCATACTTGAAATTATTGCATGAGACACTTTAAAATAAAAAAATAATTGAACAAAATAAAACAAAAATAAAAAACTTTTCCCACACCTTTAAAAATCTTGAAAAAAAAAAAAAAATACAACTTTTGTATATTTTAAGAACAAACTGCGGCATATCATTTTTAAAACATGGTTTAAAGTTATTAACGTATTTTGCAAAAGGGCAAGTAAAGTTCACTGTAAACAGAAAGCTGTACAATGAAATAAAATTTTTATGTAAAAGTGGTTGTTAAAGTTTTACTCTTAGTTCAAAGTAAAACATCTTTGAAAACAAAGTCAGAAACAGTTTTCTGGAGAAATTGAAATTTCTTGCTTGAAAATAAGTACAAAATAAAAACTTTGGTGTCTTAAATATTTATAAAGTTGTTATTGTAAAACCATAAGGTTAATATGAGTTAGATGAATGTTCATTTGGTAAATGTTTTTGAAATATTTTTGTTTTCCTTCCAATAATTTTAAAAAACTTTCTGCTCTACTACATATTCGTTTCTATGAAAACAGTACCCTTAGTTTTTTTTCTTCTTTCCACAATTTTATAAACTGAAGTGTCTGAGCAAGATTTCAAAGATTTTATAACACTTTTAAAAGGTTTTAAATTTTAGTCCGCTGAATTTCTTAAATTTTTTCGTTTTAAAATTCCATATAAACTTTGTTTAAAGTAATTTTTTCACTACAGTATCCTACATTGTGAAACAAATTGCAATTTTTCTGACATATA
Source organism: Salticus scenicus (assembly GCA_963930645.1). Taxonomy (NCBI): domain Eukaryota; kingdom Metazoa; phylum Arthropoda; class Arachnida; order Araneae; family Salticidae; genus Salticus; species Salticus scenicus. The sequence continues at coordinate 144,390,146 of OZ005651.1, forward strand.
ACGCAATTATCTTTTGCGCTCTGTAATCTTTTGAAAGAAAATGTTTCTTATTTTTAAAAAATTGTTTTGTTTTCGCTTTTTAAAAAAAAATTAATATATCTACTTTTATATCTTTAGGCTAGATAGAATCTTTGATAAAATTTGTGTTCTACATAAACTTTTGTTTACAGTTCCACTTATAAAAACTATTTATTTAATGAAATTAAATCAAAACTAGTTTTTTAAAACAATGCAATTTTTTTTTATTATTATTTGCATTCAGAAATGTAAAAAAAGGGTTTTAATGAATGAAATAAAATTCAAAATGAGAAAATTAAATAAATAAACTTTAGTTGTTTTTATAGTTGACATCACTCTCAGAAATTTTATCTATCACTCCAGTGAAATGTAATCAATATAGTAGATTATTTCTAAGAATTAACTACTATCGTTTATAAAATACATTACTTCTATAATGGGCGATCAAATGTCAGCACGTCCCGAATTAGATATAAATGCACAGATTTCGAAGCACAGAATTATTGAGGCATTCGTTTAATTCCGAAATGTGTGGAAACTCCGGAACGTTGAAAATTACAACGTTATTACCAAGTGCGTCCAAACAGGACCAATGTGCTGTTATTTATTTTTTGCAGGCGAAAGACAAAAACCGGCAGATATTCATCGGAGAACGAAGAATGTTTACTGAAATATATATCTGTCGAAAACCACCGTATTGAAAGGGTGTTCAAATTTTAAATCAATCTGATAATGCTATTAGAAAGTAGCATCGCATATTCATTTGTGTACTCTTAAAACATCGTGATATATATATATAAGCTTCGGTACCGTGCAATATACCATTCATCATGATTTATGTTGCCGTAAGGTCTTCAACCAGTGGATAGCCTGGGCGTTGAGTTCCGAACAAAAAACAAACCGAATGGATGTTTGCTTCAAGCACCTGCTTCTTTTCAATAGTGAAGGCATACGGTCTTTGAACGCATTGTTGGTGATGACGAAAGATGTTATCACTTCTGGGAATCTCAGCGGATAATGCCGACTATGCAGTGGTGAACAATCTTTACAGATAATTGATCATTGACTTTTAACTTCAATATCTCAAAAAAGGCATATTTAATTTTCTTTTAAAAAATATATGTTGTTCTTACGTTTATTGTATGAGTTTCAATATGGCACAGCTATAGGATGCTGAGTTATAATCTAAAATGCAGCCTTCCATCAGTAATTTCGTACTGAAATTGTATATAGAATATTTTATAATTTAATTTGTGTGGGACAAGTTAGAATGTATAGAAATTCTCTAAAAGAAAAATAGTTAATTACAATGTTTTTGTAATTAATAATCACGTGATATTTAAAAAAGAAACAGCGGGAAATTAAATGATAAAAGCTTGCAATTTTGCACTCTCAGAGTAAATCTGAAGTTTTATTTAACATTTAGCTACAAAAATTATTTTGTTTACCAAAAACTATGGAGTTTACTTCACAAGTACAGCAATGGCAATTTTTCGAATTTTGAGAGGAGCAATCTGTTAGAGACGGAAACGTAAGCACTCTTCCTGACTTCTAAAACTATCCTTGCTTCATATTTTATTTAGATTATTAAGATTACATATAATAAATAAAGGTTCAAATAAACCATTAGGTCAAAATTCAGCATAATATTTGGGTTATAAAACGAGGTTACACTTATTTCGTGGTTCCACTTGTCCCACTCCAACCTATGTATAAACAATAAAGAAAAATCTTGCAGTACGCGTTTATTATTAAAACTTTCCAACTGTACGTACTTGCTGTAACCTATAAATTTCAATATTCTTTCCCTACATTATCTCACAACGGACAGACTGAAGGACTGAAAGGGATACAAATAGACTAATTGTATTCATAATCATTCTTAAACATTGTTGAAAAGCGTTAAAATTACTTAATGTAAAAGAAAATACAGCACTGAGATTCTAATTGCAGCCCTTAATGTGTCTGAATGTTTTAGTGTAGCCCTGTAAATCTGAAGGTTAATAATATCACATTCTATACAAAACATTATTTTATATTAACAATAAATTTCAATATCTTTATGATTTTTACAGTAGAAAGTTATTTAAATGTGATTGTTAAAAATGTCTGTCATAAAACGCAATGCATTGGCATATTTTTGTTTTGTCCATGTACACAAACTTGTTGTACAGAACCTATTAATGTCATTTTAAATAGGTAACATTTCATAGTGAACTTCATTAATATATATCCTTTTTAAAATTTCTGAAAATATTTACGGACACTGGGAAGGGGAGGAAAACAGACAGATAGGAAGATAAGCAGTCGGACAGACAGATAAACAAATTAAAATCATATTCACACTTGAAAATTGTTAAAAAGTGTCAAAAACGCTTAAAGTAAACTAAAATGCAATTCCAGCAAATTTTTATTAATAGCATTTAATGTAACTGAATATTTATGTGTGGGTCTGTAAGATTAATACTAATCACACTATATTCTACAGAAAGCATTCTTTGGTGCATATGAATAACATATTTCAATTTCATCAAGCTTTGTGCAAAGTAAAGTCATTAAAATTTGGTTTGTAGAAATACATTTCATAGAACGCAATGCTTTGAAATACTTTAAAGTGTCCCTGTACACAAACCAGTGGTACAATTTACTCCATTTTACATAGGAAACCTCCAGTGGTGAACTTAAATAACATATTTCAATTTCATCAACATTTATGTACAGTAAAGTTATTGAAATATGATTTATAGAAATACGTCTCCTAGAACGCAATGCTTTGGAATACGTTCACGTATCTCTGTACACAACCCAGTAGTGGTATTCATTCCATTTTATATATGAAAGATTCGATAGTGAACTTGAATAACATTTTTAAATTTCATTAAGATTTGTGCACAATAAAGATAATAAAATATTGTTTATAGAAATACCTCTCATAGAAAGCAATGTTTGGAATTATTTCAGGTGTCCCTGTATACAAACCAGTAGAGTTAGTCACTCCATTTTCAATTGGGAACATCCGATAGTGAACTTGAATAACATGTATCAGTTTCACGATATTCCATAAATATTTACGGGAGCGGGGACAGACAGACAGATACATAAATTGGAATCATATTCACACTTAAAGAAATGTTAGAAAATGTTAAAAAACGCTTAATGTAAATGAAAGAGCAATTCCAGCAAATTGTTATCAATAGCTCTTTATGTAACTGACTATTCTTCTGTGGCCCTATAAATCTAAAACGAATCGTTCTATATTCCATAGAAAACAGTCTTTTATAAATAAGAATAATATATTTCAATTTCATTAAGCTTTGTGCAAAGTAAAGTTATTAAAATTTGTTTTGTTGAAATACCTCTCATAGAACGCAATGCTTTGCAACTTTCGATTGTCCCTTTTCACAAACCAGTGATAGTATCTACTCCATTTTACTTAGGAAACAAACGATAGTGAACTTAATAACATATTTCAATTTCATTAAGATTCGTGTACAGTAAGGGTATTAAAATATGGTTTGTAGAAATACCTCTCATAGAACACAATGCTTTATACATTTGTGTATCCCTGTGCACAAACCAGTGGTTTTACTCACTCCATTTTACACATGAAACATCCGATAGTGAACTTGAATAGCATATTTCAATTTCATTAAGATTTGTGTACAGTAAATATATTAAAATATGGTTTATAGAAATACCTATCATAGAACACAATGGTTTGGAATACTTCTGGGTGTCTCTGTACAAAAACCAGTAGAGATATTAACTCCACTTTTAATAGGGAACATGTAATAGTAAACGTGAACAGTATATATCAGTTTCAAGAAATGTCATAAATATTTACGGGAGTTAGAGTGCGGACAGACAGACATGTGGAGAATTAAACTTCTCCATGCTAATTTAACTTTAACTTGAATGCTGAAACTTGCTTAATTAATAAAGTTATGAAATAACACAAAGTCAGATTTAACAAAATGAATGAGCTTTAATAAGAGCTTAAATAAAAAGGGTGGGCGCTGGACTTTCACTACATAAAATATCTTTATGACTTTCAATGGGCAGCCTCCTTAAATATTTTTACCCTTACTTCATTAACCACAATTAATTTTAACTACTACATTTACTCCGTTAACTTTTCCTGCTGTTACTAATCTTTCGTACACGGGAGGATTCCCTAACCACGGTACTACTCGACAACCATCATCTAACACTACTCTAAGCAGCTACCTCCCTCTAGCTAACTCTATTTCCAATCAACTCCAACTAACTTCCATCATCCTCTCTCCGACTGACTCTCTCCAACTCACTCTCCAACTCACTCTCCAACTGACTCCCAAAAGCAATCTTCTTTCTCCTTTTATACTATCTTACTTTCCAAAATATTTGCATATTTCAATTTACAAATTTAAGTTAGGGTCGGCACTAATTCTATTACTCAAACGACTTGAATCCTAAAACAGCAGATTCACATTTTACCCGCAAAGTGCGAGTTTTAATTGTAGCACTTTGCCATACCTGACAGTTCCTCCCCCGAAAAAAAATTTCGCGGAAAAAATCCCCCAACGGGTTTTTACCCGTGCAAATTTTAAATTACTGCAATACTATGCAAAGAAAAGTTAGCTGCAGTGACTTACTGCTTAAAATTCAACTATATAATATTTTAGAAAAAAGGAAAAAAAAAGAGGGGGAAACTTAAATTTAACTAGACTGCCCAAGAATAACTATTTTAAATCTAATAGTGAAAAAAGTAAGGCCGAGCTTAAAACTGCCCACTCAGGTAAGATTTATGATAAAAATACTGTTTTGTTTAGCTCACTCTGAGGTGCTTTACGGCAGAAACTCCATGCCCTAAGTTAGTTAACTTATTTACAGTCCAGCGTAGTTACAGCGGGAAATACAGGAACATCTTTCTGTTATTCCAGAAAGGGAAAAAAACTCGATTTTAAAGTTAAGTTGAAGGAGGATTAAGTACAGGGGGGTTGCTTTAACATACTAGCAACATGAAGAAAATTTTTTATTGAGATAAAAAAACTTTAAATTTTGTCCGAAGTAAGCCATCCTTCGAAACTTTCGATGTGGAATTTCGTCATCCCTCAGAGCCAGTCTAAGCTTAACCACATCAGCTGGTCGACGTACTTGAGAAAAAATGCATTCAGAAACGTCAGGCATCAGAGTAACATCAGCGTAGATTTTCAGACCAACGACTGGACGGAGAGTTTGAATCAGAGAACTTCTAAAATACAAAAGTCTTTTGAACGTATAAATCAAAAGATACACTACACTTTTAAATAGGTAAATGACATAATTTTATACATAAGCCCTATTTTAGCTATGCTATTCGCATAAGGAAAAAAACTACAGTGTTAGTGTATTAAGGTTAATTTGTTAAACGCGAATTTTACATGCAAAAATAGCTTTAAAAAAAATCTCTTTTTAATCCCCCATCCGAATATATTCATACAGTAATTAAACTTTTAGCGAAAAAGACAAAAGTTTACAAGAAGAATATTCATTTGATACACTTTATACAACATTTAGAAAACATATTTAAGGATACAAACTTTTCAAAACTGCAGTTGATCGCTGAGAAAAAAAAAGATTTACGGACATACATTTTACATTACATTTACAAAACTATAGAGAAAAATGTTTATACACTTATAAAAGTTTATTTTATACAATTTACGACATTTAGAAAAATATATATAATGAATAGATAGATATACAAAGTTATTCAAAAAGATTTTCAAGACTCCGTTGTTGGCTAAAAATTAGAAAAGTAGTAGCGTATATACATATTGATCATGTAAAAACTTAGAGAGAAAATTTATATACAAAGGTAAGAAAATTTATCTTACGAATCGCTGCAGGTCATGGCTAAAACAGAAGGGATTTAAGTACATATACATATATAGATCATTCAAAAAACTAAAGGGGGGGGGGGGAGTTTATACAAAAGTTCAAAAAGGTTTTTTTTTTTTTTTTTTTACAAAAAACTGCTGGTGATGGCTTAGAAATAAAAAAAGACATTAACATACATACATGCATATATTATATACAGAAAAAAATTTATGACATGTAAACAGTACATGAAATTTCGAGAGATGAAAGTTCATGCCATACGTTTAAATTTTGCATTTTTACATTTTAAAAGTTCATGCAGCAAGTTTAAATTTAGATTTGCGATATTTTAAAAAGTTCATCTCTCTGAGATAATAATTGAAAGTCCAGAAGAAAGTTCTACATGTCGAAAATTTTAGTACAGTACTGATAAACCAATACTTGAGAAAAACTAAAATACTGAACGATACGACCTGACAAATTGAGTCCTTTATAGCAGCAAAATAAGAGATGCAGGTCAGACTGGCCTGTAGAGTTGCAGCGTTGGTGGCTTGCAGATTTAGGTGAGACGCTGCAGGATCGCTGGTGTCCTGAGGAGGGTTCGAACATGGTGCGTGGTCACTCTCAGGAGGGGGTTTCACACCCAGAGCCTTTTCACTGTTCGGAGGAGGTTTGAAACTCTGAAGGTGGTTCTTGTGGTGAGGGGGTTTCGGGCCCGTCACCTTATCACTGCCCATAGTTATCACAGAGGACTGCGTTCGCTCCGTGCTTTTGAATTCAGGGCTGCTAGACTTTCTAGAGACTTCACCATAGGTTACATGGCCTTTTGAAATTACCTTTTTCAAAATAACATCTTTTTCGTTCACTTTAAGCGGCATGTCATTTTGACAATTTAAGTGAAATTTCTCATTAGAAATAATTGATTCTGTCGGCTGTATAGATTCAAAACTGACAGTTAAAGGCGAGTTACCAGAATTAGCCGCATCATTTATTGATTTTATATTTTCGGTTAGTTTAACAGTTTCCGCAGCCACAGTAATTTTAATCGGATTTTCTTTTATAATTTTCGTCGCAACATGAGAAAATTTTTCGGATTTCTTATGCGTAGCTAAAGGCTGACTAACAGAGGTAGATTTGTCTGTAGTGCTATTTAAAGGCGTAGTTTGCTCGTTTTCATTCACTTTTATTTGACGTTTGTCACTAGAAATAATGGTTTCATCGGTAGTTTTAGGTTGGTTTAAATTATAGGAGCTTGCTTCCTGCGACTTAATAATTTCTTGTGGTTTTTCCACTGGGTTTATTACTGCTTCCCACTGACGTTCGTGGGGGGGGGGGAGGGAGCGGTCATGTTGTAATCTTAGTTTATCATACGGAGTGGCAAAAAGACTGATAATCCGACTTTGTCGTCATACGTTGGATTTCGGCCAAGCGAATGGCAGGCGATTAGTCTATGCCACTGTCGTGGTTCTCCTTGTAAAGAACATGCTAACCAGGCATAGTGTTTGGATCGATCGATGCTATGAACGCTAAAAAAATATTCAAGCTCCTCAAAGAATTGAAGCACACTCGTGGTGCCGTCAAAAAATCGTTGTTCGGGGGGGGGGGGATTCGAGCAAAATTGGGCGCCAATGTGGAGAACGTGACTTCTCCATGCTAATTTAACTTTAACTTGAATGCTGAAACTTGCTTAATTAATAAAGTTATGAAATGACACAAAGTCAGATTTAACAAAATGAATGAGCTTTATTAAGAGCTTAAATAAAAAGGGTGGGCGCTGGACTTTCACTACATAAAATATCTTTATGACTTTCAATGGGCAGCCTCCTTAAATATTTTTACCCTTACTTCATTAACCACAATTAATTTTAACTACTACATTTACTCCGTTAACTTTTCCTGCTGCTACTAATCTTTCGTACACGGGAGGATTCCCTAAACATGGTACTACTAGACAACCATCATCTAACACTACTCTAAGCAGCTACCTCCCTCTAGCTAACTCTCTTTTCAATCAACTCCAACTAACTTCCATCATCCTCTCTCCGACCGACTCTCTCCAACTCACTCTCCAACTGACTCCCAAAAGCAATCTTCTTTCTCCTTTTATACTATCTTACTTTCCAAAATATTTGCATATTTCAATTTACAAATTTAAGTTAGGATCGGCACTAATTCTATTACTCAAACGACTTGAATCCTAAAACAGCAGATTCACATTTTACCCGCAAAGTGCGAGTTTTAATTGTAGCACTTTGCCATACCTGACAGACAGACAAAATGAAGTCATTAAGTTTTTCTACCTTGTTGGAAAGTGTTAAAAATGAACAATGTAATAAAAAACCATTTTTACATTTTTCAAAATTAAGAGTATTAATAATTTCAAGAAATTAGTAATTTAAATATTATATATATTAAATTCTAAAGAAATTTTAACATTTTTACCTACGTTAAAAATGTATTTTATAAAGGAAATTAGCTATTTTAAGCAATATTGTGTATCAAATAGGCAAAGAAAAATGAAAATGAAAATATCTAGACAATCTTGAATATACGGTAATCATACAAAATTTTAATATTAATTCAAGAAACCTATTTAAATTATCTAACATTAATTTTAGAATACAACGCGAAAAATAAATTAATTTAGAAATTGCTCGTCTCTAGGCTCTTCTTTAACAATAGAGGTTTATCTAAGAGGATTTTATTTCTCAGTATACTGTGTGTAGTAATTATAAACTGTTTTATAACCTATTTAAAGAAATCTTAATTTTTTTTTTTAAACATGCTATTATAGAAACACGTTTATAAATATCTTTTATCAGTGCAATTATTCGAAATACATATAAGCATTCTTTAAATTAAAGAAAAATAAAGTAAAAATCATCTGAATAAGAAAAAATATAAGAACTTTGATTTTTTTTTCTACTTTTTGAATCAAAGAAATGAAAAATGATAATCATCAAGTACAAAATCGTTTCAATTTACTTCAACTACGCAAATGGATTCTACAGTAAATAACAGTCAAAGCAATACTTTTAACACGCAATAATTTGAAACGAATTTTATGATTTACATACTTATTTTTCTTTTCTTATACATTTAAATTTTTTTCGCAGTAGAAAGAGATTTTTACCTGCATAATTAAAAGTTTTTTATGAGAATGCATTTGATAAAAGATAATACAAATGTGAAAATTTAATTATCTTTTTCTCCAGTACAATCTGTAATAAAAGAATATAATTCCATCAAAAAAGCTATTGTAGGAAATTAAAAAAGCAATAAATGGGAAATGTGAGAAAATTTGAAAAATAAATGGCGTATAAAAATAGTTATGAAAAACACAATTATGAAATTTTCCAAAAAGTACAAGCATAAAGACATTTTTGTATATTTATATTTATATTTTCCTTTTTTTCCTTTTTTTAATTAATTAATTTATTATACTATTATGTTTTTTGGTAAAAGAGTAAATTTTAAATAATTAAATTATAAGTTTTCTCAATGTTTTCCAATATTTTCATACTTACATCTTATATATTTTCTAAAGTATTGTTATAGTTAATATTTTTTAATGAAATTATATAAAATTTAAAATTTTTAAATCGTGAAATTAATACAGATAAACCTAGAATAAAATATTCTAATTTATAAATACAATACTACAGGAAGTCTCGCTGAAAAGTGTACATACTTCAGGAAAGGCTAATGTGCGAGAAGACTTTTCGAAATGACGTAGCAATATATGGATGAAAGAGTATTCATAACGAAGTAAAGGAAGATTTTCTGGAGCAGGTAAAACCTCCGTACACAAAATTCGGCATTTCACAATCATCCGAAAAGGAAGTTGGATGAAAGACTCAAGAAATTCCGAGTGGATTTTAAAGGGCGAGCTGCTAGGCACCTGTGCAGCCGAATTGGCAAATTTCAAATCTCCGGACACTTGCACTACTGTATCAACAATGAAGCGATATGATATTTTTTTCTCATCTGAAAGGAATCAAGAACAAACGACATGAACACCTGAAGATAAGGTGTTTAGTAATAAAGAGAAAAATCTACATATCAGCATACGAGTGATCACTGCCTTCATCATTCATGTTTGTATTTCCGTTTGGAAAATCCTCCATTCGAACCATTTAATTCGTGACATTACCAGGCACTTCCTGCATATTACCAGATACGCCAAAATTTTAATTTATTCTGGAGCATTTTCAGTCCCGTCTTTATTCCATAACACTTTCTTAAGTGTAATTGTTTTCTTATTTTACCGTGGTTATTAAATGTAAAAAAAAATTCTATAAATAACATGGTGGGAAATAAAAGCGGGGCTAAAAATATTCCGTAATAAATTAAATTGTTGGCAGGTCTGATATTGCTAACCGCGAGTTTCATTTTCTGAATGGTGAAGCACAAGTCGAAGAAATCCTTTTCTCGCAATTGTCCTGTTTACCGACGAGAAATACATTAGCAGTGTTTTTTTTTTTTTGTTTTTTTTAACGCACATAATACATGAATGGGTTGGCAGAAGTCAGCTGCAAAAATACCTAGGCGCGTGTAGCTCAACAACTGAATGTTCTAGTGGATTGTTCCTGACCACCTAATATTCCCAAATCTTGTGCTCTTTCATCTGAATAAACGATCTTATAAAACATTCTTGGAGGAAATTTTTAACGATACATACATGAATGAACGAAGATTAGAGATTTTCAGTTAAGCAAAGCATCACATGCGGCAAAAATACTTTAGATTCTAGAATCCTGGTGCACCAGCCCACTTCAGCCTTTGCGTTTTACTTAAATTCAAGGATTGCCAAACGTGAGTTCGCCATTGTTTTCCTTCTCATAGTGGTATAAGATAGCTGAAACTTTCATGCATAAATTTTTATTTCTTTGAAGTCATCTAAAAATTAATGGTGTACGTAGCATTCGTCACTAGTAAGTATGATGTTGTCATTCGCATTATCGATGCTATCTAATTACTTGTGAGACGCTCGATAAGGTCAAAAACATGTGTGTTTCAATGCGTGTTATAGGTATTCAATATTTTGAAATTTCATTTCGCTAATCTACTCTTACGATCACGCTTTCACAGAAATAATTGTCAATATTAATAATCATATTCTTTTCTAAACATTTAGATAATTTTTATTTTTATTATTTTATGTGAAATTAGATTTGAAATTAAATTAATTAGTTCTTTTCTTATCATTTTTTCTACATCGCATGCAAACTAAAACAAAACTAAGAACACATTTCTAATTATAATTAAACGTTTCATTATTAAATTTTAAAAATATTTTGATGTATTTTGATAACGATTTAGGAAAGGCTAAAGTATAGTGGACTACGTATCTGTTTTATTTTAACAAATAAAAACATATACAGATGCCAGTTTTTATAAGTATATATAGATTATTATAACCTTATAATATTTTCAATAAATAATGGTCATAGGCAGATATAACGCATTATGTATAGGCATATATAACGCATTTTTTGAAAATACAAAATTTAAAAATCAAAGACGACCAAGAAAGAGGACCCTTTGGAAAGGAATCCATATAGGGCATACCACCCAGTTCTATTGTGTGTCCTAAGACTAGACAATAGGCTTTAAATCCTGAAATGTTTATAAAATTAAATAAAATTTATCAGAGAAATTTTTACAAGTTTCTTTTTAAAAAAAGTCTCCTTGAGAAAAATTTAGGTATACTTTTATATGATGCTTTTACAAAATCATAAAATTAAATAAAATTTATCAGAGAAATTTTTACAAGTTTCTTTTTAAAAAAAGTCTCCTTGAGAAAAATTTAGGTATACTTTTATATGATGCTTTTACAAAATTTTAACATCGTATCATAAAAGTCAATTGTTTTAACAAACTTATTTAGGGACCAGTCACAAAAATGTAAATGTGTTTAATTACAACCTAAATTATCATCAGTTTCAATTGTAGTTTGTGTATGACCTCTGCAAGACAATCCGCAGGTGTGTTTTTTACGGATAATATATGTCGTGATATTACAAAACGGAAGACGCAACTTTTTATTTAATTTCGTTGTTATATGTTTGTAAATGGACATGTTACAAAGTTTAAAAAAAAACAAAACAATTACATTACTTTTACTTAGTGTGTAATGTACTATTAACTTATTACAATATTTATTTATTTATCTATTTTTAAAAGCTGTATAAAATAAACAAATTTTTCAATTCATAAAATTGAATTCTGTGAAATTTTCAACTCCTGTTATAAAAATGGGTATCTTTATAAAACATGTAATTAAAAAAATGTATCTAAGGGGTACAATTCATGAAATCTTTTAAAAAGGATTTTTTAAGGTTAGAAATTAGAAAATGGTTTTAGACACTTTTTTTTATTTACCTTGTAAAACTTTTGGAAATATATATGATACAATTTTAAAATTATGTGCATTATTTTATTAGTATGTGAGGCGCATTTGACTAAATATTTTTTTTTTTTATAACGACTGTGTAATTGATTTTATAACGTTTATATATGTTTAATTTTATAACGACAATTCATAAAATTAAATTATGTGAATTCTTTAAATCATATTCTGAAAACACGTATCTTTATTTTTACAAAACATGTACTTTATAACATAGATCTGAGAATTAAAAGGAACACCAGCCAGTAAAAAAGGTTTTTTTTATTACATTACATTATATACGTTTTTGCACAAAGTTCTTTCAAATACAAGCCATCTACATATTAATATATATATATTGTTTATATTTATTGTAATCACTGAAATTTAAAACTGCATAAGAAAACTGCATGTGAAATACCAGGAGATGGAGAACAAAGAAAAGAAACTGACATAAATAAATTTGTTGACTAAATAAGATTAATGTATCAAACACAGAGAAGAATGAATGGTGTTTAGGCTATTTAAATCTTCGTTAGTAAGTGGCATTCAGTGAATTTCTTTGCTCTCACCAGTGGTGTGAGGTTGATGTTACCACAATTGAAAATCCATTCAAATTTGTTTTCATGTGTGAGCACAGAATACTTAGATATTTTTTTTTCCAATAATATAGAAATGAATAAAATAATGCACATAAAGTTTTAATATTAAATATCGAAATCAATAAAGCATTCTAAATTTATGATAAAACATGTAGTAAAACAGTAAAGAAAATTTTCTTTTTAAAGCAGCATTTTATCCCCTTAATAATAATTTTAAATACTGCAACTGTATTGTAGTGGGCAGTTTAAGGGCATTTTCTGGCTATCTTTTGCGTAATTTTATTAATCTTAGAGGTTATAATTAAACCAATGTTAAGTACCTCAGTTAACCCTTTTCGTGCTGGCGTGCACTGCAAAAATGCTAAACGAATCTTTTATGCATCAAAAAATAAATTCCCAGAGAGATTAAAATACTCCAATAGTGAACACTGTAAGACTCATTAGTGAACACTCTTGAATTTCTTCAGAAAATACGTAATAAAATGCAAACAGTTTGAGAATGTGTATCATATTGACAGAAGATATTTTCTATTTAGTTAATGCATTGTAAAACGACAACATATGTGAATTTGTATGGCAAATTCAAAACTTATTAATCTGAAAATTTTAACGACTTCAATAACATTCTTTTATTGGAAACGAGTCTTAAAATGAAAAAAAAAATATTTTTTCCCTCTCTTTATTTGACGATTTTATAAATAGCACGGATAGCCAGTCTTTCTTTTAGATATTTACTTGAATTTTCTGTGTCATTTCTAAAAAATGCCCATCTCTTAAAAAACTTGACAAAAGAAAAAAAGATTTTTTTATGAGTGTATTAAAGCATTCTAATCTAATTATGAGTAAAATGAATTGATATTAGTTCACATTTCGAATCTGCCAGAATACTGAGTTATATTTACTACTGGATCTGTCTTTAAAAGTCAAATGATCCAGTAGTTGAACGAGCTTTTCACTACTGGTCACTATCATGCTTTGCGGTACCGGTAGTGGACACATATTAATATATGTTAATACATAAATTCTGCATATTTATTTTAGTGATACAAAAATTAAAATCTTATAAAATAAGTTAAAAATAAATGGTGACAAACTACAAGAAATAACGTCAAAATGGCAGACAGTACAAAATTTGTAAGTTAAACTAATTTTATTTTAAAACTGATGGCTGGAAATAATTGTAGTTCAAGACTTTAATAGTAGAGAATTTTAACACCAACTCCGGACTTTACTTGAACCTTAGCAAGAAACATAAATCTATTTTTTTTTTTTTTTTTTTTTTTTTTTTGGGGGGGGGGGGGGGTTTAAACGTAAAAGATTTCACTTTAGCCATTTAGAACAGAGAAATGTTTCCATATAGAGTTTAGACGTAATAGATATTTTAATTTTAGACACTTGTAAATTTTAATGCATTCACTGTAAACATAACTATATTAAATTCAGACATAAATGTGTCTGAAATGCAAATTCAGACACAAAAATGTTTGAAGAACGTAAACAGGCGAAATTTCCGCCAGCATTTGCGTCTGAATTTTCAGACACTTTAGAAATTAAGACACTTGTATTACTTAGCAAATTTCTAATATGGCATCTACTTATAGCAACATGCTTATCCTGTTTAAAAGTCTTTCCACATTCAGCAAATATAATAATAACTAGCGGGCTTCGCCCGCTAGCGGGTCAGTATTTTCAAATGAATCACTATAATTAATGAATCAGTAACAGTAACTTTTAGTGTTAAAAAAATAAATTTAAAAAAAATCATTTGTGATTAGGTAAAAAGTCGGCCCGGGTCCCCATTTAAAAGTCTTTCCACATTCAGCAAATATAATAATAATTAGAAACAGATTAAAAACACTTTAAAAAACATGTTATAAAACTTTTATTTAAACCATTTTATAAAAATATTTACTAAGCTTTTCGCCATCCTATCATGGCATCATCAGGTAAAACGTTTTTTACAAAAAAGTAAGGCCCTGAAAAAAAGTATAAGGTCGCAAAGTATATTAACAAAAAAAGTATAAAACATAGTAAAACTCGAAAAATTTAATGTCACATTTTCTTAGAAATGAAATTAAAAACATAAAAATAGATTATGAATGTATGTAATATATTATCAAAGCATGAAATGACAATTTAGAAATCTGTTGGCATTTCATCTTGGAAATAATTATAAGGTATCAACATCCTACAAATTGACCTTTTTTTTCAATGACATTTATCAGCCGATCAGTCATTGTTGATTCAGGTCGAGATGAAGTTTATTTTTTGATATTTTCGATTATATATCTGATCGCATTGATGAGTTTGCCTTTCCCTCCATGGTGTCATACGTCCTTATAAACAGACAGCGCAAGTATGCTCGAAATATTTTCCAATGGGTTTAAATGAGGAATGCAGGATGTCCAGTCAAGAAAACGGACCTCATTTGCTTTAAATCAAGCTTTAGTTGAAGAAGCAGCATGTATACTGGCATTATCCTGGCTGAAATATCCAACATCCTAATATAATATTTTAATCACATTAAAACTGAGACAGATAATACATATTAAAAATATACACTTTAAAATATTAAAAACACAAAAACATAAATTTAAACGTTTCGAGCCTATTACAGGCTCCTCATCAGTATAAACATCAAGTGCAAATGATGAGATGAACAACAGACTTTATGTGAGTACAACGTATTCATCAGGAACTGCGCATGCCTCATTAAGTGGAGAAATACGTTGAATACGTTGTACTCACATAACGTCTGTTGTTCATCTCATCATTTGCACTTGATGTTTATACTGATGAGGAGCCTGTAATAGGCTCGAAACGTTTAAATTTATGTTTTTGTGTTTTTAATATTTTAAAGTGTATATTTTTAATATGTATTATCTGTCTCAGTTTTAATGTGATTAAAATATAATTTTACTACGAGACGTAATGATTTTTAAATATTTTAAAAATCCTAATATAACTAGAATGGCATTGGGAATCAAATTATCACCCAGAATATCTTGATACTTTTTGCATACATTTAGGTATAAATTGCCACAACTGGTAACATACCATTACTAGCAAACGCTCCCCATACAATTACGAATCCTCCTTCCATATCGCCGCTTGGAAAAGTAGGGTTTCATTTTTTTTAAATATCATAACATTATTTTTTAAAACGGTCTGGCCCATCAAAATAAAATTTTCTCATCCAAAAAAATTAAATTTTTTCACTTATCTCCAAGCGCAACATATTTTTTAGCAAATTCTAAGCGAGCTAATTTATGCTTTTTTGTCAAGTGTTGTCGAGGTTGTAATTTTACGAACTGTACCCTCGGATTGGAACTTGAAACACTCCAGACAGTTCGGCTAGTACATGGTAGACTTAAACCACGAACTATTTCTAAAGAAGACATTTTTTTAATCGCACATCCATCGAAAAACGGTCCACTTTTTGTGTTTTGAAAGTGCATTTGGCCTACGATGCTTTACATTACGGTACATAAGCCACTTCTCATTTTCTGTCACAATTCGTGTCAGGAATGCGTCATTTTTGCACCAAGAAAGTAAGAAAACACAGGTGGCGATTCGGTCAACCCGTTATTTAGCTGTCAGGTTATGTGGAAACCAACGATCCAACTTTCTCGTAAAACCCAACATTACCAGCCGTCTCTCGACCATTGCCCGGTGTACGTTGAAGGTCTCCACTAATTCTTGCACAGTTGGGTTCCGGTTGTTCCTTATGGCTTGGTCCATATTGTCGTCTCCAACGTGTGATGGCCGTCCACGCTTAGCCTGAACTTCACAGCTTCTGTCTCCTTCCCTAAATTTACGAAACCATCGACGACATGCGCTTTCGTCTATTGCATCCTCCCCATGAACCTGATAAACACTGCGACATGCTGCGGCTGACGTACTCTTTTTTTCGAACTCGTATAACAAACAATGTCTTATATGCTTCCTCTCGCTTTCCATGTTACTTCCTCTGATATATATATATATTTTGAGATGGTTAACTTTGTGAGACACGACGCATTTACACGTGAGGCATCCACACGTTTGATTGACCGACGATTTCTTTCATTACAATGTCAAGTGTGACGTCAATTTCATTGCAAATTTTCATATCCAAAAACGGGAAGAATTTTCGCACTCACCCAATAATTAAAGTTACGATTCCAAAACGCTATAATTTTAAAACTTTACATCAGAGTGATTTGGTATTTTACCAGAGTAATCATAAGGCAATGAAATTTTGTTTGGCAAAAGAAAAACAAATAGTTCCAAAATGTGCCGTTAATTATCCGTAAAGTATTTGTTTCATGAAGTTCGTCTTTTTCTCTTTTCACTATGACTGCTTCCGCTGTAAACACGTATTTTTTTCTTTTTGCTAAAAAATTTGTAGTAAACACATAAAGTCTATTGTTTCCTGCTATTCAATTGTGTTGCTAACAACATTCCTGTAATTAATGAATACATTTAGGCGATTCCACTGACAGTGCCATCTGTAGGAACATGTTGGAACTTTTTTTCCCTGATCCAAACAATATGTCATTGCCTCATGATTGCTGTGGTAAAATATTAAATCGCTCTGATGGGTAGTTTTAAAATTATAGCGCTTTGAAATCGTAATTTTAATTATAATAACCCTGTACTTTAGCTCTTATAAGAAAAATTTACAATGTCATTTAACAAATACAAAATAAGTTTTTTAATCCCTGGACAAATTTCATTACATCGAAAATTTACTAATTTGACTTTATCATTCATAACATGTTGATCACGTTATAGAACCTATAAAGCAAAAAAAGTATATAAAATATTAAAGTTTTGCTGCTTCATTCTTTATTTATTTTTTTATTTATTTAGAAAAAGATAAATTACAAACAAATGCCATAAATTCAAAACATATATACAACTTGAATATTAATATTAGCATAAAATGCTCTATGAGAGCAATTTATTCGTTATACTATCTCTAGTTTTAGATAAATTACAATTTCTTGCATAGCAAGCAAATATATTTGAAAGCTCACATATGAAGGGCTGTTTATGATATTTATTCCATTACAGACAGAAAAGGCTACTAGTCAAAATCAATCACGTATTAACTGTGGATTATCATATACGACGGTTTTATCAGTAAATTAGGAAATGATGATATAGCTATGTACAATTTTCCACCGAGTTCTTTTCATGAGAAATGACATTTGTCATAAACTACGTTTTGCAAGCATGTAAGTTTAAATTTTATTGCTTTTACAAACATTAAAGCATCATTTAAATTACTGAAAAATAAGTGAAATCAGTACGTTATATTAAAAGAAATCGGATACATAAATTCAAATTTAAATTGCCGTTTATGTATTTATTGCCGTATGTAAATCTTAATTTTTTTTTTTTTTTAGAAAATATGTATTATTGATTCGATCAAATTGACATTGAAACTGTTTCTTAAGAAAAGTGCAAGATTTAAGCCCCCTCCCCCCCCCCTCCCCCTAAAACTATTGACTTTTTTTTTTATGAGAAGAAACGTACAAAAGTCAGAAAAAAAGTTTTTGAAAATGAATGGATAAACACTCATAAACATTATTTAAGATATATTTATATAAATGGTATGTATATGTATGATACAATACTTATACATATTCATAGTATGTATATATGTATTATGTATATACCTATCATAAAAAGTCTTTTATTAAAAGACGTTTATATGTTATACGTAATAAAATATAAATATTTAAAATATGGCAATTTTTTCATTTAAAAATTTTCATTAAAATGGTATATTGTTATAAAAATATATGCATTTATTTATCTGTTGCTCTCTCTCTCTCTCTCTCTCTCTCTCTATATATATATATATATATATATATATATATATATATATATATATATATATATATATATATACAGTGGTGGACATAATTATAAGACACCTATCTAATTTGACAAATAGTGAAAGAAAAGATTCAGAATTTAATAATGTTTTATCACATACGTTAAAAACATAAATTTATTCTGTTATCATACTTAATTATTTTATAATAATGATATTTTCATACAATTTAATGAAAAAACTTAAAAACATAATGAACAAAATTATAAGACACCAACAGTTTTTTCCAAATACAGTGATTAACATGATTAGCAGACACTAATGGTTTAAAAGAAAATCCTCTAACATGGTTATTAAATATTTGGTGGAGCCGCCATTGATTTTTATAACATGAAAGATGCGATTCGGCGTCGAATCTATCAATTCTAACAAAATATCGCAACACAGTTCTTCCCAAGCACATTTTATAGCATTCTTTAGGTCTTCGACATATATAAACTGCCTCCCATTTCGGTAAACTTCACGAGCTGAGATTCCCCACAAGTTTTCGATGGAAGTTAAGTCTGAGGAGCGATATGACCACGGGAGAACATTAATACTTTGCTCTGAAAGCCACTTTTTTGTTTCGTGTGGTGCATAAATAGGCGCGTTATCGTGCTGGAAAGTGTAGTTTTCGCCCCAAAGAAGTTCACCGTATATGGCTAGTTGATTTTTAAGAAGATTCTTATACTTTACGGAATTCATTCATGAATGCACAAAAACAATATCCGTTTTCCCTTGAGCCGAAAAACCAGCCCAAACCATTACTGAGCCTCCACCCATTTGGCGGCTCATTAGTACATAAGGAGACTTCAGTAAATCATGCCAATAATATTGAAACCCGTCAGGACCATCCAGGTTAAACTTTTTTTCATCAGAAAATAACACAGAGTAACATTTGAAGGTTCAGGCTGAAGTTTGTATAGTGAAGTTTAGACGCTCCATTTTGTGCCGGCTTAGAATCGGTGGTTTTTTGTGCAATTTTTTATATTTCACATAGGAAGCATTAAGCAACACCCTGTGAATGGTTCTCCTTGAACAATTCAGTTTCAAAGCATTTTCAATGCCTGTAGTGGTCATCTTATTCTGTGTAGCGAGCGAAAGCACATGGCGTCTGTCTCTCGAAGACGAGCAAGGAGTACGTCGAGATCTTTTAATCACCGATTTACTAGTTCTTTTTTTCAAAACATTTCTAATTGCACATCTAGAGCATTTAATAACTTTTGAAATATTATTAATTGAAGCACCAGTTCCATTTAATCTCCAAATTTCGCGAATTTCACTTTCTTTTAATTCTGTGCCTCGTGGCATGTTTGTAAAAGCGTGAAGTCAGTTATCGTCTGCTTTAGTTAACTGCTGACGTCATAAAAGGCGCGCAGAAAATTTGAATATTGCACATTATTTTAAAAAAAAATGAAAAAAAAACAGGTGTTTTAATTAAAATATTAGGGTGTCTTATAATTTTGTCCATGGTATTTTTAATTTTTTTTATTAAATTCTATAAAAATATCATTTCTGTAAAAGAATTAGGTGTGATAACAGAATAAATTTATGTTTATGAGGTATTTGATAAAACATTTTTAAGCTCTGAATCTTTTCTTTCACTATTTATCAAATTAGATAGGTGTCTTACAATTATGTTCACCACTGTACATGTGTGTGTATAGACTGTTAAAAATAATGCCTCAATCTTTCGCCAAAATAATGGTGCTAATAAACATTTTTAGCTGCAACCAAAATATTCTAGTGTGAAGTTTCACCATTTCGTGGCGCCTACTCCTGAAATACCACCACTAAAAGGGTGAAATGTTGCAGTAAAATATTGTCTGCAGCTATTTCGAATCATTTTTCTGGTACAATGCAGGATTTTTGTTAAACAGTGTATATATATATGTGTGTGAAGGATAATTACATAAATATATATATATATATACACTGCATAAAAAAAGTAGACGGACACTTACTTGTAATATTTTAAAGCCGTTTATTTCTTTAATTGGATATATGAGGTTCATTTCTCTAATATAATTATATTCTTGAGGCATCATATGTTATTATTTTTTGGATATAGATTAAACCCTTTTGAATTATGTAGTGGAAAAATTCAGAAAACAAAAATGGGGCATATTTGCACTGCAATTTTTCTTAAAAAAAGTAGACGGACACAACTTGTATCTCTAAAATAAAACGTTTTTAGTAAGGGGTTCGTCTCCAATTTGCTTTAATAAGTTCGTATACTCTGTTATGTCTCCGAATATATGATATTCTGAATCTTTTTTTGACAGAAAATTTCCCAAATGTTTGTAAGAGCTTCTTTGAGCTGGTGAATTGATTCATACTGGCGTCCACCCTCATAAATTTTATGAACAAGTATAGCCCAAATGTTTTCTACAGGATTCATATCCGGACTCTTGGCTGGACAGGTAAAACATTGAAGTTGTTGTCATGAAACCGTTTTTTAACGTTGTTTGCGGTTTGTATTGGCGCTCCATCTTGTTGGAAAATCCAGTTTTCTCCTCCAAGATCACACGCAAATGGCAAAAGCTCAATGCTTAGTGTTTCGATATAATCTTTGTGAGTCTGCTTCTTACTTAGGAACACTAAATTTGTTCTTCCACCATAGCCAACAGCTAGCCACACTATCACGCCACCACCAACTTGCCGAGTAGAGTACACTTCGTCTTCTTTCTTCAAACTGTGCCAGTAATATTGATATCCATCTGGGTCGTCTAAATTATTTTTTTTCTCATCTGAAAAAAATACAGGTATCCATTCTCTAGTCCAAGACATACGGTTTTGAGCCCACTGTAGGCGTTCTGTCACGTGGTGATACTTCCAGCATGGACGACGTTTTCTCTTCTTATATTGAAAGAGCTCTGAGTGCTTAATGTAGTTATAAATTGTCTAAGAAGTTACAATAGAAATTCCTGTGCTTATTCGAACTCTGGGAATTGATGCTCTAGTTTTTTCAGCTCAGTAAACATTTTTCTTTGGTTTCTAAGCAAACGTTTCTTTGGCCGGCCACTCTTTTTCCTTACGCCACGGGCTTCAGGAGCACGTAGAAAATCGCTGATGCTACTTTTGCTTATTAAAAGTAGCCTATTAATTTCTCTGACTCCTTTATTAACATTTTTTCAGCGCTATAATCTGTCCTTTCTGGTAATCAGTTAGAGGAATTCCTTGTGGCATGGCGCATTCATCTCCAAGAAATTTAACTACGTAAAACCATCTTATCAAGTACGTTAGCAATTGACAATATGCCAAATGTAGATGTACATGCAAAACTGGTATTTCGCAAGAAACACCCACTTAGATAATTGCAGTTTTTGACCAGTGTCCGTCTACTTTAAAAAAAATATATATATTGTTCAAATGTATATCTTTTCTATTTTCTACATTTCCCTACATTAAAATTATAAATAATTGAATATTTTTATTTGTATGTCAAAAATATGAAGATTTATAAGTATAAACATGTTAAAGAATTTTAATTGACATTTCCTATTAAACATAGATGGGGTTTTAAAAAATTTTAAAGAAATGTCCGTCTACTTTTTTTATGCAGTGTATATATATATATATATATATATATATATATTACTGTATAGAAACTTTTAATGAGCGTATCATTCAAGAAAACATCTTGTACACTTGAATCTAGATATGTTAAAATAAGCATTAGAGAATAAGACGAATCATAATAGCTTCGCTATCAAAGGGAGCTCCGCAAGAATAATATATCAGGAAATTATCGAAGGGTAGCAGCCAACTTCTTCGCGAAGGACCAAAATTAAAATGGTACGTCTCCAGATCACATTTTAGAATGAGTCCTAGAACGCTGCTAACGGACCACTATGCAGCATCTATTCCGCTGTTAATCAACCCAGTCCAACCCAACCCAACCCACATCGGAAAATTGTTATTATGGGGACTTGGCACCTTTGACTTGGCAGTACTGAAGGTTTCATATAAAAGCTTATATTTCGATTTAATATTTATAAATTGAACTATATTAGGTTTGCTCAGTAAAATATATATTTAGGCAACAATTCAATTGGATTCTGTTATAGTTTATTTTGAGATTTAAAATTTTTAAATCGTGTTTTTTTAGTTTGCATTTTTTCACGAATTCGTGAATTTCAAATGCTAACTTCTACAGAAAATTAATAAAAGACTTAATAATTTTTAGAATGTTTAAAAGAACCTACTTAAAAGAATTAGGAATGGATTTTAAAATTCATTAATTAGATTTTAAGAAAAATTTAAACAGTGCATGCCTATGCAAAAATTTTGCAATAAATTATGATTTTTGTTATACTTTTATTTTTTATATTTTTTTTCTTTTAAAGGTATTGCAAAATCCATCCATAATTCTTTTAAGTATGTTTTATTAAACATTCAAAAAAATTATTAATTATTTTCTGAAATACCTGTAGAAGATTTAGTAATTTGAAGATCATGAATAGATAATGAAAAATGCAAACGGAAGAAACGTCATTTAAAGGTTTCATATATGCAAAAAGGGTATTAAAACCCCCATAAAATTCGTTGCCCTAACATATATTTTATTGAATACACCTAATAAAATTAAATTTATAAATATAAAATGGAACTATAAGCTTTTATGTCAAACTTTTAGTGTTGCCTAGTCAAAGGTGCCAAGTCCTCTTAAATGAACAAACTTTCGAATAAAAAAATTACTTTGTTTCAAACACTTTGTAATTTCTAGAGTGATAAATCATAAACGGCTTTCTTTTGGTGACTATAACTGGATAAACAGTAGTTTAAAATTTAATTGAAGAGAAATGGAATGCAAATATGCTCAAAGAAATTTTTTATAATAATAATAAATATGTATTTACCTCGTTGCTTTTTTTACAGATGACAAAGTATGTTTCTGTAATTATTGCATGTTAACGTAGAAAATACAATTTAGGCAGCCTATGAAATAGGGCTTTAAAATACGGAAAATAAAACTTGATAGGTCGAAATAAATTTTGACATATAACCATCGTCGTTTGTTTAAAATAAAGTTTTTGTTTGCGAGGATCTAGATTAAAGAGAAAAACCAAGATATGAACCTGAATTTGTGTTTTTATCAATTTATCATACAAAAAAAATTCGTACAATTTCCTTTCATTTGTTTAACAATATAATGGAAGGAAAGAAATATTAAAATCATAAATTATAATTGTTTATCATCAAATGTTATGTAGATACAGATGCTGTTGTTAATTTCAGTATTTAATACTTTTATTCGTCCTTTTTACGGACAAGTATTTTATATTTTAAAACAGAAATGGAAATTTCATATTTCATTTTTTTCTTAAATAGCGTACATTAAGTTTGAGTCATTAATGATATAATTCTACGTCAATAAAAATGTTATACTAATGAGACAATAATGAATAATTTATGTTTGCCGTGTGCTTATCAAATATTTTTTTTTATTATTATTCAATGTAAACTATGTGCTTAATTTGGATCAAACATATAAAACTACTAAAAATTTTCCTCATCAATCTAAAACAAGGAAAAGTAAATGTGGATTTCATAGAATCTGGATTATTCTGCATTTCTACAAACATGTTATATCGTGTATGTGTTTTATTTCTGTGGTGAAAACTTAATATATTATTACGAAAATACCAACATTCTTGCATGTAAAGAGTAAATAAATAAATAAATAAATAAATAAATTTAAAAAAAAACAGAAATGTTCAAGATACAAATTCACTTTATTAAACTGAATATTATCCAAACAATTTTATAAATCTGGAAAATCGCCGACAATTTTATTCTCGTTTGCGACGTGTGTATTGTGTGAAAGTTGCACATTTTTAATTGATTTTGATATGCATGCAACAAAGGTTTGTATCATCCCTATATAAACGTACTGATTGTAATACCGTCTGAAGCGTCCTCTATTGGCACAGTTTTTAACTATTTTTTTGTAAGGTTTCTGTACGAGATTCCTACGGGTTTTTAAAGAAACATATCACTGGTTTCATATTTATATCTGTTACTGTTTCCGAGTTATTAATTTTCAAAATTAACAGTCCTTCTTAAGCATTCCGTATTTAGGAAGAGTAGCTCCAGTTGAATCAAATATATAAAATTTTGTTTTTCATAAAAATTAACAAATCCGCTTGAGAAAACTTCTAATATAACAACGCAGTGCATTCTTCAAGCACGTTTCTTGTGACAATGGAAACCTCTGCGCATGTGCTCATGGAACGAGTCCGGTGTTGAAATAGGGGTGATGTTCTTTGTGGTTGAGAAAAAATACGTGATAAGAGAATGCCGAATTTCTGGATGTATACTAAATTGTAACCTTTCGATCAATTTGGTACCCCTTCATGCCTTTAGAATCATCCTTAATGCTAGGCGCGGAAAACATGGTTGTACTATATTTGATTTTCTACTTATTTTCGGATAGTTTGGTATAATGACTACGAGCATTTCCCAATATTTTAGCACATTATGCGCGTGCATTTTTTACTGTAAATCATATTATAACAACTCTGTACACAACAATACTGTGCTGTATTATAACTGAAATGAATGTAATTTATTTTCATTACAATTGTTTTAGTTTTTAGTCTTTATTCAAAAATATTCGACTAAAAAAGGACTAGATTATTTAATTTAAAAATTGCAGTATATTTCATTCATTTTATTGTATATCTTTTTTATCACTTTAAAAAGATCTTACCGAAAATACTTAAGCATGTAATTCCTCATTACTCATTTACTTTTAAAGGAAGTAAAAAAGAGGAATAGTGTATTTTTTTCAAATACAAATGAATCACACTCTATTTTAGTGAATGATATAAAGGAATAATTTGTTCTATATTAAAACGAAAAAAAGTATGAAAAACAGCATTTCGTGACAAGTTCTAATTAAACTTATTCAAATATAATGTGATATATCATTAATTCTTAATTTTCTTTTTGTTAATAAAAATGGCTGAATTCTTGAAAAAAGAAAACTGTTCGAGAATAATTAGTTACAGCCGCCAAAAGCGGATACCTAAAAGGGTACATTTGCGTGCTTGACGAATTTTAATGAACAGAATTTAAAAGATTCGTTTGTAGCGGTTTCAGATTAAAAAAAAATAATCAGAAAAAAAAGAGGTTATATAAAGTAAAATCATTATACATATTCAAATTAAGAAATTTACATAACGCTACAACGTTCGTGAAAATGTCGCGTACTCCCTAAAAAATGCCCTTGAGAAATGGAAATTGCAATAACTAATTTGTCTTCTGAAAAATAGAAAAGTGTTCCGTACTTCAAGTTCTAATGCACAAAGGAAATTGGGAGAAACTTAAAAAAAAAAAAAAATTAATTAAATTCTCCGTGACAAAAAAGCGTGTTTACTGTTAAATGTCAAGCAAACAAAGCCGTTTCAAACAACCATTTATATTATAAAAAATTTCTTTATCTAAATTCGAGAAAACTTAATGGCATAAAATTTAAAATTTATGTAATAAACTGTTTAGTTTCAATGAAAAATTCGCCCCAGTTTATCTAAGTTCTAAAATCATAATATATCGGTAGTATATTCGTATTGTTCATTTTAAACCCCATCTGGCAGCTGAACAGTAAGTGTTCTGGCGTCCAGTTTGCATGTGTCGGGTTCGTATCCGATTTAGGCATGAATGTACGTATTGTTTCGAAATCATCTATAAGCAGGTCTAATAGTATGTGTAATAAATCACCGTAGAGTGACAAACCTAGTGGTCCTTTTTAATAATGCTTAAGAAACAATTTAAGACAAAATATTTTAGTTCTGTCTACAAATGGGGAATTCTGCAATGGGTAGAATTTTTCGCTCGATTGCCACAGTTGATTTATTCAGAATTTGTTGTTATGAAACAGTTTCAAATAATAAAATTATGATTGTTAACTAGAAAATTATAATAATTCTATAATAAGTCAGTGTCCTAAGTGTTAAAAAATATGTGTTAGTCAAAAGCCCCTCTTTAATTACTTTCCAGCAATCGCATTTAATAAACTGATTAATTATATAAAAAAAATATATTAAAAGTTTTCTTAGTTGAAAACTTATAATAAGTTATTAGCATAAGTTATTTATTATAAATTATTTAGTTACAAACTAGTCATTGAGGATTAGCATATCTAAGTTAATAAAAATCATAAAAATCTTTATTGGGAGTAAAATTTAAATAACATATTTGTAAATTGCGCTGTGAAAGTGACACATAAAATTTGATGTCTTGATTATTTAGTCATAAAAAAGATTATTTTGATATTAAATCATATTATAGTTTTCTTATAAAGTCTTTTTTATGAATCCATCTTAAATTAAAATAAATTTAATGTGATTTTTGAATATGTATATTGAGAATATAAAAAAAAAAAAAAAAAAAAAAAAAAAAAAAAAAACTTGTAACAAATTTGGAATAATGTAAGAATTAGTTGAACTTTTTCTTTTACATTTCCCCTTACATTATCCTTTTGTCAAAACAGATGCGCTATAAGTAATAATTTTGAAGTTATTAAAGCTCATCATGTTTCTTTTATAGACAGATTTCTACTTATCGTCACAGGCACAGGGTAATTTTTAATAATACCTTTATTTTTTTACTATTCCTGAAAAGGAATCGTACAAAGTATTGTTGTAATAGCAATTTCTATATTAATTTTATTTTCTTTTTAAGAAGGCGAGGACATTCACTATCTACTTGCATACATTTTTACTTAGTTTACATACTGCGACGCAAAGTAAACACTTACATAAATTTTACAGTCAGCAGCAAAAGTATCCAAGTACTAGCCAATAATTTTGATATCATAAAAGTAAACTTAATACTGTTTTGTTAAATAAATCCTTATCGAATCGTGTTCTTAGGCTGAGTAAGAACGTAACTCGACGAGGATTTATTTAACAAAGCAGTATTAAGTGTAATTTTTTTAGACAGGGATTATTGCTAGTGCTCGGATACATTTGCTGCCGACTGTACTTGCACTATTGGATAGCATGGCGGAAAATATAAATCAATTTATTGAAATAAATACAATTTAATAAATAATGTAAGTTCAGTAAAAGTATGACATAATTGACAGTGTATTTCAAAATTAAAGACATTATTTCAATTCTTAAATATACTTTGTTAGACAAATCCAAAGTAATTTTAATGAAATTAATTTTTTTTTAAGTAATACGAAGGCGTCACTTGAATCTTAATATCATTTCTTTAAAAACCCATAATATGATTTTTAATGACAAATGTAAATGAAAAGCTTCAGTAAGTAAATTTATTATATATATATATATATTCATATAGAAAATAATATTTTCCTTGGGAATGTAAACTGAACATGAAAGCAAATAATAATATATATATATATATAATTTTTTTTATTAATAGCAAAGCTTCATTTAAAATTCGATTTCATTATTTTAAGACACATATTTCAAATTTATATAGACGTAAAGTAAAATGCAGCGTAACAAACTTTTAACCCATTGAGGGTTTTTGTATTAATATGTACCGTCGGTAACAAACGTATCCGAACACCAGCAAAAATTCCTACGTAATAAAAAGTAGAGTTAATACTGTTTTGTTAATAAATCCTTGTCGAATCATGTTTTTAGACTGACTAAAAACATGATTCGACAAGGATTTATTTAACAAAACAGTATTAACTCTACTTTTTTTACATAGGAATATTTGCTAGTGTTCGGATACTTTTGTTACCGACTGTATTTGGGAGTAGATGGACACCAGCACAAACTCCTGAATTTAATTTTAACGTGACACTGACCTTTTAAATATTAGCAGCAAATTTTTCGTATGTGTATCTGGCACTGTTCTGAATTAAAAATTCATCTTTTTTGTTACTATTGAAATTCTGCTTTCACAAATTGGGGCTCGGCCGGGATTGAAGATTGAATTTACCTTAAGTTGGTATATTAAGTCGAAAAATCTAACTAATAAACTGTGAGTAGAGTTTTTATTTTATCTTAATAAAAGATTAGTTTATTTTATTGTGAAACATAAAACTGTTCTGTTTAATGAAAGCGAAGAAATGTGATTTTTTGTTACTGTGTGAAAAATTAGACATTACCGTCCCACCAAATATAAAATTAGCTAGACAGGTAAAGTTAATTAAAGAATCAGAGGATTTTGACAAAGATTTCGCCAAATCTGGCCTTGAGGTCTTTGAAAAAGAACGCAGAGCAGAAATCGCAGAAAATGAAAAAAAAAAAAAAGGAATTTGAGTTGAAACGGGGAATCGCAGAAAAAGGAAAACAGAAAGAAATTGAGTTAAGACGAGAAGCAAAATAGAGAGAATTTAAGTTAGAAAAACAAAGACAAAAAAGGGGATTTCAAGTTGAAGCGGTTAGAAATTACTTCTAGGTGAGAGGACAATAGAGAATATCTGTCAAAGTCTAATAATGCGAAAATAAAACAAAATCCACAAAATGTTATGTCGCGATTTGATGGATCTGAAGATATAAGTGTTTATTTAGCTTTATTTGAAAAACAAATTAATCGATTAGACATTTCTAAAGAAAATTGGGTAATGCATTTGCTAAGTTTATTGCCATAAGAGTTCGTAAATATAATATGAAGAAAATCTGAGCCTTTATCAGATGACTATAACCATGTAAAAAGCTTACTCTTAAAGCGTTTTAAGTTCACTGTAGAAGAATTTTAACAGGAATTTCTTTCGCATAGGAAACAACCTTCAGCCAATTGGCAAGATTTCGCTTTTGAACTTCGCATTTATTACGATGAATGGATTCAAGGCATGAATGTGAATAATTTAGAAAGTTTAAAAGAATTAATTATAACTGGTCGTATAAAACAAAATTACCCTTATGATGTACAAGAGCATTTCATCGACGATCTTCCGAACATAAAAAATGTCGACGAATTAGTAAATAAACTAGATGATTATAAAGCCGCGAGGCATAGTTTAAAAAAAGTCATAAATCGAAACTCAAACAATTCAGAAAATCTAAACAAAAAACCACACGCCAAAGAGTCAAACAATGCAAAGTGCTTTTATCGTTCCCAAAACAATAATAAACCGAGAGCGAAAAATTTTCACCCTGATTATGGAGGGAAAACTAAATAAAAATCAAAGATCAGGTGTTATGCATGTGATTCCCATGACCACGTAGCTTCTCAGTGTCCAGGAATAACGGTCAGCAGGTTTCCGCCAAAATCCTCATCCAGACGAAAATTTAACGTCTGATTCACGTACTAAACGGGAAGCAAATTTCAATAGTATTATTCTAAATGGGGAAAAAATCAAGATTAACGGCAAGAAAGAAAAGTGTTTGATTGACACAGGAAGCGAACTGAATATCGTGAATTATGAAACCTATATAAAATTTGGCTCTCCAGAATTATTGTGCGATGATGTAAAATTGTCGGGTATCGCCAGAGAAGTAGTGCAACCATTAGGGTATTTTACAACGGAATTGCATATTGACGGCATTGGGGTTTCTACCAATGTTTATGGTATACAAGATCTAGCGCATGAAATTGTGCTAGGAATTGACGTAATTAACAAATTAAACTTGTCTATAGATGAAAGAGGAATAATAGATTTAGGCAAACGTGGAAATGTTTGGATCGGCTTTATTAAAGTCGCAAATGAATTTGAAAACGGAGATAAAAATCGTCTGGAATCCAGAATTATAAAAATAAAAATATATTTCAAATAGGTGGTTTGTTGACGCAACAATGTCCATGTAATGAAATGAAGTCAAGTATAAATGCCTATCTAGAAATATCTGTAAAGAAATCCGATATGGCATACCTGAATAGTTATAATAAAATAAGCAAAGTTTTAAATGAAAATCTATATTCCCTTGGGATATAGAGAAAGAAGATGAAAATAAAAACTCGCCAGAAAGTAGCCTTTTGATTAATATGGCGGAATCCGTAAATTCAGAGGAAGTGGATTTGAGTCATTGAAAAAATCAGGTTATAAAGAAAAAATAAAGAAACTGATCAAAGATTAGATGCCACGAAAAGCAAAAACTACGGAATTGAAAATGAGCGTAATTTTGACAGACGATACACCTGTGAAACGAACACCTGTGACGATACACTGCGTGTGTGTTCACGAAGATTTCCTTTAAAAGAACAAAAAGTAACTGAAGATCAGATTCAACAATGGTTACATGACGGAATAATTAGACCTACTTATTCTGATTATGCTGCACCAGTTGTACTATGTAAGAAGAAAGACAACTCGTATCGGTTACGCGTAGATTACCGAAAGCTCAATCGAAAGACTGTTAAAGATCGCTTTCCTTTACCATTATTTGAAGTTGTGTTGGATCATTTGGAGAAATCAAAAGTTTTTACAACTCTAGACCTAAAAAATGTTTTTTTTCATGTCGAAATAGACGAGAAGAGCAGGAAATATACTACATTTGTTACACATAATGAAGAATATGAGTTTTTAAGATGTCCATTCGGATTGAGCACATCACCAAGTCAGTTTCAACGATACATAAACAGAGTGTTCAGAGAATTGCTTCATGAAAATACAGTGGTTATTTACATGAATGACATAATCATTCCATTCCAAGACGAAGATGAAGGAATTGAAAAACTAAAAAAGGTGCTTACTGTCGCCTCTTAATATGGTTTAGATATCAATTTTAAGAAGTGTTAATTTTTGAAAAGAAAAATTGAGTTTCTGGGATATATCGTTGAAGATTGAACAATACGACCTTCACCTAATAAACAGTTAGCCGTTCGAAAACTTCCTCAACCGAAATCAGTTAAACAAGCACAATCCTATTTAGGATTAAGTGAATATTTTCGCAAATTCATCCCACAGTACGCTCAGATAGCTAAACCACTGAGTGACCTATTACGAAAAAGTTCCACATTCAACTTTGGTCCAGGACAAGAAGCAGCATTTAATAAATTAAAAGACATGTCTCATAAACCAGTATTGAATTTATTCGGACAAGGATCCCCGTTCGAGCACAGGCCTGCAGATCGAATGAACATGTAGATGCACTGAGTCGAAATACACTTTTTATTGTCACTAGATCCCTGGATGAAGTAACAATCAAAATCGTTATCTCAGAAGAACAGGATAATCATATAAAAACGATCAAAACCTTAGTTGGAAAAGGAGAGGAAAATGGTTACTTCCTTAAAAAGAACGTGTTATATAAATGGGAAAACAGAAGAGAGTTGATCGTAGTACCTGGAGAAATACAAAATGAGGTCATTATAAAGGTACATAACAGACGTCACTTTGCTGTTTCTAAAACACAAAAATTAGTGAAATAAGAGTTTTACATCCCAAAACTAAGAAAGCAAGTCGAAATAGAAATAGCAAATTACATTGACTGTATTTTTCATAATAGAAAACGTGGTAAAGCAGAAGGGTTTTTGAATCCAGCACCAAAAGAAAATTTGCCTTTAAGCACTTACCATATCGACTACGTTGGACCATTGCCATCAACAAACAGAAATTACAAATATATCTTCGCAGTCACTGATGCATTCACCAAATTCACATGGTTTTATCCTGTAAAGTCTACATCAGCTAAAGAAGTGATAGGCAAGTTAAAATTGCAACAAGCTGTATTTTGTAATCCTTCAAGAATCATATCTTATAGAGTGTCTGCATTAACATCTAAAGATTTTGAATAATATTATGCAGATCAAGGTATTGAACGTATGAAGGTAACGACCGGATTTCCTAGAGGAAACGGACAGGTTGAGAGAATACATGGCGTACTGATGCCAGTCTTCTCGAAACTTTCCAAGAATGACAGTTCAAAATGGTACAAATATGTAGCCGATGTACAAAGAGTTTTTAACAGTTCTATCTCAAGAAGTACGAAATGTTCTCCGTTCGAGCTATTAGTTTGAGTTAAGATGAAAGATAAAGATGACCTGAGAAATAAAGAAATATTGGATGATGAATATATGAACTATATAATGAAAGAACGTGAAGATATGAGGGAAGAGGTGCAAAAAGAAAAAAAAAAAAAAAAAAAAACATAATGAAAATTCAAGAGGAAAACAAAAATCAGTTTAATAAATCTAAAAAAAAAAATCCGAAGAAATGTGAAATAGGCGATACAGTCGCAATACAAAGAACTTAATTTGGTTCAGGCTTAAAGTTGAAAACAAATTATCATGGTCCGTATAGATTTTCTGCCGTTAAACCAAACAACAGCTACAATGTAGAAAAAGTTGGTGTTCACGAAGGTCCGAACAAGACATGCAGTGCTGCAGAATATATGAAGCCCTAGTCAAATGATTATGTTGAGTGATGTCTCGAATAGCTATCAACTTGAACTAATTTTATTTCATTCTTATTCTAAATTTTGTTTTATTTGTATTTTTCAATTTTTTTCGATTATTTATTCAAGTAAGCCAAATTGCAGTCGAGGGTGACAGAACTGTCAGGATGACCAATCTTTAGGAGTGGACGGACACAAACACAAACAAATGAATTTCATTTTAATTCTATGACTTTCTTTCTTTTTTTTACAATCTCAAGCGCACGCTTTAAAGAAAAAGAGCGTGTTAAAAATAATAAAAAAAAATGTTGTTGTTCTAAAGATTTGAATGTAAAGAGCAGCAGCAAATCTGCTGTGAGTTTTTATTATGTGTATCTGGCACTGGTCTGAATTAAAAATTCCTTTTTTTTTTTTTTTTTTTGTTACTATTGAAATTCTGCTTTTCACATGTATATATATATATATACAGGGTGGTCCGAAACCATATGTCAAAAATGTAAAGGCAGGTAGAGGGGACCTAAATAAACAGATTTAATATAGTATTGTGTGTGCGGAAATGCCGCCTTGAGCTGGTAGAGAGAGCTAATGACTGTGGCGTATAAAAGCGCTTCGCTAGCTGGATTCACAATTTCGCGCACGGATCTCGAGCAACATCCATCGTTTCACCGGAGCTGGTCGACATGCATTTCATGTATGGGGCTGCACAAACTGTTAATAATTTTTTGTTTGCTTTTGTCTTTACATGTTTTTTCAGTTTCCTGTGATTCATACTGCTTTACAAGCTAGCGCTTTAATTTGTCAATACCGCACATATATTCTTATATGAAATCGGCTTATTTAGATCCCCTCTACCTGCCTTTACATTTTTGACATATAGTTTAGGACCACCCTGTATATAAAAAGTCATGTAATTAACTCGTTTAATATAGGAGTTTTATATTATCCAAAAAAAATTTAATTTTGTTTATCTATTTCTGTAAAATGTGATTTATAATACGTACATATATATATGTATAGGTATAGGTATTTAAAACTGTGTATTTTTTTTTTTTTAATTCACAGATTGTTAAAAAGAAAAGTTTTCCAGAAAAAATTAACTGTTTTATCCATTTTTTTTTAATTATCATCATCTGAAATTCCAGTGGCTTATCATCTAACACGATAGGGAATTTGGAAGATTCAATCGTCACAAAATTTAAAATATGAATGCAAAATGGTTTGAAAAAAGTCACCTTTCAAATAAATTAAAATATATGAAACACGTTTCTATGAAACTTAGTTAAAAATTATCCCTCAGTGTTTTTAAAAAGCATAAAAGTACGCATTGTAATCACTCAATACAGTTGGGAGCTGCAGTCCTACAGATAGATTGACAAATGGACAAATTTTTCAATTTTATAACATCCAACATTTTTGGTCGGTTTTAAAAATTTAATTTACGAGAAAACTTTAATTGAAACATTACTTTCATGCAACCATCCGGCGCTAAATATATATATATATATACATACATTATTAAATTTTTCTACATTTAAAAAGAATATTTTTTTTTCATCTTCAAGAAATTATTCCTTAATTATACTTATTGTAGAAAAAGGCTTTATAACTTAATTACATTTAAATAATTTTCTATACAAAAAGATTCATTTATAAAGTAACTTCTTAATTATATTAGAAATTTTTTTTTGCATGATTTAGAATTTTTATTTAAAAAATTAACATCGGGGATAAATTATAATTTATTTTGCTTTAAAAAATCTGAATTTAATGGCTAACCCAAATACAACATTTTCTTTCATTAAAAAAATAGAAAGAAAAAAAATTACCTTAGGCAAATCCTTTTGTAAACTGTAAATAGAAAAGCAGTCAAATTTATTCACAAGCGTTTTAATTTAAATATTAAGAGAATTATCTTTTGTTTTTGAATTTTCACACAGAAAAATTGTCCATTATTGCGTATTTGAATAAAAATATAACAATTTATCAAAATCCTTTCATTTTTTCATTCAAATTTTATTTTATTTTATTTGTTAACTTATTTATTTATTTATTTTTTAATGGTCTGTAATGATAAGTATTTTAGTTCTCGTAAAACTTTTTAGAAGAAATTATTTGATTCTTTTGTTAAACTAATGAAAAGAATTGTATAAATATAACGATTCTTTTACTCTATTACATTGCGTAGTTTTATAAAACTTATTAGATTTTTCAACAAACATATATATATCTAATCACATTTTAATATTACAATTTTCACGAATACTAAAAAGAGATAATGAGTTATTTCCTAAATATCAAGAAACTTACTGAGAAACATAATTATTCTATTATACATTCTTTTGCAGAATAATTGAAAACCTAAATATTGAGAGATAAAACAATATTTTAAGCTTGCGAAGTTAAATAGCATTTAAAAGTTTTGAATAGTTTTCGATTCAACAAAGTACAAACCACATTTCTAAAAAAAAAAAAAAAAAAAAAAAAAAGACTTATGATAATATAAATTGGAAATATTGTTTATGTTTTTTTCGAGTAATTCTTTTTATTATGTACATATTTATTACATACAAATGATTTTCGAATAAACGCGATTAAACTAGATTTTACAAATTAATTATTCGATATTCGTTTATTGAGATACTTTTTTGTATTGTCCATTAGACTTATATGTTTACTTGATTTGTTTGTTCTGATGCATCTGTATTTTAGAAGCTGCAATCATTGATTTCATAAGCAGTTATACCCAGGTGTTTAACTGTGACGATGCGGTACCTTCCCAAAATGAATTTTCGGCAACGCCGCACTTTCACAAAGTCCAGTCTTGGTGATAAGAAAAAAAAAAAAAAAAAAAAAAAAAAAAAACGAAAAGAAGAAAGAAAAAGAAAAGAAAAGAAAGCAAATTTTTAAAATATTTCTTATTTAAAACTTATATTTTCCTTATATTTTTGGAGCATCTCACTCTGAAGAAGAAGAAAAAAATCCTTTAATATCCCATTCTACTGTAAAACAAAAGAATCAATCCTGTACAATAAACACAGGATTAACTCTATCGGTCAGCTCGAAAACAAAAACAAAGTTCCGATACACGAAAACGTAGTTCCGATACAAAAAATTTACTAGTAAAAAGTGTTGTATAATTGAACTGCATCATCTAGTCACACTACCGCGTAACGAATCGCAAATGACTGCTCTACATCAAAGCTCAGCGGAAATACGAAAGTTGAAAAATGGTCGAAAAACCACATTCTTTCAAAAAATCAAAAAGCATTTCTCTGCAATATGACACACAAATTTTCTGCATGGATATACACATACACTTAAAAGGTTCCTAGACGAGAAAAGAAAATTCCTATCCAAAAAGGTTACAGTAAATAAAAGTGTTGATACTCCGAATCGCATCGTCGCGTAGAGAATCGCCAACAGAAGCTCTGTATCAAAGCAAAGCTTCCGTAATTTTTGCTGCGTTTTTAGTTCATTAGAAGAAATAAAATGGTTGAGCGAATGTGATTACAGTAACATATTAATGTCTGTATATACAATTCAAAGACCTTTATAAAGGTTCTAAATTCATAACGAATTTCAGTAAGATTTTACTGTTGTAATAGTTTGTGAAAACTATTACAACACTATTTAAACTATTTTTCTTTTGACAAAAAAAAAAAAAAAAAAAAAAAAAAAACTATATATATACTTTTTTTTTACAGATGATTAATAAAGTTTTAAATTGTCAATAATAGAATTTCGACCTGTCCTACCTTGGGTGCGTTTAAGCTTTTACTTTTTTTAAATAAAATTTATTTATATTTAACAGCAATTACTTAGATAGCAATTACTTAGCAATTACTTAGATAGCAATTACTTAGATTCCATGTTTTAACAATTTTACTTTACATTTTCTGGTATCAACATATATGATATTTCTTAGTCTTCTACTGTAATGAAGTTTATTACAAATGAGAAATGAGGTTTAAAACAAGTTGGTAAATGGAGTAAATTAACACCACAGCAACGTCATGGACGCACTATAGTGCGTAAATTACACAGAAAATCAAAGCAAATTATACTAATATGGTGCGCCCAGGGGACGCGCTATAATATTCAACCCCAAAAGGAAGATTTTTCTTCTAATTGCGGGATGAACGTTCTGTAAAATCGTTCACATGCATTTAAAAATGGCTTTTATTTTATTTTATTTTATTTTATTTTATTTTTTTAACGCTGTTTCAATTTAACGATAGCAATTACTTAGATTATAAAGGATTTCAGCAAGACAGTTCGACATTGTACGGTGGTTTCCAAAAATGCGTTCTCGTTCGCGCAATGTTTAATCATAGTAAAAATATCTCTATATTGTTTGTAATAATAAAATCGCTGAAGTTCTGCAATAAAATAAATAAACGACGCTCAATATTCCGTTATCTCTTGATTCGGGTGAATGATAAACAAACTCCTTCAAGATCATAAAAGAATTTGACCTTGAAGCAGGCCACAGGCAGAATAATTAACTCTCATAATAACAAGAAACCCCATAGAAAAATATTTGAGATGCATACAGCTGTTTCGGTAGCCTTAAGCTTACCGTCTTCAGTGCAAAAAGAATTCTGAATCTGGAGAAGTGTTCGTATATATGGGAGAGGGACCGAATTTAGTTCAACTAATAGGATTACGGGAAAAGTGGGGAGTGTGGCCAATGGGAATTTAGGAATGTTAGTTACGTAAACAGTAAAAAAATTCAGAAAATGTGGACTGAATGTAAAATTTCCAACAATCAGACAAAAAGTGAACAGCGAAATAACAATTTACAAGGTTTTAAAATTTTTTATAAATATGAAAAGCTTCAAAGAAATCGAGTTCATGAATGGATTTAGATCTGCAAATTATTTTAGCTGCATTAAATTTAAAATTATGATTTTCCTCCCAGCAATGTTTAGAAATAGCCGATTTATTGGTTTCTTGTTTGCTGACGTAATTCATATTTTCTTTTAGACGAAATTTAAGACTGCGTTTAGTTTGGCCAATATATGATAAACCACACCGACAGGAAATACTATAAATGCCCCAAGAATTATACATATCAATGGGATCTTTTAACTGAGAAAAGGCGAGTTTATTGGAAGGAAATATTATTTTAAAATCATATTGTTTGAGAATTTTAGCTATGGTTTGACTGGTTTTAGGAAAATAGAGTAAAACAATACTGATATTAGGAGAGACTGATTTAGTAGACGAAATACGAGGGAGTTGTAATTTTTGGATAGCTTTGTCTATAATGGAAGGGTCATAACCTCTGTCAATTGCAATGGCTTTCAGGTATTTAATTTCAGATTTTAATAGAATAGGATTTGAACAAATATTGAGGGCACGGTTTACAAAAGTATAGAAAGCAGCCAATTTTTGGTTAGGTGGGTTACATGAACGCGCATGGGGAGGAAGGGAGACTGCAAAACTTTTACGATAGACGGTGGCTGAAAATCCATTTACAGTGCGAGAGACGAGGGTATCAAGAAATGGAAGGGAGCCATTATTTTCTATTTCATATATAAACTGGATATTACTGTCAATTGAAATTAAAGTTTCTAAGACATGGTCAATATTATGTTTAATTTTTCTACTGTTTACACAGCTAACATTCCTAAATTCCTATTGGCCACACTCCCCACTTTTCCGTAATCCTATTGGTTGAACTAAATTCGGTCCCTCTCCTATATATACGAGCACTTCTCCAGATTCAGAATTACTTTTGCACTGAAGACGGTACGCTTAAGGCTACCGAAACAGCTATATGCATCTCAAATATTTTTCTTTGGCGTCTCTGACATAGCAGTTTATCCGGGTTTTAATGTAACTCTCATCTGCACATTTTTACTTCTTTTGAGCGCTAAAAGCTAACTATGAAAATGGATAATATTAAAATTTTAATTACGTTATACAAAATCATAGGATTTTTGTCTTTCTTATTTTAATCATCACCCCCCCCCCCCCCAAGAAACTGAAAAATACAGGTTTTAATAAAATTCTGGAGTGCATTTCTCCTATTACTATTTTATTATTTAATTCGCCAAATTAATCATACTTTGTTTTTAAGGAGTAAAAATAGCATGTGGCATTTATATTATATTTTAAAAGACCAATTTTCACAAATCTCTAAAATTCGGAATTGCCGCGATTCTTGCAATTCCGGATCTACGAGCATAAACCGTGATACTTCAATAATAATTTGTCCTTTTTTTGGTAATTATAATCTTATAACGTTTTACTAAATAATAAGAATAATATACCTTTTTAAATATTAATCGCGCGGGTCGCTGTTAACATCATGTTGTTCTAGCGAAAGGCATGGACATAGCTACCAACTTTCCCGTTTTCTCCGGAAACTTCACACCTGAATTTTTACTTTCTTTTATATTCAATTGAAGAAAGCATTGCTTTCGTAAAATTCTTTGACTTCTGGTTTTTGATGGCTTTATGCGTTTTGATAGTTTCAGAACAAGATTTCATCATTTTTAGAAAATTCTACTTGTGTGGGAAAAGAATTTGTGGTAACTATATCTCAGGAACTAGAGCACACAATTTCATACAAATTTATATGTTGTTTCATTTTGATATAAATTAGTTCTTATCAAATTTTGGTGCAAATCGCTCAACTGGTGACGATGCGATTTTTTTCCTTTTAAGAGAAGGCTATAGCTCATGTTCTATTGTATATTATCGATCAAAACTTTATAGGCGAGAAGCCATTATGAAAAATTTTGCATATTCAATTTTGGTGCATATCGACCGATAGGGGCGATGTTCTGCTGCAATTTTCCCCTTGAATGGGAAGACTATATCTCAGATTCTATTACACTTAACGGCATAAAACTTGGTATGTGAAAGGACCACTACAAAATACTATGCTGAATCAATTTGGGTACATATCGCCCGGCAGTTGCTGCTGCTGTATACGTAAATAAAAAGGCTGGTTTTCAACTTCTGTGGCATATAAATGCACCAAAAGAGATATTTACTTAATTTGAGTGTATATCGGCCTACAGGTGGCGCTGTTATCCTTCACTTTCTGTGATTTTCCACAAGGCTACATCTCAACATCTGTTGATTAAATTTGCTTGAAATTCCACTGGTAAAATAGTTATTGTAAGAAGCTATGATTGAATTTTTCTGCATGTTAAACAGTAAGTAGCCCTGTTATATACATGAAATATAATAAATACATTTCAGTACATAATATAAGCTTAATGAAAGTGATATATATGTCAGCGTATTTGAAAATTAAAAGCAATATTTCAATGTGCAAACATACTTTAATATGAAAAACAAATTAATTGCAGTGGAATTTAAAAACAAATCATTTAATGTTATAGCACTGCGTTGCTGGAATTATATATCATTTCTTTTAAAACATATGTGCTATTGCCTAGCACAGTCAGGTTCGTTTCACACAAAAGCCGTATCGTAGAATCGTTGAAAAAATAAAGTAGAAGTCTTTACTTCAAAATAATCAGGATACACATCATTTTAGGACTGTGATTTATTAATGCAGCAATATAATATTCAGGTTTCAGTCACCAATAACTTTACATTTCATTCCTATATTCGTAAGGAGATACAAATATTCTATCCCCATCAACTAGACAGAGAGGGAGGAGGACCCCAAAAATTTACGTCTACTTAAGACTTGATCAAAAGCGAAAAGATACACACTGAATCTGCTAGCCACAGATAGCTTAAAATCGCAACCCCGGAGATTGGCATTGTTGAAATGCAGCCAAAAGAATGCCAAACTGTTTCTTTGTTCTTCTAAGATATTCATACTAAATTTTGAATATAAAAAGTTCGTTACAAATATTAAATCGATTTGACATTGAGAAGCCATGCCAAATGACCTTCAACTCTCAATGAACAAAGACGGCGACGCCCAGACTATCGAACAACCCTATAAATCTATTTTTAGAATTATAATGACCCTCTTGAAATAATAATAGGTTTTTTTAACATAAACATACAAGGGTAATAAACATGAAATCAAATGCTTGTTTTATTTTATTAATAGCTGTATA
This sequence comes from Salticus scenicus, assembly GCA_963930645.1. Classification (NCBI taxonomy): domain Eukaryota; kingdom Metazoa; phylum Arthropoda; class Arachnida; order Araneae; family Salticidae; genus Salticus; species Salticus scenicus. The sequence continues at coordinate 144,431,191 of OZ005651.1, forward strand.
TAGTAGAAATATGTTGATAACGGCTTTTTAAATTACCCTCTGAAAATAAATAATTATGGCTAAATTGATTTAATCCATCCGGGGAAAATGTATAAACATACTATTTTTCAAAAACCCTGATATAAAAATTGCTTATTTTATTCGTAGATCAATGTGTTTGTAACAATAGAAGAACAAAGAAATGAAAATTTTGATTCAAAAATAAAACAGGAAATTCTCTATAATTAATTAATTGAGTTAGATAAATTTAAAAAGATTTATTTTATTTAATCTATATTAATCCCTCCTTTTTGTTATATATTAAATTTGGATAAATAAATAAGCTTTTAAAGGACATATGTGTGAGAACACTCACACATATATCTCCCCTTCGACTAGTAAAAAAAATAAAAATAACTCCTCCTCGCCTCCTGTATAGAAATGCATATACAAACAATAATATTCAAAAGCACTTACCAAAGACGCACACTTAAAAAAATGATATTACATCATAAGTAAAAATTATATGAATGCTTAATATTGAACAAACAAAATATATATGAAATATAAACACTAATTCAAAAATACAAAATACACATATTTCAAAAATATCAGTATAACCAAAAACTTTAAGAGAAACACCTTGTCATGACAGGCGCAAAAAATGTGGCCTCTATAAATAATTTCAACTGCAGTTCAATATAGTTTATAGTCTTTTTTTTTTATATGCCACCAAAAATTTCAGCTGAAATGTTTTTCTATGAAAGAGTTTCTTTTTGATGAACTTAGCAAATAATGCCACAGTAACAGTTACTAACGTTAGATTTTTACACACAAAATACTAAATTTTCACACTAATATGTATGGTGAAATAGAGAAAAAGAAAATATATATATATAAATTACATATATTCATATATATTGTTGTAATACTAAAGGTTCCAGCATATTATTGTAATATTTATTTGTCTAACACCTTGGTTACACATATTGGTCAACGTTAAACAAAATTATGTTAAAAAAAAATAAATAAAAGTAAAGAAACAGAAAAGTTTTCGTGTATACCACACAGGAAAGATTTTAAAAAGGACGCCATTGGCAGTCAAAAAAAAATAATCTTCCCTTAATCCTTACAAAAAGTAAGTGTAATGATGTTAACTTAAGGCTAACATCCTAGCGGGACAGGGCGTGTTGAAAGACCTGTACTGTTAGGCACAGGCCTCCGTCCCCCAGCAGAATCCACAGACCCCTGTAGGGACACTTCACGAAACCGATTAATTAAGTGTCAAAAATGTTGAAAAATTAATGTCAACAAAAATATAGATTCTCATCACATATCCAATGTTGCTCTCCCGGGAGAAAATTTTGAACGAGACAACATATATCTAGGATAGGGTAATAAATAAGTAAAAGAAAACAAATTGACAAAATTTTGAGTGATGAGAGGGAGTGCCAAAATAATAAAAATTTAGATTGGATATTGAACAAACCAAACACATGTTGTACACCAAAAATCAATTGGAAACTTATAAAATTTAGCTGTATGTATATTGTTAGCACTATTATCATTAATAATTAATTTCCTATGAACTTAATCTGTATTCCAATGAAATATCTCTATTAAATATATTTCAATTATCTTACTTTTGTTAAACCTTCACTCAATAAAAATAGATATAGTACACATTAAATAAAAAAAATAACACCTTGATTACTAATTTAGAAATTCAATTCAAAATATGATCTACAAGCATTTATGTTATGATTAGAATCATTTATTTTTTTTTTTTTTTTTTTTATATGCATCTTATTTATAAATATTATATATATTCAACAACACTGCAATGCAAGAAATAGTCTTTACATCAAAAGAAAAATATAAAAAACAGTGGACCAGCCATCTAAAAATAAAAATAATAAAATAAATAAAGACGAGTTCCTGCACAGCAAACAAATACACTCCCTTGGCCATTGGAAAATGCATTTGTGAAGCAAAATATATTCAAACTTTTTTTGTGAAAAAAATTAATTGCGATTTCTTAAGTTATAAGGATGTGTAGAATTATTGCCAATATTATGTGTTACATTGGAGTTGGGTTCAGTAAACAAATAATTACGTCGAGGCGGAGCAATAAGGAGTCTATCAATATGGACTCTGAAAGCTTTATTATCAGGTGCATGTAAACTCTTAATGGAAAAGGAAACTGGCGAGTGTTTTTGTACAACAATAAATGGCCCAGAATACTTGGGTTTAAATTTATCTATTGATTTCAAGTATACAACATCATGAACAGCAACAGGCCTCAGTTTTGCACGCTTTTGAAAATTTTGATATCTTTTGTCTTGATTTTCTTTAATGTTAGAATATGCTTTGCTATAGATGTTATCTAAGTCGTGTAATAATTTATATACGTCTACATTTTTATCCAAAAATGGCTGATTTATAAATTGGTCAAATGTATCAAATATTAAAGACAGTTCCCTACCAAAATGCAGTAGGTTAGGTGAAAACAATGTGGATGAATGTGTTGAACCATTGTAAAGTGATTTATGTATAGCTAGTGAATTTTCAAAAGAATGTCCCTCAGAAATTAAAGTGTTAATTGAGTACTTTATAGATATTTTTACCCTCTCAGAAATAGAGTTACTTTGAGGATGAGCAACAGATGAATGTAAAATTTTTATGCCAAGTTTATCATTAAAAATATTATAAATAGTTGATGTAAACTGTTTGCCTAAATCTGATAATATTACTGATGGTCTACCAAATGTTGTAATGTAATTAAATAAACATTTAACTATTTTTGATGAAGAAGTGTCTTTTAATTGAAATAATTCAATGTGTCGCGAAAAATGGTCAATCACAGTTAAAACTGAATGTCCATCTATAAAAGGACCAACCAAGTCGACACTAATAGTATGCCCTGGATGTGTTGGAGTATAGGTGGGTTGTAAAGGAGCTGGTGGTGTGTTATGATGTTTATTTTGTAAACATAAAGTACACGAAGCAACAAAATTTAAAGTGTCTGTGTACATACCTTTCCAATAATATCTATTTGATAAAAATTCATATGTTTTTGTTAACCCAAAGTGAGAAAGGTGTGAAATGGTTAAAACTTTAGATTTTAAAGAATGTGGTACAACAATGAGATATGAAAAAGTATTATTATGCAAATTTTGTTTCTTGTACATTAAAACTTTAGAATCTGGATGGATAAAAAAATTATCATTATTTTTTGAAAAACCTTTTCTCAAAATTTGTCTGTAAATAATTGACAATTTTGGATCATTCTTTTGCTCAGATATAAATGTATTATTTGAAATTTCCAAAAGGGGATCTTTATTTTGAGTATTACCAGAAACTAGAAAAATGTTGAATTGATTTTGTAGTACAGACTGAATAGAAGTGGAAATTTGATTAATTGAATGTGTGTCATCTTGTACGATAGGAAGAGGTTGAGAACTGAATATTAATTCTGGGTTTGTTTTTAAATTTTGTTGATTATTTGAGAAGTCTGATCTTGATAAATAATCCGCTAAAACATTTGTAGTGCCAGGAATATGTTCAAATTCAAATGAGTATTCTGATAACTCTAGCAGCCATTTAGTAGTTAAATCAGCAGGACTATTTGTTTTTCTATATGTTTTTAAAGGAGCACTGTCAGACAAAATGATAAACCTTCTATTGTATAAGTAATATTTGAAAGCAATTACAGATTTATAAATGGCCATTAATTCAAGTTTGATAGCCGGATATCTTTTTTCAGACGGTTTAAGTGATTTAGAGAAAAAGGCGACAGGTAATAATTGATTGTCATATTTCTGCATCAAAACTCCTGCGATAGAAATATTTGATGCATCAGTGTTGAGCAAGAAAGTCTTGTTCCAATCCGGTAATCTTACCATAGGTGAATTTAAAAATATATCTTGAAATTTCTTAAAAATATCCTGATGATGTTTATTCCAAACAAATTTTGTTTTCGGTTTAGTCAATTCAATAAGTGGTTGAATTAATTTAGAAAAATTATGAATAAGAGACTTATAAAAGGTTACAACTCCTATAAAGCGTTTTAATTGTCTTTTTGTTGTAGGTGTAGAGAAAGAGTTTATTTTAATGATATTTGACTCAATTGGAGAAATTGAATTATTCTCTATGTGAAATCCCAAATAATTTACAGCACTCTTATGAAATGTACATTTACTAGGAGCTAAGGTTAAATTATATTTAATTAAAATCTTAAGAATTCTTTCAAGTTTGACACATGTCTCTTCAAAACTATTTGCACCAAATATTAAATCATCCTGATACGCGTAAATTCCATCTATATTAATTTCATCAATTAAAGAATCCATGAGTGCTTGATACTGAGAAACCGCGTTTTTAAGACCAAAACATAGTCTTTTAAATTTGAAACTGCCAAACATTGATGTGAAAGTAATTTTATCTTGTAAATGTTCCGGTAAATCAATTTGATGATACGCCTGTTGGAAATCAAGACAAGTGAAAAATTTATACGCAGATAGATCAGCTATTATATTTTGAATTTTAGGTAACGGATAAGAAGAACCTTGAATAATAGAATTTAACATTCTTAAATCTAACGCGAGGCGAAATTTCTGTTTACCAGATCCATCTTGTTTTTTTTTTTACTAATAAAATTGGACAAGGCCATTCTGAGCAGTTTCGCTCAATAATCCCAGCCTCTACCAATTGGTTAATTTGATCTCTAGCTTCCTGTTGTAAAGCCTGAGGAATGGGAAAGGGCAAAGTCTTAATTGGATAGTCACTTAAAAATTTTAAATCTGGTACTACCTTGTCAGTATGTCCAAGGGTTTTCATATATTTAGAAAATGCTGCGAAATTACTTAATAAAATTTGTTTTAATTTTGTTGCATGAGTCCCATTGAGATGTTTAACATCAAAGTCCGTGGGTGTTAAATCTTGTTTTCTCATTTTTAATACATCACTAGAAGGTTGAATATAATTAATAAATTGTGAATCCTCAGAAATTTCAACATTATCATTTTGTCTTGAACCATAGTCTATAATTTGTTCGATTTGTTTAATTGTACCAATATTTGAATGTTTGTTTACATGCATATTTCTATTAGTGTTATTCTTAACATATAACTGAAATTTTACTCTATCATATTTACTATTACAATTTTGTTTCTGAGAATGATCAATATTAACTATTGAATCCAAAAAAATTAATTTGGAAGAACTCTTTTTACTCTGAAATAAATAATCACCCGAAGAAACTCTGGGACAATAAACCGTAATAGAAGATTCCTCTTTGGGTTGTAAAATAAGTTTTTGCCCCGTTTTTACTGAAAGTTTCTTACACTGAGTATGCATATTAAGATTTCCTTCATGGTCGCTATATGTGTTTGTTATGGGAATACTCAGGTCTTTTATTTTTAACAAGGACCTCTGCATATCTAATATTACATGATATTGTTGAATAAAATCGTAACCCAAAATAACCCTAAATGCTGAACCTTCAGGTATATCCACTATGAAGAATTTTTGTGAAAAAAATTGATTTTGAATTTTGAAAGTGGTTTGTATACAAGATGAAAACTGTACATTCGAGTTCACGGTTTTGATTGTCACATGGGAAGATAAATGTTTATATTTCAAACTATGTTTTAATTTATTAAATGTACTTTCAGCTAACAGACTAACAGAACTACCAGTGTCAAGAAGTGTGTTTACCTTTTGTTTATCTAGCAAAATTTTAATAAGAGGTAACTTTGGAGAATTTACATGGACATTAAAAATGTTCTCCCTTTTATCGTTATTTGTTTGAGTACATTTAGAATCAGAAATTTTCAAGGTTTGTTGTGTCTGAGACGCAGTAGAATTGACCAATCTAACACTAGATAATTTGGGTAGATTAAAGTTATTATCAATGTCCAGAGAAAAATTTTGTGCTGATGCTCTATTCAATTCCTGAGATGTACTTGCATCAGCTAAACTACATCTCCGCGCTCGTTTAAATTACTTGGATTTTTACTATAATTATTTCTGTCATAATTTTTACCCCTAGTCTGATTTCTTTGCCATCTAAAGCACCTAGTAGCAACATGTCTTCTTTTACTGCACAACTGGCAAATAGGAGAAGAATGATATCTGTTCTTATTTTGATTACCCCTGAAATTTTGTTTACCCCTGAAATTTTGATTTCTACTTTTATAATTATGTCTTAAATCACTTTGCCTATTATTGTTTCTTTGCCTATCTTGCACTGGGGATTCGTGTGTATGATTTACTTCATCAGATTTATTAGCGAATGACAGATTATTCATTCTATCTGTCAGTTCGACTAACTTTTCAGACAGTGTATTTATAACTGGGTTATTTAAACTCGATTGCAATAATGTTTCATTGGCATTAATATCTTGTAATTTCTGTGCTCGGTTAACCGCTTGTTGATACTCAGAGATTCCCTCTTCTTGAATCTTAACTCTGATATTTGAGGGAATGGTTGAAATAAATTTAGTAAACTTAATGGAATTTAAAGCATTAGCATCATTAATCTGAGAATATACCACATCGGCTAAAATATTTAGCCTGTGGGAAAAATTTATAATAGACTCTTGTGGTAAGAGTATTAAATTGTTAAATTCCACAAGAGCCTGAGTACTGCTCATTGGAGCAAAAAAAATTTTGAATTCATCCTTGATAAATTTTAAATCTGTGGATTTATATAATAAGGGAGATTGAGTCATGAACTTTAATGCAGGGCCGGTTAATTTTCCTTTTAAAATTGCCACTGCCTCTTCTGAATTTAATCTATTTAATTTAGCATATGACTCAATCTGATCAAAAAAAAATTCAAGTAAGGATGAGTCACCGTCAAAATTTAGAATATTAATATTGATGTTCTTTTTAGTGGCCATCTTAATTATTTATGTTGTGTCAAATAAATATTAATATATCTCAGAAATACTCGAGTAAAAAATATATATAATATATTAAATTAAATAAGCACAAAAATTACGCATCTTTCCTTTTGATGCTTACGGCAACTGCATCAGATAAAATACCTCATTAAAAATGTCAAAAAGTATACATATATATCTTAAAATATTCGAAAAAAATAAAATAAATCATAAGGAATTGTAGAAATTTGCAGCAGTAATTGTAATAAATCACTTAAAAAAATAAATCACAATATGCAAATAAAAGTATTAATCATCATGAAAGAAAAATAAAATCCCAACAAAATACTGTGAGACCCATTAAAAATATATATTCCAAAAATTTCAAAATTGTCCTAGCAAAAGAAAATAAATTGCGTTAAGATCTATGAGCACAAAATATTATGCATTTTATAAGCATAGAAAAATACCAACCATCATGAAAAACAACAAAATGTATATATATATATATACTTATATCAAATGAAATACTTTATTAAAAAAATTACGAAAAATATATATATTTCAAAAAATTTCAAAATAATAAAAAAATAAATCACATTAAGCTTTATAAGCAAAGAAAAATACCAATTATCATGAAAAACACCGAAACATATATACACATATACTTATATCACATGAAATACTTTATTAAAAATTAGGAAAAATATATATATTTCAAAAACTTCAAAAGCATAAGGAAGATTTTTTTTTTTTTTTTTTTTTTGCTTAAAATTTCAATAAAATGTCAAAATAGAATTCTTAAATCACTTATGTTCCAAATATAAATCTATATATCATATTAAAAATTCTCTTCCCTGCTTCCCTTATAATTATCATTATTATTTCTTCTTAAAAATAAATCTTAATCTTAATCTTATACCAAATAACAAGAATCCTTGGTGTGAAAGAAAGCAGAAAAAAAAAATTTCACTAACAACTGAAAATTATATGTTGTATAACCATATTTATATGAAATATTCAAAATATAAGATAAACTTAACTTACCAATTCTTGGACATAACTTGGTTAAAAAAATATTCTGTAAACAAAAAAATTATCGTTTACTTTATTAATATTTTTCAATTAATTTTATTATATTTCCTCAATTGAATGTTCTGTAAAGTTATAAGATATTTATTTGTGCACCTTCTTCATTGTATTCCTCCTTATAGTATGATTTTGTTTGCCCTAAAACGAGTTTCATAATAGTTATATTTCACAGTACCATTACCTACATATATCAGTTTTAAATGAACACAAAATTATTCACTTGAAGAGAAAAAAAAAATATGATGATTATGTGCACGAAATTATTGTTCCGGACGTCAAAATCTTACAAAACATTCTGTGGTGCTGGTCTCGAACCAGCGAACTAAAAAAAAATTCTCCGTAGAGCACAGAAAATAACTTATAATGTCGTCGAATATACCCCTGACATGATTCCACATGAACAAAAACCGCACGATACGCACACGCATGAAGAAACACAGCCTTGATCACTGTACACACACTCCGGAAACACATATATGATGAAGAGGAGAGCCACACTCGTAACACTTCGATAACTCCACGATAACACTTGATAACTCCACGATATGCACACCCATGAAGAAACACAGCTTTTATCACTGTACACAAACTCTCGCTGGCACACACCCGGAAACACATATATCAAGATGATGACCACAACAGAACTCCTACATTCAATGACTTTACACGGAGTGAGGAATTCTCCAGATAAAGAGATGACGAAGAGGTGAGGCGCACTCGTAAAATCTTAATCTTCGCTGCACTACTTTTCTTCACAACAAATATCTGCAACTGCAAACGATGATTAATCCAATTAAGTATCGAGAGTATACATAGCAGTATGCAACTACTTATCCACATTCACTTCGATGATGCAATTTTAATAAAATGTTCGGTCCTTTCCGTCATGGAAAATTTATTATGATTCCGTCGGGTTCCTCCTCCCCCTCCATTTTTGAAGATCGGGGAAGCTGGACCGGCACCAAATAATATGTGCTATTGCCTAGCACAGTCAGGTTCGTTTCACACAAAAGCCGGATCGTAGAATCGTTGAAAAAATAAAGTAGAAGTCTTTACTTCAAAATAATCAGGATACACATCATTTTAGTACTGTGATTTATTAATGCAGCAATATAATATTCAGGTTTCAGTCACCAATAACTTTACATTTCATTCCTATATTCGTAAGGAGATACAAATATTCTATCCCCATCAACTAGACAGAGAGGGAGGAGGATCCCAAAAATTTACGTCTACTTAGGACTTGATCAAAAGCGAAAAGATACACACTGAATCTGCTAGCCACAGATAGCTTAAAATCGCAACCCCGGAGATTGGCATTGTTGAAATGCAGCCAAAAGAATGCCAAACTGTTTCTTTGTTCTTCTAAGATATTCATACTAAATTTTGAATATAAAAAGTTCGTTACAAATATTAAATCGATTTGACATTGAGAAGCCATGCCAAATGACCTTCAACTCTCAATGAACAAAGACGGCGACGCCCAGACTATCGAACAACCCTATAAATCTATTTTTAGAATTATAATGACCCTCTTGAAATAATAATAGGTTTTTTTTAACATAAACATACAAGGGTAATAAACATGAAATCAAATGCTTGTTTTATTTTATTAATAGCTGTATATAGTAGAAATATGTTGATAACGGCTTTTTAAATTACCCTCTGAAAATAAATAATTATGGCTAAATTGATTTAATCCATCCGGGGAAAATGTATAAACATACTATTTTTCAAAAACCCTGATATAAAAATTGCTTATTTTATTCGTAGATCAATGTGTTTGTAACAATAGAAGAACAAAGAAATGAAAATTTTGATTTAAAAATAAAACAGGAAATTCTCTATAATTAATTAATTGAGTTAGATAAATTTAAAAAGATTTATTTTATTTAATCTATATTAATCCCTCCTTTTTGTTATATATTAAATTTGGATAAATAAATAAGCTTTTAAAGGACATATGTGTGAGAACACTCACACAACATATATTTTGATATTATAAGAAATATGAAAGAAAATGTGTCAGTGAGTAAGCGTTATATATTATTTTATGCTTAAAATAATATAAATAGAAGAAAAAAATCAAATTCAAATAAGAAAAATCTATGTATATTTTAATGAATTTTCAAAGCGTCAATAAAAATTTGATAGCATTATTTTTATATTTTGATAGCATTATTTTGGCAACTCTGCAGATGCTGCTCCTGGTAGCCTGATACATAGATTCCTTAAAAATTACCCGGGACTTGAAATTGAGATCAGCTATGTATACCATTTTCAAAACTTGCTGTGAGAAGATATGGTTGATAAAAGTTGCTTCAAAGGCTAAATTTCTAGGTGAATTGATACTATTTCCTTCTTTTTGAGGAGATTCAGCAGCAGTCTCATTAACAGTTAACAAATCTGAAAAAAAAAAAAAATTATAAGTATGAAATTTATTTATTCGAAATTACATAAACTGAATGATGTGAACAAAGAGAATAAAATGTGAAAAAAAGTTATAAAATATTTACAGCATGAAATAGTAATTTATCAACAAAAATTTAGAACACAGTGACCAAGCAACAGCCTGCCCTGTAATGTTTTGCGGTGAGCGACAGATTTTGCAGAATTTAAATTTTATATCTTTTGTTGACGCAGTAAAAATTTAGAGATCTGTTCTGATTTTTTATGAATGAAAACAATATATGGCAATATATCAATGGAAGCATGTTAGGGCAGGATATTTGGACTTCATACATAATGTTACGAATTTGTAAATAATAATTTGTATATAATTTTACTTGATGAGGCTCACCCAGGTTATAAAATGTTAAATTTCTGCACTTCTTCCGTATTACACCATTTAAATAGCTTGTTTCCCTTTATTAAAAGCCATTTGAAAGCTTCACTAAGGCGGAAATAGCCATAGCGACAAATTTGGCATTATTTTTCGTCTCTTAGCAACTTGTTGACAAGAAAATCCTTATTGAGGGGTTAATCCAGGTTTTTGAAAATGATACTCTATTTGTGAATTTTGTAAATAATTTGTAAAAAATAATAATAATAATAATAATAATTAATTTGGGAAAATTAAAAATGCCTAGTGAACAAATAACCGAAATGCACAAGGTAACTTATACAGTTTTAAAATTTTAATAAAAATATAAAAGTTGTAAAATAATTATATTTATGTTGATTGGGTAAATACCTAAATTGAAGCTATTTATAATTTTTTTGTAAAATATTTGAGTATGCATATTACGTGACATTTCAAACAATCTAAGACATCATATAGTATAGACCCGTTTCAAATGTCATAAATTTTAAATATCTTAACAAGCAATAGATAAATATTTTATTCTCTAATAAGCATACGCCAATAATATTCACCTTACCAAATGCTAGAATATAAAGCTGTTATATATGCCTTCCCCCTCCTCTCATTTTGTGTCACATTGACAATTTTTAAAGTAACAGTAAGGAAGGAAAAGCTAAACGGCCAACTTCAGGGTATTTGGAATAATGAATTATCATTTTTTTTTTTTTTTTTTTTTTTTACCTTTTCAAGCAATAAGAACATCTTTATAATATGCCTTAAAAGTAAAGTTTCAATACTTTTACATATAAATTTAATTTATCTCCCCTGAAATTTAATGTTCTAAACCTTTTTACTCTGCTGAGTAATGCTGCTAGGCTTTCAAAATCCTGGGTCCTCGGGACCCATGTGTTCCGAGAATCTGGGTCCTTCTTTCAAAAAATGGGTCATATATAGTATAAAGATATAAATTAAAATTATCTTATTGTAGTTAAAAGATAATTTTTTATGAATTTTTCACCAGCTCTTTTTGAGATTATCTTAAAACTATTATTTAGGAGGGTGTTGCTGTTAAGAAACAACTGAAAACATTTAGCCCAGTGTGTTATGAAACCAGAAAGGAAAAATGAATATGACAAAGTGCAACTACATATAAATTCATATGAAATTGTGTACTCTAGTTCCTGAGATATAGCCGCCATAAATTCTTGTCCCACACAAATAGAATTTTCTAAAAATGATCAAATCTTGTTCAAAACGTATAAAACCATCGAAAACCGGAAATAAAAAAAAATTACGAAACCAATATATTCTTCTAGTGAATATAAAATAAAAAGTTGAGGTTTAGCGTTTCCGGAAAAAACGGGAAAGCTTGCAGCTATGTTCATGCCTTTCATTTCACTGGAACAACCGGACGTCATCAGCGACCCGCGTGATTAATATTAAAAAATGTATATTATTTTCATCATTTAGTAAAACATTATTAGATTATAATTAACGAAATAATTACTGAAGTAATAATTTATCACAGTTTAAACTCTTAAATCCGGAATTACAAGGATCGCAGCTATTTTGAATTTTGCAGATTTGTGAAAATTGGTTTTTGATAATATAAGAAACATGCCACATGTTATTTTTACTCCTTAAAAGCAAATAATGATTAATTTGGCAAATTAAATAAGAAAATAGGAGAAATGCATCCCGGAATTTTATTAAAATCTATATTTTTCAGCTGCTTGTGGGGGGGGGGGGAGGATGTGTATTAATAGAAGAAAGTTAAATATTCTGTAATTTTGTATAATGTAAATAAATTTTAATACTGTCCCTTTTTATAGTTAGTTCTTAGCTCTCAAAAGATATAAAGATATGCAGATGAGAGTTACGTTAGTCTGCCTTAGAGTCCTGCATCGGGTCGGGTAACCCGTTTTTACCGGAACCCAAACCATTTTTTTTTTTTTTTTGGGGGGGGGGGAGATAGAGAACAACACTAGCAGCCCGTGTATGTTTAAGATATTGCAGAGAAATACTTTTTGAATTTTTGAAAGAAAGTGGTTTTTCGATCACTTTCCAAATTTCGTACTTCGGTTGAGCTTCGATGCAGAGAACGACTACATTTTTTTCTCTTGCGGGTCGGGTTAACTGGATTTTTTTACTGCGGGTTGTGTTCAGGTCGGGTTTAGCTTTCAAAGAATCGGATCGACTTGAGAACATCTTTCAAAAAAAAATTTATCTTAATAAAGAAGAAATTTGTTTGCTCTATATACCCATGATGAATATACGCCTACCCAAATTATCGTTGTAAAATAAACATCCATATCCGACTAAAGTAATGAACAATATATATATATATATATATATATATATATATATATATATATATATATATATATATATATATATATATATATTATTTCTGTACTGATAAGTATAAAGGATTTAAGTCCATATTCTTGATTTTTCAGGAGACGAAAAATAAAGTTAAACTAACCAAAAACAAATCAGAAGAACCGATTAGGAAAAAGGGATTTCGTTGACTTATACCCTTTATACCATTCAGTGATTGTCAACCTTCATTTAATAACGGGAAAAAATTGAATTAAATATGTTATACCATGAATGCTATATTTCTGACTTGATAATTTTTCTACCAATGCCCTTTTTTAAAGACTAAATGACATAGACTTAAATCCTTTATACCAATCGATAGAGAATTTTTTTCTGAGTCTGACTATGTACTTAACTCAAAATCGACATTTTCGACTTAAATCTTTTATACTTATCAGCACAGATTTATAATATTAGTTGTTGAAAACAGAGTACTTCTCCCACAGTAACCATATGTATGATTCATCTATTTTGATTACTCTCATCCTTTTAAAATAGATTGTGAATTTAAACTGATAATTAATATTTTTTCTCTTGAAGATGTTTTTAAGAAGTTACAGGAATGTAGATTTAGTGGACGTTTAGTTGGCGTCTGTAACAATGTACTATTTTAATATTATTGTGTGTGTAATAAACATTAAACAATAAACAATAAAACTACAAAGCTTAAAACCCATGTACACTTGAAGCTAAGTGTAACGCATAAAGCTAAGAAACGCATAAAGCTAAGAAAATAAACACACATAAATAGTTAAAAATTATTATAAACCCATTATTCAGATTTTTTAATTTTGAACTTAGTTAAAATTTAGTAATTATATGTTTTATTCTTTTTAAAATGATTTACCAACCGTGTTACAATGAAAATTTATTATATAAATAAAAAAATGTTTTCCATAATTTTTAGATGAATTATTAATTTTCATTTAGATTCGGGTTTCGAGTGAAAAGAAATTGGATTCGGCTCGTCAAAATTCTTTAGTGCAGGTTCGGGTCGATTAAAATTTATTTGTCGGGTTCGGGTCAAGTTGATTCAAGATTCACTTGTCAGGTTCGGGTCGGGTGTACAGAACTCTAGTCTACCTGTGGCCTGCTTCAAGGTCAAAGAGCAATGTGTTAGAAGTAGTTCAGCGATTCTGTTAGGATCTTGAAGGAGTGTGTTTATTATCATTTAGCCAAGTCAAGAGATAACGGAATATTAAGCGTTATTTGTTTATTTTATTGCCAGCACTTCAGTCATTTTATTATTAAATATAATAGAGATATTTTTACTATGATTAAATATTGGACAAATAAGCACGCATTTTCAGTAGTCACTGTGAAATGTAGAACTGCCTTGCAGAAATCATATATAATCTAAGTAATTGTTATCGTAAATTCCAAACAGCGTCGAAAAAAAAAAATCAAAAGCCATTTTCAAACGCATGTGAACGATTTTACAGAACGCTCATCCCACCCACACCCACCCGCAAAAAAAAAAAAAAAAAAAAAAATTCTTTTGATGTTGAATATTATTGCGCGTCCCCTGGGCGCACCATATTAGTATATTTTGCTTTCCACCTTTGATTTTTTGCGTAATTTACGTGCAGCGCGTGCGCGGCATCAATTTACTTCATTTACTAACTTCTATTATACCCCATTTCTCATTTGCAATAGACTTCATTACAGTATACAGTAGAAAACTAAGAAATTGAATATATGCTGACACCAGAAAATGTTAAGTCAAATTGTTAAAAGATAGAACAAATATATAAATAAACTGCATTTTTTAAAAAAGTGAAAACGTAAATGCACACAAGATAGGACTTCTCAAAATTGTATTATTGCCAGTTTTCCACTTTATTAATCATCAGTAAAAATATTTTTTTCTAACCAAAAGAAAATGCGAAAATTTATTTTAAATTTTATGTTTTCAAAAAGCAATACAACAGTAATATCTTACTGAAATTCTTTGTGCATTTAGACCCTTTATAAAGATTTTTGAATTATACATACAGACATTAAAATGTTACTGTAATCAAATTTGCTCAACCATTTTATTTCTTCCAATGAACTTAGAACACAGCAGAAAAGACAGAGGGTTAAGCTTGGATACAAAGCTTCTGTTGGCGATTCATAATACGACGATGCGATTCGGAGTATCGACACTTTTACTGTAACCTTTTTGAATCAGAACTTTTTTTTTTGGGGGGGGGGGGAGATAGAGAACGACACTAGCCGCCCGTGTATGTTTATTATATTGCAGAGAAATACTTTTTGACTTTTTGAAAGAAAGTGGTTTTTCGATCACTTTCCAAATTTCGTACTTTGGTTGAGCTTCGATGCAGAGAACGCATAACGATTCATTTCGTGGTGATGTGGTTCTGTTATGCGACACTTTTTATAAGTAATCTTTTTGTATGGGAATCGGCTCGGAACTTTGTTTTTGTTTTCGAGCCGACAGATCGAGTTCAAGTGTGTTTATTGTTCAGGATTCTTTCTCTTTTTTTTACAGCAGAAAAGGGTATTAAAGGCTTTTTTTTCCTTCAGAGAGAGATGTTCGTTTTAAACACCATAAAATGCAATAGTTGCCGCTTTGATTGCAGCACTCGTGCTTACTTCGTTCGCCTGATGAAGTGTCGTGTGATTTTTCGACCCGAAACAATTGTTGCGAGTTTATTGCATTTTATGGTGTTTATTCAGAGTTTTGTAAGTAATCATAGACAAACATGTTGTTTGATGATTAAATCAGTTGCTCACTTCAGCTTTGAGATACATTCTATCGAAATATGATGTCTTAAAAATCGCTAACGTAGAATCTAAAAAAAAAATAATAGTTATGGTTTTGACAGGTTTTTTCGAAACTCCTTCAGCTCCTTTCTTTTACTATATTTTTACTCAAGCTTAAATCTACATTTTACGAGAACGGGCTTAAGAGGTCAAACAGCTTACTTATCGAAAATCATGCCCTCTCGAATGAACATCATTTAATCAATTTCTGTTATTACACACTTAGGATGATTTACTGCTAATAATGCTGGGTTTAAACTCAAAACAAAAACTTATTTTTATCGATGGAACACAATGTAGCAGTTATCAAGTAAGAAAATTTTCATTTTATCAGTCTATAAAAATATGAATAACTACTCTCTTTAAAATCTTTTGTTCTCATGTTAAATAGTATGGTTTCAGTTCAACATATATGCAAATTAGAATAAATAAAATCTACTTTTTAAAACGTTGTTATGATTAAACATTTCACCTACCCGCTGTTTATTAAATAAGGGATTTATTAATGAGACATTAGGAATAGAAGTTATTTCAATCACACACATTTTTAACCCTTTAGTTTCCTCACCAGGAGGACGCAAATACTAATTCCCAACTGCAAAAAATCAACCCAGAATTCTTTAACAAAATCTTACTTTTATAAATTAGCGGACAAAAGTAATTTATTTCTCTTATTTTTTTAACTTTGTAAATTCTGGTGGGTTTTCAAACTAAATGAGCGTAAATCTCGTCTATCAAATTATTAACAGAAAGGGAAATAATTTTCTGTCGTTATAATTTTATAATATTTCGAATTTTTTTTTTTTTTTTTTTTTTTTATTAAAATAAAAATTTATTAAAAATTACAAAATAACAAAATATAAATATCAAAAATAAACATAATCTTTATACATTCTACACATAATCCTTAACTGAACAACTAAGTGACGGTTACAGAATATGTATTTTTAGGAGATATAATATAATTAAATCTTCAAAAATACTCCTCTCCGTGAAATCAGGAAAATCGTTCAACATATATATGGTAAAAAATTTTAATTCCATGCTAGGAATAAATATTTAGAAGAAATTTTGAAATACTCTCAGCCAATAATCCCAAAGCAAATATTTTCATAAAGATAACAGATTTTCCGCTGTATAACGCACCTCGATCTTTTTCAATATTTTTCACAAGAAGTAAAGCATATATATATTTTTAAATGCATTTTTCTATTAATTTTATTTTATTTTTATTTATTGCTAAAACACTAAATATTATTTCTGAAGAAAGTTTTATATGAGAAAAGATAAAAATTGCAAGAAGGATCTCGGTTCACAGACTGAAAGTTACACTGAATATAAATTGGTTTTTAAACGTTTTCTCTGAATTGAAATACGGAACAAATCATTCGCATTTTGATTTTTAGGATTTCAGTTAACAGAAAGTGAGAAAAAAATTATTATAACATGTAAAAATTTAAAATAATCGTAAAAATATTGTTAAAAATAAATTTTATTGTCTTGAAATAATTTAAGAATAAAATCATAAATAAGAAAAATGTTGAAATGTAAAAATTGCTAATTACATTGATATCAAGCAATGAAACATGAAATAGATGTGTGTATATACATAGAAAAACATTTGTAAGTAAATTGATTTACAGTGTTAAATATAAAATATAAAACAAAGAATTAATTATTTTTTAGCCAGGATAATAATTATTAAGAACTTTTTTTAAAATATTTAAAACTTAGAAATATTTAAATGTGCAAAAAACTCTAGATATTGTAAAAGAAAGTAAGGCTTAAAATGTCAAGTACAAAAGAAAAATTTAAACTTTCCTGATTTTATGACAAATATTTAAATTTGTATTGCTATTACTTAGAAAAATAGCTAAACTTATAATATGTGTTGTAAAATGAGCTTTGTTTCATTATCTCGAATGGAAATATGTAGTAGGAAATTTTCTTCGCTTTTAGAATAACCCTCGCATTTATAACTCAGCCAGCACTAGTGTTATTTATTGGAAGAAAGGTGTAAGATAGTTCTAAAAGCATATATAGCAGAAAAATAGATTTGTTTGAAAATTTCACCAAATGCCACCAAAATATATTTCTTTTTACACATTGCAAATTTTCAACAGGATGCACATAAGTTTTTGTATAACTATTATTATTAATTACTTTTTGAGACCTGGTTTCTATCTTGCTTCTTCATAATTTTTGTTAATCCATACTGTGCTCTTTTTTTCCCTGTGAAATTTTTTATTCGCTTTGATTCTTCATTGAATTTTTTTATTTTCATCACTCCGAACACTATCAAACCATTACTTCCACTTTCCTTTTTTTTTTTTTTTTTTTGTTATTTTTTAAGATATACTCTTATATATAATATTTTATAGTAAGATATGTTTATTGTATATATGGTTTTAAAATAAACAGTATTGCGTGAGTGTTCATATTTATGTCCCTTAAAAGTTAATTTATTTATTCAAATTTTATAAATAACCAAAAGAGAGATTAATATAATTAATAAAAAAAAATTCTTTAAATTTATGTAATTCAAGTAATTAATTAAATAGAATTTATCGTTTTCTTTTCAAATCAAAAATGTTTCCTTAAATAGCGTTTCTTTGTCTTTCAATAGTTACAAGCACATTGTTCTCTGAATAAAATAAAGCAATTTTTATATCGGGGTTTTTGAAAAGTAATTTTGTTTATACTTCTTCCCCTAAAGAATTAAATCATTTTCGCTATAATTATTTATTTTGAGAATGTATTTCAAAATTCGTTAAAAGCTTATTTCTAGCATATGTATGTAGTAAAAAAAATAGGAATTTCATTTAATAATTATAATGTTTGTGTTTACATTAAAAGCTATTATTACTTTTCGAGCAGATCATTATTGTTCTAAAAATAGATTTTTAATAATTTTGTCCCGACTGTGTGGCGCGCAGCTTTAAACCTTTTTAGTCCGTTGATTTGATTGACAGCTGGCGCATTTTTTTAATGCCAAATTGGACTGAGTTTAGTAACGACAATTTATATTCAAAAATTTTGTATTAAAATATTCTAAAGACAAAGAAATAGCTTGGCATTCTTTTGGCTGAATTTTAGCGATGCCAACTTTTTCGGTTAGCACTTTTTCACACTGAGACTGGCAGAGCTCATAAAGACTTCGCTTTTTGACTCCGCTTGCAAAAGATGTGATTTTTATTGGTCTCCTCCTCACCCTCTCTGTCTAAATAACTGCAGTGGAACTTTGTTGTCATCTTTGCATATACAGATTGATGGCGAACAAAATTATTTTGTGCTAAAGGACATAATTATTCGAACGATATATAAATAAAACTCAGTAAAGATGGATTATGTGCTGTTTATTCAGACGTAAGTTCCTCTACGCTATTTTCTTCCTATGTACGATCCGGCTTTTTTTGAAAACAGAACCTGGCTCTAATTTTCTCCGTCATAAGTATGATGACGGATTTCATGTTGAATGGAAATGTCACGCAAAATTAAGATTAAAATAATTAAGTTTTGCAAACAAAATTGACGTGACTGAAATTTTTCACTATATTTCGCTAGTTTAGTGAGTAAAAACCTATAAAAAGAAAAAAGGAAAAAATTCTTGTGCAATTCTTTTTGTTTGCAGACTAGTGCTATTTTATTTGATTTTCAGCTTGATTTTTTTTAGAAATGATATTGTATTCTAGTATTGTATTCATTTTAGTTTCCTATTTCCACAAATACTTTTTGTTCAATTCGATAACATAGAAATTTGAATTGAGATATTTTAACTACGCCAAATAGGTGATTTCATCGACTTGTGAATTAATTCAACTGAAACTTTTTCGCAGCTTTTTCCTTACGGAATGTGATACATTAGAAATGCCGTTACCTGGGTAGCGATGCGTTAGAATCTGCAGAATTGTAATGCAGAATGAATGTTCTTAATTCTTTTTTAAACTACTTTTTTCTGTTATCATTATTAATTATTAATATACTTTTTACTCGATCATCTTCTTTCAGCAACTAATTTTTTGCTTTATTTTAGTTTTTATTTATTTATTTATTTATTTTTTTACGTGTGTTAATATTAAAGTAATTCCAGCAATAAAAAATATAAATAAATAAATAAATAAACTACTGATGTGAGGACTTTTGCAAGGACCATACTGAGATCGCAAATACTAAAGTAAAAGCACTTTCCAAAAAGCACTTTTCTGCTCTCTGAAAAAATATTGAATTCGATAAACAACCGCAACTGTTTTTAAATATTTGCTGATAATGAATTTTTCTCGAACTGTAGTACATAATACATCAATTGAAAAATACACATTTAGTGGTATTTTATAAAATATCTGTCGGTTAAACACACTTGACACAAAAATGAGCTATCGGGCAAATAAGCGACCTGAAATTTGTGCTCGTTCAGTAAATAAACTGTCCGATATTTGCACCCGTTCAGCAAATAAGCAGTGCGAAATTTGCACTTGTTCAGCAAATAAGCTGTCGAACATTTTTACCTGTCGGACAAATGGTGTCGGGCAAATTTTCCGGAACCCATCATAAACGTTGCGTAATGCAATTAAAATATGATTTAAAACCTTAGTCACATTTTAGATTAAACATTTTAGTGAATCCAGAAAATAATAATAATAATAATAATAATTTAAGTATTTTACATGAAATAAAGATAAAATGAGAATATTTTTTTCTATAAATTGTTTATGTTTAAAATCCATTAAAATATTCCTCATTTTTGCAGCACATTTTTAAGACATATATTTTCAGTTATTTTCTTTCTTTCTTTCCATACAGCCATTTTATATCTGCTTCACTTATTACACAGAAAGTTTAATTTAAAGAATATTGAACCGAAAATTTTAGAATGGAAATTTGTATTGACTTCTTTTACTCAGAAATAAAGTGTTTTTCTATCTTTTTTTTTTTTTTTTTTTTTTTTTTTTTTTTTCAGGAATTTTTTTTCTTATCTGTTTCTGTCCCTTCTTTCAGCAGCAGAATATTTTTTTTAATTCATTTTTCGTTTACTCATCTAGTCGTTTTTCATTAACTTTTCGTATCGATAGCAAATGTTTTACTATTTTAAAGTATCTTTTGTTTTCTTTTAAACTTTTCGTATAATATTGCATAATAATAGTGAATTTCTTTTCGTTTCTTAGAATTTATTATTACCAAGTAATTCAAATGAACTCGATAAGTATTCATTTGACAAAATCCTGAGACAGAATTTGTTGTTCGTGATATTAAAGCCTTTGTATCTTAAGAACAATAAATATTTTTTCTAAGTTAAAGCTTGTCTCCCATTCTATGAATATAAACATTTTGCTGAAATAGTTTACATTGTCAAATATTTTGCGTCGTTTTATCATTTTTATCATTGGAACAGCAATTGTACCTATTTTAATAAATTTTTGAATGCAGAAGCAATGTATTTTAATCCTTGTATGCATTTTCTACTGAAAATCGTTTTTTTTTACATATTAACCCCCATTTCCTTTTTCTAAAGTGAACTTTTTACTTGTTTTCAGCTTTCGTTCATAGTGATTGAACAATAACTAATTCAACCAGTAGATATATTTTTGTTTTTTCTAATTTGAAATTTTTCACTGCTTTCTCTATGTTTTTTTTTTTTTTTCCTTTTTTTTCTTTTCTTTATCACTTATTGTAAATTTCAAATTTAGAAAAAATATTAATATCAAGAAATATCCTTGATATATGGAAAACAAAAAAATGTTCAAAAAACAATCTGTTTATTATCATTAATTTCTACTATAATAATTTCTACGCCTATCAACATATATGTTGTTTTAGGGAGTTAGTAAATTATCCGTTTCTGTACTATTATCGAACCTTTAAGTTCAAATTACAGGTCTTAATGTTTTAACATTATTTGATTCTTAATGTTTACTTAATGTTTAACAACATAACTTAATATTTTAACAATTGATTCATTTAATTTAAAATTATTTTTTCTCACTTTATTGACTTCCTTTTTACTTTATTTTATAAAAACACATTCAGAATAATATAAAATGTATTGCAAAACCGAAAAATATTTAAAACATTTATTTCAAAAATAGAATAACAACGTTATAACGACTATACATCAACAATATTAGCACGTTATAACTATGATTTTTTAATTACGACTAAAAAAACTGAACTGTATATACTGGCAAAAATTTTAGAAATTACCATATTTAACACACACACACACACATATATATATATATATATATATATATATATATATATATATATATATATATATAAAGTTGCAAAACATAAAATCAATACTTTTACATTTTAAATGTAAAATTAAATACAGTTAATAAAATTAATTTAAATAAAATTAATGGGAAAATAAATAATTGAAGTAACAAAATAAAACACTATAAAGTCAATTATGTCAGTAAATTATCACGTTCATTATGAAAAGTATTTCCGCATATTGTTTTTTCTCCATGTTCTTTATTCTCTCTCTCTCTTTCCCTCAGTACTTTACTCTTAAAAATTAATTTTAAAATTAACTATCTTCTTAAGATTATAGGCAAATGGTTTTTGAATTCATTACAAAACTTTTATTTCTTACGAATTTCACTTTCAAATGACTATGGTTTCACTAATTGTAAAATAGGTTTCGAAGTCTAATTTAAGTTCCTTTCCAAAATTAAAATTAATTATGCTGAATAATTCTCCTTGCGTTAAATAATAAATTATTAAAATTAATTAAGCTAAAAAATTAATTGTCAAATAATTAAAGTCATTTAAAATTATTTTTATTTTATTTTTATTACTTTATTTGTTCATTTACTTTATTTTTTTTTATTTTAACTGTAAAATTGGGCAAAATACAACTCAACATTGTATCAGCTTGCTATTTTATACTACTTAAATTAAGTAGTTCTATAACACGTGTTTTAAGAACTTAATTCTGGTTAAAATTTCAGGATGTATTCTATCTTATTTTCATTTGGGTAATTCAAGGTAGAATTTTTGATGCAAGGCTGAGCTACCTTTTATATTTTGCGTAATACTGCTTATCAAAAAAAGAAACCTTGAATTTCTCTGAGCAATGATTTAGTGAGTGGCTCCTGAAGAAGTCCTATGGTATTTTGAGCTATTTTATTTAATAATCTATCCATTTTTTGTGATATGGTTCAAACCTATTCCGCTAATCTCAACTTTTATGGTTCATTTCGCTATTGTAAGCTCAATTTTTAACATTTTTAATACTATACGTTATTAATTCCTCCTATTCTACTGCATTACCTCGAAAGGTCATTCTTTTATATGTTTTCAAAAAGTTTTGTAATGTTATAAGTTTAAAAATTAGTTAAGTAATTTTATTAATTTTCTAATTAATTTAAATTAATATAAATATTTAAATACAGTCGGTAACAAAAGTATCCGAACACTAGCAAAAATACCCATATAAAAAAAGTACACTTAAAACTGTTTTGTTAAATAAATCCTTGTCGAATCATGTTCTTAGACTGACTAAGAACAAGATTCGACAAGGAGTTATTTATCAAAACAGTATTAACTCTACTTTTTTTATATAGGAAATTTTGCTAGTGTTCGGATAATTTTGTTACCGACAGTACATTAAAATTATTAAACCTATTCAAGTTAACTTATTACCCAAATATCCTTTGTATGTTTTTGTGGTGAATTATTCAACATTTTAGTTTTCGTTGTCATTCTTTTTATTATACTGATAAAACATTATATATATATATATATATATATATATATCATCATCATCATTTTATTATACTGATAAAACATTATATATATATATATATATATATATATATATATATATATCATCATCATTTTATTATAAAAGAAGTTTTTACAAGGAAAATTTCTTACACATAATATGAAAATATTTTGAAAACAATGCATCAATACTATTTAGGTACACTCATGTTTGGTACAGTCATGTTAGGTACACTCTATTTAGGTACACTCATGTTTGTGAAAATTGCAACACTATGAAGGGTTTAGGCGAATTGAACCAAACTTACGGGAAATGTAAAGTGAAGTAAAGCATGCAAATGATTAGAATACGCATACAGTCGGTAACAAAAGTGTCCGAACACTAGCAAAAATTCCTATGTTAAAAGAAAGTACGCTTAATACAGTTTTGCTAAATAAATCCTTGTCGAATCCTATTCATAGACTGAATAAGAACATGATTCGACAAGGATTTATTTAACGAAACAGTATTAAGTGTACTTTTTTTACATAGGAATTTTTGCTAGTGTTCGGACATTTTTGTTACCGACTGTACGTGGAACGAGACCCGACTCCTTATTAGTCGCTTGTTCCGGGTATATAAAGGATTGTAAAGGCGCGTTTAAATCTGTTTATCGTCCATTATTTGCGGTAAACGTTTAATTGGTGGTCAATACGCCTTGTCAAAAGCGGAGGGTGTCATACCAACAACTGACGGAGTTCGTACGAGGCCGCATCGTTGGTATAGCAGAGGATGGATTTTCGTATCGAGAAATCTCAGCCCGCATGCAGTGTAATGGCCCAACAGTGATGCGTGTTTGGAAGAAATAGACAGAGGAGAATCAAACAAGCCGAAAACCTCGCAGTGGGGCACGCAATAGAACAACGGCACGAGACGAGACGACAAACACGTCATCCGCATGACTGTCACGGACCGTACAGCGTCCTCTCGTGTATTAGCACAATGTTAGAGCACGGCTACAGACGTTTTGTTGTCTGTCTGCACGGTTCGTCGCCGTATGCTGCAGCATGAACTGCATGCAAGGGTTTCTCTACGCAGGATTCTCCTCTCGCTGAATCACAGACGTCTCAGACTTCAATCGGCTCAGTAACACAGCACGTGGCATGCCAGTGGCAACAAATTATTTTCTCCGATGAATCTCGCTACAATCTGGAGTACGATGGTGGAAGAGTATGCGTCAGACGTTACAGTGGGAAATGTCTGCTTCCACAGTGTGTTACCCAGCGTCATATTGCACAAACGCCTAGCATCATGGTGTGGGGAGCAATTGCGTGTAATTGACGATCTCATCTAGTGCACATTGCGGGCAACCTCAACAGTGATCGCTACATAAGGGAAATTTTGGAGCCAGAGTTCCTTTCCATTCTTCGTCGCATTCCTGGTGCTGTATTTCAGCAATTTAATGACCGTGCACATGTTTCTCCGACTGCACAAGCCTTCTTCAGTGATTACATGTTTCGTTTCTTTCATGGCCTGCTTATTTACCGGATATGTCGCCCATCGAGCATGCCTGGGATTTCATTGTACGACTTTAATATAATTGTCGTCTATGTATACATAACTGCGATTATTCTACTTAATATTCCGTAAAATTGTTAGTACCCATCTTTTTCTTTACACACGTCTTTTTTTCATAATATTTTTCTTCTTATTTAATCGTAAGTATATTTGGAGAAAATTACTCTAAAAATAAATTGTTCTGGAAAAGGGGTGGATACTAACAATTTTACGGAATATTAATTAGAATCATAGCAGGTATGGTATACACCTTTTCTACAAAATGCCACTTTTATACTGATGAGGATGTTTGTTGAATATCGAAACGTGTATTTTAACTTACTTTTGAATGTGGTGTATGTTCCATAATTAAAAAATTTTATTTTATTAAAAATTTCATTTTGTTTAAATTTCAAAATAAGATAAATATTTCTTGTTTAAAAAAATATGCAATGGTAATATGACTGGTATTTTAAAGTCTGTAGTAATAAATATATTAATTTATATTCAAAACTGTGTTCTGATTTTTAAAGAGATCATAGTTGCTAGCTTTGCCAAGGAAGACCTCGTACTAGATTTTTATAACTTGGAACTTCAAGATTTTAAATCGCAAAACATTAATATGAGAGGTCTCTATTGAAAAAATAATGGAAAGTAAATATTATTTTAACATTTAATGTTGGCAGCTATGCGAAAGATATATTTTGCTTTTGCCTTCCACTAAAATTTTCCACAAATTATTCATTGAAATTCTGTGTAAATAATATTACATGATATTTTTGTATGATCGTGCTGTTCTGCATTTTATCATTTTAAATGTAGATTCGAATGAAACACAATCTTATAAAAAATATTTCGAGACACAATTTCTGTATGAGACACACTTCTGTATGAGTATCGCATCTACAGCTACCAACTATTTTATTTTCGGTTACAGAATCTTAATTTAGAACAGCATCTTTCATAGAGGTTTCTAAAAGAAGTTTATTTAAAATAAGTTTATTTAAAATTAATAATATTAGGTCCAACAGAGAAAAAAAATTAATAATCAACTTTTTCTTTCTGTCTTTCTTTCTTTTTTTATTTTTTTTCCACAATATAATGACAATCAATACTTTACATTATCAACTTCTTCTTTAAACAAATATTATTTTGATCTATATATATATATATATATATATATATATATATATATACACTTATCTTTATTTGTCAAAGAAATTTCAAGAAACAACACATAAATTAATCAAAAACTACGCATTTTTTTTTTTTTTTTTCGATAAATGTAAAAGAAATTTCAAAGTGCAATATTTTCTAAACTTTAAATTTTTTTTGGAAGCATTTCATTTACAATGATTGATCAGAGCATCCCACAAGATAGTTCAATTACATTTTTTCGAAGAATTTCAAAATGAAACAACTGACGATAATATTTTAACTTCTGATCGTGGAAACAACGAACCGTTACATGATTTCCCGAAGGAGCATACTGTTATTATATGAGACATTTTATTGCGGGAATGTATTTTTCCTTTCAATAAAAATATTTTCTCAAAGTATTGGAAGGTTTATATACCCAATGTTAATTATTTTGAACGAAAAAAAAATGATTTGTAATACGTATGAACAATAACTGATTTTTATGTAAGAAAATCTAAAGTTTAATATTCAGTAAAATACTATTTTCTTTTGAGATTTGTTTTAACACATTTTTATATAATTAGAAACATGTTATCTTGAATGATTTTGTTACATTTCATGTAAATTACCAATTTTAAAGGTTTAAATTTTATATACAATATACACATATGCAACCGTAATTTTTTTATTCTAGAAAACCAATCTTAAAATATGCTAAGCACTTAACCGCAGTCCTTTCCAAAAAGTAATACCTGTTACATAAAATTTATGTGTTAGTATTTAAGTTACTAAAATGGTAAAATAATTCACGTAGTATTAAAAATAGTCGCAAGTTTATGAAGTATATATGTATATTATGAAACAGACAATTATTTGCCCAGAACCAAAGAGAACCACGGTATCATATCTCAAAAATATCCAAGTCTGGTTCGTTTGTTATGATCATATAAGACCGATTTTCAGAATGAAATATTTCCGCTTTAATTTATTTTAAAATGATGTGATACTATTTATATATGAAGATGTACCTTTTTAATGATTTACATTGCACGATTATTCATAAAAACATCCTTATACATTAGTATATACATAATTATTACATTATGCATAATAACTTGTATATTTCACACTGATAATGACTGAAAAAATATATTAACACCACTGTATAAATTTAGTGATCCATGGGGAAAATAAAACTACAGAATAATAATAATAATAATGATAACATTTCAAATTTTAATCACAATGAGAAGTGTGATATGAAAAGCAAAAACACAAACTGCAAACCCAGAACGTTGTTTTATCACAAATATTTCTTCAATGTACTTTCGGTTTGAGCCAAGCCCATGTCAAGACTACAGAACGTGGAGGCCGTGAAGTCTAAAATGTCTCGAAATTACACTGATCGGACAATGTGAGGAGGTGCACAATCTTGCTGGAAGGCAGAAATCTCTAATCATTTTCATCATTGTTAAAACATAATGACTTTTTGTTGAAGAAATTTGCAAAAGCGGATATTCATTTTGGAACACTTTTTAATTTCTTGGGAAAAAATAATTTCTTTTTTGTCCTTAGAGACAAGGGACTAAAATTAAAATCAACAGAAAACCCACACAATACAGTAATCAGAAAGCTAAGACTACTCATGCACAGCATTAGGATTTGCAGTACACCATATGCGACAGTTCTGAGTATTTATTGCTCTGTCTGGAGCAAAACGAGCCTCACCTGACCATAAAATGTTCGAAAGTCGGTTCACTGTCAAAAACAACTCTAGCGAAAAGAACGAAGAAAAACCAATCAGTGTGTCCGCATCTACAGGATGCAGATATCGCACAATGTGAATGTGGTGTAGCTAACTGGTACTCTTTTATGAACCGCAGAAACATTTATGATGTAGACAAAGGGAGAAACAAATCATGTGACACTACTGCAGAACTTGCCGACTATTCCTCAATTTCATTTGAAATTTGTTTCCCTCATCTTCCCCCACATATCTTGTGAGGTCGAGACTATAGACCATCCCCAAAGGTAGGACGGTTAATTCACTTTGTCGCCAGTGACACGGCGAAAGTCTTGGTCGGATGAGTTTTATGTCGACATGGTGCTGCAGTGAAAGATTTAGGTTCTGAGTGTTTGATGAATGGGAAGTGATTTTATGTTCGATTGAAATGAAGGGAAAGGAAGTTTGTATAAGATGGAGATTGCTTTGGTAGATAAAAGAGTGAATTATAGTGAATTGGTAGTGATAGAGTATGGTAGTTGATTAGTGTGTGAGGAGGTGGAGTAAAGAGTAATGTTGGTAGTGATAGCTCTTATGCGAGAAAATAGAAAACAAGCCGAAATAAAAAAAAATTATTCTAATAATATGATCACCCACTGTATTTTCTGATAAAATGATAAATATTAATTTTTTCGAGAACAAACAATTGTCGAGTGTTTTTGAAACTCGTGGTGTTTACTCACATGTTTCATCTTTCAACACAAGTGTCAAGTGTTCGTGTATTTCACTATATAATTTATGAAGAAATCTGCCTTGCATACATTAGATGTTTAAATTAATTACTGATAATCTATATTGGAATCTATACTGAGAATCTATATCTTCTATATTGGCTCATTTATTATGAATAAAAATAATCACATGCACACTTGTATATGTTTGTCTATCATTGTATAATTTTAGACAACTTAATTATAAGCTTCGTGGGTGGCCGAGATATTTTGCTTTCTAAACTGGTAGGCGGAAGGTTTCAGTTTCAACGTCAATTCATGCTTCGCTTTCAAATCATTTGTAATTTACAGTTGTTTTCTCTATAACTATCGTGAATAAGGGAAAGTAACCCTTAGAAAGACTCTGACGAATGCCATCTCACCCAGGGCTACGAACCTTGTGTATAAAATTGGATTTAATCCATCGACCACATCATAACCATAAGGTTTTTGATGTCTTTTTGACCTCTAAATTTCCCTTTTTTAAGCACTAAAAATTAATAACATTTATGCAAATCTCAAATTAGGCTGTATAATCAAAGACAAATAATAATTACATGCACTAACGTGATTTCAACTCTAAACTTCTAGTCTAAGGTATTTAAAGAAAATATCAAATCGCAGTACTTCTACAAAAGTGGCACAACACAAAAAATGGTAATTTTTAATTTATGTCATTGACTAATGTTCATGATATGCATCAACGCGTCAAAAGCATCACATCTCTAATTTGAAAATTAGCCACCTGAGAAGTAGTTGAGTTAATTTTATGTCAATATTAGTCAAGAATAAATCGTTATTTTTAAGATGATTTTTCTCAAATACTACTCTCGCGCATATACGGGCTAGGACATTTTAGAAAAAAAGATCCCCCCCGGGGGGAACTCCACCTACGGGCCTAGGACCCTCGAGTAGTTAATCGGCCTTAAGTCACTCAACAACAACTACACAAATAATGATTTTTTCAGTCGTATCCATTTTCTTGCCAGCGTGCGAAATGTAAAGCCATGGCAAAATACAGTTTCTATAAAATACATTTAGAGAACATTTCTAATTGTTAAAAAGTTTCCAGATCAGTAATTTTTTTAAATTAATTTTTTATCAAAGTTATTGGATTACTTTTTGAATAATTTGCTTATTTTTCTTTTTCTTTTATTTTTTTTAACTAAACAGTATAATGTTTTTGTATTACTTTTACAGAATATTCCTTTAGTGAAAGCTAAACTGTGTTGAAGTTTCTTTAATGAAATATATGTTGATTTCCTTAGAGAATGAAGAATCCAGAGAGGTAAGGAATCTTAAAGTGACTTTCTGTGTTTCTATATTAATGATTGTTTTATTAAAACGTTAATTGAAACGATGGGGGGAAAATTCAACGAAATTTTTCCTAAACAAATTCTTTAAATCTAGTAAGCCTTACTATTATTTTTTATTTTATTTTATTATTTTTTTTGATTTATCTAAAATATATTTATTTCTTGACATAACCGTTTCCTTTTTGCATAAATCTAGAAAACTTTTACAAAATATGATTTATCATTTTTCTTTAATTCGTTTAAATGTCAAATTAATTAAAATATAGATTTTAAAGCTGATAATAATAATAAAAATAGCTTTCTATTATTATTTGGCATTCTATAAAACAATTTTCATTTTATTTTGCTTTAAACAAATATCATGAAATATCAAAATACAATATTAAATAATAAAGTTTTAGAAAGAAAAAAAAAATATAATATATATATATATATATATATATATTGTCCGTAAAATAATGTTCCCAAGGAGCTGTGGACGCTAGGAACGCTGTTACACGGATTTTGGCGACGCTCGTGTGTACCTTGGCTTCCTTTCTCCCAGTCCCCGCCCCAGCGAGCTGTCTGCGACGTTCATTCTTGTATCGTCTTGGTGGCCGTGAGAGATGAAGCTCCCACTCGCTTCTCACGCCAGCTACGAATTACGCTCTGTGTCTTTTGTGTGCAAAAAAAACCTGCGCCAGTGGACATTCATTCCCGACTGTGTGAAGTGTACGGGGGAAAGTATATGAGCGAGCAACATGTGCGCAAATGGTGCAGAGAATTCAAAGACGGACGTGTTCATGACGAAAAACATTCTAGCCAGCTATCGGATTCGGACAAAACGATTGCGAAAGTGGAAGAAGCAATTCTGAAATATCGAAAGGTGACGGTTCGGAGCCTCAGCGAGATGATCCCTGATATCAGCAAGTCCTTTGACAGACCGTTAGGACCGTGGAGGCATAAAGAATTCAGGCATAAAGAAGATGATACACCGCATGCAAAAATGCATTGATCTCAAAGGCGATTATGTCGATTAATAGGGGAAAGTCTAATCTTTCCAAATATGCATTATTCAATGCCAATAAACACGTTTTTCATTGTAAAAATTCGTTGGGAACCTTATTTTACGGACAACCCTCGTATATATATATATATATGATATGTCTTTTGTATTTAAATTCCTGTCTCAATGATAGAAATTTAAAATAAACATTAGGAAGTGCATTATGTTTATAAGGCCGCTAACGTTAAACTTTCACGATGTCAGCCATTCAAGCTAATATATATATATATATATATATATACCCTAACAGCACAAAATATTCCAGAAACGTAACAATGATATAACATTAAAACATTATAAACATTTCAGAAACGATTAAAAACGTTCAGATTGCTTTCCAATTAGTTTCAAAAACGCAGAAATGTCCGCGATCGTAACAAAAAATCAGATACGTAACGGAAACGTAACAATCACTTAACAGATAGAAAATCAAAAAGGGCGAATGTTTCAGAGAGGTATCAGCGAGCATACTTAAATGTGTTACGTTTTTGAAAGATTGTAAGCTTTCTGCAGCATAGATGAAAGATTATGTGCTGTATGGGTATACAAGTCGTAAGTGTAAAAGTCTTTAAATATAAACAGCAGCGTATTTTCCTTTTGGCACCGAAACAGTGTACGCATCTATACATCTTGCAAAATGATAAAAAAAAAAAAAAAGGATATATCATAAGGTACAAAATTTTGAAATGTCTGATGTCATGAAAGTATCGAAATGCATTATGAAGTAAAGCAATTTGCAAACGTTCAAATATTGTCTGTATAAATATTTCTTTAATTCAGTAAAGTATCTCATTTTTGCTTGTGCTTGTCATCCCTCCCCAATTAAAAATTCTGGATTACAACACATTATACGAAACTAATATTTTTATGCGTATTAAAACCGATTATCAACACGAGACACCTAGGCTTGGAAGATAAGCAATCCATGGTAAACAGCATGTTTCAGCTGTTTACCTCATGAACTCTAAATGAACTTTATCGACCAGAATTAATTCAAACCAAGAACTTTTCTCTCAATTGTTATTTTAATCTCTCTCGCCCTTTGTCGGTCTTGAGATACAAGCCTGGCGAAACTATGTATTTTTTTTTTCAATAAACCTCGGGGTAGTCCCCTTTGTCTTGACATTGAATCGCTCAACAGCGATGAGCGGGGGCTGCTCCCTGTTAAATATTTCTAAATTGTTTTATCTCGTT
Source organism: Salticus scenicus (assembly GCA_963930645.1). NCBI lineage: Eukaryota > Metazoa > Arthropoda > Arachnida > Araneae > Salticidae > Salticus > Salticus scenicus. Next base: position 144,463,556 of record OZ005651.1, read on the forward strand.
ATCCCTGAAAGTTTCGAAAAAACTATGGAAAACTCTGAACGACTGAACCGATGAATATGACCTGTCTTAATCGGTGCCTCCAGTTTACCGCACTTTGCGTATCACACAACAAAGCGTTTTTTTTTTTTTTTTTTTTTTTTTTTTTTTTTTTTTTTTAAATTAAATAAGCGAGTCATATTGAAAAATGTGTTTAGCTCGTCAAGATCATTCGGTAATACAGTAACAATCGTCAAATAACTTTACAAAAAAAAAAAAAAAAATTAAATTAAAATTTTACTACTAACTTATTTTTAATATTATTAGTGTTTTTTTAGGAAGAAGCCAACATGAATTAACTTCAAAATATTTAATATCAGTGTAAATTTAGAAGCTCAAATTGGCCCAAATTCGCTTGGGCCAACCTGCCCAAACATCGTTGAAAGTTAGCACATGTGATCTGTTTAATGTTTTGAAAGTGTAGAAGTTAAAGAAATGTTCAAAACTTGCATCAAATCTTAAATTTTATATTGTACGAACTAATATACAATATAACATGAAGAAAGTCATTCATACAACATTGCATAATTAAGCCATTAAATTATAAAAATGAAAGATTTTACGGGAGGAGAAAAAAAGACTTAAAAAAAATAATCAATATTAATTTATAAATGGAATTAATTGCTTTTATTGATAGGTCATCAATGAAGAGAAACATCGTTTTCCAGTAGTAACGCATTATGCATGTGGTCAGCATTCGAAGATGGTACATTGATGACTCAATGCATTATCTTCAAATGCCTGAAACATTTGTTCTTTCTGTTTACTGCTAACAAATGATTTAAGACAGCAAAGACACAAATTATCCTGATCCTCCTAATTTTCACTGCTTCAAATTTGTCGTTATGTTTCCTGGTGCATTTTTTTCGGAAAAGAAAGAATTGTTTTGAAAAAATTAATGCTTTTTTGTAGAATTTTTTTCTCTGTTTTGATTTCCGTTGATCTTCCTGCAACGCTTGCTTGACAAGTGTGTGAGTCAATACTATAGAATTCTGTTTTTTAGTCGCTGCAATTTTTTTCCTGGGCTTTAGAAAACGGCCTGTCATCGTCTGGTGAAAGAAAACAAAAATTCTCTCAAAACTTTTATTGAAGGCCCTGGAAGAAAACACGTTGAAACTGTCGTTAAACAACGAGTGTAACTGCAGTGGGTTTCGATGTTGAATCTGGGTAGGGTGCCTATATTATCTTATCGAGGCACCCTAAATCTGGGTTAGGCTTATCTGTGATATACAATGATATAAATCGGCTTCTGTAAAACTAGCTTTTTTTAGGGGGGAAATGCCTGTCTCCTTGAATCCAGACATTATTTTAAATGTTGTTGCTGCAAACGGTAGGACAGCTTTTATGACTGATGTAATATAGCATAATACCATTAGATGGTTATCTTTTTTTATCGAATAATCGAAGGCTAAATTAATGTAACGACATACACTCTTCGATCTAAAAGATATAGCTTAACGCTACAAAAGTGAAAAGGACAAAAGTGTGCTGTTATGAATTTTGAACATCATCATTTTGAAAAACAAGTGTACAGAACAGTAAATAATAAAAAATGGGGACCTACTAAGACGTTTAAATGCTCTATAATTATCAAAGTTATTAGTATTTTTGTACAACACGGCAGCTTTTTTAATGTAGGATAGGTGCAAATAAGATTATATATTAATTTTTCAAAAAATACACTGTAAATGCAAGTGTCTGAAAAATGTGTCTAAAAGGGAGTGTTTAATTTTAAGATGCTAAAAAGTGTCTTATTTATTTCAGACACTTGAAGTATATTAAAAAGCACACTGTTTCACGCACTTAAAGTATCTGAAATTCCGCAACTTTTTATCCTTTCTACAGTGAATATTTTTCATAAATAAATAAATGAATATTAAAAAGGTGCGTGTTATACTGTTTATCTGGGAAAAATAGATTTTAGACTCTCCTAGAGCATAAAAAAGTATTAATATTTTTTACAAGAAAATATTTCATTGTCCTTACCTGGAATCGAACCAACAACCAACAGATCTAGAGGCAAACGCCTTCCCAATCACGCCACCGTGACACACGATGCGAGTTTCTTGTATAATAAAACATACTCAAGAATCCGTAAAACAAATCGCAGTTTTATGTCTTTGCAATAAAGCTATCCATAATAACTAAAGATTAATACGTATTATTATACTATTTAATTGTATGTGTAGAGGTTTTTAGAGTTTTTTTTTTTTTTTTTTTTGTAAAATGCGTAATAAATATGAGAAAATAGAAGACTACGGATTTTAAATGTCTGAATTTTTATGTGTCTAAACTGTATTATGTCTTAATTTCAGACATGTCAACCTTATTCAGACACTCACCACAACTCATTTTTAAAGAGACACTTATGTGTCTTAATTTCAGACAGTACAGTCGGTAACAGAAGTGTCCGAACACTAGCAAAAATTCCTATGTAAAAAAAGCACACTTAATACTGTTTTTTTAAATAAATCCTTGCCGAATCCTGTTCTTAGTCAGTCTAAGAACAGGATTCGACAAGGATTTACTTAGCAAAACTGTATTAAGCGTACTTTTTTTACATAGGAATTTTTGCTAGTGTTCGGACACTTCTGTTACCGACTGTACATGCGTCTGAAATTTTCAATACTTAAGTGTTTCAGACATTTATGCGTCTGAATAGGTATTTCAGACACTTTTTTGTCTGAATTTAAGGCGCTGCTATTAACAGTCTACGGACACGAATAACCAGGAATACAAATAAACTGCACAAATTATACAGCCATCAAAATTCAAATCCCCCAAGAAGCGAAATTGTGGTTTTTCTAATGTGTAAATAAATTGAATTTCGAGACCTTCTTTGTTACAGTTAGCCATTGCAGTTACTGGTGAGAAAATTGACCCGCCGGGTGAACGTGCCCCAATTCGAATCGAACCTTCTAGCTCCATATGGCCACTTTTATTTTTCATAAGTGTCAAGAATTATTTTGAAAACATTTTAATAAATGAAAGATCATCCTACAATGACTACAAACAATTACCTTTCTGAAAATTATTTATCAAAATCTAAAACGAAGTTTAAAAATTAATAAAAAGCGATTATTTGTAAACGAGGAAATTTACTCGCCTTACCAAATTTTCTCCTTCTTTAATGACATTGGCGTGAGAGAAAAAAAAACGGAACAATACATACTTTGCTGCACTGCTAAAAATGGTTTCTTAAAAAAGAGCTAAATTGTCTCAAAATAGCTCCAAAACAATATATACTTAAATTTAAGAAACCATGTACTCATTTTTGAGTATACTGGCATGTTCAAAAATGGGGTTGACCAATAAGAATCCAAATATCCCCATGTTTCACATGTCGATATACTCCAAAATGAGTACATGGGTTTTCAAATTTAAGTATGTATTGTCTCGGAGCTATTTTGAGACAATTTAGCTCATTTTCAAGAAACCATTTTTAACAGTGTGGTGTGAAAATGCCAACCGATGGAAATTTTAAAAAATATAGCGACTGGGCCAACTTGTCCCTATGGCCAACTATCCCCGGTCTACCCTATGTGTTATTTAGCTCAATAAGAAAATTAAATCGTTTTACGATACTTCTTTCGATTTGCTAGCATAGTGTATGCTTATAACCGAAAAATTCAAATTTAAACACTGTAAACAATTGGCATTTCTTATGGATATTAATTTCAATACCACTAAATAGAATGCAACTTTTGAATTTAAATTCTAAAAAAGTATGATTTTTTTAATTTTTTAGAATAAATATTTTTATATACTGGAATATGTAATTATTTTGTTAAAAAATCAAAAAGAATTCTTTTTATGGATTAATTTTAGACTTTCCCTAAATAATCTTATTTTAAAAGTTTATAAGTAAAATATTTTGTAATCGAACATAATCAAATTTTAAAACTTGTAAATCTTCTTTTGGCTATATAAATAACAGTGTGACTTTTCTTCAGAAAAAAAAGAGACATGATTTTATATCGTGAAAGCGGAAACATAACGGCAACGCTTTTGTTTCAAGTTTCACTTGGTTTCTATACACGTATACAATAATAGTTAGCGGAGCGTTTTTCGCGATTCGTTTGATATTTTTAAAGAGAGACTTTCAGGTTTACCTCACATTTAATAACACGTTGATATCTAATATTATGCTTGCTAATATTAAACTAATGTTATAGTATGCTATTCAAACTCTGATTAATAAAAGACAGTATATTCACAGGTTTACATTGCATGGGCGTATTTTCACACAAAACATCCAAAGCTAATGCCAACAGTTTGTCTTCTCGCGCATATAGTCGAACTCATATTCCCATTATAGGAAGAAAAGATTGTTCACATTGCATACTATAAAAAATGCATCTTTTTTATGTTCTGGTTATTCATTAGAAATACATTAGAGATATTTAAAGAGAGAAGAAAAAGAAAGAAAGGAAACAAATCATTTGTGGTTTTCATGCTAAGGCAGTTTTTGTCAGAAGTAGGGGCGAAACGAATTAAAGAGAATGACCAGAAAAATAATTTTTGGGGTACAAAGAAAGTAATAAGTCTTACAAAGTCAAGATCTATAGCTGGCCATTTTTTTTTTTTGGATTTTCTTTTGTATAATAAAATTAAAAATTATTGTTTTACTTAATATTTTCAAATAATTGTTCATAGTATAGTATATGGTATAGTTCATGGTATACATGATATGAGTAATAACAAAAATCATTCATCATTCATGCAATATTATTTTACAGGGTGGTCACAAAGCACATTTTTCCCCGATTCTTCCACCAATTTTTTTTTTTCGGAATTTTTAAGAGTATGTTAGCACTATTAATTAAGTAATAATTATCATATAAATATTCTAGTGGAAGAATCATTGACAAAAGGCGGGTCTGTAACCACCCTGTTTTAATACACTACTATATTCTAGAATAATATTTAATACACTACAAGATAAAAATATACCTGTTATATTTTTTAAGAAATAATATATTATAAAATCGAGATTTTATTATATTTTCCGAAAAACGTTGAAAATGACACCATTACATGAAACATATATATATATATATATAAGTTTCACCATTTTAGTAGTAATAACAAATACATTGTTTTATTCTTTTTTTATCACTTTTAATAATGATAAGCATTAAAATGACATTTATATAATTTTGAAAATTTGCATCAATTTCTAAAATTGTGGTTGTTGCTAAATTGGTCAAGGATGGTACTATTATTTTCGTGAAAAGTTAAACTGCATTTTTAACATTGTATATGAATACGAATTATAATAACATAATTATTTTAAGATTCGTATGAGGTAAAACTATTTTTAGATAAAGATTTTATTTTGTTAGATTTTGTAACGCAATAAAAATTTTGATATTTCTGATTGAAAGTGCAAATATTTCTTAAATGAATACAGAACAATTGCAAATATTTCATAAATGAATACGGAAAATTCTAGAATTACATTTGGTAATAATTAAGCTTACAGAGATCATTGTCAAAATTTATTGTGTTCCAGTAATTATTTTAGTTTAGAATATGTGTATATAATTAATTTAATTTTATTAACTGGTTATTTAAAAATAAATAATTCTTTTTTATGCAACTTCTGTTGTTCTTTCCCTTTTAAGAAAATGATTTACATTATATATTTAAAAAATAGTTTTACATTTCAATTGTCTTTATCACACTTCTATAACAAATATGTCAAAAACAAACATTTGTCTTTATAAGTTTTCCAGAAATAAGTAATTATTTAATAAGAACTTATACTATCTGTCAAACGGATCATTATTTTTTAACGCGGTGAAAACAGAAATTAGACTTATCATAGCAATAACATAAACAAATTTAAAAAAGAAATTAATAAATAAATTTCACATTTTTTTTAATACTAAAACTATTGTTTAAAATTAAATAAATAGATAAAATAATAAATAAATAAATTGCTCATACATTATATATACATTTTTTTCGCAGGGTACTCTTCAGAAACATGCTCTTTTGGTGTTTTTTTTTTTTTTTTTTTTTTTTTTTTTATACGAAAAGTGCACTTTTAATATTATGTCAAACAGTTACTATCACAGTTATATGCAATAATAAATACGTAGAAGTTTCGTAAAGTTTATATCATTTAAAATGTAGTCGAGATAGAAACTTTTTAATATTACTATTTACTATTATTATTATTATTAAGATTTCTCTGAATAGTCACAAATCAGAATTATGCATATCTACCACAATTTCTTGAAAGCCATCATTACAGATCTTAACAGATAGCGTCAAAAACATGCTGATTTATATCTACGGCTTCCTAAAACCAAGAAAATAAACATTAATAGCTATCATTTGCAGTATAATTTACAAATGAAAAAAATAAGAAACTCTAAAATTTGTATCGAGATATCAGTATTATTACTTAGTAATACTTCAAATTTTACCATATCCCTTCGTACGTAATAGTTAAAAATGTTTTGTGTGTTACATCCATCTACGTCTTTTTTAAACCTGGCAGAATAACATTAATAGCTGCAATTTACAACATCATGTTCAAAATTATTAATTAAAATAGAGAATAACTTTAATCAAAATATCTTGTTATTTTATTGTAATAAGTAAAACTTTACGGTATCCTATCCCATTTAAAAAATATATATAAAAATTACCTATCATTAAAAAAAAAAAAAAGAAAAAAAAAAGAAAACACCTGAAAAGATTTGAGAATTGAACTTTTAAACTAAATTAATGAAGAAACGAAAATTGGAAAATTTATCAAGGGAGAATCTTTTTTAATCTAAAGAATTCATTATTAGCAAATAATTCCCAGCAAGCTCCTACGAGAGAAAATGATCCTCAAAATAAAAATCTAATGACTAAATGTCACAAAAGTAAGATAATTTATCTTTTTCCGTTGGAAATATTTCTTAATTTCGAAGAATAAAAAGACAGGACACTTTACTTAACATCCCATAAGAATGCCGTAAAGTATTTGTGGTTTTTCATTTCTTTTGAAACTTAAAAGGGTGAAAATTAAGTTTGAGTTTGAATTGTTATATAATTTCAGCAAATGCGACATAAGTGGGAATAAGTTAGGTTTTTTACACATAGGTTAAGGCTTTTACTTTTTTTATAACTAATTTTTGAAGACTAGTTGAAGTGATAGCTTTTATAAAATAATTAAAACGATACATTATATTACAAAATTTTTCTTAAGTAACTAAAGATTTTTTTTTTAATAGTTTGTTAAATTACTAGAAACTGAACAAGAAGATATTGCAAATATAATTCTTTCAAATTGAGTGTTAGCTTTTATTTATTTAATTATTTTTAATATATGTGAAGTCGACATAGTCTTATATTACTTTAATGTAATAGTACGACTATTGTCAATCTCAAATTTTATGCTTGCTTTTCAAACTGTAAATTTTTAAATACTTAGTTTTAGTATAAAATCACAGAGCTTAGTTAAAATCCATTAAAATAGAAACAAAGTTTGGAGTATAAAGGAATGAATAATAGAACAATTTGAGGCCTTGATTTAAAATTCCTGTCTCAAAAATTTATGCACTTTTAGTGAATACAAGTTATTTATTGAATATTTGGTTCACATACTTGTCAACATTTTCAGTTTTTAAATAAGATTCATCACCAGTGATTTTTGTTAATAGAAATCTGTCATATTAATTTTCTTTGTGTAAATCTTCATAGAAAATTTCTGGTATAATGTCTGGGAGACTTAACAACTATGGGTTTAAGTGTTGTTTCCTATGCGTTGTATAAAAAATGGTAAAAGGATTTCCGGTGCCATTTAGAATAATAAAGTCACCAGAATCAAACCAATTTGAGATTCAAAAGACTTTAAAATAAAATAAAATAAAAATATAATACAATTATAATGCGAACACGTTTCCCACGCCTAGCATAGGGGGCGATTCTAAAAGCTTGGAGGAGTGACAAATTGTCCGACAGGTTGGGATTTGGTAAATATTCAGTCATTCCGCGTTCCCTTATCACTTATTTTCTCTCGACTACAATGGTTATCACCCTTAATTTAGCCCGGAACTCGTTGAGTCATCTCATGTGCAGACGTTTCTGAGTTCGCAAGAAACGTGTTTGAATAAAAGTGACATCTTTTTAATGTTACATTCTTATATAAAAACGAATATATACAATGTCAGGTTTTGTACGGTCATAAAAATTTCTTGATTTCTTCCATCAATAATATTACATAACCATTTTCGTTATAGCCTTAAAACTTAAAACGAAATATATTGTACAAAATTACTGGGGCAAGAGTCCTTGAAAAAAGACGTGTCCGTGCGCCCCCTGGAAGAGCATTCTGATTATTGGAAGCCAAAGAACACCTTTTTAAAATTTTACATTGAAACACATTTTGTTTTTGCTTTATTATCGTTAAATCTAAACAATTTTAACGATTATGCGTCACAAGAGAGATTCTGTTGTGGCAACTGTGATTTATGGGTACACTTTCCAAAATCGGGATTTTTTTTTTTTTTTTTTTTTTGGTAGTAGCAGTAGTAGCCATTACATTTATGACATATTAAAACCCATGACTCTGTCCTCTATTCAAGGCCTCCCCAACGCATCATTTAAGCAGGACAATGCGCGACCTTATGTTGTTCGTGTTACGCGGACTTTTTTGATACAGAATGTGTTCGATTTTTGCTCTGGTCAGCACATTTTCCTTACTTTGCTCCAATTGGAAATATCTGGTCAACCATTGCTATGCGACCAGTACGCCATCACTCGGATGCAACATGTTCCAAACATTTTGCATTGAATTAATATCCAGGCTTTCTGGCGATCAGGGAAGCTGTTGGAATTCAGATTTTTGTATATATAATCAACTCTTTCTCTTATGAAATGAAATTTATGCTTTTATATTAATACATAAATGCTAATATCTGAAACGTAAAATACCTAATCATATAAAACTAAATGTTCCAGCATGCCTGAAACATTTTATATTGGATTAAGATCCGGGCTTTGTGGCGGCTAGGGAAGCTGTTGGAAGTCCGTTTTATGTTCGTTGAACCAATCTTTTCTCCAATGGAATGAAATTTATGCCTTTATATCAATACATAAATGATAATATTTGAAATGTAAAATATTTAAGGAAACAGAAATAATTGTTTTCATACATAATTTTTTATGGCATAGTCTAAGATAGTCATTACAAAACAAATAAACGTTCAAAGAAACTGAATATCTGTGTATTATTGAAAGCATAAATTATATAAAAATTTCCATAAGTTTTAATTGTTTTGAAATAAATTCTTATTAAGAGGTTTTATAGAATATTCAATATATTTTATATATATATATATATATATATATATATATATATATATATATATATATATATATATATATATATACAATAATTCCTTTTTTAAATTAGTGAAGTCTTTCCGCATAAAATACATAAGATTTTTTTAAAAATATAAATTGCTGAAAAAAGCTAATTTAAATTTAATAAATACTGCAATAAATAATCAATATGAAAAAATTACTTAAAGTCACAAAAATGTGCTTGAAAAATATTTGATATGTAAAACAAAAATATCTCGCATAGGAAAAAAAATCTAATACACAAAAGTTATTTCAAATTAACTTCCCATTTAAATAAACTTGAATAATAACAATTCTTTTTAATGTAAACCACAATGATTGATAATTATATTAAGCACTTTACTTCATTAAGTTTGTATAAGGATAAAAAAAAAAAAAAATCAACATTTTTTCTATTTGTTGGAAATCAAATAATGTCGCTATTTGAAAATCAACCAAGATTTTCTTACTTCTATACCACTTATAAGATATAGTGAATAAACATGTTCGTCTGTATATATAAAATATGATATTCAGTGCGAAATAAAATATTTGCATAAGGGATTTTCGTGTTTACTTATAACTTTTAAGCTAACAATAACAATATTTCAGTATTTTTTTATGTATTTAAATATGTCTTTATGAATAATATTTTTGAGTAAGTAATAGTTTTGATAAATTGCAATTATTTGTAATGTTATTTTCCTTGTTTCTTAGCAAGCCTTATTTCTAAAATAAATTCCAAAGTATGAAAAATATAAATAAAGTACAATATACAAGGTAATCACAAGGCTGCAAAAAATAAAAAACCTATTATTCAAAAAGTGTTGGGAGAAGATTCACACTGTTTTAAATGTTCAGCAATGTTCGAAGAAAGACATGAGCCTTTTGAATTATAAAAAAGAAAATTTTTAAAAATTTTGAATGTTTTTATAGATATAATTTTAAGTTGGGTGAAGACCTAAATTCCTGCCAAGTGCCGTTGAATTCCATACAGTAGTTCTCGCGTGAAACCCGGACAAAAAAAAAGCGACATACAGACACAGACAAAATTTTCTAAATTCATTTTCGGCTTTTATGGTGTGTGAAACGTGAAGATATAGCAATTTTTTTTTATTCTGACAAATTTACAGACAAAAGTGTGATTTTATTAATATAGATGACCCGTTTGCCAACTTTTAAATTTTTGTTAGTATTTGGCGATAAAATTTTTGGTGTAATTGCTTGTAAAAAAAAAAAAAAAAAAAAAAAAAAAATGAAAAATGAAAAATAAATAAATAAATGAAAATAAATAAATAAATAAATAAAAAAAATACGTGTGGCACTCGAGGACTGCCGCGGTAAAGCTATTGCATAGCATTTTTTATCAACTTATGCAATTATAATTATTTATTTATTTTATTTATGCAGTATTTTTTTTCTTTGATATTAATTCAAGTTTTTTCTTTGATATTAATTCAAGTTACACTTTTTGAGCGTGGTGACCGATAAGAAAACAATTTTTTTTCTTTTATTGAATAAATGAGAATATATCCGCAATGAGAATATATCAAAAATATCCGCAATCGATTTGTAGGTATCGAAAACCTCGATGTACCAAATTTGAATGATCTAACTCTATTTTTTGAGAAAAGGTATTCTAATAGGTTTTTAAAGGCCGGCAAGTCGAATGGGGATATTCAAGTTTTTTCTTTGATATAATTTCAAGTTACACTTTTTGAGCGTGGTGACCGATAAGAAAACAAATTTTAACAGAGAAAAGGTATTTAATAGGTTTTAAAGGCCTGCAAGTCGAATGGGGATATTCAAGTTTTTTCTTTGATATTAAGTCAAGTTACAGTTTTTGAGCGTGGTGACCGATAAGAAAACAAATTTTAATAGAGAAAAGGTATTTAATAGGTTTTAAAGGCCTGCAAGTGGAATGGGGATATTCAAGTTTTTCCTTTGATATTAATGAATAAGATAACAATAATGATAAGAAAACAAATTTTAATAGAGAAAAGGTATTTTAATAGGTTTTAAAGACCTGCAAGTCAAATGGGGATATTCAAGTTTTTTCTTTGATATTAATTCAAGTTACACTTTTTGAGCGTGGTGACCGATAAGAAAACAAATTTTAATAGAGAAAAGGTATTTAATAGGTTTTAAAGGCCTGCAAGTCGAATGGGGATATTCAAGTTTTTCCTTTGATATTAATGAATCAGATAACAATAATGATAAGAAAACAAATTTTAATAGAGAAAAGGTATTTTAATAAGTTTTAAAGACCTGCAAGTCGAATGGGGATATTCAAGTTTTTTCTTTGATATTAATTCAAGTTACACTTTTTGAGCGTGGTGACCGATAAGAAAACAAATTTTAATAGAGAAAAGGTATTTAATAGGTTTTAAAGGTCTGCAAGTCGAATGGGGATATTCAAGTTTTTTCTGTGATATTAATTCAAGTTACACTTTTTGAGCGTGGTGACCGATAAGAAAACAAATTTTAATAGAGAAAACGTATTTAATAGGTTTTAAAGGCCTGCAAGTCGAATGGGGATATTCAAGTTTTTTCTTTGATATTAATGAATAAGATAACAATAATGATAAGATAACAATAATGATAAGAAAACAAATTTTAATAGAGAAAAGGTATTTTAATAGGTTTTAAAGGCCTGCAAGTCGAATGAGGATATTCAAGTTACACTTTTTGAGCGTGGTGACCGATAAGAAAACGAATTTTAATACAGAAAAGGTATTTAATAGGTTTTAAAGGCCTGCAAGTCGAATGGGGATATTCAAGTTTTTTCTTTGATATTAATTCAAGTTACACTTTTTGAGCGTGGTGACCGATAAGAAAACAAATTTTAATAGAGAGAAGGTATTTAATAGGTTTTAAAGGCCTGCAAGTCGAATGTGGATATTCAAGCTTTTTCTTTGATATTAATGAATAAGTTAACAATAATGATAAGATAACAATAATGATAAGAAAAGAAATTTTAATAGAGAAAAGGTATTTTAATAGGTTTTAAAGGCCTGCAAGTCGAATGGGGATATTCAAGTTTTTTCTTTGATATTAATTCAAGTTACACTTTTTGAGCGTGGTGACCGATAAGAAAACAAATTTTAATAGAGAAAAGGTATTTAATAGGTTTTAAAGGCCTGCAAGTCAAATGGGGATATTCAAGTTTTTTCTTTGATATTAATTCAAATTACACTTTTTCAGCGTGGTGACCGATATAAAATAAATTTTAATAGAGAAAAGGTATTTAATAGGTTTTAAATGCCTGCAAGTCGAATGGGGATATTCAAGGTTTTTCTTTGGTATTAATGAATAAGATAACAATAATGATAAGAAAACAAATTTTAATAGAGAAAAGGTATTTAATAGGTTTTAAAGGCCTGCAAGTCGAATGGAGATATTCAAGTTTTATCTGATCTACTTTATACACAAATTTTACGCGTACAGCTATTCACTGTTGTACATAGATGATAAATACCTATACACCTATATACTTTCTCACAAAGAGCTGCTTATGTATTCGTCAGATTTCGGGGAAACTCGTCTCGATCTGTGCGAGCTTCGTACAACCGAAGTCTACCGAACTGTGTTAGGTTTTTTTTTTCGTTACGGAATTTTTCGATTCGGTCGCCGCGCTCAAAGCCCGCGATAAAAGCTATACAATAGCTTAAAAATAAATAAATAATGAAAGAAAGAAAAGAAAATAATCTAGTACTTATAATCTAAAGCCTGTACTTTTTCCAAATACTTATATATTTTCTGTGTCCTACACTTTTTAGGTGATGAATTTTTTCTTGCCATAATTAGAAATATCAAATGTGTCCCAGAAATGTCTAATTCTGTAATGTTAAAAAATTATCAGTGCAAAATTACAGGATTTATAGATGAGTTTGATTTTGACTCTATTTGAAACAACTTTCATGTTGGTCCACAACTCTATTTGGCGATTTTCTTTTGGTGATTACGACGAAATGCGAGTTTCGGAAGCGGTTTCCATGGATCCCAAACGTAAACAAAGTGAAAATGCGTTTTTCAAAATGCATCTGTTTTGCAAAGTACATAAATAAATTAAGCCTATCTTTAATATCAATAAAATAAATATTTAAAATACTCTTTCCTTTCTGTGCATGAAAATATAACAAGGATCATCAGTATGCATAAATAAAATGTATATATACTACCCGGGAACTAATGTTGGTCCACAAGTGCATTTTGTGATTATGGCGAAAGGCCATTTTCGAAAATGGTTGCCATGGATTCCAAGCGTAAACAAAAACAAACGTGTTTTTCAAAATGTCATCATTATTAATGTACAAAATTAATTAAGTTTATTTTTAATTATTTATGGAGTTATCGTTCAAAACGGCGCCAAAGAAAAATCGCTAAATCAAGTTGTGGACCAACACTATACTTGTAATACAATATATTAAAATCACACAACCAACTGATTGGGAAGAAAATCATTTATTGAAATTTAGTTTTCCGACTGAGTGAAAATAATGCCTGGACTGGGAGTCGAACCCCAGATCTTTGACTTACAAGGTCAAGGCTCTACCAATTGAGCTATCCAGGCCGACAACCGGTGGACATTACTCACTCAGACAATCTTTAGGCAGAAACATCTGGTCTATCATGTAGATAGCTCGACAGAAATAAGCCGCAGGTAAAGGAAAACACCATTAAACAATGGGAAAAAGAAATACAATATGTTAAAATTACACAATCAACTGATTGGGAAGAAAATCATTTATTGAAATTTATTTTTCAGACTGAGTGAAAATAATGCCTGGACCGGGAGTCGAACCCCAGATGTTTGACTTATAAGGTCAAGGCTCTACCATTTGAGCTATCCAGGCCGACAACCGGTGGACTTTACTCACTCAGACAACCTTTAGGCAGAAACATCTGGTCTATCATGTAGATAGCTCGACAGAAATAAGCCGCAGGTAAAGGAAAAACACCATTATACAATGGGAGAAAGAAATGGATAGCTCATTTGGTAGAGCCTTGACCTTGTAAGTCAAAGATCTGGGGTTCGACTCCCGGTCCAGGCATTATTTTCACTGAGTCGGAAAAATAAATTTCAATAAATGATTTTCTTCTCAATCAGTTGATTGTGTGATTTTAATATATTGTATTTCTTTCTCCCATTGTTTAATGGTGTTTTTCTTTACCTGCGGCTTATTTCTGTCGATCTATCTACATGATAGACCAGATGTTTCTGCCTAAAGGTTGCGTGAGTGAGTAATGTCCACCGGTTGTCGGCCTGGATAGCTCAATTGGTAAAGCCTTGACTTTGTAAGTCAAACATCAGTGGTTCGACTCCCGGTCCAGGCATTATTTTCACTCAGTCGGAAAAATAAATTTCAATAAATGATTTTCTTCCCAATCAGTTGATTGTGGGATTTTAATATATTGTATTTCTTTCTCCAATTGTTTAATGGTGTTTTCCTTTACCTGCGGCTTATTTCTGTCGAGCTATCTACATGATAGACCAGATGTTTCTGCCTAAAGGTTGTCTGAGTGAGTAATGTCCACCGGTTGTCGGCCTGGATAGCTCAATTGGTAGAGCCTTGACCTTGTAAGTCAAAGATTTGGGGCTCGACTTCCGGTCCAGGCATTATTTTCATTCAGTCGGAAAAATAAATTTCACTGTACTTGTACTCCACATTTTTTCAAAAATTCCAAAAAAAAACATTTCTATCTCTCTAAACAGCTGACTTTAAAAAAAAAAAAAAAAAAAAAAAAAAAACTAATACATTCACCTTCTTTTTCGAAAATAGGCCTACCTTTCGTTAACTAAAATGGCAAAAATAGAATAAAATACGGAATCTTACTTTTTTTTTTTTTTTTTTTTTTTAAGTTTAATTAAACAAGATAAATATACTTTGAAGACAAAAAGAAATGGTGCTACAAGGATGATAATTTAAGAAAAGAATAAATGATTCGATTCATAAAATATTCTAATTTTAAAATCCAATTTCCAAACCTAAATTCAGTAACTTTAAAAAACATGTTATAATACAGATTGAAATATCAAAATTATCACCAAATTAAATGCTGACCTGTAATGGATAATAGAAAATCACGATCATCATTCGCGAGAGAACATATAAGAAATTGATAAACAGTATAAGAAATTTCCAATATTAGGAGTATTTTTCTTAACAGCAACATTGACATGGATTTTATTATTTTTTACACCATGGATCACATTTTAATTTTTCCGTGGAAAATGAAGTCATGAGAGGAAAATAACATCATAAGAGAAACTTTTTCTACGGTGGCAAATAGAGTAGTAATCCTTTATAAACTCGACGTTTTTAGTTAATAATTTCGTTAATTAAAATGTTAGAAATTTCTAAGTAGCTGAAATGCCTGCCTTGAAGTAGTCAGAAGACACTGATATATATCATGACGCGGAGAAGCCAGCCCTCCGTGAGAAGTAGTTGTTGTAAACAAAAGAAATTAAGGCCATCGACAGAAACTTTTTCTAATATATAGCGATAACAGTGTATCCAATATAGTACAGACTACATGAGCGCTGTCTACATTGAAAATTTCATTGTTAGGTAAACGGAAAGTAATTCCCTGGGAAAAGAGCGCCTAGGAGAATAAGATAGAATTTAAATAGTTACGAATAACATAAATTCAAAAGTCATTCACCTTATCATAAAGTCTATTGGCATTCCATATACCGAAGGAAAAAGAGTTCAAATTCCGACTGTTTAACGGGAAAAATGCGCAGACAAAATAAAAATGAAATAAGGGAGGAAAATTATTTAAGAAACATTGAGTATTTGTAGCTACTGATTATGCATCCGGTCGCCTTACGAGGAAGTTATTGGGAGAGCGTGGAGTGCATTCGTAAATCCGTTGAACACAAGACAAGAGTCATTATTTGTGAGAAAAGCCATAAGCATTCAAATTAACTCGTTGGTTGAATTCGCATCCTTGCTGGAGCCTGACGAATTTTAAGGAACAAAATAAGATACAGAAATTTCTTTGACTTTGTTATTTCCTCCAATAATTCCTACAAAGGTGTGGGCAGGGTCAAGCTTCTTTGAGGAGAAATCTGACCTCAGATTGGTCGGATTTTTCTTGTTTATCTTTCGTACTGTTTTTTATTGGGTCTGGCTTAGGAAATTTCGGGCATTTTTTATAATTCGCTAGATGATATACCTTTCGAAAAAGAAAATTAAAAGAAAGAAAAAAAAAAAAAAAGAAAACAGCGTACACTATTGCAGTATGTATTAAAATCCTTCGTGCAGACTTTAGTACTGTAACACGTAACATGTTTAGAAGGCGAGGCACAAGCTGCCGAGGGGGCCAAAAATTTTTGACAGCCGAAGCTCAGTATAGCAGTGTGTAGGGACATTCCTGCAGCGATATTTTTCGAAACTCACTTCCATTAACATAAACCTTGGTTATTTTACAGATAGAATATGAAATACTAGAATTTCGGATAGAAATGTTGTATAAGGGCATACAATATTTATTTTAAACAGGCTCCCTCAACATTTAAACGACCTAGGATTGTTCACAAGAATTTTCTTAATTTGATAAATCTAAGTTTAGAGAGGAAGACCTCATCCTTTAGAGATTTTTCAGATTCTAAGAATAAGGTTACGAAATTACTTTTTTTTTATTAGATATTTTTGCAATTGTCGAAGGCTGTCGTCGTCCTCATCAGAATTTACCAATTTTTTTTTTCTGATTTTTTGAATTTTAAGTTGGGGATTTACATTCTTAGCTGACCAAGGAACATTTCAAATCGTTTGGTGGGTGAATTACAGAGAAAGGGAACACACATAGAATAATTCTCCTTACATTGGACGATTTATTTTCAACATCCATATCAATAGAGGGTAGAAATAGGAAAAAGAGGCATCAGATGTGGAATTATTTTTTTTTTCCTGCTCTTACGGAACTAAACAACGACATAATTGTAGGGCAGTCAGTTTTAGTTTACAAATTATGCTTTCTCGAACGAGAAGTTTGATCCCCCTTCGCGCTAGCAGGTGTTGCTACTTCCCTATGCGAGTAGTGATTACATGAAGATTTCATCGACTCAGTGGGCACAGTAGAGGCATATAGAGATGAAACTTTAAATATTGGAAGGTTTATACTTACTTAGTTTCTGTAAGTATTGAAAGAGACATTTTTTCTCTCCAGTGGACTTCCACTATTGATTTAAGGCTCTCATCTTCTTAAAACTGAGAACTCTTCAGAAACTTTATTCATCGGCACTCCAGGTTGCAGTAATCTACATGAAGCATATACATCAGCCTCCTCCTCACAAATAGCAGAAAGTCACTCCCCTCATGCAAAAAAGTAAGAGGGGAACGCCAACGGTAACAGCTGTTGAAAGATCTCCGACTAACATCATATAAGGACAGTCAGGAACGGAAGAAGCAGATGCAAAAAATAAACACGTTTTACGAGAACGATGGCTGAGAACTAATCGGTAAGTTAGATCTTTTAATTCTCTGAAATATATTAGGGTTAAATATGTAATTTCAGAATAAAGTGTACAGATCCGCATGTTTAAAACAGTATTTGTTTAAACAATTTTGATGAAAATGAATGTAATTTTAGATGCATTCTTATTAACAACGAACGTGGAAGAAATTTTGCTGAAAACTGATTCGATTTACATAAAAAAAAAAAAAAAAAAAAAAAAAACTTTAAAAGATTTCTGCTCAAAAGCATATTGCTGATGTGTTTCATTTTTCAAGTAATATAAAAAATTGTTTAATTAAATTTCAATGATATCAGTATTATAAGAATGTACTCTATATTAAATAAGCCTAAAAATATTCTATTTTTGCTAAGAAAAATTGCAGTGCAAAGATTTAGTGAAGCTGTTGTTTATTAAATTAATCAAAAGAAAAGATTTTAGTCTCAGGTATTTCTCTTAAAGGAAAATTGTTTAAAAAAAACCTTTATCCTAAAGTTGACTAATTTGTTAAGCTTGGCTCCCATTAAATCCCCAAAAGTACAGTAATACTTACTGTGATCATTACTTTGCAGAGCAATGCGTTAATCGATTATTCTCCAAAAAAAAACTAGACAGTGATGGCATTCTAGTGTTCTTTATTTTGGCTTGCAGTGTCAAGTATTTGAGTTTATATGCAGTTCGTGTCCCTATAAAAATGGACAAGCAATCCTCTTCCTTGAAGATCAAGTTTCGAACAGCCTATAACGTAGATTTAAAGTCATTTTTTTTTATTTGGCGTAAATCATTATAGCAGTTAGTACTACATGCACGACCACAATAACTCCTAGGTAAAAAGAACTGGATAATTTATTTAATAAATTCCAAAAGTCACATTGTTCATTAAGTAGTTTTACATCCAGTTATTTAATTAAAGATGAAAGAGTTTTGATGAAAGAGTATTTAATTAAAGATGAAAGAGAGAGAGAGAGAGACAGCATCGTTTTTCCTTGAGTCTCTACTAGCAAGCCAAAGGAGGCGGAATGAATGGGGTTTCCAAAGAGAGCGCAGAATTCTCGCAGCCAATAATGGAAGCCCTGCGAATATCTGACCAAGTCCTCGCCAAATTATCGCCAAACGTAATCCTTTGTTTGTGGCCTGAAAGTAATGTAAAATTTTGAAATTTTAATGACGGTTTCAAATAATGATAACCCAATATTTGGCGGATTCGCTTTGCCAACAAACCATCTGTCTCCAAGGAAGGTGCAGCAAAATGAAATGATTAGGCACATGTACATAACGTAATTTCAAAGACTTCTTGCCTCAGAAAATATTCTGCAATGAGAAAACCTTTTTATTAAAACCGAGAAAAACTTTTTATTAGTTTTATTTAACATATTGATTTTTAAGTTTTATATTTTATTTTAAAGATTAATTTATAATAAAGGATTAGATTTATATATTTTGAACTAAATGAAATTTTAATTTATGAGTTACATTTATATTGCCAAAAAGAATGAAATTTTGATTTATCAAAGATGCATTTTCAAATAGAACTCCATAATTAATCTATATTAATATTAATCCTTTTTAATGAACCAAAATGGAAATTATTTTAATAAACCTCTAAATAATTTGAAATAAAATTAATTTCTTATGTAAAATAGTGTACAATTTTTTTTTCTTAATATTTAAAATTTAACAAGATGTGTGAAACTTCTTCACAAAGCCTGCAACTTGAAACGTTGGAAATTCCTAGATTGTTTTGATCAAACGTAAATTCTCGTTAACTAATTTTTGTAACTTTTGATGAAAAAAGTATCAGAATATTCCATTTTCATTAGAAGAATGTTTGGGAGTAAGATCGTTTAACAATGCTCGTGTTCTAGGCCAGGGTGAGAACTCCGTGTGGATTTTTCTACAAAAAACGTAGCACGTATTTACACGAACTCGGAGAAAAATCTCAGAAAATTCCGAACGGCTGAGTCGACGAGTGCGACCAGGAATTGAACCCGACACTTTCATTCTACGAGTTTTATCAGAAGAATATTTTGACCATTGCACTGAGAAAAAAAAATATACCTCCTTCTTCTAGAACGAATAAGTGGTCATTTTCTAAATCCCTAAACTAGAAATATAGCTTTCCGAACTATGCGAAAAAAAAACGCCAATAAGCTGAATAGACGAAATGAACGAGAAATTCTAGTCTATTCATTTATAGATGGTGGAACAATATTCTGAATATTATGAATCCTTTGTATTACGAGAAATTCTCGCTTGATTTCCTAGATTTGGCTCATACGTCAAGATTATAATTGCTAAAACTCGCCTCTTATGCTCACATTTATTTGCAGGGTTTTTGAAATAAGTTCGGCCTCGAGAATATAGGCAAAAACTCTAGAATTCTAATAGGGGTTCCTAAAGCTCACTTTCAAAGAGGACTAAAATTTAAAGGGATGACACGGAACTATTTTTTCTAGCGCCACAGTTTAGATTCTAGATTTCAGTTGCAGAATTTTTTCTCAGTGTGGTGGTTTACTTTTAGTAGCATAGATTTTTCATGAAAATTTGAAAATAAAAGATTAAATATATGATGTTTTAAATCAAAACAAAATATTTGATCCTCGCAAACAATGTAAAAACCTTTTTACTCCTCGTGAAAAAAGACCAAAATATATAACTATCGGATTTTTTTGTTAATGCGGTGAAAAATGCAATTGCATTTCATAGAGACTAATCAAACTTACTATATACAGTGATGAGAAATTTACGCTTTTTTTCTATCACTATTTTGAAACAGAAATCTGTGTCTTATTCTTATAGTAAAATGTCGTTATTGAATGCTATTGCGATTATTATTTTAAAATAGTGGTAGCAAAGAATTCGGAAATTTTTTATCGCTGTTATATGTGTATATATACATACCTATGTATGTATACATATTATATATACATACATACACACACACATATATATTAGTAGGAAAAAATATTTTGTATTGAACTTTTAAAAAGCTTTTTATTTTAATTATTTATTTTGCTAATATTGTTGTCATTTAAAAAAAAAAAAAAAAGAAAAAAAAAAAGCTTTAGTGACACAATTATATGTAATATTCAGAGAAACTGATTTAGGTCATATTTAATTGATTATATATATTTGTTTAATATAATTTACAAGCCTTTTGCAATTTGTAGTAAATTTACTTCAGAATTTTTATTTTGCTCAACATAAAAATTACAAAAACGACTTACTTATTAAAAAATAAATAAAATAGTAAAGTGTTTCTTAAAAATATTAAGTGCAAAATAAATAAATATACATAAATATAAATAAAGAAGGGAAAACGTATTTTAATTATTCATTTTGCTAATGTTGTTGTCATTTAAAAATAAAGTTTTAGTGATACAATTATATGTAATATTCAGTGAAACTGATTTAAGTCATATTTAATTCTATATATATATATATTGTTTAATAAAATTTAAAATACATTTGCGATTTATAGTAAATTTTTTTCAGAAACTTTATTTTGCTTAACAGGAAAATAACAAAAAAATACTAACTTATTAAAAAATAAATAAAATAATAAACTTTTTGTAAAGACAAAATATATATAAACATATATAAACAAGATAAAAAAAGTATTTTATTAAAAAGAAAAGTACGTTTTGCATATATTTGATGAACAAAATCAAAAAGGCTGTTTTGCTACTTTTTTTTTTAATCAATATTAATAATAATAATAATAATAATAAGCTCATTAGAATTAAAAAACAATTGCTGTGCTTGCAAAAGCGCTTCTCATAGCAAAATAGATAAGTTTTTCCTAATAAATTAGCTGAGATCTGGAAAAGATAGTAACTTCTTCGTGATTCGTCATCATAATTTTAGGAAAACCATTAGTAACACAGCAAAAGTTTCTTTCGCAGAAAATAAAGCAAATGTTTTTTTCTATATTATCTACAAGATCAAATGAGCAAAGTTTGCATACTGTAATAACTATTTTATGATAATGATGTGCTTAATTTAGAAATATCGATGCCAATTTTTAAGAAAGTATACTTATAAATGTATTTATATATACAATTACATTTTATGTCGTGAAATTTTAAGTATTTCAAAAAAATTATTTAAGTAAAAAAACATCTTTTAACAATAGAAGCTTTTTATTGTGAATCCCTGAAAAGCATGAAATAAAAAATTATTCTTGCAAAGACATGCTATAAATAAATGAAAGTTTCAACGCTAAGAATATTTTAGAGAAAAATATAGATATTTCACTTTTGCCAGAGATGAAAAATTTAAATATTCAAAATATTTTAAAAAGCTATCGAGACAAATATATTTTTAGTCACTAGTTTCTACATAAGTATTGGTTAAGACATAAATTTCAAAGGTCTTGAAAGCTTTTTGAAATATTTTGAATATTTAAAAATTTTCATCTCTGGCAAAAGTGAAATATCTAAATTGTTTCTCTAAAATTTTCTTAGTGTTGAAACTTTCATTTATTTATAGCATGTCCTTGCAAGAATAAATTTTTATTTTATGCTTTTCAGGGCTCCACAATAAAAATCTTCTACTGTTAAAAAATGTTTTTTTACTTAAATGTTTATTTTCTGCTTTTTAGTTATCAAAAAAGCTTCTAAATAATGAATCAAATGATACAGTGTAGACTTTGAAAAATATTCTTTTATCAATTGACCCCTTTTCTATTAATTATCTGAAAAAATTAACACAACGACACACTCTAACCAAAAATCAAAGAACAGTAAGGAAAAGTCATATAACATACTGAAAGTTTCCAACTAATACTTAATCAAAAAGAATATTGTCCTCGAATGTATTTTAAAGTATTTTGAATATTTAAAAATTTTCATATATTGCAAAGTGAAATATTTATATTTTTCTTTATATATTTATATTTTTGTTTCAATAATTTTCTTATTGTTGAAACTTTTGTTTATTTTTTTTTTATAGCATGTTCTTGCAGGACTATTTATTTAATGCTTTTTAGGACTACACAATAAAAACTTCCAGCGTTTATTTTATTTATTTATTTATTTATCTTTTTACATTTTGATTTTGTGCGTTTTAGTAACTAAAAGAAGCTGCTTAAAAAAATAATCAAAACTTTTTAGGATAGTGAGTAGACAACGAAGGATCTTTATTTTATCATTTAATATCTTTCCTATTAAATATCTGCAATAAAGTAACACATCGGCCTTCGAGAGTCGAACCCACAACCAACGCGTAATCAACACGACGCTCTATTGAATTGAGCTAACGAGCGACGATAAAAGGTGCTAACATTTACGTTAAAGTGGAGGCGTTTTGTTTTTCAGTGTGACACGAAGACACGATTACAAAATCCAATTTGAATAAAAAGCTTCTAATTTCAATAAAAAACTTCCAAAAAAAAAAATATATATTTATTTATTTTTATTTATTTCTTTTTTTACTTAAAACTTTTTATATATATTTTTTTTTATTTAAAATATTTTGGTCTTTTAATACCAAAGAAAAAAAAAAACTTTTTAAAAATCTCTTCAAAAATTCTTAGAATACAATATAGTCAACGAAAAATTTTCTTTTATCAATTGACACACTAATTATCTGCAAAAATTAACACGCCGGACCTTCGGGGATCGAACTGTCAACTACCGCACTTTTAACTTGACGCTCTAACCAACTATGGCAAAGAGCGACAAAGGCAATTGCTTATATTTACTTTAAAATGCAAGCGCCTTGTTTATTGCCGTGACACGAAGACACAGTAACAATTTCATACACAAATTTAAGTAAAAAATAAATAAATAACAGTAGAAGCTTTCCACTGTGGAGCCCTGAAAAGCATAAAATAAAAATTTATTCTTACAAAGACATGCTATAAATAAATGAATGTTTCAACACTAAGAATTTTTTAGAGAAAAATATAGATATTTCACTTTTGAAAGAAATCCAAATTTGTAAATATTCAAAATAGTTTTAAAAGCTTTAGAGATCAATAATCTTAGTCATTAGTTTCTACATAACTATATGTTAAGCCATACATTTTAAAGGTCTCGAAAGTTTTTTAAAATATTTTGAATATTTAAAAATTTTCATCTCTGGCAAAAGTGAAACATCTATATTGTCTCTAAAATATTCTTAGTGTTGAAACTTACATTCATTTATAGCATGTCTTTGCAAGAATAAATTTTTAGTTTATGCTTTTCAGGGCTCCATATTGAAAAACTTCTACTGTTAATCTTTTTTTTCTGTTTGTTTAGTTATAAAAAAATCTTCTATAAAAATAAATCAAAAATTCTTATGATACTGTATAGACTTTTTTTTTTTTTTTTTATCATTGACACCTTTTCTATTAATTATCTGCAAAAATTAACATACAGGCGCTTGGAGAATCGAACCCACTACACGCTCTAACCAAAAATCACAGAGAAATGATGAAAAGCCGTGGTACATGTTAAAAGATTCCAACAAATACTTATACAAAAAAGAATATTGTTCTCGAACGCTTTTTAATATATTTCGAATGCTTAAAATTTTTTATCTCTTGTAAAGTGAAATATTTATATTTTTCTTTAAATATTTATGTTTTTGTGTTTCAACAATTTTCTGATTGTTCAAACTTTTATTATTTTTCTTTTATAACATGTCCTTGCAAGAATATTTTTTTAATGCATTTCAGGGCTACAAAATAAAAACTTTCAGTTTCTTTCTTTTTTTCTTTTTTAATTACCTTTTTATTCTTGTACGTTTTAGTAACTAAAAGACGCTTCTTAAAAAAAATAAAATTAAATAAAATTTAAATTTAAAAAAATTAAAAATTTTTAGGATAGTCTATAGATAACAAAGGATCTTTATTTTATCATTTGACATTTTTCCTATTAATTATATGTTAAAAAGTAACACATTGGTCTTCGTTCTTACAACCATCGCGTTATCGACATGACGCTCTATTCAATTGAGCTAACAAGTGACGAAAAATGGTGCTAACGTTTACGTTAAAGTGGAGGCGTTTTGTCTTTCAGTGTGACACGAAAGCACCGTGACAAAATCCAATTACCATAACCCTAACAGCACAAGATATTTCAGAAATGTAATAATCATATATCATCGAAACATTAAAAAAATTTCAGTAACGTTTCGAAACGTTCAGTTTGCTTTCCGATTAGATTCAAAAACATAGAAATGTCCGCGATCGTAACAAAAAAGTCAAATGCGTAACAGAAATCTTTCAATCACTTAACAGATAGAACATCGAAATGGACGAATGTTTTAGAAAAGTATCAGAGAGCATACTTAAATGTGTTACGTTTTTGAAAGATTGTAAGTTTTTCGCAACATAACTGAAACATTCTGTGCTGTATGGGAAAAAGCTTCAAAAAAAAAAATATATTTATGTACTTTTTACAGAAAACTTTTTATTTTCTGCTTTTTAATATCTAAAATATTTTGAGTTTTTCAATATCTAAAAAAAAAAAAAAAAAAAAAAAAAAAAAAAAAAAGGATACTGTGTAGTCAACGAAAAATTTTCTTATATCAATTAACACATTTTCTACTAATTATTTGCAAAAAATAACAAGTCAGATCTTCGAGGATCGATCTCTCGACCACCGCGTGATTAAATTGACGCTCTAACCAACTAAGCCAAGTAGCGACATTCGAAATATCTCATATTTACTTGAAAATGGAGGCGCCTTGTTTAAGCGTGACACGAAGACACGATGACAAAGTCAATTTCATATATAATAATAATAATAATAATAATAAGTAAAAAATCATTTTTTAAAGTTAGAAGCTTTTTATTGTGAAGCCCTAAAAATCATACAATAAAATCTATTCTTGCAAAAACATGCTACAAAGAAATAAAAGTTTCAACACTAAGAAAATTTTAGAGAAACATAAGGTACTTTCCTTTTTCAAGACATGAAAATTTTTTAATGTTCAAAATATTTTAGAAAGCTTTCGAGATCAATATTCTTAGTTATTAGTTTTTTTTATAATAATTCGTTAAGCGAGAAATTTCAAACGTTTCGAAAGCTTTTTAAAATATTTTGAACATTAAAAAATTTTCATCCCTTGCAAAAGGAAAAGACCTATATTTTTCTCTAAAATTTTCGTAGTGTTGAAACTTTAAGTTTTTGTAGCACGTCTTTGCCAGAATAAATTTTATTTTATGCATTTTAGGGCTTCACAATAAAAAGTTCTAACTTAAAAAAAATATTTTTTGCTTAAATTTTATTTTGTGCATTTTAATTGTAAAAAAGGAAAAGGCTTCTTATAAAAACTAATTAAAATTTCTTAGGATATTTCGTAGACAACGGAAGATTTTTCATTAATCAATTGACTTTTTTTTTTCGATTATTTATCTGCAAAAAAAAAAAAAGTACTATATCGCCTTTCGAGGACCGAATCCGGGACCATCACGTTATCAGCATGACGCTCTAACCAAAAGTCTAAGAACTGTCAAGAAAAATCATAGAACATTCTAGAAAAATCTAACAAATACTTATACAAAAGACTATTGTTCTCGAATGCTTTTTAAAATATTTGGAATATTTAAAATTTTTCATATTTTGCAAAAGTGAAATATCTATATTTTTCTTTAAAATTTTTTGTTGTTGGAACTTTTATGATTTTACAGCATGTCTCTGCAAGAATAAATTTTTATTTTAGGTTTTTTAGGGCTCCACAATAATAAAAAACTTTCAGTGTTATTTTATTTATTTATTTATATTTTTATTAATTAATTAATTAATTTTTATTTATATTTTTACTGAAATTTTTATTTTGTGCGTGTAGTAACTCAAAGAAAAAAAAAAAAAAAAAAAAAAAAAAAAAGCTTCTTTAAAAAACTATTAAAATTTCTTAAGACACTGTGTAGACAATGAAAGATATTTTTTTATCAGTTGACATCGTGTATATTAATTATCTGGAAAAAAGTAACACATCGGCTTGCGAGTATCGAACCCACAAGCATTGCGTTATCCCCATGATGCTCTAACCAAATGCGCTAACGAGCGACGGAAAAAGTTGTTTAAATTTACATTAAAGTGGAGGCGCCTTCTTTTCCAGAATGACGCAAAGACACGATGATAAAAATCCAATTTCAATAAAAAGCTTCTAAAAGAATATATATATATATATATATATTTAACTTTTTACTTTGTGCTTTTTAGTATCCAAAAAGAAAAGAAAAAAAAATACCTTTAAAAATTCTTGGAATACTCTGTAGACAATGAAAAAATTTCTTTTATCAATTGACACATTTTCTATTAATTATCTGCAAAACTTAACGCATCGAGCCTTCGGGGATGGAACTCACCACCATCGTATTAGCAACTTGACGCTCTAACCAACTGAGTCAGCGAGTGACTATAAGGACTGCTGACATTTACTTTAAAGTTGAGAAGCCTTATTTATTAGCGTGGCATGAAGACGCAATAACGAAATCCAGTTTCAACAAAAAGCTTCTAAAAAGCTTCTAAAAAAATTATTTATTTATTTTTATTTAAATTTTATTTTGTGCTTCTTAGTAACTAGATAAAAAGCTATTTGAAAAAATCTTCAAAAATTATTAGGATATTGTGCACAACTAAATATTTCCTTTTATCAACTGTCACGTTTTCTATGAATTATTTGAAAAATTAACATGACGCTCTAACCAACTGAGTCATTAAGAGATAGAGATACAATGAATTGCTTACACTTTTTTTTCTTTTTTTTTAAAGTGGGAGTGTCTTGTTTTTTAGCGTGACAGAAAACGCGATGACAAATTCAACTTCATATAATAACATATTATATATATATAAAACTTCTAAAAATATTTATTTATGTATTTTGTACTTGAAACTTAAGCTTCTAATAAAAAGCTTCGAATAAAAATATTTCATATGTTTTATTTCTAATTTTTTATAGTTCTTTTTTTTCCTTCTTCTAGATGATACTAAAAGAACGAATTTCATATACTGTTTTATTTATTTATTTATTTTCGAACTTTTTTTAATATTCAAATTGAAATGTCAGGAAACAGCAGAAATGTTGAGGACTTACAATCTTATTTTATGTTTTATAAATGCAGTAATATTTATTTTCTTACACTTAAAGACAATACAACTGAAATATAATTGAAAGCATCATTTGTTTTTTAATTTCTAATAAAATATATGCGAATGTTAGATATATATTTAAAAAATAATAATTACGACGATTTAGTAATCATAGTGATATTAGTAATAACAGGAT
Organism: Salticus scenicus; assembly: GCA_963930645.1. Taxonomy (NCBI): domain Eukaryota; kingdom Metazoa; phylum Arthropoda; class Arachnida; order Araneae; family Salticidae; genus Salticus; species Salticus scenicus. The sequence continues at coordinate 144,491,625 of OZ005651.1, forward strand.
ACTTAGCGTTGGAATATTAAAACCCAAGCACTTCTCCAGATTCAGAATTCTTTTTTGCACTGAAGACGGTACGCTTAAGGCTACCGAAACATCTGTATGGATCTCAAATATTTTTCTTTGGCGTTTCTGACGTAGTAGGTTACTCGGGTTTTAATAGTGATATTCGTATTACAAGTAGTTTTAAAAGTGAGATAACAATAAATAAAAACCTTCTTTTCTAAACTGAATGTAATATACATTCTTTTTAATAATTGTGTACTCATTAAAATCCTGAAATATGCCATAAATTATACTTGAAAAAGATATGTTAAAAAATATTTATCTTCGAAAGAAATATATTATTTGTTTTCGCTTCAGAGTCAGGTACGCTCTGTTGCGCATGCACCAAATATGCTGTTATTTTATTAAAATTAGTGTGAGAGGAAAATACTTATCTTATGAGCCTCTTATCAGATGCATTCTTTCAACGGAAGCTTATAACTACGCAACAGTCACTGTTTTTCTGAGTACAACCGTCTCGTCAGAACTCGTATTCGTAAAAGATCAAAATTTGCAAAATCTTTTTAGTGGAAAAGTCTTAAATAAAAAAATACTCAGGATTTCGTGAAAGGAAAAATATTTCTTTATTTGGAAGCAGATGGATAATGGCAACTTACATTAAACGTAACAAAATAAGTTTAATTAATGATATTCGAAATAGTTATGAATTTCATTAATAATATGCTTCTCTTTAACAGACATAAATAGAACCTTAAATCAATAGTATTTGATTCTTGCATATTATGTGAAGTATTTAATTGAAATTTTGAATATTGCTATTATTAGCATTGCAACTACGCATGACATAACTTATTAAACATTATACATATTACTCAATAAATAGCTTTGAAAAGGTTAAAGTAATCTATATGTTACTATTGAGATTTATAATAAATTATATATATATTTATTTAAATTTAATGTTCAAAATATTTATTTTACTAAATACGGCAATATTTCCCCTAGATGATTATTTGAGTTATATAAGCATAAGATAATTAAGTACATAGACATAACTATTAAATTACCTTTTTCTTTACATAATAATTAAATGCGTGTTAATTAAAGATTTCATTTTAATAATAATTCAATAAAGTTTTACTGAAAATTCCCAGTATTCTAATATATATATATATATATATATATATATATATATATATATTTTAAGGAATACTATCTTTTGTTTTAAAAAATCGTTTTTGCTAAATAATAAATTCTGATTTTCTTATTCAAATTTTGATAAGAAATTATTTATTTGTAAAATCAAATAAAATATATACAGTCGGTAACAAAAGTGTCCGAACACTAGCAAAAATTCCTATGTATAAAAAGTACACTTCATACGGGTTGGTTAAATAAATCCTTGTCGAATCCTGTTCTTAGTCAGTGTAAGAACATGATTCGATAAGGATTTATTAAAAAAAAAAACCGTATGAAGTGTATTTTTTTTACATAGGAATTTTTGCTAGTGTTCGGACACTTTTGTTACCGACTGTACATATAAATATATAGATCGGTATATAGAATTAATTTATTTAGAAGAAAATTTGGTGTTTTTGTAACATGCAAAAATATAGTAGGGAAAAAAAAGCCAACAAAAAATGAGGATTAAAGATAAATAATAATAACTTCTAAACTAATACTGCAAAATTCCCAGACGCACAAAGATTATTTGAATTCGAAATAAAGAATCCCAGCCCTTCGTCGAGGAATATATAGTACCAACATAGAGATAAAATTGTGAAGTCTGAAAGAGCAGAATGTGGAAAAACTGCAGAAAACAGGGCAGATTGAAATCACTTAGGAGAGGTCTTCATCCTGCATGGCTTGATAAAGTTTGAAATTGATTATGACGATTATAATAAATTCTGCAGTGCATTCTGCACTGCAGCAGGGAACATTCTGTATTAACAACATATTATTTTCAACTAAAAGCTTTATTTCATTATTTCGAAAACAATTATTTTTACGTGTTCACTTTCTGTTGTTTGTTTAAAACATTTTTATTTTTCTTCATAAAAGACAATATAGAAATATTCATATTTTACAGGCTAAATGTTATCTAATATAAAACTATCTGATTGTCATACATTTTATAAGTTTACTCTGCACTTAATAATTAATTCTTAGCCTGTAAACATTTTACAAAATATAAATATTTACGTTACCAGTTAAAATATTAACATATAACTGTTTCCACATGCAATGTGCCATTTTTCTGTGTAAAGATTTCTATAATGGAATACAATTTCTGCCTGTTTATTTCCATAACGAACCGTCAGTACACAATTAAAATATACTGTATAATTTCAGGAATTATGGTATACCATAACAAATTACTAAACCCCATGCAATTTCTCCATAATAAATCAAGGGTAATGTTGTTCCTCTCACTTATTACATATCACTGAGATTCATGTCAATATTGCAACCCTTTCCAGATCAGTAATTGAGGCATTGAATTTTCACTGACAGACATAATAGCAGTACAAGTGTAAATGCAAATAGATCAGTGTTACAAACGGAATAATGTAAAATGAATGTAAGCAGGATTTAATTTCGTCATATTCAATATACAGGCAGAAATTACCTGTTCTTAATGCTTAAAATTTGGTAACTCTAGACTTGCGTATTTAATTGCAACTATTTGTTTACACGATAATTAAAAATAAAATCATTTGTTGAAATGTCAGCAACATAGAATATAACTAATGTTAAAATAGTTATTTTTAAATTATTTCAGATAATAATGAATTTAATGTTTTCAAAATATTTGGCTGATGATTTAAGAGATTTTAAGTCACTCATAGAACAAAATTTGAGTTTCGAATTTGTTTCGTTAAAGAGGAAAACAATATGAGACGTAAGCACGTATAGTTTAAATTAAAAATTTCTGACAGGGACAAAATTTATATTTATAAACATAAATTACAATTTTCTGTAATTAACTTTCATCTCAATAATTAAAGTCAAATCTGTGTATTTTTATCTGAATGCTAAGGGTAATAAACTTACTTTAGGAAAAAAAAAAATCTCTGAACATGTTACTTGTAAAATATTTATTAATATGTTAGGAAAATCTTTTTGTAGATTATTCTAAAAGGAAGAGCTTTAAAAAAAAGAATAGATTAATTTAGGTTTTGTGTGTGATAGAGAGTTAGAAAGTTGCATTTTTTTTAGTTATTTATTTTTTACAAAGAAGGTATTAGTTTTTCGAATAACATTTTCATAGAAATATATCTCAGGAAAATTTGTAAAATGTTGTTTAAGGTATATTTTCTGGAACAATTTTTTTTATAATAACGCAGTTTAAAAATTTTAAAATAACATATCACAACAAAGTTTCAGTAATACGAAATAAATAATATGCCTTGTTTTACGATATATAAATAATATGTATTGTATTATCATATTGGAAAACAACTTTTCTCAGAATGCCATATACGGAAGTTGTTTTCCGGGGACAGATTACATTTTAATTAATACGCGAAATGATTACACTTTTCAGTAGTAATAACGCACATTTTAGAACTCCTCCTATACACCAATGTAAAAATAACACTAATTCAAGAAACTTTTATTTTAATATTTGCTTGATGTCACCCACTAAAGTTTTAGACGAACTAAAGTATATTTTTTGTATATAAACTGTTTTATAAGTTAAAAAATATTACAAATATTTAAAAAATTGTTAAATATTTGGTGCTCTTTATCACACTTATGTTATCTAAAACGTTATAAAAATTACCGTCAAATGATTGTATTAATTCAAATTTTCCAAAAGAATGGAAACTGGTTCGATTTTTTGAAAGTATCAAACATAGCGTGTCCATATTTCCTATTTAAAAATAATGGATTTTAAATCCAGTTTGTATTTTTTGGCAGAATTATTCAAGTTTTTATACTTCAACGATTAAATTATGTTGAATTGGTATCTTTCTTTCAAAAGCCTAGTAAACCATACTTTAATCAAATTTCAAAATTTAAAGAACAAAATGATTTAAAATAAAACTGTTTGATTTTATAAAATTATTATATAGACTACTATTTATTAATTAACTTATATCGTTATCACTATTATTTATTTATCAATATTCTGCATGTTATAATGCCGGAACATATATTTTATAATTTCATAATTCAAATGAAAGAAAGTGTAATATTTACTGCGAAAGTAAAGATCGCACTTAACCCGTTAGTAGTCGCTAGTATTTTCGATTTGCCGCCCATCCTTCAGTGTTGGCAAATTTTTTTATTCAATAGCCACCAAAAATTTTTAGAAGTGGCATTTGATATACATAAAACGCGAATTAAACCTAAGAAATGTCGATCGCATCCCTTCTTAAAATTATTGGTGACAGTTAAATAAAATGTGCGCAATCTGTAATAGGCGGCGCTGTCTATAGCGACTACTAACGGGTTAAGGAAAATTTCCATACCTGCTTGTTGAAATCTTTATAAGAAGAATGTGAAACTTCCGGCATGCTTCACAATATTTTTAACAAAATAACAGCAATGTATCCTAATAAAATTTAAATCATATGCGAGAACATAAATAAACTTCTGAAAAAACCTAACACTTGTGAACATCTGAAATATATACATATATATATATGTATATATATATATATATATATATATATATATATACAGTCGGTAACAAAAGTATCCGAACACTAGCAAAAATTCCTATATAAAAAATGTAGAGTTAATACAGTTTTGGTAAATAAATCCTTATCTAAATATTTTCTTAGTCAGTCTAAGAACATGATTCGACATGGATTTTTTTATCAAAACAGTATTAACTCTACTTTTTTTTATATTCTTCCTTCGGGATCCCGGTACGGACATGGGTGTTTGTGATGGCATATACCTACAAGATATTGCGCATTTGTTTCTATGAACTATAGCAATATTAATTTTTCAAAGCAAAAATTATTGGTACTATATGTCTCAAAGCTGTCAAATAAGTACAAAAGGAAAAAAAGAATAATAATAAATATTAATAATCTGGTGTGCTACTCACACAAATTTCTCTTCCCTTGAATTTCAATGCAATAAAGACAGATTTAGAGACAATCATGAGATCAATAATTAAGATAATAAATTTCAATCTAGCTTTATAATAATCTAAAAGAGATTTAATAGCAGTTTTATTTTATATATAATTCTGTGTGAGGGGGGCTCCCGCTCCCCTCAGATTCCCGTTTAATTACAGTACCTATATTTAATTTAAAAAAATCAAGGAAGTTATTAATTTGCTTTCATGTATCCCAAATCTTTAGGAAATGTTTCAAGTAGCAACATAATACGAATTGCAAACAAACAAATTTGAATTTGCTGCGGCTGTTAGTTTTTCAGTTATGCTCATAACAGGTACACATACAGACCAAACCACTAAAGATTGAATTTTCGAATTCAGGAATTCTCAAAACGTAATATTACTTAAAAAACAAAGTTAAAAATAAAAAATAAAAAACACTTTATTTATATTGTAGTATGCGTATGAAATATTAATTTTCCTTCCTAAGCAGTGTTCGTCGACATAGTAAAATACAGCAAAGGACTTCCATCAGTTACATTCAATTGTAAAGAACGTTTAATATAGTTTTAGGTAGCCCTGTGTATTGTCTATAAATTATATGAAAATCACATTGTGCACTTAAATATGTACTTAGGTTTTATCTTAACCCCTAACAGAAATCACAAACGGAAATACGCTTCTAGCAATTTCCAATCATAGTCCCAATATATCCAAATACGTTGGGTAGCCCTGTAAATGAATGATAAATGATTTCCATACCACAAATTACACAGAAAATGTTTTCATGCATATAAAAAATGCATATAAAAATTCTATTCTGTTTAGCGAAGCCTACAGATGCTGCACTGTACTTACCAAAAATCCCCCCCCATACACATAATGTATTTAAATTATCTTGGATGTCCATGCACACAAATGATGTCCATTTGTTTGATCTCGGTGCAAATTTTAGCATAGTATTACAATATGATACAGATTTAGAATGTCGAGTTTGGACTCCCTGCTGCTATTTGTTCTTGAGATATGCTGATAACAGACACACAGGCAGACACAGACGCACACACAGACCATCCGTTAAAAGCTTGATTTTCAGATTCAGAGAGCCTCAAAACGTGTAAATAATAATAATAATAAAAACTGAATTTTGGAAATTTAACCCAAAAACTATATTTTTTCTTTCATATATATTGTAAGCGAAAGTAAAAAGGAACCAAATTATTTATTAATGTACTAGCCGCCTTCGGCGACCAGCTGGTTCCCAATCCTTGAAAAAATCGACCGTACGAAACTCCCGTTCGGTGGCGCCTGCAGCATATTTTTCTCGTTTCAGGACCTACAACAGCGTATTACCATATATTATAAATAGCTTTATTGAAAATTTTAACTGTAGAAAATTCTCGCTCGGTAGCGCTTGGGGTGCCCTCTTCCCCTTTCAATATCTGAAACAACCTGTTCGCTTATTATGTTATGATCTTCGGAAATTCTAACCGTAGCAAAGTCTCGCTCAGCGCTTTATCCCCGTTTCAGAACTTACAACAGCTTACTCACTCATAGTGCAAATAGCTTTGAAAATTTTACCTGTAGCAAATTTCCGCTCTGCGGCGACTACGGCGCCCCTTGGCGTTTCATGATTTGAAACAGCCTGTTCGCTCACCGTATAAAGGAACATTGAAATTTTCATCGTGGGAAATCCCCAACCTGGCGGGACTACGGTCTCCTAATCTACTCCCAAATAGTTTAATCACAATTGGAGCTATTGAATTATAAAAATACCAAAGCGCTTCTGGCGACAGAGATTTGCAACATGTACTCTTCAATTCCAATAACTTTTAAAATGATATATTGCATATTAAATTATGTTAATTATAAGCTGAGATACAAAACTAATATAAACATTGTTATAAAAAGATTTGTGTCTGAGTTGTCCGTGGACTTCCTCCGGGTTTTCCTTGAAGCTTGCGTAATTAAAGGCTAATTAATCTTAAAAATCCTTAATAAGAAATGTGAGCGAAGTATCGAAATTTGAAAGCCTGCAAAATAAAAAAGAATAAATATAATCTGAGTTTTCTGGTGTTTTCTCTTAAACTCCTGTACTGATTTAATGGCTTATATCAGTTTAAAAGTTCGCAATGAAATTACTGTAAAATATATTTCGAATTAAATATTATAAGTAATTTAATCATAATTAGATATATTGGAATAAACATGTTCTGGATTTTTCATGGTTTTCGCTGACACTCCCTCACGGAATATAACGGCTTATATCAGTTTAAAAGTCCGCAATAAAATATATTTCAAATGATGTATTATAAGTAATTTAATCATAATTAAAATTGGAGATATTAAGATATCAAAATATCAAAATATTAAAGTGCCATCTGGCGACAGAGATTTGCGATCCAATTCGACTCTTTAATTCCAATTGCAATAAGTTTTTAAAAGATATACTACTCATGAAATTATGTTTATTAGAAGTTGAGATACAAAGGCAATATAAACATTTTTATAAAAAGATTTGTGTCTGACTTATTTATGGTTTACTCAAAAACTTGTGTGGCTATATACCATTAAACATTCTTAGTACGAAATGTCAGTGAAATCGGAATTTGAAACTCTGCAAAATATAAAAGAATAAAAATATTCTGCGTTTTCCGTAGTTTTCTCCAAAAGTTTCGAATAGAATTTTTCGAAGGCTTATATCACTTTTATGGTCCGCAATAAAAGTACTTTAAAATATTTTTCGAATGATGTATTATGTATAATATTAGTGAATATCTTTGACAAAACCGTCTAAAATTTAAGAAATTTCAAAACTGCTTTTTTGCAGCCCAGTAAATAAGAAAAATAGAACAGATAAGAAAAATAGAAAAACAAATATTATGTTAAATTTAATTTTTGTGTCTTTATATTAACAGATGAAATAAAAATAAATTTAAATAAATATAACATGTCTCATAATATTTCTATTTTTTTTTTTTAAGCTATACAATAGATTTTTTAACTGCAAACAGGTGAGCCGTAATGATGGGTGATTTCCAATTTCAGCTTAAATCGATTTAAAAATGGAAAAATTCAAAAACTGCTTTTTTTTTATTTCCAGTACCTTGTCAGGTGGCCGAAAAGCAATTATTCCCGACCGGAAGAATAGTTAGCCAATATGTCTGGCACTGCAGAATTGATAAATGAAATAATGAAGTGCTTCCACCTAAATTTCATACTTTTGTTAATTTTAAATAATCGCGTGTAAATGCTGTTTGCACCCCTCTATTCAGAAAAATCGCTTTTTTCATTTGGTACCGAATTTTTAAGAATTGGACCGATATTTCTAAACTATTTGGGCATTTATAGCTGCTCAAACTATTAATTAACTCATTTATTAATTGACATAGATTGACATTTTAATTAATAACTCCGCAGCTAATTAAAATTTTTAAGTTATGTTTACACTATCCCCTCGGGAAGGCTTCTGAACATACATATGCCATTTTTTGTACTTCTACGTTCAATAGGGGCTAAACGTGCAGATGCTCAGTCAGAGAGTATCTCCTTTTATTATTATAGATTACTCGCCTCGAAATAGAAAAATATCAATATTCCGATTAAAGACACTAGTTATATAGACAGTATATTTAAACATAACACGCAGAAGTTTTTAAGTCGTCTTTGTTGACATTAGTAACGCTACATGCTCTTTAGCCTCAGCATCCTGCCTATCTTGTTTAATTTGTGAGTTATATAAGTATGAAAGTTTTGAAAGTTTATAATTAAAACAGAAATATAGTTTAAGCTTATAATAAAAACAAAAGAGCAAATCTGAAAGAATTAATATATATAGTAATAATAATAATTAACACGAGGAAGGAAGGAATCAAAAAGGAACACATATGAAAGTGAAGCCTTGTACAATATAAAAGATATTAAAACGTTAATATGAGTTGTTTTTGAAACATTGATGGATGAAATCATATGTGGCAAATATGAACAAAGTATGACAAAAATAAATAAATAATAATAAATAGAAGGAGGAGCACATGCAACCACGGCTTAACCCATTTTAGGCCAAGCATAGAAATTTTATAAAATGTGGTATTATTTTCATTGAAATATGCTTAAATTACATTCATTAAGACACAAAAAAAGTTTCGTGCATGAAAAATGATATTTTAGTTAGAAGAAAAATGGTTTAAAGAAAATATAAATTTAAATGAAAATTTCTAACATTTTTATGACATTTGTTTTATTTTTATTCTATTTACAGCACTTGCAACAGTAATCCATTATAAAAACATATACTTAATCCCAATTGGAATAATTATACATTTTCAAAAAGTCGAATTTGTCAGTAATCGTTTCAAGTTAGAACACTATGGGTAGTTTGAAAATCTCTTAGGAGAAAGTGTTTACTCCAAGTGAATTACGAATATTTTATAAATGTCTTCAGAACTCTTGAAAACTGCAGAAAAATAAAATTAGTCAAAAATATACGTCACAATGTTAATATATATATATATTTTTTTTTTAAATGGTGCGTTTACGCACCTTTGGCTGAAAATGGCTTAAGATAGGTGTAGTGGGTTAAACTATATATATATATATATATATATATATATATATATACATATACATTATTTACTTTCGGTCAAAGAAAACACCTTCGGGTGATGGTATGTTGGTAGTGGTGTGTGTGTTAAGGCCAACTGAGTTTCAGGCCTGAAAGGTCTCCGTGGAGGTATTTCCAAAGGGTTTTAGCCGATATTCACGCAAATTCCTCTGAAGAACTACCGAAAATTAAGAACGGCCAGGCCAAAGACCAATCCCGTCATTTCTGGTCTACAAACTTTGACAGCAGCATTCTTCGGCCACTGGTGAGGCTTTTTCTAGAGTAATATAGAAAATAGGTATTTTTTATATGTGGAATACAGATTAGGTGAAACATTCTGCAACAAGAGAGGGAAAAAATTTTTCATTACAAAACTTGTTGAATAATTAAATAATTTAGAATAATTGATTGGTAAATAAATGTTCTTACTAATGATATACTTATTATTGACATAGGTCTTGAATAATGGTCAAAGAAATTCTGAGAGCAGCGATTATAGCTTTGCATGAATTTAAATAGAAGTATACAAATGTAATTTAATTTATTAAATGTAATTTATTGAACATTTTAAAAGAACACGACATAAAGTTTTTTGAACGATGGTTCTAAGAGATAGGCAAAACCAATAACTGTCCTCGTAGTAGCAGACCTCAAACCACTCAGATTCGTAATATCATCCGGCAAAGTATATCCAGGAATCATCACAGATCAAAAAAGTAGATGAGCTATGTGCTATGTATAGCAATTTAAGAGTCTTGCATTTCGTTAACACGTTGAGCGCCATGTCAGAATTTACTTATTTTTTATTTATTACAGGATTATATCATTAAGGCATTTTAATGGATTTTGTTGAAATACGGTAAACGTAAAAACGCATTGCTATACCGCAATACTTCTAAGCAGCGAGCGGCATGACGGGAATTTCCTTAAGAATTCGCGTGTAACTTAACGTGTTAAAAATGAACTTGGACTTCATCCCTATAAGCTTAAAAAGGCACATTTTTTATCTGAAAGAATGATATATATATATATATATATATATATATATATCTTAAAAGATGTCCCAAGATGCTATCTTCAGTCGCTTGAAATATTCACAAAACGTTTACAGTGATGAATCATTTTCAAACTTCGAGCATATTCTAAGCAAGTAAAATGACACGATCCTTACCCCATACCTTAAAACAGAAAAAGAGAGAGAAATATTTATACCAAAGCAAGCACATCCTCAATCTGCAGAGGTTTTAGGAGGATTTTTTCCAATCCAAGTCCAATGGATTATTGTATCTGGTGAACTATAGAAAGCATAGCTTGTTCAAAAATGCACAGAAATTTATATGTTCTCAAACAATCGTTAAAAACTGAATAGGACCGATTGGATTAAAAAATGCTGCTTGCTATTGACAAATTTCTATAGAAACTACATTAAAGCGAAAAGTAACCGTTTCGAAATTGTTCAAGTTTACTTTGTTAATATTTATTATTACATACAGTGAATGATCAAATTATTAGGATTTATTTTTAATTGTGACATTTTTTTTCGATTTTCTAAAAAAGTACCTGGCGAAATGTCCTTGAACGTCAGACATGCAAAGAACATTAATAAACTCAGATTTTCTACTATTGATTTAGTCAGGAGTGCATTTAGGTGCAGCCTACAAATTGAAGAATGTCAAAATTACTTTGCATTACCCTGTATCATAAAAAGCTACAAACGTCTTATAAATTTATCCCATTGTTTCAATTAATATGTACTAAATTTGTTGGTTTTTTGTGTTACTTTCACAATTATTTATGCAAATACAGATTTTTTTCCAAAAATTATAAAATTTTTGGCATGTTTTTTGCATATAACACGAATGGATTTCAAGAACATTTTACAAATATTATTCTGAAACATAAAATTCCCACGTGCAATGTAATGTTCGCTGAAATAAGAGTTTTTAGAGAAAATATTTTTTACTCCGCATGCACAAAAATGTAAAATATATGTATATATATATATATATATATATATATATATATATATATTTCAAAAGTAAAAAGCTAGATATATGGAGCAACTTACATCAAAAGTTCATTTCAACAGAGTAAAAATTAAGCAAATTATCGGCAAAAGATTTCAGATATTTTCGAGAGGTGAAATTTCATAACAGGTTTTCACAAGCCACATATTTAATTTCGAGATCCAATATCTCAACCACGTTGGAAAAAAAAAATTGATGGAAAAACTCCTTATGAACTAACAAATCTTAGTAAATAAATGAAAATATATTAGAGTTACAAGCCTATAATACATTTTTCACAAAAAAGAATTTTTGCAACGTGGTTAGAAAAACTGGATCTTTAAATTAATTACGCAGCGTGTGAACAACACCTTATGAAATTTCAACTCTAGAAAACATCTAAAATCTAACTCGTTCTTTTGTTGATATTTTGCTTAATTTTTACTCTATTCAAATAAACTTTCGACAAAAGTTACCCAATATATCTAGCTTTTAATCTATGTAATAAACATTTTTTCTATCTTTTGCGTATACGCATTAAAATAGATATATATTTACTATAAATGCTCATAACTCAGCGAATATGATATGGCCAATTTTTATGTTTTAGAATAATGTTTCTCTAACGTTTTGAAATTTTTTCTGTAAGTTTTGTAAAATTTTACATCAATCTGTTCTATTTATAAACAAAAGACTTAAAAAAAAAAAGAAGAAATTTTTAAATGTTTTTATATTTACCTAAATATTTGTGCATTTCACACAAAGAAAACATACAAATATTGGACACAGTATGAACATCAATGTGTTAAAGTTACAATTCATTTGTAGCTTTTCATACTGTAGGATGATTCAAAATATTTAAAATATTTAGGCTTTCTTCAACTTATAAACAGATTTTAAAACTTCTTTACACACCATAAATGTTAAGCCAGCACTTATATTATAATTATAGTTTTAATTTTAAGAGTGCCAAAATTATCTTTCATGCAAAACGCGTTTCCGAACTGGATTTTTTTGGAAAATTTAGCTATTTACCTTAATCGTGATAAAATTGTCAATGTAAAATCTGATTACACTTTGCTATCTACTGCCTGGAAAAGTTTGTTTAATTCAATTAAATAATTTCCTTCATTATGTTTATAACATAATAATAATTATAATAAAATAATTCTAATAAAAAAATAATAAATAAATAAATAAAAATAATAAATAAATAAATTTTATTAAATTTACTTATTAGTATAATATTAATTAAATAAATAAAACAAAAAAAAATTAATTGATTATTCCTTCCCTCCCTCCCTCTTTTTTGTGTGTCTCTCTCTGATTGGTCCTGCATGATGCTTCCTATTGCTTGTTTGTGTTGCTCCTCCCCCTCTGGATTTTGCCCTGCTTTCAGTCTTGCTTTTGCCTCCAAGGCAGTAGCACGTGTTTTTTTGCACCTGATGAAGAAAGGCTACTTGTGCTGGCTTAAAATTTATGGTGTGTATTTATTTTTTGTGCTGGCTTAAAATTTATGGTGTGTAAAGAAGTTTTAAAATCTATTTCTTGATTGTAAACCAGTTTTGAATTTAGTTTTGGTTTTCTTCAATTTGTGTTTAGACCCTAATTACACTCTGAACTAAATCAGTAGTGGAAAATGTGAGATTTTAAATATTCTTCGCATGTCTGAAGTTACAAACCGTCTCGCACAGTATCTTTTTTTGGTAATTATAAAGATGTAAAAAAAATCTAATAAGTTGATCACCTATTGTAACTTCCAACCGCTGCGATTTTTGGATGCCAGTAATTTTTAAAGATTTTTTTAAATCTTTCGTACCAGTTTTTTGTGATTAAAAAATATGGAAATTTCTATAAAATTACCGGTATCCAAAAATTAGAATAATTGGCAGCTATGATATTATTACTTAATAAAATAAAGTATTTTATACAGTGTTCTGCTGTCTAACATTTTATTTACTTTCAATCATTCGTTTCATATTTTTCACCCACCCTATTTACATACATTAAAAATTTTACGAATTAGGTTTGTTGGTTGGGTTTAACAGCACACTAGCACTGCGTTATCAGTAATTGGCAACGCTCAGGGACGCACCCCTAAGGATGGTCCGGAAACATGCCATCACAATTTTGATGCTAAACAGAGGGCGTGGATCCTACGCTTCTTTGATCCCCAAAAGTATAATTTGTATGAGAACATGGATCACATCTTCATGGCGGCAATCTTCCAATTACGAGCTCGGTGCTCTACCGACTGGGCTACTGCGGCCCTTAAAAATTTGGGAAAACTAGCAACTGTTTATAAAACTTTTTTTTTTTTTTTTTGTATTCAAAAAAGTAATAATAAATAAATAAATAAACATAAGGTCATAAGTCTTTAATATATTCAAATCTGATTCGAAAACTAAGAAAATGCAATTATAAAATGTAGAAATAATATTAATAAAGAAAATATTCAAATAAATATTTAATTATAAAACACTAAAGAAAAATTGAACGTAAGTTCTTCTATAACTATATAATTTTTTAACACAAACAAAAGTATTTAAAAGAGCGAATGTTTTAACATACTACAAATAGATAATTCATATTAGAAACTAACTTTGAATTTTTGAATAGTACATTTTTTTTTTATTTAACAGTTAGATAAAACAAAAACTCATGAATTTAGTTACATTTGTTCCATTACATCATAATCTTTTAATTTACATTTTATTTGTCAAAAAAAAAAAAAAAATACAATACAAGTATTTTATCAAGTATTTCACTAAATTACAAAAGATTTCCTCTTTATTAAAGTTAAAATTGTTTTATATTTCTTTGTCTTACCTAAAGATTATTTTTTAATGAAATGATTATTCTTTCATATGTGAGTACACATATCATAATTTTGACAATGAATAAAGAAAAATTAACAATGAGTAAAATTTATACATTATCATCCACATAATTATTTTTAGTGAAAATATTAATACATGGATTATTCTTTAAATAAAACTATTTGGCAGAGGTGATTACTTAATTATTCATCAAAAAGAAAAAAAATCTTTTAAAACATTCAAACGTTTTCCAAAACAGCATTTTGTATTGTTAAAGTTATTAAAACATGTCTTAAATTGTACGAAAAGCATTTTATTCTTGTCAGCACTATTGTTTTTGTATGTTAAATGTTTAGTTTATTTACATAGACAAAGAAATATTTCTTAGTTTAAAGCTATTAATAAAAATAAACTTTTCTCTGAGTTACCACTTATTTATCATATTAACTTTAAAATGTCTTGCATATCATACATAGGATTAATATATATATATATATCTTAATATATATAAATCTCGTGTCACAATGTTTGTCCTCAATGGACTCCTAAACCACTTAACCGATTATAATAAAATTCGCACACCATGTGCAGTTCGATCCAACTTGAGAGATAGGATAGTTTAAATCTCAAATTATAGTCGCAATTTTAATTTATTGCTAATTATTTGTCTGTTATTATTTGACAGTCACAATTATCTGTTAACTCCAAATGATTCTAACAGATGTCGATACCTTTCGACTGGGTTGAAATGAAAGCTGAAATATATTTGGTGCTGCCATCTACACAAAGAATCTTCAACTTTTTAACCTATTAATAAATTTCGTATAATTCAATTATTTCCACTTTTTAAATTTTTGGTGTTAGCATAGCCGGCCACGTGTTACTTAGACTGAAGTGTAAATTGAATTCATATTATAATGAAGATAATACAGTGAAATTAATCCTGTTTTTTACTTATTTGTGCTTCATTGATCAAAACTTTATAATTTAATCTGTATATATATATAAATTACGTGTCACGATGTTTGTCCGGGGTAAACTCCTAAACTAAGGAACTGATTTTGATGAAATTTTGCACACTGTGTGCAGTTTGATCCAACTTGAGAGATAGGATAGTTTTTATCTCAATTTATTGTCACAATATTGTTTTATTGCAATTATTTGTTAATTATAGACCTTTATTAAAGTTGCTCCAAAATATCTGTGAGTTCCATTAATTTAATTGTTGCCAAAAAAGAAAAAAAAAAAAAAAAAAAAAAATACGAGTTCATTTTCTTTCGACATAAAAATAAATACATTTAATCAAACGTGAACGTTAAAAAATTATAAAAAGTTAAATTATGCATCTCACGAAAATTGACGTCATAATCAATTTAAAGATTTTATACACATTGATAAAGTGCTAATTTAGTTCTATCATAGATATAGTAATATATATAGATCTCTCATCCCCATGTTATCGTAGAAAGATTTTTGATGCCGAAAAAAGATAAAAAATAAAAGCTTTGGAAACAGCCATTAAGTGGTATTGAAAAAAAAAAAAAAAAAAAAAAAGAAAAAGAAAAAGAAAAGAAAGAAAGAAATATGAATTTGAAACTGTATCTGGAGTCTTCCATTCCCCTTTAGCAAATAAATTATTCATAAATTTTATTTGCTAAAATATTAGTATGTATTCCCGTGTGTATTCACTCGGGGAAAGACGGCCATATTTTGGTAAAAACGTCGTCTTTTCCCAAATGAAAAGGAATAACTTTTTTCTCCCCAATGATTACTCTATTCTATATATGCTATACTATATCTATGAGTTCTATACGCAAGCGAAGTGTGACTCACTGACCGTCTGTGCAGCCAAGAAAAAGATTTCCTATGTTAATTGCCCACTGGATTTTTTGTAATAAATTATTAAAAATCGAGGAAATTTATTTCCCGATTTTAATCCTTATATTTGGGTATAGATATGTATTAGTTATCGCGGGTGTTAGATTGAATTATTTTGCTGTCAAATTGACAAAATTTTAATTTTAAATTTTTAAGCTCTGTCGCCCTTGGCTTTTTTTTTTATTATTATTATTATTCAAATCTCAACCCTGTGGGTTTTTACATCGGCTACAACGTTTTCGTCTTTGTTCGTAAATAATAATTTAACTGTACTAAATAGTTTACAGCCGTATAATTCAACGTATAACTTAGTCACAGCAACGCGTGGCCGGGTCTGCTAGTATATATATATATATATATATATAATAAGTCTTGAAAGTTAGTAGAAATAAAACTTGAAATTTTATAAAAACTTGAAACAGAGAAAACATGGAAAAGATTTTAAATTATGGAAAGGCAAAATTTTGAAAGTTTTTGAAAAGGATTTAATATTTATAGGAGTTACTTGGAAATAAAATTCATAACGATTACATAGTAGGCCTAAAAGAAAATATTGAAAATTTAAAGAAAAAAAAATTATTCATACCGTGATATAGTCGAAAATAATTTGGAATTTTTTTTAAAGTTTTTTATAAAATGTTAATTATAAAAGAATATTCTTGTAAGAAAAAGAATTTTGTTTTTTGATAAAAAAAAAAAAAAAAAAAACTTAGAATTAATTAAAAGAGATTTAATTTTCCATACCTTTTTATTAAAGTTAAATTTCATAAAAATCCCATAAAATTTCGTTTCGTTACTTGTGGAAATTTTAGTTATAATTACAAAGCCAGTATTTTTTTATTATTATTACTAGCTGGCTTCGCCCGCTAGCGGGTCAGTATTTTCAAATGAATCACTAACAGTAATTTTTAGTGTTAAGAAAATAAATTTAAAAAAAAATCATTTCTGATTGGGTAAAAAGTCGGCCCGGGTCCCCACTGCCTTCGGCAGCGCAGTCCCGTGCGCGCTGCGCGCGCACAACTTAAGGGATACTGTTGTAAAATTTGTACCCTTTCCGTGTTGATTCTCAAATTTAAATTTAAATTCATTCACTACTTAAATATAATTTAAATAATTTACTTTATAATCTTTAAAGTTTAAATTATTAATTAAATGAATTATAGCGTTTAGTGCTATTATCTTTTTGATACTGCCATTGAGTTAAAGATATATTAAAATTAAAAATGAAAAGCTTAATGATAATTACTTTTAGTTAAAATTTATATTCCTTATTAGTATAATTATGTTTAAGTCATTTGAAATAACTTTAATTACTTGCCTCATTTTTAAAAGCATATTTTGTAAAATTAACTTAAAGAAAATATGTTTAAATCCTTTTCGGATTGTTCATTTCGCTACCTAGCAAGGAGATGTTATATTTTTCAACTGCAGAGTCTTTTTGCTTAGCCCATAGATGGCAGGAGACTCGCAGCGTCGTGTTGCTATAGTTATGGGAGGCGTTGCCGTCTGTGCAGCATCAAGTAGCTGTTACTTTGAATCCGTTTGCGGCTATAAAATGAGGTAGGGAATATGAAATATGGCTCTTAAGCTCTGAAGCCCTTAATCTCTTAAGCTTTTATGTTTTTTCAGTTTAGCTCAAAGTCATGAGCTGGTATTTCGATATAATTATAAACTGTTTAGTTTTATTATGATTGTAAATTACGTTTTTGTGACTTGATATTTTCAATGATACGTTTAGTGCAGCTAGTTATGTCACAATGGAAAGTAGCTTTCTATTTGAACTCTATATGGCAGTATTTTAAGGGTATTTAACCTTTCGTCAGCAAGATTCTACAATTGTTTCAGCTGATTTAATGTTATTCATCATTTTGTTTCAACTTTAATAAACTGTTTTAATTAAACTTTTGTCTTCAATGAATGCCACATATATTTATCATTTTTATAGCTTATTAGAGCTGAGCAACTATCATTTCACTGCTAACTCTGCTAACTTAACATATGTGAAAATTGTTTTTTTCACAATAGATACACGCGCTGCGCGTGCGTATACCTTCCCTGACCTTTCGTGCCCCCTAAAAAAATCCTTTCTGATCGGATAAAAACTCGCACCGGGTCCCCACTGCCTTCGGCAGCGCAGACCCATGCGCGCGCACGTGTGGAGGTATACGTGCGCTGCGCGCACATATTCCTTCTGAAGTCATATTTTTATTCTTAAGAAAAGAAAACTAACAGTAACAGAAACAAAAAGTAACTTTTAGTGTTAAGAAAAGAAATTTAAAAAAAAATCATTTCTGATTGGGTAAAGAGTCGGCCCGGGTCCCCACTGCCTTCGGCAGCGCAGTCCCGTGCGCGCTGCGCGCGCACAACTTAAGGGATGTACGCGCTGCGCGCGCTTATACCTTCCCTGACTTTTCGTGCCCCCTAAAAAAATCATTTCTGATCGAATAAAAACTCGCACCGGGTTCTACTGCCTTCAGCAGCGCACACCCATGCGCGCGCACGTGTGAAGGTATACGTGCGCTGCGCGCACATATTCCTCCTGAAGTCATATTTTTATTCTTAAGAAAAGAAAATTTAAAAAATCATTTCTCATCGGGTACAAAGTCGGACCGAGTCCCCACTGCCTTCGGCAGCGCAGTCACGTGCGCGCTGCGCATGCACAAGTTCACGGATACACGCGCTGCGCTCGCGTATTCCTTCCCTGACCCTTCGTGCCCCCTAAAAAAAAATCATTTCTGATCGGTTAAAAACTCACACCGGGTCCCCACTGCCTTCGGCAGCGCAAACCCATGCACGCGCACGTGTGAAGGTATTATTGTGAAAAAAACAATTTCCACATATATCAAGTTAGCAGAGTTAGCAGTGCAGTGAAATGATAGTTGCTCAGCTCTAAAAAGCTATAAAGAAGATAAATATATGTGGCATTCATTGAAGACAAAAGTTCGATTAAAACAGTTTATTAAAGTTGAAACAAAATGATGAATAACATTAAATCAGCTGAAACAATTTTAGAAAGGTTGCTGACGAGAGGTTAAATACCCTTAAAAATACTGCCATACTGAGTTCAAATAGAAAGCTACTTTTCACACTAAACGAACAAGTCACAAAAATGTAATTTACAATCATAAGAAAACTAAACAGTTTATAATTATATCGAAATACCAGCTCATGACTTTGAGCTAAACTGAAAAAACATAAAAGCTTAAAAGATTAAGGGCTTCAGAGCTTAAGAGACTGATTACATATTTCCTACCTCCTTTTTATAGTCACGAAACGGATTCAAATTAACAGCTACTAGATGCTGTAGAATAGGAACGCCTCCCATAACTATAGCAACACGACGCTGCGAGTCAGCCGCCATCTATGGGCTTAGCAAAGAGACTCTGCAGTTGAAAAAATATTACATCTCCTCGCTAAATAGCGAAAAGAACAATCCGTAAAAGGATTTAAACATATTTTTCTTTAAGTTAATTTTAATAAAATATGCTTTTAAATATGAGGTAAGTAATTAAAGTTATTTCAAATGACTTAAACATAAATTTATTAATAAGGAATATAATTTTTAATTAAAAGTAATTATCATTAAGCTTTTTAATTTTAATATATCTTTAACCCAAATGGCAGTATCAAAAGAGAAAATAGCACTAAACGCTATAATTCATTTAATTAATAACTTAAACTTTAAAGGTTATAAAGTGAATTTAAATTATATTTAAGTAGTAAATGAATTTAAATTTAAATTTGAGAATCAACACGGAAAGGGTATAAATTTTACAACAAGGCCCCCCACCGTGTTGATTCGACAAACACAAACGTCAGCAATTACAATATAAACTTTATTAGAAAAGAAATAAAAAAAAATTCCTTGAATATTTAGTGACTTGAGAGATTCACATATGTCTTCTACAGAATATACTTCACACAAAGCTACAAGGTTTGTCAATCTCGTAAATCATAAGATCAAGAGTCCACAAGTCCAACTCACACTTTCAAAAAAACAGTAGCACTATCAATATTCTATACATATCTACTAAAAGAAAGAACAAGATATTAATACAGGGCAAATATGCACAGCATTTCAAGGAAACCTTTTTTTTTCCCCCATTCCCCATTGTCAAAATAAGAAAACGATGATATTCACAAATATATGAAACATTTATATAACATACACATAACCAATTACACGTAGCGCTACGAATTTCTCTCATACAAAAGTTAAACTAAACCATACATCACTACACAATGGAAAACGTAGGAAAAATCCACCAAGAAAATGCAAACATATCCCTCTAAAAAACATTTTTCAGTTTCAAAACAATTTAAATATATATTATACGTTCAAAAAAAAAATTTAAAGTTACTTTATATACATTTACTTAATAAATACTTTATTTACAAATTTATACATATCACCTTTAGTAAGGGGCTTTGTGAAGGGATCGGCAAAGTTATTTTTAGTATTTACATATTTTAAATCAAACCGTTCCTCAAATAGCCATTCACGGATGAAAAATAACTTTACATTAATATGTTTGGATTTGTTATTCTCTATAGGAGACCTCGTAAAATTAATAGCTGCTTGGTTATCAGCAAAAAGTATTGGTGGTTCATATGAAATAGCAATTAATTTAAAATCAATACAATCTCGTAATATATTATCAAACCACATTAATTCTTTAACCCCGTCACACATGGATACAAATTCACTTTCCATGGTTGAAAGGCAAACACTTTTTTGCTTAAAGGTTTTCCAAGAAATAGGGCTATTATCCAAAAATAAAATTTGTCCCCCCATTGATACGAAGTCATCTCTATTCATCGCGAAATCAGCGTCAGAGAAAGCAGTTAAACATGGATTAAAACAATTCAAATTTAATTTCAAATCTCGAGTACACGAAACATACCCAAGCAATTTAATTAACCCATTCCAATGATTAAGCCCCGGCGAATTTTGAAATTGACTGAATATATTAACTGCGTAGGCAATATCAGGTCGTGTCCTGTTCGCAATGAAAGATAAACATCCTAAGATATTCCGATATGGAAATTTAGACATTTCATCAATTTCATTTTGATTAGTAGGACAATCTTTTTTCGAATACTTAATGCCTTTTACAATAGGTAATGAGCAGAAAGGGATGTTAAACGACTTAAACCTGTCATACACTTCATTAATATATAATTCCTGAAAAATTTGTACTGAATCATTTTCATAATTAAATTCTACACCAAGTAATTTCTTGGTTTTACCTAAAATTTTTATATCAAATTTACATTTTAATAAATTAAGAATTTTGTCTATTTGAAATTGATTTTTACCAAACAAAACTAAATCATCTACATAAACTAATAAAACAATATAATTTTCAAAATAATATGAACAATTACACCAGTTAAATTTATTAAACCCTAAATCTAATAGTACTTTATTTAACTCATAATACCAGAGCCGGCCACTTTGATGAAGGCCATATAACGCTTTGTCTAGTTTACAAACAAGATTTTCCCCCCCCCTTTACAACATATCCTTTTGGCTGAGACATATAAATTTCTTCCTTTAAAGGTGCATAAAGATAAGCACATTTTATATCGCATTGAACATTATGCCATTTATAACATGAGACCAATAATGAAAAAAAGAAACGTATTACTGAGAAATTAACGACGGGTGAAAACGTCTCGTCATAAGTGTCCCCCTTTATCTGATGAAAGCCCTGGGCCACGAGCCTCGCTTTAAAGCGGGCAACGTTTCCTAGCTCATCTCTTTTAACGGCGTATACCCATCTATTTCCCAAAACTTTTTTCCCCTCCGGTAAATTAACCAGATGCCAAACTTTACGAGTTTTCATATTATTTATCTCATCATCCATGGCATTTTTCCATTCAATACATTCTGAAGATTTAACGGCCTGATTATATGTTTTAGGTATAGGGATAACTAGTCATGATTTTTTATGAGTTAAACTTGAAGTTGGGTTATCTGAGTTTTGCTGATCAACCACCCCCTCGAACTTATTACTACTAGAGAAATCAAAAAAATTAGAGTCAAAAATTAAATTATTTTTATCACAATATTGCTTGACATCGTTCATTGATCTCAATCTAGTTTTAGTGTTGTCCGGGTAATAGAAGATATCAACTCTGTCACTCATTTTTCTGGGTACGGGTTTTCTATTCCAAGTAATTGAAGAAAGAGGTTTAAGAGAAGATTTATCTACAGGAGTTTCATCGACGGGCTCGTCACTAGAATCATCGGGCTCACCTCCGAAAACAATGTCAACAGGATCGGAAACTTGACAATCAACTGGACTTTCCGGAAGTAAGTCCAATTCCTCCAGTGAGGTGCCCATCACCGCTCCACTGCATTTACTAAATAGCTGATCAGAGAACGTTACGTTTATAGTTTCAACTATTTTATCCTCATCCTCCAACCAAATTTTATACCCCTTAGTCTTTAATGAATAACCTATTAGTACTCCCTTTTTAGCCTTAGGTTCAAGCTTATGGTCTCTATGCTGTTTTGGGATCCCTACATACGAAATTAACCCAAACGGCTTCAGGTGTCTTACGGATGGTTTAAACCCAGTATATAACTCAAAAGGAGTCTTAGTTTGTCCTCTATGGATTAAACGGTTCCAAGTGTACGCGAAATACAACATTGCATCGGGCCAGAAAGAAAAAGGCAAACCACTATCCGTGATAATAGCTCTAACACAATTTAAAGAAGTTTGATTAAACCGCTCACTTAACCCATTTTGCTCAGGTGTGAACGTGTTAGTTAACTCATGAACAACTCCATTTTTACTACAAAATGATTTGAAATTGTCATTTACAAATTCGGAACCATTATCAGTACGAATAGCTTTTAATTTCTTATTCAAACTACGTTCTGCCCGTGCAATGTGTCTCTCGAATACACCAAAAACCTGAGACTTATCCTTTAAAGGATAAACAGCAACCCTTTTAGAAAATCCATCAATAATGGACAAAAAGAACCTTTCCCCATTTTTACCAGTTACTTTAATTGGGCCCCAGACGTCCATAAATACTTTCTCTAACGGTGATTTAACGCCATGAACATCGGATGATTTAAAAGACACACGGTTTTGTTTACTAATCCTACAAGGTTCACAAAAAAATTTCTTAAACTTAAGTTTAGGAAGGCCCCTCACCCCGTTCTTCTTGCTAGTATTTACAATAGTATCAGGACTTACATGCCCAAAACGAGCATGCCAATACCCAATTTCATTAACTTTTGCAAGAGAAGCTGAAGGATTTTCTGGGTGCCCCCCATTCACTTTACTCCCCTTTTTAACTTTAGAAACATTAGGATATAAATAGTAAACACCGTCTTTAATTTTAGCAGTAAAAATATGTCTTTTATCTTTACCGAACACCGACACTCGACCCTTACCGCCAGTGTATGTGGCACCGTTCACATCTAATTTAGGACCTGATATTAAATTTTTCCGTAACTTTGGTGAATATAACACATCTTTTAAATACAATACATTTTTACCAAAATCCAACTTAACAGTTCCTTTAGCAGTAATAGGAAAACTAATACCATCGATCGCGACAAAAAGCTCCTCTCCCTCCACAGGAGTATAATGCTCAAAAAGATCTAAATTTCTTAGAAAATGATTTGAAGCAGCAGTATCAAAAATAAAGCTGTCATCATCACTTAAATTACTAAAGTTAGCTTGAGCTATGTAGTAGGAGGGGGGAGATTTGCATTTGTCACGACCGTTGGAGTTATACTTTAAATTTCTAGGTTTAAATTTAACATTACTATTCAAAAAACAGTTTTTCTTAAAGTGGCCAATACGGCCACACTTAAAACAAGTTAAAGGCTTTTTACCTTTTTGCTGGATGTTCTGTATCTGAACACTGTTACTGGCATCTTTCTTAATATCACCCTCACGAAGCTGTAGACGCGATTCCTCCGCTGTTAACTCGGACACAATATTCTGGAACTTGAACTGGTCGTTCTTCCAACGCAACAAATATTGCACTGCAGATTCAAACTTGGATGGTAGGTGTTGCAAGAGCTGAAAACAGCAGTACACATCCTCCATAGCATGACCAATTTCACGCAGCTGGTCCAGTATTCTTGATAACCGGGTTACAAAAGAATTCACCGTTTCATTCTCAGACATTCTACAATTAATGAACTCTGTAAATAGTCCCATATGATGAGCTCTAGAGTCTGATATAAAGGTCTTCTTCAAAGTCTCCCAGGCATCAATAGCACAATCACAATTTTCAATAATGCTTCTGACTTCAGGCGATGTATTCAGATATATTGTGGATAATGCAACTCGACTACGAGATTTAAAATCCTCCACTTGTTTTGAAGTTATTCCGGCCTCAGCATCTTCAACAGGCAGTATTTCGTTCTTACATATTATATTCCAGCAGTTTCTTTCAATTAAAATAAATTTAATGTCCTTGACCCACGTAGTATAATTATTCATCCGTAATTTTTCAATCGTGGGGTTTAAACTTACTGCCATTTCAATTTCTTATCTTCAAACACTTAGAATGCCATAAAAACTATTATCAAAATTTTAATGCTATGAGCTGACAACGAGCCAAATTGCCCATAACCGCTTATTGTGAAAAAAACAATTTCCACATATATCAAGTTAGCAGAGTTAGCAGTGCAGTGAAATGATAGTTGCTCAGCTCTAAAAAGCTATAAAGAAGATAAATATATGTGGCATTCATTGAAGACAAAAGTTCGATTAAAACAGTTTATTAAAGTTGAAACAAAATGATGAATAACATTAAATCAGCTGAAACAATTTTAGAAAGGTTGCTGACGAGAGGTTAAATACCCTTAAAAATACTGCCATACTGAGTTCAAATAGAAAGCTACTTTTCACACTAAACGAACAAGTCACAAAAATGTAATTTACAATCATAAGAAAACTAAACAGTTTATAATTATATCGAAATACCAGCTCATGACTTTGAGCTAAACTGAAAAAACATAAAAGCTTAAAAGATTAAGGGCTTCAGAGCTTAAGAGACTGATTACATATTTCCTACCTCCTTTTTATAGTCACGAAACGGATTCAAATTAACAGCTACTAGATGCTGTAGAATAGGAACGCCTCCCATAACTATAGCAACACGACGCTGCGAGTCAGCCGCCATCTATGGGCTTAGCAAAGAGACTCTGCAGTTGAAAAAATATTACATCTCCTCGCTAAATAGCGAAAAGAACAATCCGTAAAAGGATTTAAACATATTTTTCTTTAAGTTAATTTTAATAAAATATGCTTTTAAATATGAGGTAAGTAATTAAAGTTATTTCAAATGACTTAAACATAAATTTATTAATAAGGAATATAATTTTTAATTAAAAGTAATTATCATTAAGCTTTTTAATTTTAATATATCTTTAACCCAAATGGCAGTATCAAAAGAGAAAATAGCACTAAACGCTATAATTCATTTAATTAATAACTTAAACTTTAAAGGTTATAAAGTGAATTTAAATTATATTTAAGTAGTAAATGAATTTAAATTTAAATTTGAGAATCAACACGGAAAGGGTATAAATTTTACAACAGGTATACGCGCGCTGCGCGCATATACCCCTTCTCAAATCAAATTTTTATTCTTAAGAAAAGAAAATGAAAAAAATCATTTCTCATCGGTTAAAAAGTCGGACCTGGTTCCCACTGCCTTCGGCCGCGCAGTCCCGTGCGCGCTGCGCGCACAAGTTAGGGGATACGCGCGCGGTGCACGCCTATCTCTTCCCCACCCTTTCAGCCCCTCCTAATTAACCTACGTATACCAATTTTCAACGGTCTAACTCAATTAGCTGAGATGCAAAGGAAAACGTAATCAGGACACCTCAAAACGTGTAAATCTGGTGAAAACTTTCGATAATTTAAAAGAACTTTAAAATATCTTTCGAATGATGTATTAAAAATAATTTAATCATAATTAGAAATTGAAATATTGAAATTTGAAAATATTACAGCGCCATCTGTCGGTAGAAATTTCTGTATTCCACTGTTCCATTCCAATTCAAAAACGCTTTCTAATGATGTATTACTTATGAAATTATTTTAATTAGTAGCTGAGATACAAAGAAAACTAATTCAGGACACCTCAAAACGTGTAAATCTGGTGAAAACTTTCGATAATATAAAAGAACTTTAAAATATCTTTGGAATGATGTATTAAAAAAAATTTAATCATAATTAGAAATTGAAATATTGAAATTTGAAAATAATACAGCACCATAAGTGAAAACTGATTCAGGAGACCTCAAAACGTGTAAATCTCGTGAAAACTTTCGATAATTTAAAAGAACTTTAAAATATCTTTCGAGTGATGCATTAAAAATAATTTAATTATAATTAGAAATTGAAATATTGAAATTTGAAAAAAATTACAGCGCCATCTAGCGGTAGAAATTTCTGTATTCCACTGTTCGATTCCAAATCAAAAAAGCTTTCTAATGATGTATTACTTATGAAATTGTTATAATTAGTATCTGAGATACAAAAGAAAACTCATTCGGGACACCTCAAAACGTGTAAATCTGGTGAAAACTTTCGATAATATAAAAGAACTTTAAAATATCTTTCGAATTAAGTATTAAAAATAATTTAATCATAATTAGAAATTGTAATATTGAAAATTGAAAATATTACAACGCCATAAAAGAAAACTGATTCAGGACACCTCAAAACGTGTAATTCTGGTGAAAACTTTCGATAATTTAAAAGAACTTTAAAATATCTTTCGAATGATGTATTAAAAATAATTTAATCATAATTAGAAATTGAAATATTGAAATTTCAAAATATTACAGCGCCATGAAAGAACACTGATTCAGGAGACCTCAAAACGTGTAAATCTGTTGAAAACTTTGAATTATGTAAAAGAACTTTAAAATATCTTTCGTATGATGTATAAAAATTAAATCAATCGTAATTAGAAACTGAAATACGCGTATTAGAATATTGCAAAAATGTCCGGCGTGTAAAGATAAAATTTAATTTGCAATTAAAATGTAAATCTTTTGTTTATTGACGAAAATCGATGAAATTTGAAATGCAAGTTTCTTTTGTGGTGTAAGTATTATATACTAAATAAAATGTGTAAAATTTGAAAAATTGAAGAAAATAAAAATTGTAATTTTTAATCGCACTACGAAACACGTGACTCCATTAAATACCAGATGTGTTTCCGTGTTTCCGTTGAAGACTGCTGTAGACTTAATGTCTGCAAAGATAACATTCTTGTGATTCGTTGCCAACATTTTTTTATAGTTTAGTTAATTTTAAAAAATCTAATTGTCCGATCGATAAGCCGTTTAAACCATCGGATTGAGAAAAAAAAAGCCCTTTCCAATGGTATCTTGTTTGTAACGATACGACTGATATTTCTAATTTATTTTCCACTTTTTCCGTAAACATGTCGCTTTTTAAGCATTTAATCATGAATTCTGGGTCATTTTTCGGTAGACAATGGTCAACGTTTTAATTAATATCTCCGCTAATTAGGGTCGCATCGTTTAGCAAATTAGAGAACCCTGATCTGCGATAAATTCTCTGTCCGACGGTACCTGTTCGAAGTCCGTGCGACCTTTAGCGGCGGAGCCTTAGCTGCGTCAAGCCGTTTCTCACAGACACACAGACAGACACACAGACACACACACACGTACAGATTTTAATAATATAAGGGATTTACTCAAAAATATCTTAAATACATTAGAGTTTGACTATTACTGCCATTTCATTAAAAATAACTACCAGACATTAATATTTTAAAGAAGACTCAGAAGATATATTAACAATTAATACCTATGATTTTGGAAAACTTTTTGATAGTATTCCATATTATTTAGTTTTACAAATTTTTGAAACAGTCTACGATGAATTTTCTCAGGTAATTGATCGTGAAAAAATTTATTGGATTAAATTTATTAAATTTTGTATCGTTGAAAATGATTTATTAACGGAATAGATTATTTTCTACAAATTCGCGGTATCCCGATGGGAACCAGCTACTCGAGTGCTTTCGCCAACATTTTTTTCTATATATTTCAGACAAAATTTAAAAACATTAAGTTTTATAGATACATTGATGACATAATAGCGATAAACTGTGAAAATTTTGCAAAATATGCTGCTGAAACCTATCCCTCCGACCTTACCTTAAACTGGACTGACACTAAAAATAAAATTTCTTTCCTGGATTTAAATATTTAAAAAACAGGTAAAAACTGGTTAATTGGTATTTATATGATAAAAGGCAGGATTTTTGCTTTAAAGTTTATAATCTGGCGAATTGGTTTTCCTGTATTAGTTAAAAACTTTTTAAAAATATTATGTGTACCCAAATAAACAGAATTAAAATGATTTGCAATAATCATCTAGACCTGAATTTAGCTCTTCAAAATCTCAAAAACATTTTAACTGTCAACCGGTATCCTGTTTTCCGACTACATAAACATTTTACTCTTCCTGAATATAATCTAACTTAAAGTTTTTTATCCATCTCGGGCGACATTTAAGAACGGGTAAGTGGCATTCGAAGAGGGTTCTCTCTTTTTGTTGGGGGGATATTTCAATGTATTTCAATCTATTTCTGACTGATGCTGAAAAATAATATGACATTCTTCTACCTTGTTCACCTTCTAATACAACCCCTGAGCTGTAGCATTTGGATAAATCCTGTTCTGTGACATTTGAGCAATTTTGGGGCCAATAAGTTCTTTTGTTTTTGGAACACACTAACCATGAAAACATTACAAAAGTTCGATTTGTAAGAAAATTTTCTCCAGTTTGGGACATAGCTGTGACATTGACATTTCCAACGTTAAAGGTGGCTTCAAAGGGACAGGTATCTATTATGTCAATCCTATCCTATCTATCCTGCCAGTGTAGTTATCGAGGAAACTCCAAGTTCTGTCTTTGAAAACCCACCTTCAACAAAGTTTAGTGCTATAAAAAAAAAAAAAAATCCTCAGAGACATCTTCTCAAAAACAAATTCCTCATACTCCTCGTCCCTCAAGTACTGCTGTCATAAAACCTGGAATGAACTACCGTGCTCTAATTTTGGAAAAAGACCTCTTTTGGAAAAGACCAACGTAATACGGAATACACTAAAGCATCACATCAGCGATATATATATATATATATATATATAAGTTTAGGAATAGAAAAGTGATAACTCCAGTAGCACGTAACGTTATTTTAACGTTGTTATAACTAATTTTTCACTATTCAGACTTACTTGCAACGCTATAAGAATGTTATGTGCTACCAGGGAAAGGAAGATGGTTTAGCGGTATTTGCAACAAGGAAAAAAATGTTGTGGATATGATATTATATGTTGTGTGTCATAATTATGTGCACAAGGAATGTGTAGGACTGACCAAGAAAGATAAGAAAGTGTTTACATGCCACACAAGTGAAGTCAAAATAAATTAAAGACATTTTTGACCATAAAAAAATAATAATAAAATTGCTTAAAAAATTGCTGAAAATTGTTTAAAATTGCTTAACTTTGTTTTCTAAATTTTCTTCTTACTTACCTTCTCATTAATTTTCGTAAAGCTTCAAAAATTAAATTTTGTTTTGTAATAATTGATGTGTTTTCAGGCGTTAAATATGAATCTCTTCATTATATTTCATCTACGGGCATATTAACTTCAACAACTACTCTTTTTTAAAAATAATTCTTGCAGGTTTCAATCTTGATTATTGTAAATTTAATTTTTTTTCGAATACTAAAATGAGTCCTCTGTTTTAGAGAATTTTTATTTAATTTTAAATCGGTTACTACTATCGCTAAAAAAATTCTATCCTTAAGCTGACCATATTACCTGCAGTTACCTTACTTCAAACGTACTTTTTTTAATTATGTAAAAGAGTCTTTAAAGATATAAGCATTTACAGATTATGCATCGTAGTCAGGGCCCGAAATTTGAACTCAGATTACACTCGCCGAAAAAAAGTTTTACTCGCCACAAAATAGGATTGCCTTTTTTTTTTTTTCGTTTTTTACGGATTTTGGGTTTTTGGGTTTTTTATTTTTCCTAACTGTTTGAAAGAGTTTTACAAATATGCCTATGGTGTAGATTATTACCCAGATCCATATTTCGAATGGTCGTGTCGAAGTTTATAAAATCTGTTGAATGGAATAATCCTTTGCAGATAAAATAAGAAGAAACAATTAGATTTACTGGTGTTTTATTATCAGTTTTATGAAAAAAAAGGTCATCTTCAAAATTCTGTTACATTTTGACAATTACTGATAACAAGAAGAATCTCGTACGGTAAATGGGACGGGAAGAGAGGAGGAGCACAAAAAATCACGTCTTACACGAACGCAATCAAAAGCGAAAAAGTTAACTAGATCGGCCAGTCTCAGAGAACGTAAAGTGCAACCCCAAAGGTTGGCATCGTTACAATTCAGCCAAAAGAATGCCAAGCTGTTTCTTTGTCCTCCTAACATTTTAATACAAAATTTTGAATATAGAAAAATGTCGTTACAAACGTTATATCGATTTGGCATTAAAACTAATCGCCAGCTGTCAATCAATTTTTAGCGTACAAAACCGACGCCACTTAGACGGGGAAAAACGATTATAAATCTATTTTTAGAACTATAATGACCTGCTGGAAATAATAATAACTTTTAATGTAAACATAAGTGTAATAAATATGAACTGAAATGACAGTTTTTTATTTTATTAATAGCTACTTATGCTAGAAATACGCTGATAACGACTTTTAAATTACCTTCTCAAAATAAATAATTATAGCTAAATTGATTTACTTCTTTCGGGGAATAAGTATAAAGAAATTATTTTTCAAAAACCCCGATAGAAAAATTGCTTTATATTATTCCGAGAGCAATGTGTTTGTAACTATAAAAGGACAAAGAAACGCTATAAATGAAAGATTTTGATCTGTAAATAAAACGGGAAATTCTATATAATTAATTAATTGAATTACATAAATTTAAAAAGATTTTTTTTATATTATTTATATTAATCCCTCCTTTTTGTTATATATATATTTGAATAAATAAATGAATTTTTAAAGAACATATGTGTGAACACTCGCACATATATCTCCCCTTCGACTAGCAAAAAAAAAAAACTCTTCCTCGCCTCCTGTATAGAATTGCATATATAAACAATAACATTCAAAAGCACTTACCAAAGACGAACACTTAAAAATGATATTACATTACAAGTAAAAGATTATATGTATAATTAAAAAGTGAACAAACAAAATATATCTGAAATATAAACACTAATTCAAAAACAACAAAAATTTACACATATTTCAAAAACATCAGTGGAACCAAAAGCTTTAAGAAAAAAAAATGTATGTGTCATTCCAACCAAAAGCTCTCGAAAAAAATGTATGTCATTGCAATCAAAAGCTTTAAACAAAAAAGTATGACTGTACGTATGTATGTCATTGCAATCAAAAGCTTTAAACAAAAAAGTATGACTGTACGTATGTATGTCATTGCAATCAAAAGCTTTAAACAAAAAAGTATGACTGTACGTATGTATGTCATTACATACCAAAAAACTACTTGACGTCATAAATGCCCAAAAATGTGGCTTCTCGAATATAATATGAAATGCAGTCCATACTGTCCATTGTCCTTTTTATATGCCACACAAAATTTCAGCTGAAATATTTCTCTGTGTAAGAGTCTCTTTTTGATATAATCAGGAATATCTATTTGTATCAACATATACATATTCTTTTGAAAATCATGCCAAAGTTCCAGTCACCAACGTTAGATTTATATATTCAAAAATATTAAATGTTCACACAAATATGTATAGTGAAATAGAGAAAAAAAATAATATATATTACATATATTTATATATATATTGTTGTAATGACCAAAGCTTCCAGCATATTATTGTAATATTTATTTGTCTAACATATTGGTTACACACATTGGTCAACGTTAAACAAAATCATGTACAAAAAATAATAATAATAATAATAATAATAATAATAAAGAAACAGAAAAGTTTTCGTGTATACCACACAGGAAAGATTTTTAAAAAGGACGCCATTGGCAGTCAAAAAAAAAATAATCTTCCCTTAATCCTTACAAAAATGTAAGTGTAATGATGTTAACTTAAGGCTAACATCCTAGCGGGACAGGGCGTATTGAAAGACCTGCACTGTTAGGCACAGGCCTCCGTCCCCCAGCAGAGTCCACAGACCCCTGTAGGGACACCTCACCAAACCGAAAAATTAAGTGTCATAAAATGTTGAAAAATAAATGTCAACAAAAATATAGATTCTCGTCACATGTCCAATGTTGCTCTCCCGGGAGAAAATTTTTGAACGAGACAACATATATCTAGGATAGGGTAATAAATAAGTAGAAAGAAAACAAATTGACAAAAATTTTGAGTGATGAGAGGGAATGCCAAAATAAGGGGAAAATTTAGACTGCAGATTGAACAAACCAAGCACATGTGATACACCAAAAATCAAATGCCAACTTATAAAATTTAGTTGTATGTATATTATTATCACTATTATCATTAACAATTAATTACCTATGAACTTAATCTCTATACCATGGAAATATCTTCATTAAATATATTTCGAATATCTTATATTTGTTTAACATTAACCCAACAAAAAATAAATAGTAAACAAAAATAAAAAATATAACACCTTGATTAATAATTTAGAAATTCAAAATATGATCTACAAGCTTTTATATTATCATCAGAATCTTTTTTTTTTTTTTTTTTTTTTTATCTCTATATAGGCATATCTTATTTATAAATATTATATATATATTATTCAACAACCCTGCAATGCAAGAAATAGTCTTTGCGTCAAAAGAAAAAAAACAGTGGACCAGTCACATAAAAAAATAAAGACGAGTTCCTGCACAGCAAACAAATACATTCCATGGCCATTGGAAAATGCATTTGTGATGCAAAATATATTCATCAAACTTTTTTGAGGAAAAAAATACTAATTGCGATTTCTTAAATTATAAGAATGGGTAGAATTATTGCTAATAGTATGTGTTACCTTGGAGTTGGGCTCAGTAAACAAATAGTTACGTCGAGGAGGAGCAATAAGGAGTCTATCAATATGGACTCTGAAAGCTTTATTATCAGGTGCATGTAACCTCTTAATGGAAAAGGAAACTGGCGAGTGTTTTTGTTCAACAATAAATGGGCCAGAATACTTGGGTTTAAATTTATCTATTGATTTCAAGTATACAACATCATGAACAGCAACAGGCCTCAGTTTTGCACGTTTTTGAAAATTTTGATATCTTTTGTCTTGATTTTCTTTAATGTTAGAATATGCTTTGTTATAGATGTTATCTAAGTCGTGTAAAAATTTATATATGTCTACATTTTTATCTAAAAATGGTTGATTTATAAATTGGTCAAATGTATCAAATATTAAAGACCAAAAGACCCTACCAAAATGAAGTAGGTTAGGTGAAAACAATGTGGATGAATGTGTTGAACCATTATAAAGTGATTTATGTATAGCTAGTGAATTTTCAAAAGAATACCCCTCAGAAAGTAAAGTGTTAATTGAATACTTTATAGATTTATTTTCCTCTCGGAAATAGAGTTACTTTGGGGGTGAGCAACAGATGAATGTAAAATTTTTATGCCACGTTTATCATTGAAAATATTATAAATAGTTGATGTAAATTGTTTGCCTAGATCTGATAATATTACAGACGGTCTACCAAATGTTGTAATGTAATTAAATAAACATTTAACTATTTTTGATGAGGAAGTGTCTTTTAGTTGAAATAATTCAATGTGTCGCGAAAAATGGTCAATCACAGTCAAAACTGAATGTCCATCCATAAAAGGACCAACCAAATCGACACTAATAGTATGCCCTGGATGTGTTGGAGTATAGGTGGTTTGTAGAGGAGCTGGTGGTGTGTTATGATGTTTATTTTGTAAACATAAAGTACACGAAGCAACAAAATTTAAAGTGTCTGTGTACATACCTTTCCAGTAATACCTATTTGATAAAAATTCGTATGTTTTTGTCAACCCAAAGTGAGAAAGATGTGAAATAGTTAAAACTTTAGATTTTAAAGAATGCAGTACAACAATGAGATATGAAAAAGTATTATTATGCAAATTTTGTTTCTTGTACATTAAAACTTTAGAATCCGGATGAATAAAAAAATTATCATTATTTTTTGAAAAACCTTTTCTTAAAATTTGTTTGTAAATACTTGACAATTTTGGATCATTCTTTTGCTCTGATACAAATGTATTGTTTGAAATTTCCAAGAGGATCTTTATTGTCAGTATTACCAGAAACTAGAAAATTACTGAACTGATTTTGTTGCATAGACTGAGTAGAAGTGGAAATTTGATTAATTGAATGTGTGTCATCTTGTACAATGGGAAGAGGTTGAGAACTGAATATTAATTCTGGATTTGTTTTCAAATTTTGTTGATTATTTGTGAAGTCAGATCTTGATAAATAATCTGCTAAAACATTTGTAGGGCCAGGAATATGTTCAAATTCAAATAAGTATTCAGACAACTCTAACAGCCATTTAGTAGTTAAATCAGCAGGACTATTTGTTTTTCTATATGTTTTTAAAGGAGCACTGTCAGACAAAATGATAAACTTTCTATTGTATAAGTAATATTTGAAAGCTATTACAGATTTATAAATGGTCATTAATTCAAGTTTGATAGCCGGATATTTTTTTTCAGACGATTTAAAAGATTTAGAGAAAAAGGCGACAGGTAATAATTGATTGTCATACTTCTGCATCAAAACTCCTGCAATAGAGATATTTGATGCATCAGTGTTGAGCAAGAAAGTCTTGTTCCAATCAGGTAATCTTACCATAGGTGAGTTTAAAAATATATCTTGAAATTTCTTAAAAATATCCTGATGATGTTTATTCAAACAAATTTTGCCTTCGGTTTAGTTAATTCAATAAGTGGTTGAATTAATTTAGGAAAATTATGAATAAGAGACTTATAAAAGGTTTCAACTCCTATAAAGCGTTTTAATTGTATTTTTGTTGTAGGTGTAGGGAAAGAGTTTATTTTAATGATATTTGACTCAATTGGAGAAATTGAATTATTCTCTATGTGAAATCCCAAGTAATTTACAGCACTCTTATGAAAAGTACATTTACTATGAGCTAAGGTTAAATTATATTTAATTAAAATCTTAAGAATTCTTTCAAGTTTAACACATGTCTCTTCAAAACTATTTGCACCAAATATTAAATCATCCTGATACGCGTAAAATCCATCTATGTTAATTTCATCAATCAAAGAATCCATAAGTGCTTGGTACTGAGAAGCCGCGTTTTTAAGACCAAAACAGAGTCTTTTAAATTTGAAACTGCCAAACATTGAAGTGAAAGTATTTTTATCCTGTAAATGTTCGGGTAAATCAATTTGATGATATGCTTCTTGGAAGTCAATACAAGTGAAAAATTTATACGCAGATAAATCAGCTATTATATTTTGAATTTTAGGTAATGGATAAGAAGAACCTTGAATTATAGAATTTAACATTTTTAAATCTAACGCGAGTCGAAATTTCTGTTTACCAGATCCATCTTGTTTTTTCTTTACCAATAAAATTGGGCAAGCCCATTCCGAGCAGTTTCGCTCAATAATCCCAGCCTCTACCAATTGGTTAATTTGCTCTCTAGCTTCCTGTTGTAAAGCCTGAGGAATGGGAAAATGCAAGGTCTTAATTGGATAGTCACTTAAAAATTTTAAATCAGGCACAGCCTTCTCAGTATGACCAAGGGTTTTCATATTTTTAGAAATAGCCGCGAAATTACTTAATAAAATTTGTTTTAACTTTGTTGCATGAGCCCCATTGAGATGTTTAACATCAAAGTCCATGGGTGTAAAATCTTGTTTTCTCATTTTTAATACATCACTAGAAGGTTGAATATAATTAATAAATTGCGAATCCTCTGAAATTTCAACATTATCATTTTGTTTTGAACCATAGTCAATAATTTGTTCGATTTCTTTTATTGTACCAATATTTGAATGTTTGTAACATGCATACTTCTATTAGTGTTATTTTTAACATACAACTGAAATTTTACTCTATCATATTTACTGTTGCTATTTTGTTTCCGGGAATGATCAATATTAATTATTGAATCCCAAAAAATTAATTTAGAAGAACTCTTTTTACTCTGAAATAAATAATCACCCGAAGAAACTCTGGGACAATAAACAGTAATAGAAGACTCCACTTTGGGTTGTAAAATAAGTTTCTGCCCAGTTTTTACAGATAGTTTCTTAATTTGAGTATGCATATTAAGATTTTCTTCATGGTCGCTATATGTGTTTGTTATGGGAATACATAGGTCTTTTATTTTTAACAGAGACCTCTGCATATCTAATATTACATTATATTGTTGAATAAAATCATAACCCAAAATTACCCTAAATGCAGAACCTTCAGGAATATCCACAGTAAAAAATTTCTGTGAAAAAAAAATGATTTTTAATTTTAAAGGTAGTTTGTATACAAGATGAAAACTGTACATTCGAGTTCACCGTTTTGATTGTGACATGGGAAGATAAATGTTTATATTTCAAACTATGTTTTAATTTATTAAATGTACTTTCAGCTAGCAAACTAACAGAACTACCAGTGTCTAGAAGTGTGTTTGCCTTTTGTTTATCTAACAAAATTTTAATAAGAGGTAATTTTGGAGAATTTACATGAACATTAAAAATGTTCTCCCTTTTATCACTATTAGTTTGAGTAGACTTGGAATCAGAAATTTTTAAGATTTGTTGGGTTTGAGAAGCAGTACAATTTACTAGTCTATCACTAGATAATTTAGGTAGATTAAAGTCATAAGCAATATCCAAAGAAAAATTTTGTGCTGATGCTCTATTCAATTCTTGAGATGTAATTGCATCAGCTAGACTACATCTCTGCGCTCGTTTAAATTATCTCTTTTTTTATTATAGCTACTCCTGTCATAATATTTACCCTTAGTCTGATTTCTCTGCCATCTAAAGCACTTAGTGGCAACATGTCCTTTTTTATTGCACAATTGGCAAATAGGGGAAGAATAATATCTGTTTTTATTTTGATTACCCCTGAAATTTTGATTTCTACCTTTATAATTTTGTCTTAGTTCACTTTGCCTATTGTTTTTTTTGCCTATCTTGCACTGGGGATTCGTGTGTATGGTTAATTTCACTAGATTTATTAGCAAAGGACAGATTGTTTATTTTATCTGTCAATTCAACTAACTTTTCAGAAAGAGTGTTTACAACGGGATTATTTAAACTTAATTGCAACAAGGACTCATTGGCATTATTATCCTTCAATTTTTGTGCTCTATTTACTGCACTTTGATATTCAGAGATTCCTTCTTCTTGAATTTTAACTCTAATATTTGAGGGAATCGTTGAAATAAATTTGGTATATTTTATAGAATTTAAAGCACTAGAATCTTTAATTTGAGAATACACTACATCAGCCAAAATGTTTAATCTGTGTGAAAAATTTCTGATAGACTCTTGTGGTAAGAGTATTAAATTGTTAAATTCCACAAGAGCCTGAGTACTGCTCATTGGAGCAAAAAAATTCTTGGATTCATCCTTAATAAATTTCAAGTCTGTGGATTTATATAGTAAAGGAGATTGAGTCTTGAATTTTAATGCAGGGCCAGTTAATTTACCTTTTAAAATTGCCACTGCCTCTTCTGAATTTAGTTTATTTAATTTTGCATATGACTCAACCTGATCGAAAAAAAACTCAAGTAAGGATGAATCACCATCAAAGCTTAAAATATTGATATTGATATTTTTTTTTACTGGCCATGTTAATTAAGTATGTTGGCTCAAATTATATACCAATATATTTCAAAATTGCCTGAGTAAAAAAAATAAATTGCATTAAGGTCCATGAGCACAAAATATTATGCATTTTCCCTTTTGTTGCGCGCGGAAAATGCATATGATAAAATACTTCACTAGAATATTATGCAAAAATACTACCAAAAATATATATATTTCAAAAACATTCCAAAACATAAAAATAAATCACAAGAAGTTGTAAAAAAATGTAATAATAGCTGTAATAAATCACATAAAAATAAATCACAATATGCAAAGAAAAGTACTAATCATCATGAAAAAAAAAAAAATATATATATATATATATATATATATATATATATATGTATATATATAAAATGAAATATCCTATCTAAATACTATGTAAAATTTACCAAAATATATATTTAAAAAAAAAATTCCAAACTAATAAAGGAAGCTTTCTCCTTGACCTAAAGTTTCAACAAAATGCTAAAACCCAATTTCAAAAAAATTATATCCAAAATATATAAATTTATATATCATGTCAAACAGTTCTTGTTTTTCTCTTTTTATATATTTCTTATTATAATTATTATTATTTCTTACTGAAAAAGGAATCTTAATCTTATACTACCTAACAAGGACCCTTGGTGAGAAAGGAAAAAAATTTAACAAAACCAAAATTTCCATTGAGATATCCAAAATATAAGGTAAAATTAAAACTTACCGATTCTTGAATATAACTTGGTTAAAAAAAAAAAAAAAAAAAAAAAAAAAATTTTGTAAAAAAAACACTTTATCACTTTTTTTTTAAATTAATTTTCCTCGGTTAATTTTATTATATTATTATCAAAAAAGGTTTTTCTTTTCTTCTTCTCATTTCCTTTGCTTGAATAGCCAATAAAAACACCTTGCAATCGCTGCTATTCACTGAATTTTCGACAGTGAAGTGGTAAACAAACTATTCTTGATAAAAAAAAAAAATGATCACGATCCTTTAAAAAAAAACATATGATTCACACACGCGAACTTGCCGATTCCACAAAGGCGATGGTGTCCAAAGGGAACACTTTTCTTGAGTAATCTGTTCGGGTCATGCTTACATCTCCTTGGCAACATAAATGAACAAAAACTTTTGAATAGTCTTATTTTCAGGTCTCCCTCTCGGCCGCTTACTTTCATCAAAAGAACTCTATCAACACAAGGATACCTCAAGAAAGCCTTTATTTGAAGCCACAAGCACGAAAAAAATATTTCCTGACTAGTGATATTTTCAGGCTTCCCTCACAGCCACTTATTCAAGCAAGCATTTATTCGCAACAAAAAGTAAGTTCAATGCTCGGAAAAGAAGATTCATCCACGAAAAATTTTATAGATTCAATATTTTTTTCTGTCCATGACTCCTACAAAAAATCTCTCTGGCAATGAAAATTTTAATCAAATTTTCGATGCCATTCTTTCCTTCATCTCCCCCACGTCACCAAAGTGCCGAGAGAACTGGAAGGCACCATATAAATGGTGTAGATTATTACCCAGATCCATATTTCGAATGGCCGTGTCGAAGTTTATAAAATCTATTGAATGGAATAATCCTTTGCATATAAAATAAGAAGAAACAATTAGATTTACTGGTGTTTTATTATCAGTTTTGTGAAAAACAGTTATCTTCAACAATCTACTACATTTTAACAATTACTGATAACAAGAAGAATCTCGTACGGTAAATGGGACGGGAGGAGAGGAGGAGCACAAAAAATCACGTCTTACACGAACGCAATCAAAAGCGAAAAAGTTAACTAGATCGGCCAGTCTCAGAGAACGTAAAGTGCAACACCAAAGGTTGGCATCGTAAAAATTCAGCTAAAAGAATGCCAAGCTGTTTCTTTGTCCTCCTAACATTTTAATACAAAATTTTGAATATAAAAAAATGTCGTTACAAACATTAGATCGATTTGGCATTAAAACTAATCGCCAGCTGTCAATCAATTTTCAGCGTACAAAACCGACGCCACTTAGACGGGGAAAAACGATTATAAATCTATTTTTAGAACTATAATGACCTGCTTGAAATAATAATAACTTTTAATGTAAACATAAAGGTAATAAATATGAACTGAAATGACTGTTTTTTTTTATTTTATTAATAGCTACTTATGCTAGAAATACGCTGATAACGACTTTTAAATTACCTTCTAAAAATAAATAATTATAGCTATTCTTTAACCACATTCCTTGCGACCATGGAAGCTTCTGCGCAAGTGCGGATTGAACGAGTCCAGTGTTAAAATAGGGGTGACTGAGAGAAAATAAGCGATAAGGGAGCACCGAATAACTGGATGTTTGCCAAATAACTATCTCTCGGCCAATTTTGCATCCCTCGAAACTTTTGGACTCGGCCTCACTGCTAGTCGTAGGAAACGTGGTCGCACTATAAATTGATTTACTTCTTTCGGGAATAAGTATCAGCGAAATTATTTTTCAAAAACCCGATATAAAAATTGCTTTATATTATTCCGAGAGCAATGTGTTTGTAACTATAAAAGGACAAAGAAACGCTATAAATGAAAGATTTTGATCTGTAAATAAAACGGGAAATTCTATATAATTAATTAATTGAATTACATAAATTTAAAAAGATTTTTTTTATGTTATTTATATTAATCCCTCCTTTTTGTTATATATATATTTGAATAAATAAACAAACTTTTAAAGAACATATGTGTGAACATTCACACAATCTCTAAAATTATATATAGTAAAAGTGTGTCGTATATCATCATGTCTCATAATCATCTATAATTGAAAATCATTATAATGTATTTGAGATTTGAAAAAGATTAAAATATCTAATAACATAAATGCAAAGAGTTATTAAAGGAAAAAAGATTTAAAAAAAAAACAGTCTTTGTCAAACAATATCCTGTGAAAATCTTTTTATTAGGAAGGATTAAGCTTCCTTATTTATCTGTTTATTTACTTAATTTTTTGTATCAGAAATGTCT
Source organism: Salticus scenicus (assembly GCA_963930645.1). Lineage (NCBI taxonomy): Eukaryota > Metazoa > Arthropoda > Arachnida > Araneae > Salticidae > Salticus > Salticus scenicus. The sequence goes on from OZ005651.1 coordinate 144,532,882, forward strand.
TTTTCGTCCATTTTATTTTTGTAATCAGACAGAATGCGAATGTGTATAACTTGTTCATTGTTGTAATTTGAAATAGCTATTTCGGAATCCCTTTTTTGATAAAATCATTGCTTGCAAATCATTACAAGCACAAGTTTTTGGTGTTTAAATAAAAAACTAGAAAACGTGAACTGTTTTTTGATCATTATTCAACAAAATAAACATAGATAGTACCTTTAAAAGGGCTCGGACTCATTTTCATGCGTCAATATCGAATAGGCAAACTTTCGCATTTCTCTTCTCTCGGATAGTGGGCGACGTTCAAAGAGGATCTCTGCTCGTCTATTCTCACTCTGCTTAGAGAAATCACAGTGGGAGAAAATAAAAACTGCCGAAGAGATTAAAACTTTTTGCATGAACTAAGCGTTTTTCCTTTCCCAGGCGGGGGCTATCTCGGGCAGCGCACACACTGACTCGGCACTCCGAGAATCTAAAAATGAGAAGTTAAATATGATGTTATAAGATGGCAAGATTTTGCCATATTTAAATCTATGAAAAGAATGTTTTCTGCAACCGTATCATGTAAGAATTCTAGCTCTAACTAGACCAAATTTTTACTCGCCAGAGTACAAAATCCACTCGCCAATGGCGAGCTGGCGAGCGGAAATTTCGCGCCCTGCAAATTATTGAAAATTTAATGAGGTCATATTTTAGAATACTATTGGTACATAGAGGTCAAAAACAAATCAGTACATTAAAAAAATGTAAAAGGTATTCCTTTTTTAACTAGGAAACTCTTTCAAGTGCCAATATTCGATAAAAAAAAAAAAAAAAAAAAAAAAAAAAAAAAAAAAAAAGAAAGAAAAAAAAAAAAAGAAAGAAAAAGAAAAAAGAAAGAAAAAAAGAACAAGTGTAGTATTTTCTATAAATATTAGCAACTGACTCGCAGTAGAAAGGAAGGAAAATATTACAAAAAATGTGTTTATATCTGCAACATCTCTAAAGGAGAACCCCAGTGGCGATTATACGTCTAGTAACCCTACTGTAATGCACAATAAATGCTTAATTTGAGTATTATCTAACATATGAAAAACCTATATACAACACGCCAAAATCAGACCAATGAGCATTCGCAATATGGCGTCATTTGAGAAGATGAATATGATCGAAATGTGATAGGATACTACGAATACAGCACCACCTACTTGTGAAAGTGTAACTATATATACATATATATATATATACATATAAATCCAATGATTATCTGCTCATTTCAGTGAAAAACACATAGCGTTATGGTCAATACTTTTAAAACATTTATATATATATATATATATATATATATTATGACTTTTTGATTATCCTGTATATATAGATGTTAATCTAATGTAATCTGAAAAATAATTCGGAAATTTAATATGAATTATTTTTTAAAATCAATTCAGTTTTGAAGTAACAAAAAATAAATGGAAATTTAGATATAATACAAAGTATGACGTCACATTAAAAAAAATAAAAGGATTGGATATATTTAGATTTCTTGGCATTAAGAAACAAGGGCCAGTGTATTTCGGCTAGGAATTTTTAGTAATTAGTTGGGTTAAAGTCGCACTAGTACCGCGCTATGGGTAATTGGCGACGGTCTGGGACGCACCTCTAAAAATGATTTCGAGACGTGTTATCACAATTTTCATCATCCACTGTAGGGATGGCTCCCCAGCTTCGGTGACCCCCAGAAGTACAATTTCAATGAAAACATGGAGGACATTGCGGCCACGACGGATTTTACGTGCACGAGCTACCATTAGTGTACGACGATCTTTGGCCGGCTGGAATATCGAACCCACAATCTTCCAATTACGAGCTCGGCGCTCTAACGACCGTGCTATCACTGTCCTCTGTTCGTAATTGGAGATCAAAATATGAAATTTAACAATTTGTTTGGTTTTTCTTTTGCGATTCAGCAGATAATGTTTGCCAGTGATTTAAGTGCAATACAAACTAAACTTTGTAATTTTTATTTTTTAATCCAGTCAGAATTTCGCACTTGAAAGAGTTTCCTTGCCAGAAAAAAAAAAATCCTTTTAAGAATTGTAAATAAATATTTAGCTTAAATTCACCTAAATATTTTAAATTATTATATGCTGAAAAAAAAAAAAATTAAAAGTTTCAAATAATAAATTCAATGATGCAACTAATATAAATTGAACTGTTTTTCAGCTGCTTTTAAACTGTTTTAAATGAAAATTAACTGGGGAAAGTTTTAGTCCATTTTTACATAATAATGATCGAATAAAGACCACTAGAAATTTTAAATTAACTTGCATAACTTGTATCAAAATAATAACTGCATCAATTCAGTGCCCATGCCTATCAATAGCTTTAAAACTACTTCTGTTATTTCTTTATTCTTTTTGCCCTTACTGTTCATATGACCCTTGCAAAACTTATATTTGTATCATTGAGAAAGTTTTATACTGAGTAAAGCAAATCATTTTTTAAAAGAAAACCTCTATGCAAATGAAGTTTTATTTTTAAAAAAATTACTTTAAATGAAAAAGTTTTGTAATATCTCAGTTACACCATGTTACGATTCTGCTGGAGTAACATTGGGATACGCCAAGAGATGTTTTGGACCAAACGGTACTTGCATCCACCACAAGAACTCATGTGGATTTCTGTTAGAGATATGTAATGTAGAATCCTATAAAAAGACAATTATGCACTACATGCCATTTTATATCTGCTAAAACATTTATAGGTTTCGAAAGGACGTAGCCTTTCTTCATCAGGTGCAAACACGTGCTACTGCCTTGGAGGCAAAAGCAAGAAAGTCTTGCAAGATGTCTTGCTTTTGCCTCCAAGGAAGTAGCACGTGTTTGAACCTGATGAAGAAAGGCTACGTCCTTTCGAAACCGGTTGTGCTGACTTAAAATTTATGGTGTGTGAAGAAGTTTTAGTATCTTTCTATTGATTATGCGCCAGTTTTCGAATTTGGTTTTTGGTCATTAAACTAAAACATTTATATTGCAATTTCTATATTCCATATGCAGTACTGACTGTGAGATCATGAAAGTATTCATTTTATTTCTACCAATTATAGATCATTTCAATAAATTACAAATAAGGCTTATTATAAATTTCAGATTTACAAAAATGCATTAAATGCAATATTATGCACACGAAACTAGATTTCACTTGTCAGAAAAATTAACTTGAGTATTTTAGATACGAGTTACATGAGAGATTTTAATTTTCTCATAATCCTGTTTATTTAAACATTTTCAATTATAAAAAAAATACTACCATGTGTGTTATAAAATAGTTAGTATCTTGAAAGGGTTAGATATTTAATATATATATATATATATTAATAATTCAAATTACACCATGTCGGGTAGAAATTCTAAAACACTCTTTATGTTTTTATTATAAGCCATAGAAATTATAATTGAGTGTATTTACATTTTATCTATTTTTAATTAGAAACCGGACTTACTGTGAACTAAAAAGACTTATTCATTATAAATGAGATTTAGCAAATTTTTACATTATGTACCTCCGTTATCGTAATTCTATTTAAAGCACTTTTATCAAGGAAAAATGAATTATATAATATCTGATTATTTTTATACGGTCGTAGTTTCAACAGCGGAAGTTACGAGATACTTAATTAAATCACCAGGTAATGTAAAATAAATGTGTTTAGTTGATGTATCCGTAAGAGCTTTTTACTACTGATTAAATTGATAAAATATATGTTATGGCACTCGAAAACAAATGAAATCTATTACATGCGAAAGTGAGTTAATTCATAAAATTTTCATATTTCTGCAAAGGGAATATAAATTGTAGTAACATATACGAAAAATTATGTACTGCAACCGTATTATTATTAAAATTAAAATTCTATTGTATTTAATCCATAAATAAATCCTACATTTGTAAATGTTTTTAATATTTCTTCTCGTTACTTTTTAAGTTAACGGCCCTCTTCACTTACCGTCGCCGGAAGCCCGAGCCAATGTTATTCTATGGGGAAATTTTCTTTACAAATAACTTATTAACTAATACATATCTTTAAATTCTGTTTTCACATTCAGAAAATTCCCAACAGTTAAATTGACGGACCTTTTCTAAAAATGTATTTTTTTAATTTTTAATATTTTATTTTGAAATTGCAAAACGAAAAAATTTCACATATTGAAAATTCGTATTTCGCAGCTTCAAAGTAAAATTTAAAAAAAATCAGAAAAATAATTTTTTGAAAAAAGTTCGTCAATTTAACCGCTGGGAATTTTCAGAATGTGAAAACAGAATTTAAAAATATGTATTAGTTAATAAGTTATTTGTAAAGAAAAATTTCCCGTAGAATAACATTAGCTTCGGCTTCCGGCGGCGGTGAGTGAAGAGGGCCCTTAACCGTGACGACCACCATTAGATAAGCGAAGTGAATCACGTAGGGTTCATGATTGCCCTTACTTGAAAATACGAACCGTTTTTTAATCGTCAAAATTTTTTTAAATGCACGCTTTATAAAATAATTTAAATTGTTATAAATCATTAAGTGTTTATTGTAGCAGAAATGTCTTGGAATTTTTATTTAGATTGATTGAAATGTGTAGAACTTTTACTGTGTGAGGGTTACTGAAAAAGTTTAAAGTTAATGTAAATTTTGTATTCCAAATAAATATAAATAATTAGAAATAAGCAACTAAATAAGATGTCCGCTGGAGCTAAAAGTGTCAGCAAATTATCAAAATTTCTATATGGTCTGCATCCCAGACGCGCTCATAGAAAAAAAAGAAAAAAAATTAAAAATTGTCTATTTTACATGGCAAATATAATCTTTAACTCAGGAAAAGACTATACGGCACACACAACAAACTAAATTGATTAGTTAAAACTAGTTTTTGAACCTTTTTTCGTCATCCCCTTGAAAAAATTGATATTTTTAATCCAAAGCTTATCACAGAGGACAGTTTCTGAACCAAAATTCATTTTTCTTTAATTTATTTGAGTGCATCTCTTGTATAGACGATACACAAAATTTTACGGCAATCCTCTCTAATGTTTAACTCCAGGATGTTTTTTATAGAGAAAGTTTGATTATAGCTATCATATCTTTCAAATGAACAAAATATATATAAAGTTACCACACTGTTTTATAAGTTAGAAAAATCTCTCTGTATATATTTGTGTGCGTATGTAAAAAGTAGTACGTGTTGTTCAGAGGTTTAACACTATTGAAATCTTTAATATGACCTGTAGATGGAAAATTAGGGTGTTCTAAAACGGAAATGTTTCTACAAAATATTCCTTTTCCACGAGATGGTTTAAATCTATTGAAATCGTCAATCTGATTATTTGAACTGCAGCTAGGGCCTTCTAAATGTGTTATTGGATTTTGGGAAGTGAATCAATTGTGCCTATTTTCGAAGCTGTAGCACTAATGAGCAGGAACATGGGGGAAGGTATTTAATTTTTTTTAAAGCACAGCTAAGAGCTACAAAAAAGAGTGTTACTATGTTGTTCGGAAATGCGGAATAAATCGCGCATACTTTCGTAACTAGAAAATGATTAGCGGACGATGGGGGTCAGTATTTTTTAAAAATAGAACTAGGGCTACAAAAACCGTATATCGTTGTTTTGCGGGAAGAAGAATCGATTGTGCACACTTTTGAAATTGTAAAATTTTATAGGAGGAGATGGAGAAAGATATTTAAAAAATGCAACATGAAAAACTGCATTACTAGCATTTTGTGATGAGGAATTTTTGGGGGATGATAAATTGCTTGTGCATACATTCGAATTTGTAAATATAATAAGATAAAATAGGAGAGCAAACACTTTAAAATAACATTAAGGGTTATAAAAAGTGGGTATTTATTGTACTTACATTTAAAGCTGTAAAATTAAAAAGAGAAAATAGAGGAGAGCACCCGCAGGGCGCCCTTGTAAGGCGCTGCCGCAGACAATGAACATCGATTGCATACAGGTTGAATGGAAAAGACTATGCTGAAGGCATTAGGAACTCCAACCGAAGTTTTGATAGAATTTAGAACCGTTTACAAATTTATTATCTTCTCGAAAACTGGTTAATCAATTTTATTGTAAATAAAGAAAACTGATTTATTTAAATACGGCGGCAAGCAAAGTGGGTAAACCCCACTAGAAAATTTTTAATTGAAGACTTTTAAAAATAATATTACATTCTCTTTACTTATAGTGATATTTTTATACATCTTATTTATTCAAAGTAAACCAAATAAAATCTAATTTAATATACGAGGTCTGATAAAAAAATACGGTGAAAATTTTTATTATGCACAAAGTAACAAGCTTACATCAAATTTTATTTAGTCTCCTTCAAAATACACTTTCTCTTACGATACACTTATCCAATCGTTTATTCCATGATTGGAAGCATTTCTAGAAGGCTTCTTACGGAAGGGCATTCAACTATTCAATCGTGGCTGTTTCAATATCGGAAATGGTGTCAAAACGCTTCCTTTTAACACGGTTTTTATTTTTGGGAAGAGCCAGAAATTGCATGATGCTAAATACGGAGAGTAAGGTGGATATGGACAGACAGCAAGGATTTTTATTGCCAAAACTCACGAATCAGAATATAGGCGTGACATGGCGCGTTATCGTAATGAAGCAGAGAGCCATTGGCCCATTTTTTTTGTCTTTTTCTTGGTATATCGTCTCGCAAACGTTGTAAAAACCCCTTGCAATATTCGGAGTTTACAGTCGTTCCATTTGGAAAGAAATCTGATCTCACTATGCCCTCAATATATATATATATATATATATATATATATATATAAATAATGAGCATGACCTGACGTGCCTTCTTAGGTCAAGGGAAGCCACTCGATATCCATTAGGAACTCTGCATTTTCGTTTCAGGGTTATAGCCATACACCCAACTTTCATCTATGGTTATAATTTTGGACATGAAGTCCGAATCTGGTTCAAGACGTTTCTTCAACTCAATGCAAATTGACACACGAGTTTCCTTCTGTTCGTCATTCAAAAGTCTGGGAACAATTTTCGCACTGATTCGTCTCATTTGCAAATTATCGGTCAAAATGCTTTGCATGGACTTATACGAGATGTTCAGTTCCTCGGCAAGTTACCGAGTCGTCAATCGTCGGTTTGTGCGAATCCTTTTCGCCACTTTTTGTACGTTTTCCTCTTATTTTTGAAGTCAAAAGACGTCCTGACCATTGCTCGTCTTCAATCGACTCATTTCCGCTTTTTAATCGCTCAGACCACTTATAAACAGTTTTTAAAATCACCACACTATCGCCGTATACTGATTTTAACATTTCATGAGCTTCTTTGGCACTTTTTTGCAACTTAAAACAAAATTTAATGTTAGCGCGTTGCTCAAAATCCATGATGAACGTCTAATACCGTAAACACGACCTCACTATTTCTGCTCTGGAAACCGACAGACAAGTTACAAATTCTTCAAATTTTACAGATTATCTCAACTTACCAGACTACTGAAAGTGTTACTTCAAATGGATGTAGCATCAGCTGTTGCCAGTATAAGACATTTTCACCTTATTTTTTGATCAGACCTCGTATACAGTGGGTGTTAAAATTATTAGCATTTTTTTTTCTTTTGACATTTTTTTTTTCGATTTTCTATATATATATATATATATATATATATATATATACTGAACTATATATACTGAACTATATACGATTTGAAACTTCAGGTGTGCAAAGAACATATTAAATCTCGCATTTTCCACTATGGATTTAGTCCATAGTGCAATTAAGGACCAACCACAAATTGACGAAAATATCAAATATTTTGAATCCCCCTGTATCAAAAAAGACTACAAATTACTTGTAACTTTAACATATTGCTGCACATACTATGTACAATTTTTCCTATGTCTTCTTTCGAAAACTGAACAATGATTTAGGCATATATATATATATTTTTTTTTTCAATAATTACAAATTTTTTGGCAAGTTTTTTTGCTTATTACTAGAACGGATTTCTATAATATTTCACAAAACTTGTAGAAAAATTAACAAAAATTTAGAGAAACATTATTTTGAAACATAAAATTCCCACCTATAATATTCGCCTAGATATGAGTATTTATAGTAAATATTGTTTTACTGCGCATGCGCGAAAGATAGAAAAATATTTATTGCATAAATTGAAAGCTAGATATGCAGGACAACATCTATCAAAATTTAATTTGAATAGAGTAAAAATTAAGGAAATTGTCGGCAAAACAATGAGCTAAATTTTTTTATTTTCCAGAAGGGGGGGTGGATTTTCCCATGCTGTGTAATTAATTTGACGATTCGATTCTTTCAACTATGTTGCAAAAGTTCTTTTTTGTGAAAAACCCTTATAAACTCACAAATCTGAGTAATTAAATAGAAACGTGTTAGAGTTACCAGCCTATAAAGGGTGTTTTTTAACAAAAAACACCTCTGTAACGTGATTGAAATAATTTAATCATCAAATTAATTTCGCGATATTGAAAAAAAAAAAAAAAAAAAAACCTTATGAAATCTCAATTCTTGAAAATACCTAAAATCTAGCTCATTCTTTGCAGACAATTTGCTTAATTTTTAGTCCACTAAAATGAAGTTTTGACGAAATTTGCCGAATATATCCAACTTTCAACGTATGCAATAAAAAATTTACCTTTCGCGCATGCGCAGTAAAAAATACATTTACTATAAATGTTCATATCTCAGCGAATATTACACGTATGAATATTATGTTTCAGAATAATGTTTCTCTATTCTTTTGTCAATTTTTCTGCTCGTTTTGTAAAATTACATGGAAATCCGTTCTTGTTATAAGCAAAACGCTTGCCACAAAAATTGTTAATTTTTGAAAGAAAAAAATGATATCTGCTTAAAGAATTGAGCAATTCTCGAAACAAGACATTTAAACATTGAACATAGTATGTATAACAATGTTTCAAAGTTACAAGTTATTTGGAGCTTTTTATGATACAGGGTGATCCAAACTATTTGCGCTTTTCTTTAATTTGTGGATGGTCTTCTAATTGAAGTATGGACTAAATCGTTAGTGGAAAATGTGAGTTTTGAAATGTTCTTTTCATACTTTACGTTTCAGACCATTTAGTTTATTATTTTTTAAGAAAATCGAAAAAATGTCATAGTAAAAAAAAAAAAAAAAAAAAAAAAAAAAAAAAAAAAACTATTAATTGTAACACCCACTGTATACTATATATATATATAAGTTTCTGGGTTAAAATTTTATAACGCATAAGGCAACAATGCATTCTTAGTGAAATATGACCTTTCAGAATTCTTTTCTTTTAAATGCGTCTTATTTGAATATAAACTAAAGAAAACAATTCTTCAAAAATAATTCCATTATTTAATAAAAATTTCATTTTCCTTTGTTTTATTATTATTATTATTATTATTTTAATAAGAAAACATTGTTTCTTATTAAACACAATGTTCTTTTAAATGAGTAATAAAATCTACTCTTTTTTGAGTTTAGAAACTAACATAAAGCACAGAAAGTAAAGATTTCAAATTAACATATAAGAATTGTTTTATCATTTTTTAAACTTATTTTGATTAATAATGTAAAAGATTCTATAATATTCTTTCATTATTTAAAACTTCCTTTATTTAAATCTTATTTTTTAATTTATACAGTTTTACTTTAAGTTGTTTAAATAAACATTTTATGAAATAATAATTTTGATAAAAATTATTTTATCTGGTTTACATGGAGAGCAAATAAATCGCTTTTTCTTTGAAAGTAAATATCTTTTATTTTGGTTTCTTGAAATAGTTACAAAAGAGAAATAGACATTAGACAAAATTTAAAATAGTTTTCGCTGTCTGACTCAATAAGATAACTGGATTTCTAATCACTGGAAGAGTAAATAGAAACGACAAAAATGAAAAATTATTCGCATTGTACTATTTTGAACATGGATAAAAATTTTCTTTACCTTGTTTGACATTTCATGCGCACAGTCTAAAAAATAGAATTACAATTTTATTTTGAAATGTGAAACCTTTTAAATTTCTGCAGTCTTAATTATTGTGAAAGTTAAAATTAATCTTACATTATCAGTATTTGTGAATAATAAAATTATTCCTATATTCTCAGTCATAGAAAACAAGGAAATTATAATTAAACTTACTCATTAAACACTATTAAACAACTAAGTTCGCGCAAGTACTTACCAAAATCGGTATGTGAACAGTTTATGAGATGAAATCTAAGCACAGATATCTGAAATGGGTTGTTTAACCCGTTGGTAGTCGCTATAGGCAGCGCCACCTATTACAGATTGCGCACTTTTTATTTAACTGTCACCAATAATTTTAAGAAATGATGTGATCGACGTTTCTTCGATTTTATTCACCTTTTGTGTATATCATATGTCACTTCTAAAACTTTTTGGTGGCTATTGAATAAAAAAATCTGGCAATAATGAAGGATGGGCGGCAAATCGACCAACTAGCGACTACTAACGGGTTAAGACGCAAACGTATATTATTTATTTTACACTATTAAAGCTTTTAAAACAGCATGTTTCAGACAGTTCAAGAGACTTAAATGATACGTTTTATCTGAAGCATATAAAAGGTCGCCAGTTTTTATCAATTTCTTTTTTAGTATTAGGCAAATAATACAGAACAGAGTGAATAACGTTCATGGTTAAAAAAATGGCGCATGGTTCAGTTTTTCACTAAAAGTAGCATTTACAATCTCCTACAGTATAAGTAAAATATTAACACATAAGCTACAGTTCAGTGTTTTAACCACTTGCCTGTTTTTCCCGAACGCCGTTCGAGTACTTGAAATGACATTTCCTTGATTTGCCCGAGCGACACTCGGGCAACTTTTTTCCTACTCTAATCCACTGATTTGCCGTATTTTTTTGCTTGTTTAGTGTGTAATATTTCTAACAGACGACTCTAGTAGATCCAGTAAAGTTAGAATTGCAAAACAAATCTAAAGCGGTTTAAAGGTTAGATTTTATTGCATTCTTGTATGCTAGTAGAGTCGCGAATTTTCAACAATGTTTTGTGTGTTGTTCGAAAAGAAACGATTTTGGAAAACGGATGAGGAAAGAAACGCGATATTTTTGTCCAGATTGTGATGTTGGACTATGCTTAACTCCCATAACTTAACTTAAACTCCCCCCCCCTCCCTTAACTTAATATTTACCATACAAAAACTGAATTTTAAAAGGATAATTATTGTAAGTACAATAAGACACTTTCGATTCTAACATCCATTTCTATAAAGTGTTCTTTCCAGTTCGCCTTTTTCTTCTGAGAAAAGCCATTTTTAAGATTTTTTTTTTTTTTTTTTTTCAATGAAAATAAAAATTAGCACAATTCCTTAAATTCAATACTTATAATAGTTCTGACTGCTAATTTGAGTTTATATAACCGATTTCATCATAAAATTGTATATCAAAAATATGCTTATTTTTTTACATAATATGACGGAAAAAAGAAACAGTTAAGTGGTTAATCCTGTATTAGTGGTATTCGAGTCATGGTTCATTTCATCCCCGGACTCTAACGACTGATCTATGTATAGTTACTGTTGAATATTTTCCTATACAGTTAACATATATAGCGTTTGCAAACGAAATCGCAACTTTATCTTCTGAAACAACACCTTTCGCAAAAATAGTTATTAATAACTGATCTAGATCTTAATTATATAGGTAACAAGTTACTTAGATACAAATTATTCACTTCGATCGCCCTGATCACTTTTCATTTTTTACGAAAAGAAAGGAAAGAAATAAAAAATAAAAAAAAGGATGTTTATATAAATTTAATGCCTTATTAATAATTTTTAAATCCTAACTCATGCAATAAGAAGTTTATCACTGACATATTATTCCTGTTAAAACAAATAACTAAAACAAATATTTTTGAAATAGCTTAAGTACTCATTTTTTCAAGTAATATATATATATATATATATATATATATATATATATAGTATGTGAAAAGGAATGCGTGTTACATAAAATAGATTTCATTTTAAGTTATTGCAAATTGGTGCCACTGTTTGAGTTTCTAAGATTAAAAACTGTATTTAGTATTAATTATGGTATCTAATGTGATGACCGAATGGTTGGTGCACTGGCCGTAAAGCGCCAAGTGCCAGGTTCTACTCGTGGTCCAGTTATGGTTGTCCGTAGGGATTCGACATCCACCATAAGCCGTAGGTTTCGGTGTAAATAGAGTTAATGCGTAAAAATTGGCCGTAGACACACCACAAACAAAATTCCTGTGGCGCTTAAAGTTCTATATATATTTCATTCAGACATATCACTACTGCTTAAAAGCTTGTCACATTACATTTAAAAAAATATAATTAAGTATATTAAGTTTAGGTAAGTGTGCTGTATAAACTTTCATATACTTCGGTGTCTCAAACACTTTTATGTTTCAACTGGTTTTTCAGACTCATTTCTGTCTGAATTTAAGACTAATTTGTGCAAATAAATTTTTAAAAGTATCAAAAATAACCACTACGGCCAGTTCTGTATATAAAAACTGAACATGTAACTAGAAAATAACTGATAAGTAACGCATAAAAATTTTAACATTTGTTAATTAGTTTTTGATAAGTTGAGGGTAGTACTGTTTGTTAAATGCGCCATTTTTCTATGCGAAACACCACCTTGTTTATATATTAGGTCTTTGCATAAATTCGTGCGGTTTTATATTGCATCATTTCATAAAAAATACATCAAATCAAATGACAATTTTTAATCAAAATACTCTCCATTACTTTCTACAACCTTTGCACATTTTTCGGGTAACAAATGTATACCACGGCGATAGAAGCTCTCGTCTTTGGAGGCAATAAAATGATCCGCGTCCGCACGACCTTTTGCAACGACCTAATTTAAAATTATTTTTAAAATGACGAAGTAAAGCGTTTTGCTATGTATTTAAAATTCCTACAACTTGTTCTCTTCAGCTCATGCATTAACACAATATATATACACTGATGGAAAAAAAATCCCAACACCAAGAAAAAATTATTGTACAGTAATGAAATTTCAGCAATACATTTGTCTAGGTAACATATTTAATTGATTAAAGTTTCAAGATCACAGGTAGAGCCATTGGCGAGAAGAGCCATTTCAAATGTGAAATGTTGGTACATTAGTAACCGGTGTAATACATTAGTAACCGCCAGAATTTTGAATGCAAGCATGCAAACGTGCATGCATTGTGTCGTACAGGTGTCGGATATCAGTTTGTGGGAGGGAGTTCCATGCCTGTTGCACTTGGGCGGTCAATGCAGGGACGGTTAATGCTGGTTGTGGATGACGCTGGAGTTGTCGTCCAATGATGTCCCATACGTGCTCGATTGGAGAAGATCTGGTGATCTAGCAGGCCAAGGCAACATGTCGACACTCTGTAGAACATGTTGGGTTACAACAGCGGTATGAGGGCGAGCGTTATCCTGTTGTAAAACACCCCCTTGAATGCTGTTCATGAATGGCAGCACAACAGGTTGTATCACTAGACTGACGTATAAATTTGCAGTCAGGGTGCGTGGGATAACCACGAGAGTGCTCCTGCTGTCATACGAAATTGCTCTCCAAACCATAACTCCAGGAGTAGGCCCTGTGTGTCTAGGCCGCAAACAGGTCGCTAGCAGGCGTTCACCTGGCCTCCTTCTAACCAACACACGGCTATCACTGCGACCAAGGCAGAACCGGCTTTCATCAAAAAACACAACAGATCTCCACTCCGTCCTCCAATGAGCTCTAGCTTGACACCGCTCACGTCGCAAACGGCAGTAGTTTGGAGTCAGTGGAATGCACGCTACAGGGCGTCTGGCTCGGAGCTGTCCTTGAAGTAACCGATTTGTAACAGTTCGTTGTGTCACTGTGGTGCCAACTGCAGCTCGAATTTCAGCTGCAGATGCAGTAAAATTAGCCACAGCCATACGCCGAACACGGCGGTCTTCCCTCTCAGTAGTGCCACGTGGCCGCCCGGAACCCGGTCTTCTTGAGGCAAACCTTCCCTTGACCACTGCTGCCAACACTCATGCACAGTGGATACATTCCTGCCAAGTCTTTCTGCAATATCGCGGAAAGAAAACCCACCTTCTCGTAGCCCTACTACACGACCTCGTTCAAACGCAGTGAGCTGTTGATGAGGGCTTCTTCGTCTTCTTAGAGGCATCCTTGACTAACATTAACCCACTACGTTAAATCTCAACTATAAATAACGATCACGAACGTTACAGCGTTTATTTAAAGCAAACCTCATTTGCATGTTCATAGTATCGCTACTAGCGCCACACTTATGCGCGTAGCTCGAAATTTGAATCGACGTCATCTTTCAGATGTATAAACACGCCTACCAAATTTCGTTTATCTAGCACAGATTCTTCCTGGTGTTGGGATTTTTTCCCATCAGTGTATATATATATATATATATATATATATATATATATATATATATATATATATACTTATGTATATTAATACGTTTAATAATGATACAGATATACATTTACTGCGCATTTAGTGATCATTCAATTGAATACCAGATTTTTTTAAAATAAATATATATAAAATTGAGAATTGTTAAAAATTTTTATAAAATTTAGCATTCAAAGGATGAATTGCTAATGCCAACAGCATTAAAATTTTAATTCAAGTTAAATTGTAGCTTTCAGCTGGTACACAATTAATTTCATTTACTTACATTTAATTACGTGATTAAAGCCACTATAAGAAATTAAATTTTAAATAAATGCTTACGCTAATGATTGCTTATTTGAACCAATATTCGTAAACCAACAAGGGTTGAATTTTTCGTTAGAAATTTAAAAAAGTTGTGAGTCCAACAAATTAAAAAAAAAAAAAAAAATGGAGCAAAAAAACTTGAAATTGGAACTGAATTTGAAAATGCTCAAACCTAGAAGGTTCCATTAGCAGGGAACACGTCCTTCGGAAAAAGATCTGCTAATATCGCAAACTTTCGGAACACTGTAAAGTTGAATCAAGTGAAAAATGCAGTGCAAGTTACTTTCTTGCGAAAAAACCCAACTTTTTAATGAAAACAAAGAAATATTATTAACAATTAATAGACCCGCACCATCAGCTAAAGAAGAAACTAAAAATTTTTTAACCACAGGCCTTTCATACACTAAACTCAGACAAACAAGTTGCCAACAGCACTCTATCTAAATAAGTAGAACATTGAGTACTGATAGGATTGTTTGCTTTGGTTTTCAGTGATTTGAAAAAAAAAAAAAAAAAAAAACAGTGATTTGGAAAAAAACAAACAAATAAACAAACAAAAAAAAACAGTGATTTGGGAAAAAAAAAAAAAAAAAAAAAAAAAAACAGTGATTTGGAAAAAAAAAAAAAATTCACTGCAGGCGATTACTGAATTTTTCTAAATAAAAAGAAAGAAAAATAATACAGTGTGTAATCAAATTATTGGATTTTTTTTTTTTTTTAATACTAGACGAAATGGCTTAGAACTTCACACATGCAAATAACTTTTAAAAACTTATTGTTTCCACAATTGATTTAGTCTAGAGTCTAATTAGGGGACCAACCACAAATTGAAGAAAAGCGAAATTACTTTGGATCACCCTATATCATAAAAAGCTACAAATGACTTGTAACTTTAATACGTTATTGCACATACTATGTACAATATTTGAATGTTTTGGTGCGGGAATTGCGCAATTATTTAGGCGGATATAATTTTTTGACATGTTTTTTGCTTGTAACTAGAACGGATTTCCATAAAATTTTACAAAACTTGCTGAAGAATTGAAAAAGCATTATAGAATCATTATTCTGAAACCTAAAATTCTCACGTGTAATATTCGTTGCGATATGAGTATTTTTAGTAAATATTTTATTGCGCATGCGCGAAAGATAGAAAAAAAAATATTGGATAGATTGAAAGCTAAATATATTGAGCAACTTTTGTCAAAAGCTCCTTTGAATACAGTAAAAAATTAAGCAAATTGTTGGCAAAAGAACGAGCAAGATTTTAGGTATTTTCCAGAGTTGAAATTTCATAAGGGGTTTTTCTCATGCTGCGTATGTAATTTGAAGATTCAATGTCCATCACATTGTAAAAGTTTTTTTTTTTTTTTTTTTTTTTGAAAATCACATGCTTTGAAAAGCACGTGGCTTCTAACTTTAACACATTTTTATTTATTTACTAAGACTTGTGAGTTCATAAGGAATTTTTTAACAAAAAGAACTTTTACAACGTGATTGAAATAATTAGATCTTCAAATTTAATACGCGGCATGTGTAAAACCCCTTGTGAAATTTCAACACTGGAAAATACATAAAATTTTGGTAGTTCTTTTCCCGACAATTTGCTTAATTTTTACTCTATTCAAACCAATTTTTAATAAATATTGCTCAATATAATTGGCTTTTAACCTATGTAAGTTTCTATCTTTCGCACATGCGCAGTAAAACAATATTTACTATAAATGCTCATATTTCAGCGAATATTACAGGTGTGAATTTTACGTTTCAAAATAATGTTTCTCAAACATTTTATAAATTTTTCAGCAAGTTTTGTAAAATCTTATCGAAACCTCTTCTAGTTATAAACAAAAAACCTGTCAAAAAATTTGTAATTTTTAAAAACAAAATTATATTTGCCTAAATAATTGAGCAATTTCCGCATCTAAGCATACAAATGTTGTACATAGTATGTGCAACAAAGAATTAAAGTTCAAGTTATTTGTAGCTTTTTGGGATACAGGGTGATCCAACGTATTTTCGTTCTTCTCCAATTTGTGGTTGGTCCCCTAATTTCACTCTGGACGCGATAGTGGAAAATATGAATTTTTAAATGTTCTTTGCATGTATGAAGTTTCAGGCCGTTTCGTCTAGTATTTTTTTAGATAGTTGAAAAAGTGTGAAAATAAAGGAAATTTCTAATAATTTGATCACCAACTGCATTTAATTAAGAAACCACAAATGTCCTGTATTTATTTAAACATATTTTCTTAAACACAATCACAGATTAAATCAGTAAGTCCACTGATATAACCATCGATAAACATTTTTTATGTATTATTTTTTCTTATGTTTCCGCAAGTATTTTTGGCAAATTAAAAATATGTTAATATGGGCCACTGCTTACTATTATTGGTGACGAAAGTGAATAATTTAGTAACTTTCATTGCTGGTACCTTTGCATGCAGTAATTTAAAAGGACATCAAAGCAGTGACCCAAATTTTCAACAGTTCCAAATTTAATTATGAATATACACAATCAAATGATAAAAATACCACATAAAAGTTTAATCATTCATAAATTTAAAAATTCAATTAAAACGGACTTTTATTTTAAAATGTACTTAAAACCCCAAATAAGCGGATGTGGGTAATATACTTATACTCAAAACTTCAGCTCAATCAGACGGTAGAAAGTGGGTTAAAATTTAAAAATTAATTCTTAATTTAAAATGGGGGCCCAGGAACCCCTGGATTTAAACCCTAAGCCCGATTATACGCGAGCATATTCTAATATCAGAGTTATACATGTTTGCAAAATTTCAGCTGAATCAGACATCAGAAAGTGGGTTAAAAATAATAAATAAATAAATAATCGAACTGGAATTACGGGTCCTGTACATAGGGCCTCACTCTTAAGTCTGTTACTACTTAAGCACGTATTGTCATCGTAGTTATACATGTATGCAAAATTTCATCTCAGTCAGATGGTAGGAAGTGGATGATAATTCAATTTCAGGTCTGACCCACACTTTAAAATAAGCAATATACCAAGATAAATAAAAGCGTGAAAAATTCAATCTATTTTTTTTTTTTTAAATGATATCCTCTATTGAATTTTAAAACAAGATATTCATACAAAAATGAAAGGAACTTAAAATGAGTTATTAATAACACGGTTGTGAAAAAAAAAATCGAAGTATGATACCATTTTTGCTGAGTCTTATATAAAATGACCTCCTGAATCCAAATATGACTCCCATTTTGCCCAGTGACTCACCGTTTATTAGAAACACCATCACTTCCTTCAATTTATTTCCCTGTTCGATAATTTTATGACAATCAATTTGATTTGAAGAATGAAAATTAATTAATTTAACACCAATATATATATATATATATATATATATATATATATATAAAGTTTAAAAAATAACATTAATAACAGATTAAAAAAATATAAGATATGTAATGCATAATTTCAGCGTAAAATCCCCACCAGAATTTTTCCTTTGTCGCAAATGTCCATGTTTTAGAATTCTCCAATTCTGTAGCCCCTCAGAAGACTTTAGCGGTTAAAATAATCCTAACCCCCCTCCTAAAATTCAAATATATAGCCAAAAAATCACCAAAAAATAATAAAATTAGGGGGCCATACCTAAAAAACGGTGAGTGTTAGGGCAAAATGTGCGTCATATTCGGATTCAGGAGGTCATTTTACACAAAACCATGGTGAAATGGTGTCAGAGGCAATTTTCATGCCGAGTAGTGTAATTTATACTAAACTTATTAAAATATATAAAAATGTAATTCCATTTTTTAACGGAAATGTAATATGTGATATTCTAGCATGTTTACTAAATACTTCAAGCAGTTTCTTCAAGTACAATACAGAAATACACATTTCCTAAAAATTAAAACTACTCCTTTATTACTTATATCGTTCATTGTTTTAAGCTATTTTCAATAATGAGAGATTGAAGCTTCTCTTGAAACATGTTACAACAATCTAATTATGTCGAATTAAATCTGTGACGAAATTTACTTGCGTAAATATAAACTTCAATATTTAAAGAATTCCATTAAGAATTCCTTACATTTATCTTATTATAAGATATTTCACATAATCAATTAAGATTAATTCACAATTTAAAATTATTTGTAAGATTTACTCAATATTGCTCCTTCAAAACTCAAATGAAATTTATACTTCCTTAGTTTGAGCCTTCTTTAAGAGTAATAAATTTAAGTGCATTTAATAATGAATTGTAGCATTTCAATAAAATTTTCATTGCATTACTCTTATGTTATTGATTTAATGTTTCCTGACTAAATATAGAGATCTGAATTGAAATAAGGGTTTTAATTATTTCCTGGAATCTTTTTTTTTTTTTTTTTTACAAATTTTTCTTACGATTTATATGAATGGGCTTTTATTATATTTTCAATTTAATTGAAAAGAGAATCAATATTATAAAATAATTAAAATAAAACTGTTGCGAATTTTATAATAAATTTTCAAGTTAAATTTTATTACGGAAGATTTGGACTGAAGATAAGAGCTAATTAAAAAGTAGATGGCCTCAATACGAATATTTAAACTAGAAAGACTGAAATTTCATCTTTAACAGAGCTTTTTGCATAATCACAGAGTTTAAGAATAAAGTGATTTTTTTTTTTTTACTTGTCTATGTGTGATACGTTAATTTTAAAAAAAATATATTTACGCGTAATATTTTCCTGCAACCAAAACTTTGCAGTTATTCTGTAAAATCGTAAAAAAAATTGCAGTTACAGCAACAGTACATCGGCATTATTTGATTTCATGTGTCCCTCTACAGTTTTTGCTCACTATAAAGATAATTAGACCGGGCATACCGACAGGGTTTTGAAAGTGACGGAGACTAACATTATTATTTTCAAACATCTTATACTTAGTTGAATATTATTACTTTTTATAAAATTAATAAAAAATATTAAATTTATTAATTTTATATTATTTCGTTTTAAAATTTTTGCATGATTGCATTTTATTTTAACTGAATATGAACTAGAATATACCAAACTACATATAAAAAATGAATTCATCTAAATATATTGTTTTAGATTTTTTAAATAATTAAATTAGTTTAACCCATTAAGTGCCAAAGCTCTTCTATCATTTTATTTTTCTTAAAACATTTTACCGCTATTTATGAAAGTTATACTTTATACAAAAATTTACACTATGGGGTATGTTACGATTTTTATCTGAACAATATTATATATATATATATATATATATATATATATATATATATATTAAGTTAAATTTTGTTCTTATGACTGTCTTACATAAAACTTTAAGAAAAATAAATAAATGGTCGCTTAATTTTTTTCAAGTACAATGTATATTTAAAGGTAACATCTAAAAAACAAAATGTTTAAGATCCAGCAAAAATAGGTACCTATAAAGGAATGTTGGAAGCTCTTTTTTTTTTTTTTTTTTTTTTTTTTTTCATATTCAACAACGGGAGCTTTGGCACCTTCCCACTAGCATTTACGGTCTACCGAGCAAATAAAGAAATTGATACTGATTGACAGGTTGGTACTTCGCGAAATGGTTATTTCTTGTGTTTTCTAAAATTAAAAGCTTTTTATATGTCATTGCGTCTTTGTGTCACGCTAATAAACAAGGCACCTCATTTAAAAGTAAATATAAGCTATTCCGTTGATCGCTCTTTGGCTTAGTTGGTTAAAGCCTCATGTTGATATCGCGGTGGTCAAGAGTTCGATGCCTGAAAGTCCGGAGTGTTAATTTTTGCACATAATTAGTAGAAAAGGTGTCAATTAATAAAAGAAAATTTTTCCTTGACTACAGACTATCCTAAGAACTTTTGAAGAGTTTTTTTAAGAACCTTTTTTTTTAGACATTAAAAAACGCAAAATATTTTGAATATTAAAAATGCACAAAATAAAAAGCTTTAAGTAAAAATACATTAATAAATACTTTTTTAGAAGCTTTTTATTGAAATTGGGTTTTTCATCGTGTCTTCGTGTCACATTGAAAGACAAAACGCCTCCACTTTAACCCTTTGCGGCGCAAGACAATTTGAAACATTTAAATTATACTGCCACCGGAATTCATGAACTAAATTAAACTAAAAGAAATCTTAAATTTTGAGGTTTAAGGTTTAAAAGACCGGCCTTTTCTGATGTGTTATAAACGTGATTTTTTGCTAAAAAATTTCGGGGATGAAGTTTTGCAGCTGGTTCTTAAATTTAGCGTCCTCGCAGCGAGGACAGCGCCCGTTAAGGGGTTAACGTACACGTTAGAACCTTTTTTCGTCGCTTGTTAGCTTATTAGAATAGAGCATGTTGATGAAACAATGGTTGTAAGTTCGATCCTCGAAGGCCGATCCGTTACTTTATTCCAGATAATTAATAGGAAAAATGTCAAATGATAAAATAAATATCATTCGTTGTCTACACACTATCCTAAAAAATTTTGAAAAAATAAATAAAAATTTCAACAATAAGAAAGTTGTTGTAACAAAAATATAAATATTGAAAAAAAAATATTAATTGTTCGCTTTGCAAGAGATGAAGAATTTTAAATTTTCAAAATACTTTAAAAAACATTCGATGACAATATTCTTTTTGTATAAGTATTTGTTGGAAACTTTTAGAATGTTCTATGACCTTTCTGTACTGTTCTTTCATTTTGGTTAGAACGTGTCGTGAATTCGATTCTCCAAGGGCCTATGCGTTAATTTTTGCAGATAATTAATAGAAAAGGTGTCAATTGATGAAAGAAAATCTTTCTAAGTCTATACAGCAGCCGTTAGTTAATTTGTTTTATAAGATTTTTTTTATAACTAAAAAAGCAAAAAGTAAAAATTTAAGTAAAAAAAAAAAAAAAAAAAAAAAAAAAAAAAATTAATAGTAAAAACTTTTTATTGTGGGGCCTTGAAAAGCATGAAATAAAAATTTATTCTTGCAAAGACATGCTATAAATAAATGAATGTTTGAAAACTAAGAAAATTTTATAGAAAAATATAGATATTTCACTTTTGCCAGAGATGAAAAATTTTAAATATTCAAAATATTTTAAAAAGCTTTCGAGACCTTTGAAATTTATGGCTTAACAAATACTTATGTAGAAACTAATGATTAAGAATATTGGTCTCGATAAATTTTTAAAATATATTCAATATTTAAAAATTTTCATCTCTGGCAAAAGTGAAATATCTATATTTTTCTCTGAAATTTTCTTAGTGTTGAAACTTTCATTTATTTATATCATGTCTTTGCAAGAATACATTTTTATTTTATGCTTTTCAGGGTTCCACAATAAAAAGCTACTACTATTAAAAAAGGTTTTTTTTACTTGCATTTTTATTTGGTTCTGAGAACGGATTTTAATATAAGTTTGCGTTTATTTGCATTTCATTTTTATATATTAAGCCGAAACTGGAAGAATATTTTTTAACTGGATATATGTTTATCTGTAATATTGCTTGAAATAAACTTCAGAAAGTTAGATTTTCGAGTTATAGGTCGTTTAAAAAATGCGTAATAAGTTTTTAACAGTCCAAGAAGCACCTGAATATATTGAAACTCTTGATTCTGATGAATATCCGGATGATTGTAGCACTATATATTTACTGCCTGATCCTTGTGTTGTCACAGACGAAGAAAAAATGAAAATATTTAGACAGATTGGTTGTAGGGCTTAAGGCCGATTGACTACGATAGGGTCCTAGGCCTATGGGGTCTTTCTAAGCTTTTTAAGTGGTCCTAGCATTTATTTACGTGAGTTTTGGAGAAAACCATGTAAAGCGCTGACCGGCCATGTCTATGAGCTCGACATTGAAGCGATCCTAGTACTTTCCGTCTACTAACTTTGAGTGCAGAACCGCTCGGCCACTGGTGTGCCCAATATTCAGATAGGATCTTATGGACTTGTAAATAGCAATATATGTCTTGATGTTGTAAATCACTTTATAGTAAGTGCTGAAAAACAATCTAGATACAAACTATGTAAAATAATCTGGTGTGTCTCTCACACGACTTTCTCTTACCCTGAAATTTAATACTATAAATATAGGTTGGAGATTAAGAGGTAAGATAACCATGTTATGCAAACCTATATTAAACAAATCAAATTAGGCTTCGGAAGATTTTCATATGATAATTAATTCTGTGTGAGGGGGGCTACCTCCCCCCTCAACCCCCCGTTTCATTAATGCACCTAGATTTATGTAAAATTTAATTCGGTTATTAAAAAAAATTCTCATTTAAAAAAATAATTTATTAAAATTATTATATGAAAAAATTATCTTTTATGATAATGCAGACGATTTCCATATTAGAGAATTAGTGTAACACTAAATATCCAAAAAAAGTCCATTTTATTCTCAATATATATATATAAAAAAAAAAAAAAAATACGAGGTAAGTTTTTTTTTTTTTTCGTTAAAAGTGAAAAAAATCGATAACTTTGTTTTAAATTATCGCAGATCGATTGTTCAAACATTCGTTTTAAAGGTATTGGCGAGCTCTTTTGAAAGATACCCATCATGAAAATTTACTCCCCTCGAGGGGGGACTTCCCCCCCCCAGGGGGGGAAGCGAGGCTCCTACATACACAATTTTTTTTCCCAGTTAACTATCTCTATTACAAAAAATATATATTCGTTTCATTTGGTTTAGTGAAGTCTATAGACGTTAAACTCTACTTACCTGCAATTTCCCCCATAGACGTAATGTATTAGAATTCTCTTGATTGTCCCTGTACACGAACCATTTGTTTGATCTTAACGAAAAGCTTACTGTAGCATTCCTATATGATACACATTTAGAATACCAAGTTTGAACTTTCTGCCATAATTTGTTTTTGAGATATGCTGATAACAGACAGACACACAGACACACAGACAGACACACAGACCATTTGCTAAAAACATGATTTTCGTATTCAGGGGACCTCAAAACGTGTAAATATAACAAAATCTCGTGTTCGAAAATTTGACCCAAAAACAATACTTTCTCTACCTTATGGGTAAGAGAAAGTAAAATAAAAATTGTTCTTCATATTTTCATACAAATAAATAATACAGTGTCGTGAAATAGGTAAGTGTTTTTTTTTTCCTTTTTAATGTGTGCTACCTATACTTTTTATGTGCTGAATATCTGTCTTGACGGGGTAAATCCTTTTATTATAAGTGCTGAAAAACGATCTAGGATGCAAACCATGTGAAAAAAATACTCGAATGAAATGAGAAAAATGTAGTATAATCCTGCATCAAATTTGTTCTTCATATATTTATAGAAATAAATAAAAAAATGTCGTGAAATATGTTAGTGTTTCTTTTATATGTGTGCATTATGATTTATGACATTATGTGTGCATTACTACTTATACTTCTCTTTTTACGTGCGGAAATTTATTATTAAATCTTTAATATTTACTTAATACTGTAAATATTACATTAACAATAAGTTACATGTATTTCTGTAATTGTGTGAACAACACAAATAATTACTTTATATATTTAGTTTTGAATAGCATCTAGGTAGAAAAAAGAATTGTTGTTTCCGAAATGAAGAAAGGTTTTTACCCCCTTAAGACGCCAAAGCTCCCGTTACGGGAAATTTCCTAAATGGTTACAGTTAAATAGAAACTTTCAACTGTTCTGTAATAGAGACATGATATTTATGTAAAAATGATACAAATATACTAAATTTTCTACGTGGTTCCCATAGAGTTTAATGGGTGAAGAACAGATTTTAGATTATACATATTGTTATTTCAATTTTTAGTCCAATTATTAATTACTTTTATTATCTAATTGATTATAAATTAATATTAATATTCTTATAATATTTAGCTTTGCTAACTAGATGTATGTTATGTAAACTATATTCTAGTAAACTGAATTGTATATGTATTCTATATATAGTACTATATATATACAGGGTGGCTATTATGTATCCGGAAAAAAATTGAGGATTTTTATGGACTACTTACTTCATTATAACCACTTTTTGGTTGTTGTAATGATTTTATCATTAAATATTATTTATTAAAACAATTTGCATTTACTCAACAGGCAGTTTTTGAGCGGTCAGGGAAAGTAAAATCTATTAAATAAATGATAGAGTTTCATGATTTTTTTAAAGTGCAGCGCATTTAAGATATTTTATGGTCCGATGAGAAATTGTTTACTGTTTAAGTCGCTAAAAACTCTCAATTTCATCCCAAACTTTTGAATCTAGCTCTCAAGAACACCAGAAAACGGAAAGAGGCAACAAGGTCTTTGTTTCTAAAGTGTTTGATGGTTTAAGCTGAGATTAGCAACAATGGGAAGACTCAACTGGTTTTTTTTTTCAAAGAAAATGCAAAAATTAATGGAAAAGTTTACTAAAAAGATGTTTTAGAGAAATCTGTATTTCCATGGAAGCAAAATCAAACGGCTAAAATCTTTCACCAAGTTTGTGTTCTGGTCCATGGAGTCAAATCAACGTTTGCTTTAATTGATGTCAAAGTGAAAAGATATGTGACCAAGAATCTGTGTTCTTCAAACAGTTCTGAATTGTATCCATTGGATTTTTCTGTGTGTGGGTTCTTAGAAAAATATTGCGAACACAGAAAATCATACATTTGATAGACTCAAGAAAGCCCTGTACTAAATATGGGAGGATTTAGATCCAAACTACTTGCGCCGCACCGTCACTTCACTTCCGAAGAAGATCGCAGATTGCGCTAAACCGATGACCGCCATTTAGAAAACTCATAGTAAAAAATAATTGTTAGACATTACTTGTTGCAAAAATAGAAGCTTTAAATTTGTTTGCCATTTCACTAATTATTTACTATTAAATACTTTTTCCGGATACTTAATAGCCACCATGTATGTATATATATATATATATATAGATAGATAGATGTGTGTGTGTGTGTATGTATTACTATATACATATACAGTCCGTTAAGAAATTATAAGACCCTTTAATTTTGTAAATTATAAGAAAAATAAAGATTCTAATCATAATTTAAATACATAAAATAACATATTGCTCTATATTTTTTTTATAATTAGTTTGCAATAACTTGGTACAATGCAATAAATGTTTAATTAAAATATATATTAGAAATAAGTGAAAAATAACCTTTTAAGAAAATATAAGACCACTTGTGAAAAAACAAAATTGTATAAAAAATTAATATGATATTGGTCCTCCATTTTTCCCGATGACTTCAAACACTCTGTTTTTCATTGAAGTAACCAGGTGATTAAGTTCAGTTATAGAAATATTGTACAATTCTTTTACAATGGCTACTTCAGTTCATTGGCAGATGAAAATTGTTTATTATTAGCATAAACTTTGCGAGATAATATACCCCATAGGTTTTCCATGGGGTTCAAGTCTGGACTTCGACTTGGCCACAGCAAAACATTATTTTTTTCTTTTTTAAACCACTCCCGTGTGGATTTAGATGTATGACAAACAGCATTGTCCTGTTGAAACATCCAGTTAGCACCACCTAATAAAGGTCCAAACGGTATCATATGATCATATAGCATAGACTGATATTGTGTAGAGTTCATATGAACCGAAATCCGCTGTAAATCACACAACCCCTCATAACTGAAAGCTACCTAAATCATTACTGATCCCCCACCCATTTGTCGACTGAAGCATTCTTTTGGTTCCTTCTTCACGTCATGCCAATAGTGTTTGTAACCATCGGGACCATCAAGGTTAAACTTCTTTTCATCAGAAAATATAATTTGTTTCCACTCATCATTCCATGACATGACATTTTTAGCCCATTTTAATCTTTCTTCTCGGTGGCATTTCAATAACTTTGTTTTTTTCTTCAGTTTCATAAATTTCGTATTAATATTTAATTTAAGGCTCTTCCAGACTGTTACATGTGAAGTTTTCTTGCTGAAACGTTTCGAAATTTCACGAGTTGAAAAACCTTTTTTAGTTGACAGTCAAAAAATTTGTCTATTATCACGTGCTGTCAAAATATTTTTTCTACCAGATCGTTTTATTTTGTTTGAATAATCTTTTCTAATTATGGCATTATGAATGACAGTTATAGAACGGTTCATTAACCTCGCAATATCTCTTTCAGATTTACCAGAACCTTTATAAAATAAAAATTTTCTCACTTCGCACTCCGATAATTCTTTACCTCGAGGCATCGTCAAATTAATCGTAGGTAACACATTCAAAACCTAAGCCTTTGCTTCTTAGGTAATGCTTTTACGAAATACTGACGCATGCGCTTTATATTGAGTTTGACGTCATGTATAATATGCTAATTTTCTCAGGTGGTCTTATAATTTCTTAGCAGTCGCAGTCTTTAATTTTTAGAAAAATGAATAAGTTTTCATGAAATTTACTTTAATTTTAAAAGTTAGAATTAGTTTAGGATGCGTTTTCTTATCAATTTTAAATGCGCAACTAAAAATTTGCATATTGTGCTCTCTTCTTCAGAAATGCACCAATACGCTTGTGGTCTTATAATTTCTTAACGCACTGTATATGTTTTACACAGTATACTATATACACATATATATATATATAGTATACACAGTAAAGTAACGAAAAAAATGTTTAAGAAGGCGTTATGTCGCATCTTTAAATGTATATCTGTATTTCATTTTAAAAACGTATACATAGACTTGGCGGACAACAATATGTACGAATCACGAAAAAATAATTAATTAATTAATCAATCAATTAAAATAAATAATAAAACAAGCAATGGAAATATAACGTTGGAAATATAAACACAAAGAGCTCAGGTGGCTTTAATTGCATACACTTTCATTGGAATTAGGAAGAATAATAACAAGGAATCTGCATGCGTTGTGTATACAAATGGAAAAGCAAATTTAGTAAATTTTATCTTAGCTTACTGTACTTATCATTCGAAAAGAGTTTTTATTTTTTATTTATTTTTTATTTATTTATTTATTTTTTTATCTTTTTTATCATTTTATTATTTTTTATTTTTATTTTTATTTTTTCTTACATTTAACTTTGTTTAATACAGAAAACGCACTTTAAGTCGCATAGGGTACTTTTTTAACGTGCTACATTGTAATAAAAGGAGAGTATTACTCATGACATACTTTTTTGGGAGCACCGGATAATCCACATAAAATATTAGCTACTACAGAAACAATAATTTAAGCCTTTTTCTAAATTTTCTGTATTTTATTACAATTGTACAAAACTCTAAATATTAAAACTGAAATCTCCATAAAATTATCGTAAATGTATATATAAACCAATAAATGTGCATGTATAAAAGATAAGAATTTTATTTATATTATCTATACATATATTATACAGAGAATACAAATTACAAGTATTTTGAGTTAAAATAGTTACATACTAGCATTCGACAAACAAAATTAAATTAAAAATAAATAATCAAAACTGTAGTATGGTAGCAGCAACGTATGAATTCGTTGAAGGTGGCAAGATAATATAAGAAATATAAATTTTAACAATTTTTGTGTTGATTGAATGAAATAGAATTAAAAATATACCTAAATTTAAGTTAAATTAAAAAATTGGAAATAATAATAATTCAAGAAATTATTAAATAAATACAATAAATAAAGTAAAACTAGACATAAAATACGTTATATGAGCAAATTTCCATGCGAAAATAGCAAATTTGATAATAAATAACAATAACCTTAAAAAGTCAAAATAATATACATAAGAATCTAGTTTAAGTTTTTTCCTTTTTATCTACATGATGCATCGTTTAACAGTAGTCTTTAAAAAGAATCTTTCATTAATGTTTTTCCGCAAAACCTCCTAATATAGTCATACCTTTCTCATATATATTTAGATATTAAGGTTTATTGTGACAAAAAAGTTCGTATCTTAACTGGGAGAAACATATTCCCAAAACAAATCATTTTTGTGTCATATTCTAAAAAGAAAGCTATTAGACAAATGAAATATTTTCTTTTATCTAGAGACCACTTGGAATAACCCCTGGAATGTTTTCAAAAGATGAAGAGTTCTCAGTTGACCTGAAACAAGAAAGAAACCTGTTTCTTGTTTTGAATAGTATTTCCCAATGAGGCCAATTCACAAACGCAAATCTCTATATTTCAATAAATATCTCTTTCCACTATCTTTTTGACAAAAAATATTGTTATTTTAATAATTATTTTTCATACTTCTTTATGATTAAGCGGTAACTGGCAAAATATTGTGTATTCAATTAAGATATTTAATGAATATATTAAAGTTATATTTTGGCAATGTAAACAAAAGTTTTAAAATGCATTTAGTTCACTTTGTTATTTTAATTTAACAATATATTTATTTTTAAAACAATTTGTCCAATAATTACGTTTCAGGACTTCATAAAATGATTTGTATTTATGGAAAGCTTTATAATAAAAATCTACATAAAACTTGTAGAATATAATACACTCCTGCTCAATAGTTTAGCAAGATTTGAAAAAGATTTTTTTTCCCCAATTAAAAAACTTATCTCTAGAGGAAATGCTTTTAAATACTGATTATATAAATAACAGGGCCCTAGAAATGCTCCATGGACGACATATCCGGGGAATAAGCAGGCCATGGAAGAAGCAAAACCTGTTGTGCACTGAAGAAAGCTTGTGAAGTCAGAGAAACATGTGCACGGGCATTATCATGCTGAAACACAGCACCCGGAATGCGTCGAAAAATGGGAAGAGCCTCTGATTCCAAAATTTCCTTTATGCGATCACTGTTGATGTTGCCCGCAATGTGCACTAGATGGGATCGATAATTATACCCAGTAGCTCCCCACACCATGATGCTAGGCGTTTGTGCAGTATGACGCTGGATAGACACTGTGGAAGCAGACGTTTCCCCATGTAACGTCTGACGTGTACTCTTCCATCATTGTACTCCTGATTGTAGCGAGATTCATTGGGGAAAACAATATGTAGCCACTGGGCACGCCACGTGCTGTGTTAATGAGCCCATTGAAGTCGGAGGCGTCTGTAATTCAGCGAGAGGGGAATTCTGCACAGATGAACTTTTGCATGCAGTTCATGCTGCAGCATACGGTGACGAACCGTGGAGCTAGACAACAAAACACCTGTAGCCGTGTTCCAAGGTTGTGCTAACATACGATAGGACGCTGTACGGTCCTTCACAGCCATGCTGGTGAGGTGTCTGTCGTCTAGTGCCGTTGTACTATTGCGTACCCCAATGTCAGGTTTTCGGCTTGTTTGATTCTCCTCTGTCCATATCTTCCAAACACGCATCACTGTTGTGGCATTAAACTGCGTGCGGGCTGCGATTTCTTGATAGGAAAATCCACCCTCTCGGATACCAACGATGCGGCCTCGTGCGAGCTCCGTTAGGTGTTGGTATGACACCCTCCGCTTTTAATGAGGCATATTGACCACCAATGAAACGTTTACCGCAGATAGAGGACGATAAACAGATTTCAACTTTACAGTCCTTTATATACCTAGAACAAGCGACTGATAAGGAGTCGGTTTTTGTTCCACGTATGCGCAATAGCTTTGTATTTCTAATCATTTGCATGCCACTTTACATTTCTGTAAGTTTCGTTCAATATGCATAATTCCTTCATGGTGTTGGAATTTTCCAAAACATGAGTGTGCCACTTTTTTTTTTTTTTTTTTTTTTTTTTTTTAATAAATATTATGTTTAATGGCTTTAGTTTTATTTGAGAAGAATTAATGTAACTTGCGTTGTTTTTTATACTTAAAACCAAATGAAAAAACAGTTTTTAACTTCAATTACTGAAATCGCTAAAGTGTACCAGATATCATATTTCAGTCTCTTACGAAATATTTAAAAAAATTGATTGATTACAGATAAAACCTATGAACAACACTAAGCTGGCACCTTTACCCCATTATATATCTATTTTCCTTCATTTCTAATATAGGGCTCCATTCAAGTTAAGAGAAATGGACACTACATATCTACTGGCATTGTCGATAACTGAAATGCCCCATCCACTATGCTAACATACGCTTCAATACATTGCCTTTATTCTAATTTGTCAGTTAATTTTAGTATGGTCAGTTTCGTATTATAGTCTTTATGGAACTCCAGAGTATTTACAACTCAAAGATCCCCATAATGCAAGTTTATGTAAAATTAAGTTACATACACCCATGTTAAGAAAATCAAAAATTTCGAATCACTTACAAAGTTTTCTAAGTAAGCAGCTCACAGTCTATGACAATCATGCCATCATCATAAATGATCTTTTAAAATTTATCTGACAGCATACGATGAAAATTAATTTCATAATACACGCTTATGCAATATTTTGACATATTCCACTATGTTAAGTAAATCGTAAATTTCGAATAATTTACGAAGTTTTCAAAATAGAATGTTTATAGTCATTGATATTTATTTCAGTATCGTGTATAGTGATATTTTAAATCCATTCCAAAATGTTTACAATAAAATAATCATCACAGTATGTGCAAAATTTTGCCTTATTCTCCTATGTTAGGAAAATCTTAATCTTCGAATAATACAGAAAGTTTTCAAATTATAATATTGAATATTAATAGGATTCTGGCTAGCATTTATAAGTGATTATATTAAAACTTGTCCTATCTCATTACGATAATATTTTTGTGAGATATTGTGTACACAGTCTAACAAACTAGTACACTAACTGGCAGCCTTGCATACGGTCACGATACTGATTTCGTTATGTCCGCGTATTTTTCCTCTCAAAACATGTAAAACCGTCAAAAATCTGAGGTCGAAAATTTTCGTAAATATCTACATTCTTCATGCCTGTAGTATGTTGACGAATTAAAATAAATAAAAGTTTTTTCTTTAATAATTTGTTTAAACAACACTATCTAAAAGCTGTATATCTAGACAAATAGGGTGATCTCATGGCACATGAACTTATTTCTCATCTTAATAAAAAAAAATTTTTTTCACTGTATTAATTTAAAAAGTGTATGTTTGGAGAAGACGATTTACACGTATAGCCGAAACTTGCTTTTTGGAATTTAGCGAGATGACGGGTTTAACGAGGAATTAGTTTAAGTAGTTAGTTTAATGAGAAAAAGTTCTGTTGTGGAACTTCTCTTCTTGTAAGCGCAACTCTGATTTATCCGGGATTGTTTCATTACGGTTTAAAGATTTTCAACTTTTTATTTTTTCCTTTTGAAACTTTGCTACATACTATTTTTGAGATATATATATTCTTCCTCCAAACACTTTTTTTTTATTTATGTGCTAAAATAGATAAATAAATAATATATGATAAAAGAATGAACGATAAACTTCACTTTCTACACAGAATGCTGTCTTTAAAATATATGGTGGTATGAGGATTAGTGTGACATGCTTAATCCTCCCCACATTAAGTTTATTTGCATCTAAGATCCAAAGAGAATTTACGATTTTTTTTGTTTCTCTCTATGAAGTAAAATTAAAAGCCAGTCGTTTTAAACTGTTTCCTTTAGTTTTTACCGAATTAAATTTTTATTTTTGATGAACAGTGTTTTAACGAATATATGAGTTTAATAAGCAAATTATGCTGGTTTCTTCTATAAATAAACAAATTCGACATTTGTTTTCAAACCCTTTAAAGTGTGTGTGAATGCATGATCATCTTTACAAATGAGGTTCTATTACATTTTTGAGGATCATAAAAGTGACGCCCACCAGCGGCCGAGCGGTTCTGCGCTCTAAGCTGGTAGATGGGAGGTGCCGGGTTCGATCCCTGGTCGCGCTCATCGACCTAGCCGTTCGGAGTTTTCCGTGGTTTCCTCCGAAACTCGCGTAAATACGGGCTAGGACCCCTTAGAAAGACCCCCACGGAGGGCATTCCCCCCCCCCTAGGCCTAGGACACATCAGGAGTCAATCGGCCTTAAATCCTACAACCAACCAATCATAAAAGTGACTTCAAAATTCATTGTATAAATTGTTAATTAATGAACATTTTATTATCTTTTAAATAGACGTTATAATTAAACTAAGCCGATATATATATTGGAAATTTTGTATAGTCGAGTAGATTTTTTTTTTTAAATTCTTTGGGAGTGCTCATATGCATTCCTTCCTGGCTACGAGACGAGGGTGTTTACAGGAGCTACTCTCTTAACTAACATTTAACTAACATTTTGCGTACAGGTCAAGTATGTTCCCAACGGTGATAAGATGCAGTGAACAAAAATGCTTTCTTGATAAAGACTTAACTTCAAATAAAGAGAAAAATACCTTTCACGAACTACTACCATATCCAATTGACCTCTAATTGAAATATTTATTCTCTCTCTCTCTTAAATACTACTACTTGAGAAACAATTTTGCGTATTTCCATAACCTAATCTTTTTAAAAAGGCGTTCTGATTCACCTATTCCACGCAATTTCACAGACCAGTATATACTCAACCAAACTCCATAGAATTTAATGCCTTGTTCTACGAATAAGGCTATTCCTCCAGTAAACTTCTCTGAGGAGAATCAAAATTTTAGTGGAAAATCCAATTATCCACCTCGTAGCTATCCGCTCTAGGATGACGTTAAATACATTCAACCATTCAATCTTAACCCCAAATGAACCAGTTTAACACTCTACACATTTGACTAAATTGCCTTTCTAACTCACTAATTTCAATTATCAAATCGAACATAAACGCCAAATATTCATAAAAAATAATTTCTCCTACGAAACTAGTAAGGCATCTTATATATTTTCCTGCATATTTTCTATACTGTACACTACTTGTTCTAAAAAGAACAGAACGAGTATAAATACAATGCAGCTTTCATGAGGATATATAAACTATAAAAAATGTAGATTAAAATTATAAATTTAATAGTAAAATTCAAAAATAGAACTTTGAAAATCTATACATATAAAAGAGTACTTCCACTCACTCACTGACTCATCAACGCACAGCAAAATCTACTGGAGTCACTGACTCTAAACTGGGTCAGATTATAGAACATATAGTGTAAGCACCCCCTAAGAAGCGATGTTGCGCAATTCGCCCCCAAGGGGGTGTAGGGGGGCAAAATGTGATTTCAAAAAAACCTTCATATCTCAAAGAAAAAAATAGTTATCCGTAAAATTTTTGCTTTAAAATATAGCTATTTTAAATATCTAAAAACTAATTTCTGGAATTTTAAATGTTCGGTCCCCAAGGGGGGAAAGGGTAAAAACGTGATTTCACATGCGCAAAACGTGGTTTCACATACTCCTGTATATCTCAAACAGAAAAACAGATATATGTGAAATTTTTGCTCCAATATATAGCTAATACAAATACCTGAAAACTAATTTCTGGAATTTTCGAAATTCAGCCCCCAAGAGGGAAGGAGAGGAGGCAAAACGTGATTTGAAATAATCCTTTATATTGCAAACAGAAAAAAATATATGTGTAAGATATTTTTGCTCTCAAATATAGTTCCCATAAATGCATAAAAACTAATTTCTTTAATTTTAGAAATTCGTCCCAGGTGGGGCGGGAAAGGGGGGCTATGGGGTAAAAAAATAGAAATATAGTTAGACCGTTCAAAATTGGTACAGATAAGTTTTAGAGACCTGCAAGTCAAATGAGGATATTTTTGAAAGTGTAAAGTTATTAGGAGGGTCAGAAAGGTGTGGGGGGGGGGCGGAGGGGCAAAAAAATAAAAATACAGTTCGACCGTTCAAAATTGGTTTTTGATACCTACAAATCGATTGCGGATATTTTCGAATTTGTAAAGTTATTAGGAGGCGCGGGAGTAGGGGACGGAGGGAAAAAAAATTAAAATAGAGTTAGGTCCTTCAAAA
Source organism: Salticus scenicus (assembly GCA_963930645.1). Taxonomy (NCBI): domain Eukaryota; kingdom Metazoa; phylum Arthropoda; class Arachnida; order Araneae; family Salticidae; genus Salticus; species Salticus scenicus. The sequence continues at coordinate 144,567,463 of OZ005651.1, forward strand.
TTGGTACATAGAGGTATTTGATACTTACAAATCGATTGCGGATATTTTTGAATTTGTAAAGTTATTAAATTGGTACATGGAGGTTTTTGATACCTACAAATCGATTGCGCATATTTTTGAATTTGTAAAATTATTAGGATAGACGGGAAGGGGAGGCGAAAGGGCAAAAATATGTAAATAGGAGTTAGAGTGCTGAAAATTAATGTTGTTAGGTTTTGAGGCCCGATAAATCGATTGCGGATATTTTCGTAAGTACAGAATTATTACGAAGGGCGGGAAGGGATTGGGTGCAGGGGTAAAAATAAAGAAATTCAGATAAAATGTTGGAAATTAGTATTATTAGGTTTAAAAGCCCTAGAGAACGACTGTGAGTATTTTTTAAAGTCTAAAATAATTAGGAGAGGCGGAAACGGTAGGTGAAGGAGCATGCGAGCCTTGCGCGCCTGTATGCGCTGCCGCAGGTAGTGGTGGCCCGAAACGATTATTCCACTGATGGGAGATTTTTTTTTTTTTTTTTTTTTTATTTATGTTTTTCCCTTACGATAATATAGTGATTCATTAAGAGTGCTGAAGATAAATGCGCGCGCAGCCCACAATTGCATGCGCTGCCAAGGGCAGTGCAACATTTTTTCCAATCACATTTTTTTCCCTCACTTTTTTTTTTTTTTTTTTTTTTTTTTTTTTCGCATGATAAAAATTGATGCAATTTTGAGAATTCATTAACTATAGTGATTCATTTAAAAATAGTGACCAGCAAAGCGGGCGTAGCCTTCTAGTATTTTATAAAATTATATTTCTTAGTAAAATTGTTCTAGTGAAGAACAGTTAACAACAGTATTAAAAAAGAAAAATGTAATATGTTTGAAATGAAATTTTCTTTTAAATTTAACGAAGTGTTTAATTATTTTTTCCGTAAAAAAAAAAAAAGGAAAGTTTAGAACTATAAAATATTTTTATTAAAGAAAATGTATACGTCTAGTTTTAAAATCATTAATTAAAATCCTATGTAGCAATCAAATGGAAATATATTTCTCCTTATTGTAGAAATAAATAAACGTAATATGAAAAATAATTTCCCTTTGGATATTTAGCTTATATTTATTAAACTCAAAATATTCTATTTAATCGCCAAAGCAATTACTTTTAAAAGAAAAACGCTTATGACAATGTAGAAAATGATAATTATTTTATTATAAACTAGTAGAGAGCAGAACAAAGTAATTATATCTTTGATTTGTCATGATCATGTCGTAAGTCATTAGTGTTTTTAAAGATTTTTCTCCAAGAAAACATTTCTTCCAATTTCGTGCAATCAATAACATGTTTAAATATTAAAATTTACCTTTTTTTCTTCTTTCAACGAAATTTTCTCATAAATAAAAAATAAAACTACGATTTTTTAAAATAAATTAACAGAAAAATTATATATGGTAATGAATGCTAAATGTTATGTTAAAATGTTTAGCACATTTTCTGATTAATTCAACCGCAAAAAGGACTAAAACTATTATTCTTATATCTCTCTGTAATAATACTTACAAAATAATATATGGAATGTTGATTGATTAAAAATTGATTGATTACAAATTTAAACACAGTATTGATTGCAAATCTAAACACATAGTTTCATTTATTGTTTTTATACCCCCTACCACCCCCAAAAAAATCTTTTATTTTTACTATAGATATTTCTTATGATATGCAAATCATATATAGAAAAATTTCTAAAAATCCAGGAAATAACTTTAACGTTTGTTAAGTAGAAAATTAATTTCAGAAGAAAAAAAAAATCAGTTTACTACACTATGCAGTTCATAATTATTCTTATAAATTTATTGATTATCTTACAAATGGATATTGTATAAAAGTAATATTCGTTTTATTTAAATATGTCAGAGAAGTTCAAACTTCAATAAAGTTAAACTAAGCTTAATTTTTTTTAACTCTATACCCTAAAAATATTACGTATATTTACTATAAGAAAAAAAAAAAAAAAAAAAAAACTTGAAATTAGTAAATTTTCCTCGCAGAAAAATCTTAGTTAACTCCAGTAAAATATTGCTGCGATAAAAGTAGATTTTCTTATACATTTATGGGGATAATCCCATAGAAAATTATGTGTAACATAAATTTACCGATTTTGTCCAGTAAAGTTATTTCCTTTTTTTTTTAAAGTAGAATTTCTCTTTTATAATTTATATTATTTTACAGTGTAGTACAGAAGCCTTTAAAACCCTTACTTAAACAAATGGAGGACAAATCTTTAAGCTTTAAAAACTACCTATTAAACGGTTATTCCATTATCGCTTGTTCTTTTCCTTGGAAGCCTTCTTAAAGTTCGTTATCTAAGATAAAAGCAGTTTCACGTCCGATTTATATAAGAGTACTTCCAAGTCACTCACTCGTGAGTGAGTGACTTTAGTCATCAATGACTCATTAATTCATCAATGCACAGGAAAATCTGCTGAAGCCACACGAAACTGGTTCAGATAGAACATATAGCGTAAACGCACTCTATGGCATTATTTTTAGTATTTCCGCCCTCTTCTCCTCTAGGGGTCAAAAGGAAATTTCACGTCCGGCCACCTAGCTCTGCTCTCGTGATGTACCAAAAGAGTAGTTTATTTGCTATTATATGTTAAATTTTAATGTACGAACCCTAATACAAATCGACTTTCAAGTATGGCGTCTTTCATTTATTTTATTTTGAAATAAATGACCCAGACATTTTATTTTTTTAAATAAAATTAATTTTCGTTGTTTAGTTACGTGATTCAATAAAATTTATAAAAATCACGATTTTAATATGGAGTGCTTCGATTTTTCCTTACCGGTACTTTTAATAAAAAAAAAAAAATCCTCATTTTGCTGATGTGATTTTCTAAACTGTGCGATTGTTAGATTTTTTAGAATTAAATGAAGCATTTCAATTTAATATTCTCCGTTTCAGAACGACTGTTTACGTGTAGAGATACAAATTGCTTTGAAATGAAAATGATTTTTTTTTTTTTTTTTTTCATTTAATTTATTGCATTTATCGTGATCAAATAATAATACAGTAGAAAAAATTATTTATATTTAGTAAGAGGTCTTTTACTGATTATTAAACATATTCTAATCTATGTATGTAAAAGACTACTTTCATCCATGCACTGAGTGACTAACTTAACACGGCCGCGGCGACTCTGTTGGTTGAGGCTGAGGTTCAGTGGACTTTTTACTTCGTACTAGTGCTACACAATGTTGCGATTCTGCGGAAGATGAAGTCCCAAATTTTGATGTGAATGTCTATTTTCAAACCCTAACATCCACTAAGATGGGGTTTTAAGATATCCTCCGTATGGGGCATTGGACAAAAACACATTTAATAGAATAACGCGACTCCAATTAACTTTACGTTGGAGAAATTGAACATGGAAACACTACAGTGCAAGTTTTAATTTTGGAGAAGGGAGTTGGAGCGCATTCAATATCAAGTGCTGCAGGATTTTGCGAAATCCTTCCATTCCCCCATATCTGAGAAAGGAGCAAAACACATTTTCAAGCGTAAGACTGCTCAAAATTATCCCAGAAAATTTATTTTTTATGTGTGGATTGGTAAAGCGTACTCAACACACACTATAAAGGGATTTTATTGAATTCTACGTTACATCACTTGGGGTGAGAGGAGGAAATAAACATATTTCTAATTATGTTCCAAATAAATTCAGGAATACAATTTTTTGGTGTGTCAGTTGTTTATGTATACCCAATATTCATTATAAAACGATTTTGTGAAATCACCCACTATCCTCTCCATCGGGGCGGGGAATGAAAAAAAAAAAAAAATCAAGTTTCACTCTGCTCCAAATTACCTTAACGGCCCTCTTCACTTACCGTCGCCGGAAGCCCGAGCCAATGTTATTCTATGGGGAAATTTTCTTTACAAATAACTTATTAACTAATACATATTTTTAAATTCTGTTTTCACATTCAGAAAATTCCCACCTGTTAAATTGACGGACCTTTTTCAAAAATGTATTTTTTTAATTTTTAATATTTTATTTTGAAATTGCAAAATGAAAAAAGTCACATATTGAAAATTCGTATTTTGCAGCTTCAAAATAAAATATAAAAAAAAAATAAAAAAATAATTTTTTAAAAAAGGTCCGTCAATTTAACAGCTGGGGATTTTCAGAATGTGAAAACAGAATTTAAAAAATATGTATTAGTTAATAAGTTATTTGTAAAGAAAAATTTCTCATAGAAGAACATTAGATTCGGCTGCTGGCGGCGGTGAGTGAAGAGGGCTCTTAAGGTGGAGTGTTTCAGTGTGTGGGTGTTGGTTAAGTGTACGCAAAATACACTTTGACAGGCTTTTGCGAATTTTTAAACTTTACCAGCGATAAGTGAGGATAAAGGTCACAATTTCAAATGCAACTCTTTTCCAAAATACTTCAAAATGATAATTTTTAGTGTATAGGTTCATTTTCAGTTCTGAAAATTAATTGTACTTACTTTCGTGGCTGTAAAATTAAAATAGTTGTATAGGGGACATTGCACCGAGTGTGTGCTTGGTTATAGTGCTACCGCGCACAATGCGGACCGGAACCCGATAGAGTTCTGACGGGAAAGGCGTTGGTTTTGGAGACATTGGGGACCCAAACTACATTCGTGTATGGATAAGTTTCTTTTTACGCGTGCGCTACCGCAGGCAGTGGGGACCAGATCTCAACATGTTACGTGTGAGAAAGTGTTGCTACCGAACTCAGCAGGAATCTTAACGGTGGTTTTGACCAATTTTAAGGATTTTTTTCTTTTATTTTTATATCAATAATTGTTATCGAATTCTGAGAATTCATTTAAATGTAATGATCAGCAAAGTGCACAAAACTTCCTAATCTGCTATAAAAGCAAAAGATTAAACGTTATCAGCGATATCTGTATACAGAACGAACTAACTGGTAATTGAAAATTTTGTAAAAATCTCTAAATCTTATTTTCTATTGTAATTATTGACAATGGTTTTAATAATATTTAAGTACTAGCCAGTACAGAAGGTCATTCACATTTTATTTAAACGAATTTAGTGGTTGAGTTTTATGCATAAAAGCCGTATTTTTTGCGTCCATTTACTTTTTTCTGATAGCCATTTTTGGCAAAAGCTCTAGCTCGAATTTTCCATGAAAGTAAAACTTTTCTTAGTACATCATGTCATATTTATCCCATTCCTCTTGTACAGTTTTCCAAAGTTCGTTCAGTGTTCTTAGATACCGTTTTCCTAAGACTCATATTATTAAACCAAAAGCGCAAAAGTCCATTGAAAAAGCGTCAGGTGTTTTTACAGGTATTTTACACCTTTTTTATTAAAATCACACAATCAACTTTGGAAGAAAATCATATTTATTGTAATTTTTATTTTTCCGACTGACAAGGAAACATTCAAAAGGTGTCATCTTCAAAAAGTATTGAAAAAAATATATGTGGTTCTATTCTTCATAAAACACCAGGAAATGAAAAAATTATGGGCTGAAATTAATTACAGCGACCACAAAAAAATATCAAAATTAAGCATATTTGGCGATTTAGCGCTGTTAGGCGATACGTTTGCTAGCACCGAGATTGCCGTGTATGAACAGAACCGTGTTTTGCTTTTCCGCCAAGTACTCAGAATCAATCGCCTAGTAGTGTGAAATCGCCAAATATGCTTAATTTTGATAATTTTTTGTAATCGCTGTAATTAATTTCAGCCGATAATTTTTTCATTTTCTGTTGTTTTATGAAGAGTAAAATCAAATATATTTTTTTCAATACTTTTTGAAGATGACACCTTTTGAATGTTTCCTTGTGAGTGAAAATAATGTCGAGCTATCTACATGATAGACCAGAGATGTTTCTGCCTAAAGGTTGTCTGAGTGAGTAATGCTGACCGGGGTGTCGGCCTGGATAGCTCAATTGGTAGAGTCTTGACCTTGTAAGTCAAAGATCCGGGGTTCGACTCCCGGTCCAGGCATTATTTTACACCTATTTTACATATTTTATACATACCTATTTTATACATTTTATACCTGTTTCTCATGCATTCTTTGCTAAATAAGTAACAGACGATTTAGGTGTGTAATTAGACTCTTTCTCTGTATGAAGCTTAACTTTATCAATGTTATTTTCATATGAGGATGGAATTTCTTCAAATATTGGTTCTAAAATATCCTGTTGTGAATTAATTTTTGCTTTACTTGAGACTTTGCCCGTGTTCGTAAAGTCAAAATTTGTTCAACTCGTGCAGTTAGTTTTTGCACTAGCCATTCGTAAAGTCTTTCAGTGCAGTTAGTGCGTTTCAAAACTGTGTTCGTAAACTAAAATCAGTGCGTTAAATGCACTGAAGCTTAGTTCTTGCAAATCGAAATGGAACCAAAAGAGGACTTTCTTTTCTTTATCAGATTACATGATTTTGTCAAAACTTTGTTTTTATTTTTATTTTTTGTATATACTAAATTAATTAATTTATATTATTAATATAATTTAATCTCTTTTAGCAATATTTTGTTGTAAGTTTTGTAAGTTGGTTGTAATATTTCTGTAAATAACAAAAGCTTAAATTACATTAATGTAAGAGATTTATTTTTAATTTTGTGACATATTAGAAAAAAGAATATTTTAAAAATGTAATTAATTTATTAAAAATATGTTTAGTGAGTAATATTTAAATTAATTTATTAAACTAATATAAAGCTTGTTTTGTCATTACTCATTAAATTAAAATAAGCTTTTAAAATTGAGAAATTTTGAATAACTTTATGATGTCCTTAATAAAATGCATAAAGAATTTATGAATATATATCAACAATATTTTCTTAAAAACATAAAAACTTCCCCTCTTTTTATATATTTATATAAAATTTTCATTTTTTATTTAATAAAACAAACTTTGAAAAATATCACCATTTTTATTCAAAAAAATTAAATGGGTAAGAACATTTCTTAAAAGTAAAGAAATGAAATTAAGCAAAACGTATTTTCAAGTATTCTTCAAAAACAGTTTATAAGTAATTCTCTTTCTGATTTTTAGAATAATTTTTAAAATAATAAAATTTTTAGTTTAAAAATATGTATATTTCTTATAAAAATAGAAATATTTTATGCAATCGATTCAGGACAGAATATGAAATTGCTTTTTAAAATTATTCATTTTCGAAAATTTATTTTGCATTAATAAGTAATAAGTCAGTCTTATACTAAATATTATATAACAAAACGGCACAAAATTAATAATTTACAAAAAAATATTAATAAATCAGTTATAACCATCAAAATATTATTTCTTTACAGTATTTTGAACATAACTTTTAATACATGTTCTCGAATAATCTTTTTATTATTACTTTCTTCTATATGTAATATAGAGAAGTATTGGATTCACGAAAATTTTCGACCTCCGTTTTTTGACGGATCTACACGTTTTGGGATGTCCTGAACACGAATTGATAGTTTTTAGAAAATGTCTGTCTGTGTGTCTGTGTGTGTGTGTGTGTCTGTCTGTGTGTCTGTCTGTGGTTTCGTGTTTTCACCGTATCTCACGAACCAATGAATGAAATGCAACCAAACTTGGTATATAGTTGGACCCTGGCGGGGCATTGTGCTGATTAGATTTGGGGATCAATAGCCCAGCAGGTGGCGCTGAGATCGCATTTTATGTAAATTTTTAACATGGCAGTATAGGACAAAGTTTCGTATTTTTCACCGTATCTCACGAACCAATGAATGAAATTCAACCAAACTTGGTATATAGTTGGAACCTGACGGGGCATGGTGCTGATTAGATTTGGAGATCAATCGTCCAGCAGGTGGCGCTGTGATCGCAAAATTTCGTATTTTTCACCGTATCTCACGAACCGATGAATGAAATTGAACCAAACTTGGTATATAGTTGGACCCTGACATGGAATGGTGCTGATTAGATTTTGGGATCAATCGCCCAGCAGATGGCGCTGTGATCGCATTTTATGTAAACTTTTAACATGGCAGTATAGGACAAAATTTCGTATAAATGTACATAATGAGCGTTATTTCAAACTTGTGATTGTAAAATTAATATGAATTATTGATAATAGTAATAGTTAACTACGAAAAAAATTTTGTGCATGTGGGGGCACCGGTTCCCCCCTGGGGAACCGGTAAATTTTCAAGATGGGTATCTTTCGAAAGATCTCGTCAATACCTTTAAAACAAATGGTTGAACTATAAATCTGCGATAATTTAAAACAAAGTTATCGATTTTTTTTTACTTTTAACAAAAAAAAAAAAAACATTTTTTTTTTTTTTTAACGAAATTTAACCAAACTTGGTATTTAGTTGGTCCCCGACATAAACTGGTGCTGATTACATTTGGGGATCAATAGCTCAACAGGTGGCGCTGTGATCGCATTTTTTCTAAATATTTAACATGGCCGTATAGGACGAAATTTCTTTTAAATGCACATAATGAGCGTTATTTTTAACTTGTGATTGTAAAATTAATATGAGTTATTGATAATAGTAATAGTTAACTAGGAAAAAATTTCTGTGCATGTGGGGGCATCGCTTCGGGGGAAGTACCCCCCGGGGGAGGGGTAAATTTTCAAGATGGGTATCTTTCGAAAGATCTCGTCAATACCTTTAAAATGAATGGTTGAACTATAAATCTGTGATAATTTAAAACAAAGTTATCGATTTTTTTTACTTTTATTTTTTACTTTTATTTTTTACTTTTTTTTTAGAAAATAGAGTAATTACCAGCACTAGTTTGTGTACAGGGACACGAGATTAAAATATGTGCTTCATATGCACAAAAGAATGCTTTCTATGTAATATAGTATGATTAGTATTAAGATTTACAGGGGCCACACAAAAATATTCAGTAATGCATATTATGGGATATTTGCCGAAATTGCAATTTCTTTTATATTAAGCGTTTTTAACACTTTTTTACTATTTTAAGTGCGAATATGTTTTAAATTTGTATATCTGTCTGTCCGACTGCTCATTTGTCTGTCTGTGTGACTGGCCGCCTCTTGCATCTGTAAATATTTTCAGAATAAAAAAAAAAATGATGTATCCTATTCTAGTTTACTGTGGAATGTTTTCTATTTAAATTGGCATTAATAGATCCTGTATAACTAGTTTGTATACAGGGACACTTAAAAAAAGCCAATGCATTGCGCTTTAGGTGAGACATTTAAATAAATCACATTTAAATAACTTTCTACTATAAAAATTATTTTAAAAAAAAATGACTTTTATTGTTGTTAATATGATAAAATAACATTTTGTATAGAATATGATATGTTTAACCTGCTGATTTAGAGGCTACACTAAAATATTCAGAAACATTAAGGGCTGCAATTAGAATCGCTGGGCTGCAACTTTCTAACGATGTTTAAGCGTGATCATGAATTCAATTAGTTGATCTGTATGCCTTTCAGCCTTTTCTATCTGTCCGTTGTGTGACGACGAAGCAAAGAACATTGAAGGTTATACGATACAACATGTAGGTGCAGTTGCAAAGTGTTAATTGTCAATGCGTAATGCATGATTTTTCGTTCTAGTTTTCTTTTTACTTTCGTTAAATGGACGTCAGTTTTTACATTTAATATGAAGGCGAGGAAGGACAGATATTTTTCGGAAGTTACAGGTTTGTAAAAATTGAAAAAAAAAAAAAAAAAAAGAAAGAAAAAAGAAAAAGAAAGAAAGAAAGAAATTCTCATCAAGCCATTCAAGCACGATGTATAAAGTATATATATATATTTTTTTAAATTAATATAAAAAATGCCTTACTGATAGAAAAATTTTAGGTATTAATTCATTATCTAAAGCAACAAAGACCTAAGCAATAGTGTTACAATTCCGTAAATATAGTTATGGGGAATATCATCATTTTCATAGGAAGAATTTAATTTAAAAGTAGATTGATACAATTAGATTACTGAATTGGAATTAACATCAAGTACCAACTCATTAAAGTTTTGAACGAAATTGTTATCTTTTAATCAGCTACAAGGTTTATTTTTTCTGCATATATTTTAGAATTATACAAAATGTCATGTGACTATTTCAGTAACCATTATAATGACTGTATTTAAATATGTAATAAGTAATATAGATTAAAATTATTGGGCAAGTCTGTAAAGACGCAATAATAAATTTTCTATTGTTCTTAAAGGACAATAAATTATACTAAATTAAAATGCGATTATATTTGCATATGGAAATAAATATTTCATTTTTAAATTAAAAGTTCGTTAACTTTATACTTATTCATTCATTCATTCATTTATTTATTTTAAGCAGACAGTAAAGGTATCTGATAATAAATAAATAAATAAAAAAGGAATAAAAAGTTCGCCTATAATTTAATTATAATACAAGTAATCGAATTTCATTTAAATATTGACTGAGCAATTATAAACCATCTCCAAGAGAATTGCTTTCATATTTGAATAAAATAAAGACAAAAAGGGAGAATAATTTACATTTAATGAAATATATCTAAATGCAATATAAATCTTGTAATATAAAAACAAAATTTAGAAGATATGGTATATTTATTCAGGAAGACGGAAAAAAAAAAAAAAATTGCTCCGGAAAAAATACCCTTCAAAGAAGTTGCCCTTTTTTTTTTTTTTTTTTTTTTTTTTTTGCTGAAAAAGAGTCCACATATTAATGTATAAAGAATTTTTTTATGGTATTCTCTGTTGATAAAAGTTAAGAAATTACGGAACAGATATGCCCGCAAATAATGGGAGCCTTTTAATGGAAGTAATTTTAATGGAAGTAAACACTTTTAATGGAAATAATATAAATAATAAATTGATTATTATAACTACATATTTTGACAAAGGAATTTTCTCTGGAAAGTCAATCACTGAAGAAATACTGTAACAGATTTCTGGTATTTCCGCTGAATATAAGTGAATTGCTTTTTATTCGTATACAATAGCCATATCATTCACAAATAATAATATCCCCCCGCCTCTCCCCGCATGGCTTACACAAAACGGCGCGGCGTATCGTAGTTCTCGGACATGTCAAAACTAATTGACAAATCCTCTTTAGAAAAAAAGAATTTACCTTTTACTGCATGAAATTTATACATTTAAAAGTAAACAACAGGTGAAATAGAATTTCTGGAAATCTGAAATATAGTTTTTGAAACTTGAAAAGAATTTATCCTTTACATTTAAACCCATTTTAATATGTTTCCTTAAGTAAGCTTTCTTTATAAATACAATTTAAAATGTTCCAAGTAGTAAAATTAAAATAATAATAATGACAAATAATAGTGTTTCTCAATAAAACAACATCTTTTAAATTGATTTTCTGCGAAAAACAGTATGAAGCAAACACTATCGTAAGCTTAAAAAATATAATGCTAATTGAACACCTCAATTGCATTAACATGTAAATTGCTGCGAAGTTCACTGATTATATTCGAATAATATTAGTGATTTGCGTTTGTCATTTTTCTGTTATATAATATTATCATTTTCAGTTTAAAAAAAAAGAAAAAAATATATATTTTTTTTACTTTATTTTCTTTTTGCTTTTAATTGTTGCTAAAAGTTCTTATTTAAATATCTTGAGAGGATTTTTGGACTTTTCAATCTCTTTAAAGTTTTATGACAATTTCATTGCTCTCACGACTAAAAAATTTCTTTTAATATGAAATATCAGAAAAAAAATATTACTGTAATTAAGTCGCGCCTGTACCTGTATTTTATTTACAAATTTTCTTAAGCGTTGTAAAAGCGTACAGTAAAAGCACGTTAGAGCAATAAATTAAGAATCATTAGCTATACAATGTGAAAATTGCATATTTCACAAAATTTATTTACCACTGTTACTTTTACTTAAAATATTGACGAAAGGAGTAAAAGGTATTTCTAAAATACAGTAAAAGAACAATAATATTAAAAATTATTATTTTGTGGGCACCAGAAAATTTTCTTTTATATTTTCCTATACAAATTCACGCAGCGCAAATTATTTATTAGTATTACTTTTTATCAAATCTATATTACTTTTTATAAAAAAAAAACTATAGTAAGTGCAGAGGATTTATATCACAGAAAAATATAATCCTAAATATTGAAAAAAATCACTTATGCCACCCAGAAATCTTAAAAAATGCATTTTTTCATTTCTTCTGTTAGTTTAATGTGCTTTAATCTGAATAAAAATTATCCAGTAATTTTTGTAGATTTTAAATTGCTAACAAGAAAAAAAAAATGTATGAAAAAGAACACACTATTTGTTACAGGAAGGCCCAGTCCTCTATTTATGAAAAATATTAATTTTAATTAGGTTTAGCGATCATATGAAATTGATATTTTAGTCTTATTTTATTTATTTATTTATTTATTTATTTTATTTAAGTATCAGAAAAACTGGAATTCTGGTATTGTAAATGAAAACAAAGAAAAATTATTTCACATTTTCTTTAAAATTGAGACAACACCAAAACTCGTGATTGAATGAAATAGGTCTATGGCATCAATAACTGAGTTTCTTTATACAATTCGATAATGATATATGAATATAAACTGTGTTCGTTCAATTAAATATTCATTTAGAATTACTTTAATTCAATTCTATAATTTATAATATTTAATCATCCCCCGAACAATAAATCTAATTAAAAACACTTAATTTCTATAATGAATAAAAATATTTTATCAAACGCCTTTTGATCTACCTTTTATGTGCCAATTTGCAAACACATGCAACAATTGTTTCGGCTCGGTAATAAATCAAAATTCTTCACCAGGAAAAAAATAAAAATGTCGTAAAGAGAGCATGCGTTGCTGATAAAATACTGCAATCTCGCATGATTTTCTAATAGTTAAAGTGTTCGCATACAAAATAATTCATCATTATTTAATACCATTTTCATTATTACTATTATTGTTTTTCATGTACAATGTTTACGAAAACAAAATTAAAAAGATCTTTATTTATAATTTTCAAGAATGCATAAAAATGATTTTTCTCTAAAACATTTCCAACCCATTATATACAAAATATCTACTGTTAGTGTGGAAATGTTATATTACTAAACTGCAAAATTCTCTGCTTCGTAGATATAAGTGAATCAATTTCAAAAATTTTCATTTGTAATATCTGTAAAATAGTAAATCCTTTGGACGTGAATTGCTGATTTAAAGGACATTTCGTCTACTCTGCTCTATTTTACAGAGTCCGCTTTTGTTGCATAGGAAATTTTGTGACTAGAAGGCTGGATTGTCCATCTACGATCATTATTCTGAGCAATATGACTAATTAGGCAGGGTTTCCTCTCAAATTAGTAGCTTAAAATTAACTTGGAACTATCACGAGCATCTCTTCTTAAATTGAGATTCGACTCCAACCTCTGGCGGTTAAAGCACTAACCATTTTGCCCCCAGATGGGGTATTGTTTCTAGAAAATACTGATATACAATACTGAATAAAAATTTTATAAGCAAATACTGGAAATGGCAAGAACTTCAGAATTCTGTTACTCTTTCTCCATATTGTCTGAGTAATTATAAACGTAATCAGAAATTATAAACGCAGAATAAAACAGCAATATGGTATATTGCTGTTTTATTCTGCACTCATGCCTACATTTTTGGCTTCATGAAGTATCATATTCAATTAATAAGAAGAAAAAGAACTATTGACACTTTATGGGGCTTGTTGATACCGATTATATTAATACGAGTTTTTGTTAAAAGCGGGCATTACAACTAGAAATTCCCTTTCAGCACTTTTCATTTATGTTCATGGTGTGGACTACAACAGTGTTTCTGAAAATTTATGAGTAACTCTATTAAACAATGATTGATGCTAATTATGCTACAAGGAATATAAAACATGCTCTTGTGCATGTGATGCTAATTTTATTTTCTTATACACAATATAAAGGTAGTTACTAAAATATCTTTAAAATAATCAGGATTCTCTTTTGTGAGTCCCTTTACAGAAACTAGTAGAACTGTTTATATTTTCAATAGGGAACATGTATATGATATAGATCTGAATAGCACATACGATTTTTGCAGCCTTACTTAAAAAAGTTTCTGAAGTTAGAACGCGGGCAGATAGAGACAGAGGGAACGCTAAACACTCTTCTACCTTGATGAAAACTTATATTTTGAAATGGCTACACTCGACTTTTCAATAATTTAGTTGTTGTCAGGGATTTAAGAAAATTTTAATCAGTGAGAAATCCGCAAATATCTAAAAATGTAAAGTATAACATTGTACTTTTACTTTACTTTCAAAGGTCATATATAGGGTCTTTATATCTTTCGAGTTTTTTGTATAATGGACAGTAATGTACTAGATTTCTTCTTTTATGTGTCCCTGTAAAAGATTTTACGTACACCAAACATCAATAATGTACACGACGATATTCCACCGGCTGGAATATCGAAACCGTAATCTTTAAGGTACGAGCACGACACTCTACCGACTATGACTAACTCGTCTCTATGTATTTCAGGTAAAAGCATAGAGAAAAAGAGTACTCGCATTTAAATATATATATATATATATTCCTGCTCATGAAAACAATGTGTGGAACCATGAAAACAATGTGTGGAAATATTTATTCAACCAAAATAAGGCACGCGGACTCAGCTAAACCCAAAGATTATATTCGACCATCGGTGAAATAATATATACTTTAATTCCGAGTTTTTTTTTTTTTTTTTTAATTTATGAAAAAAATCTTAAAAATACTATTTTTTTAAAAACAGACTTTCCAATTAATCCAGGACTATTGATAGAAAATTGAATCAATAATGTATACTAGTATCAAAACTGGTTCATTTTTTAAGTAAACTTTTAAATAATAAATATAGAAATTCAAAATTTCCGTGTAAAAAATGTCCTTAGACTGTATTCTAAAAAAATAATGAACCCACTAAAATAATGAGTAATGCCCACTGAAGAGGACGCGGAAGGGTGTTTTTCCACACGAAGTGTTATTTTTACAAATACTTTTTGGATACTTTAATTCGATGTTTTTGTATATATTAACATTTCTTCTTTTTGTTAACCACGCCCACTTATCATAAACTCTTAGACGTATTTATTACTTTACTTTCAAAACTATATATATATATATATATATATATATAACATGGAAACTGAGATATAGCCTATTCTTAAGTGAAAATTAATTTCAGCATAGCAGCGCCATATTTCGTCCGATATACACTCAAACTGAATCAGCATGGTTTTACAGCGACACGTGACGTCCGATTTGCACCCAGGATGAAGCAGCATAGTTTTACATAATATCAAACCAATATGCTAAGTTTGTTGGGTTTATACGCAATAAAATTTAATATAAAACCTTCACTTAAATGGATCAAAACACGGCATAGCAGCGCCACCTCTTGGATGATATATTTCAAAAACTAATCTTCACGAATATAAGTCTAAGTCTAATCAGTCTTACTTAAATTCCATTAATTGGTTTGTGATATACAAAATTTTACTAACACATCATGCACATACACAAGCATTAAAAAAAAAAAAAAAAAGCAAATTATATTTAAAAAGTCTCAAAATGTTTAAATTCCTTGATAAGAGTAAGCGAAACATTTTCACGAATCTAATACTTTCTTCTACATAATTTTCTATAACTGCGCCATCTACTGGTTATCAAGAACAAAAATTTAATCAATGAAACTTCCCACAATTGCGATTTACATATGGAATTCTTACTAATAAATGTTGAGATATAATCATCTGTGAAACCACAGACAGTAATAGCAGCGCCACTTTTCGCCCGAAATACACCAAAATTAAACAAGTATAAGTTTTCACAATACATATCGCACAGAAGTTTTGGTGCATTTATAAAGCACAGAAGCTGCGATAAAGCTTCCGCGTAAACGGAAAATAATGCAGAATAGTAAAGCCATCTGTCGTCAGCTATGCCTCTAAAGGAAGTCAGCATAGTTTTACCGAATATGAATCTCAAATGCCACGATTTGTACATTTATACACAGTAGAAACTTGCATATAGTTTTCTCCGAATTGGGATTAAATTGGAAGGTAGCAGCGCCCCCTGTTAGCGGTATGCAGTTAAACTGAATCAGTAGAGTTTTGTTTAATATATATATATATATATATATATCTTATACTAAGTTTGGCACACTTTAGATGCTGAGACTTCCCTGAAATGATTGAAAATTGCATCATGGCAGTGTCACTTGTTGGGTGATAGAGTCCAAAAATCTAATCAGTACAAATCCCTGCCGAAGTCCAACTAAATATCATTGCTTGTTAAATTAAGTGCATTGGTTCATGAGGTACGGTGTTCGCACAATTTTTCTAACTAAAAAAGGCAGACATGTTCTAGAAATGGTCGAATCCTTTTCAAGAAATCTCAAAACGTGTAAATTCATAGATAACCAGAGTTCAGAAAATTTTCTGAATCTTGTATTTTCTTTTTATAAATGCAGAAGACAGTAATAAATTCATTTTTTTTTTTAATTTCAGTAATTGAAATGCATTATCCATAAATTTTAAGTCAGCACAACCGGTTTCGAAAGGACATAGCCTTTCTTCATCAGATGCAAACTCGTGCTACTGCCTTGGAGGCGAAAGCAAGACTGAAAGCAGGGCAAAATCCAGAGGGGGAGGAGCAATGCTTTACCTAAAGTTCATAAAAATAATGTTCCCCTCAGATCTATTGTTTCGAATATTGGTACTGCTACTTATCCCCTCTCTAAATTTTTAGCTTCTATTTTTTCTCCTTTATGCAGCACTAATAGTCATACTATAAAAAATTCCTATGATTTTGTTATGAAGTTAAATAATCTAAATCCTGTAAATTGCTGAATGTTATCTCTTGATGTGAAGTCTTTATTTACTAATGTCCCCACTGAAGGTCCGCTTAATTGTTTAGAAAAAAGGTTACGCGAATTTCATTATTCTGACATTGAAATCAAAGAATTTGTTAATCTTACTAAACTCTGTGTCTCCCAAACTACTTTTGAATTTAATAACAAATTTTATAAACAGTGTGATGGTTTAAGTATGGGTAATCCTTTATATCCTATTCTTGCCGATATCTATATGCACTATTTTGAGGAAAAGTTATTAAAGATGTTAAATTTAAAATGCTGGTTACGTTACGTAGATGACACTTTTATTCTTGTTGAAAATCCGTTTGATGTTTCCGCCATTCTTAACATTGCTAATGCTATTGATCCCCATATTCAGTTTACCTTCGAGTTAGAAAATTGTAATCAACTTCCCTTTCTTGATGTTTTAGTTACTAGGTGCGATTCCTCTTTTAAAACCTCTGTGTACAGGAAACCTTTCTATGTTTCTAACTCTCCCCATGCTCTCTCTAATCATCCGGCTAAACAAAAAATTGGCACCTTTTACACTTACGTTTATCGTGCCCTTAAAATTTGTTCTGATACTTAATCTCATAAAGAAGAACTCAATTATTTAAAGTCTGTTGCTATTAAAAGATGTTTTAGACCCTCTATAATTGATAAAGCTCTCAAAAAGTTCAGTAGGCCAACTTATAATTCTACTCTTTCCATTGATGATAAAATTAAACCTGAAAATCTTGTTGTCTTGCCTTTTTATCCCCCCTTATGTTTCAAATTAACCAAAGTTTTGAAGCGTTTCAATTTTCACGTTATTTTTAAACCTGTCAATAAATTTCAATTCCCTTCAACCAAATCTCCTGTTCCTGGGCTTCATAAGTGGGGTATCTATAATGTCCCTTATAATAATTGTGATTTATCTTATATTGGTCAAACAAAAAGAAATCTTGAATGTCGTTTACGTGAACATTCTGGATATGTTGTCAATCAAGAAATTTCTAAATCTTCTATTGCAAAATAGAGTTGGGAATTTGATCATAGTTTTAATTTTAAGAATGCCAAAATTATCTTTCGTGCTAAACACGTTTCCGAACTGGATTTTTTGGAAAATTTAGCTATTTACCTTAATCGTGATAAAATTGTCAATGAAAAATCTGATTCCACTTTGCTGTCTACAGCCTGGAAAAAATTGTTTAATTCAATTAAATAATTTCCTTCATTATGTTTATAACATAATATTATTTATAATAGAATAATTCTAGTTAAAAAAATAAAAATAATTTAATAAATAAATAAATTTTATCAAATTTACTTATTAGAACAATATTGGATAAAAAAATAAATAAATTAATTAATAATAATAATAATAAAATAAAAATAAATAAATAAAATAAATTTAATTGATTTCTCCTTCCCTCCCTCCCTCTTTTTTTAGTGTGTGTGTATGTGTGTTCCTCACTGATTGGTCCTGCTCTGCATGATGCTTCCTATTGGTTGTTTGTGTTGCTCCTCCCCCTCTGGATTTTGCCCTGCTTTCAGTCTTGCTTTTGCCTCCAAGGCAGTAGCACGTGTTTGCACCTGATGAAGAAAGGCTACGTCTTTTCGAAACCGGTTGTGCTGACTTAAAATTCACGGTGTGTGAAGAAGTTTTAATTTCTTTCTATTGACTGTACGCCAGTTTTCGTATTTAGTTTTTGGTGAAATGCATTCTGTTTTACTTAATAAATATGTCTCCAAACTAGAGCTGACGTAAATCATAAAACAGAAATTAGATCATAAATAAATAAATAAAAAAAAAACTAAAAATAGAACTTTCATAAATCAAATCCTTTTTTTTAAATTTCTGTATATGTTTAATAGCATAAAATGTTGATATACCACTCATTTACTCAATAAGCCTGTCAACCACTCTAGTGGCTGTAGCCTCTTAGAATGAAAAATCTGTAGTGGAGAGTATAGAGATACTATATGTATACAAATTACTATGTCTACTGTTTTATTTCAATTTTAAGAAATTACCAGATTTAACAACTTTCTTCTTTAGGAGTTTTTATTGCAATTTTTTACGTGTATAAAATGAAAATATGCATAAAAATAAAAGTAGTTTTAAATACCTTCTTGATATAATGAGATATTTTTTTTTCTCAAACTCTCATTGACCATACCTTTAGAACGATAACACTTTCAATCCTCTTATCCTATAATTAATATATTAAAAACATACCCCACACTTCATGTTTGCGTATTAATATAAAGATGTATAAGTATAAATTTTAGAACTATTTTTCTTTTCAGCTATATATTAATCAGTTGTAAACTTGATAATTGCGAAAAAATTATTTTTTAATATATTATAACCTACGAATAATTTTAATTTTAAATAATGTATGAAATTTTCAATATAAAATACTTATAAAACATCCTTTAAAAAATCTAATTTTAATACACTTAGTAATTAGCATTTGTTATTTGAGATTTGTTTCCAACTTTAACTATTAAATTTAATACAGGAAATTATTATAATCTTTTTTCTTTTCCACTTTAGCGATATTGTATGTGAAAACAGTTTTGTGAATTATCAACATGCTAAATGGAAAGGTAAATATATCGAGTTATAAGTAATAATTTTCTGAATAATTAAATAAATTAAGTTCTAATCGTACTCAATTTAATTACCATGTAAATCAACCAATAACGAACCACCTGCAACTGTGTCAGCCTGATCAATCTTGCGGCACTGCTATTTTCGCTATCATTTCTACGTTTTCCATTCCAGTAATTAAGACATTGAATTTTCACTGACAGGTGTAAAAGCGGATCGTGTGCCAATGCAAATTCATCAACGCAAAGGCGTAATGGTGAAAACCGATTTGAATGATAATTTCATTTAATAGCGTAAATATGTATATTTAGATACAAAATCGTAAACATTTTAGGACAACGCTGTCATTTATACAAGATTGTGCTATACTTTTGCGGATGATTGTTTTTTGCTATTTTTAGTAGAAGAAATAAAATTAATCTAAATTTTTGTTTTATTGAAGAAAATTTTTAAGATTTGATTATGAGATATAATAAGTAATGCGTCCTTCATTAAATGTCAATATTAGTTGAGAATGAAATTAAATAAAATAACAGCCTTTACTATAACTTAAAAGAAAAAGTGAAAATAAACTAATATAATTAAAAGGAAATATCTATTATTGAGTAATTTTCGGGATTTTGTATTCAAAATTTCCAAAAAAAATATCATTAGTGTGTTGATAATTTATATGTATATATATATATATATATATGTATATATATTAATTAAGTAATTTAAATTACTATTAATATGTACATTTCATTTTTAAGAGCTGCTCACTATCTATATTTTTAGTTCACAATTTAAACTTTGCAGGATTGTATTCACGAGAGTTGAGAGAGAGGTGTGAGAACGGATTTACTTAACTCATATTATGATTTTTTTTTTTAATATTGTAAGGTATGACACAAATTTATTTATTCTAGTTAACCGTTTGCAATCGACTAACTTGATGTCATCAGATGTATCTTTTCTCCATAAACCATAACACGAGAGGTAAACTCGCAATAATTTTCTGTTTAAATACATGTATGTGTTTTTTAACCGACTTCAAAAACGGAGGAGGTTCTCAATTCAGACTATGTTTTTGTTTGTTTGTTTGTTAGCTCATAACTCCTGAACGGATGCTTCGATTTGGATACACTTTGTTTTGTTGCAAAGGTCTTGGTCTGAAATAGGTCCCATTGTAATACTTTACAATCAAAAGAAAATACAGGGTGCCCCAAAAAGTGAGTCCCGACTCTTTTAACTGCTGAAAGACGGCATCTATAGTCATAAAAGTTGTATGTAGGTATAGTAAAGTGGTCATACGCAACATGATTCAACCGCCTACAGCGCTGTAGATATATCTCAATGAAATTGAAATATGTTATTCAAGTTCACTATCGCATTCTCCCTATTAAAAATGGAGTTTATACCTCTACTGGTATGTGTACAGGGTCACCCGAAAGTACTCCAAAGCATTGCGTTCTACGTGAGATATTTCTATAAATCGAATTTTAATAACTTTACTTTCCATGAAGTTTTAGGAAATTGAAATATGTTATTTATATGAACAAAAGAATGCTTTGAATAGAATATAGCATGATTATCATTATATTTACAGGGTGGCACAAAAATATCCAGTTATATTAAGAGCTATTAATAAAAAATTGCTAGAATTGTACTTTCGTTTACTTTACGCGATATTAACACTTTCTAACATTTTTTAAGTGTGAATATGATTTCAGTTTTGTGTATGTCTCTGTCTGCCTGTCTGTCTGTCCGAGTTCTAACTCCCGTAAATATTTATGGAATTTCCTGAAACTGATATATGTTATTCAAGTTCACTATCGGATGTTCCATATTGAAAATGGAGTTTATACCTCTACTGGCTTATGGACAGGGATACCCGAAAGTATTTCAAAGCATTGTGTTCTATGAGATTTATTTCTGTAAACCATATTTTCATATCTTTACGTTAACCATATCTTAATGAAATTGAAATATTTTATTCAAATTCCCTATTGGATGTATTCTGTATAAAATGGAGGAAATACCACTACCAATTTCTATTCAGGGACACTCAAAATTATTCCAAAGTATTGCGTTCTATGAGAGGTATTTCTATAAAACAAATTCAAATAACTTTACTTTCCGCGAAGTTTTAGGAAATTGAAATATGTTATTAAAATGCACAAAAAAAATTCTTTGCATAGAATGTAGCATGATTAGCATTAGATTTACAGGGTGACATAAAAATATCCATTTATATTAAGAACTATTAATAAAAAATTGCTAGCATTGTATTTTCGTTTACATTAAGCGTTTTTAACAATTTCTAACGTTTTTAAGTGTGATTATGATTTCAGTTTGTGTATCTATCCATCTGTCTGTCTATCTGTCTGCCCGCGCTCTAACTCCTATAAATATTTATGGAATTTCTCGAAACTGATATATTTGATTTAAGTTCACTATCGGATGTTCCATATTGAAAATGGAGTGAATATCTCTTCTGGTTTGTGCACAGGGACACCCAAAAGCATTCAAAAGCATTGTGTTCTATGAATGTTAATTTTATAAATATTTTCCGTAAAGAATGTTCCACATTTAAAATTACATTAATAGGTCCTGTACAACTGGTTTGTTTTCAAGGGCAACAACAACAAAAAAATATATATATATATATTCCAATGCATTACGTTTTAGGACAGAATTTTTTGAAAGTTATATTTAAAAGCCTTTCTACTGAAAAATTTATAACAGTATTGAAATGTATTGTTTATATTCTAAAATAATGTTTTGTATAGAATATGATAGTATTAACTTTCTGATTTACAGGGCTACACTAAATTATTCAGAGAGATGAAAAGCTGTAAATATAATCTAATGACTGCATTTTAGTTTGAATTAAGCCTTTTTAACACCTTCCAAAATGAATAAGAGTAATTTTAAAATCAATTAGTCTATCTGTATATTTTTCAGTCCTTCTGTCCTTTAGTCCTTCTGTTTGTTTGTTGGCTCATAACTCCTGAACGGATTCTTCGATTTTGATACTTTTTGTTTTGTTGCAAAGGTCTTGGTCTGAAATAGGTCCCATTGTAATATCTTTACAATGAAAAGAAAATACAGGGTGCTGAAAAAAGTGCTCCCGACTCTTTTAACTGCTGAAAGATTGCATCTATAGTCATAAAAGTTGTATGTAGGTATAGTAAAGTGGTCATATGCAACATGATTCAACCGCCTACAGCGCCATCTGGTGGATATCAGTGGAGTTAGCGTTCCTATCTCAAAAACGGTTCAAGATAGGGAAAAAAGTGAATTACAATGTTACAGGTTATCAACGATTAACTACAAAAAGACAGTTTGTAGACATTAATGCTAAAAATAGAACGATTAAAACGATCATTTGTTTGTCCGAAAATTTCTGTTTTCTTCACACTTCATTACATACGTTGTAGAGTAGCGGGTGACATTTATGCTATGTAAAATTCAATGTATGGTCATTGTAAGAGGCCACATCGATTGACGTATAGACATTTTAAACTGACTTCATAAAGGAGGAGGTTCTCAATTGAAACCATGTTTTTTGTTGTTGTAATTGAGGTTTGTTAACTTATAACTACGTAAAAAATGCTTTAATTTTAATACTTTTTTTTGTAGTCGCAAACATTTTGACATGAAATAGGTCTCATTATGATTTCATTAATGTCTAAACAAATTACAGGTTATCCACAAGAGTCCGTTCTCACTCTAACTGCTGAAAGACTGCCTCTACACTTGTAAAAGTAATATGTGAAAGTAACATGTAGTCATGTGCTACAAGATGTGACCCTTACAGCGCCACCTGATGGGAAGACAGCGGAGTTAGCGTTACGTCTTATTAAGTGCCGAATATCTAAAAGAACAGAAAAAAGTAACATTTTATTGTGAGATTGCACGCAAAAAATTGCAGTTAAAAAAAAAAAAAATAAAGGCACAGCCTTCAAAATTCATTAAAAAAAAAAACACTAACATTTTTAAACATAAATAAATTTATGATTAAAATGTGAAAGATTGCAATTGCTCCCTTTGCTCTTAAGAATTTTCTTAAAGCAATTTGTGGGGTTGTATACCAACTGAGTAAAATTTAGATATAAATTTGATTTTGATTTTATTATTATTATTAATTGTATTTTTCTTTCATTTTAACACTTTCCAACAAGGTTGAAAAGTGTTTATAACTTAGGTTTGTCTATCTGTCTGTTCGCGCTCTAACTCCCGTAAATATTTATGGAATTTCTTGAAACTAATATATATGTTTCAAGTTCACTATCAGACGGTCCCTATTGAAAATAGATTTTATACCTCAACTGGTATGTGTAAAAGGACACCCGAAAATATTTAAAAGCATTGTGTTCTATGAGAGGTATTTCTAAAAATCATATTTTCATACCTTTACTGTAGACATATCTTAATGAAATTGAAATATGTTATTCAAGTTCACTATCGACGTTCCCTATTGAAAATGGATTTTATACCTCTACTGGTTTGTGTACAGGGACACCCGAAAGTATTTCAAAGCATTGTGTTCTATGAGAGGTATTTCTATAAACCATAATTTCGTACCTTTACTGTAGACATACCTTAATGGGATTGAACTATGTTATTCAAGCTCACTATCGGACGTTCCGTATTGAAAATGGAATTTATACCTCTACTAGGTTGTGTAAAGGGACACACGAAAGTATTTCAAAGCATTGTGTTCTATGACAGGTATTTCTATAAACCATAATTTCATACCTTTACTGCAGACATACCTTAATGAAATTGAACTATGTTATTCAAGTTCACTATCTGACGTTCCCTATTGAAAATGGAGTTTATATCTCCACTGGTTTGTGTACAGGGACACCCGAAATTATTTCAAAGCATTGTGTTCTATGAGAGGTATTTATATAAAGCATATTTTCATACCATTAATCTAGACATATCTTAATGAAATTGAAATATGTTATTCTAATTCACTATTGGTCGTTCCCTAATGAAAATGGAGTTTATACCTCTACTGGTTTGTGTACAGGACACCCGAAAGTAATTCAAAGCATTGTGTTTTATGAGAGGTATTTTTATAAACCATATTTTCATACCTTTACTCTGTATTAATGAAATTGAAATATGTTATTCAAGTTCACTATCGCATTCTCCCTATTAAAAATGGAGTTTATACCTCTACTGGTTTGTGTACAGGGTCACCCGAAAGTATTCCAAAGCATTGCGTTCTATGTGAGATATTTCTATAAATCGAATATTAATAACTTTACTTTCCACGAAGTTTTAGGAAATTGAAATATGTTATTTATATGAACGAAAGAATGCTTTGAATAGAATATAGCATAATTATCATTATATTTACAGGGTGGTACAAAAATATCCAGTTATATTAAGAGCTATTAATAAAAAATTGCTAGAATTGTACTTTCGTTTACGTTACGCGTTTTTAACACTTTCTAGCATTTTTTAAGTGTAAATATGATTTCAGTTTTGTGTATCTCTCTGTCTACCTGTCTGTCTGTTCGAGCGCTATCTCCCGTAAATATTTATGGAATTTCCTGAAACTGATATATGTTATTCAAGTTCACTATCAGATGTTCCATATTGAAAATGGAGTTTATACCTCTACTGGTTTGTGCACAGGGATACCCGAAAGTATTTCAAAGCATTGTGTTCTATGAGATTTATTTCTGTAAACAATATTTTCATATCTTTACGTTAGACATATCTTAATGAAATTGAAATATTTTATTCAAATTCCCTATTGGATGTGTTCTGCATAAAATGGAGGAAATACCACTACCAATTTCTATTCAGGGACACTCAAAATTATTCCAAAGCATTGCGTTCTATGAGAGTTATTTCTATAAAACAAATTCAAATAACTTTACTTTCTACGAAGTTTTAGGAAATTGAAATATGTTATTTAAATGCACAAAAAAATTCTTTGCATAGAATGTAGCATGATTAGCATTAGATTTACAGGGTGACACAAAAATATCCATTAATATTAAGAACTATTAATAAAAAATTGCTAGCATTGTATTTTCGTTTACATTAAGCGTTTTTAACAATTTCTAACATTTTTAAGTGTGATTATGATTTCAGTTTGTGTATCTATCCATCTGTCTGTCTATCTGTCTGCCCGCGCTCTAACTCCTATAAATATTTATGGAATTTCTCGAAACTGATATATTTGATTTAAGTTCACTATCGGATGTTCCATATTGAAAATGGAGTGAATATCTCTTCTGGTTTGTGCACAGGGACACCCAAAAGCATTCAAAAGCATTGTGTTCTATGAATGTTATTTTTATAAATATTTTCCGTAAAGAATGTTCCCCATTTAAAATGACATTAATAGGTCCTGTACAACTAGTTTGTTTACAGGGACAACAAAAAAAAATTCCAATGCATTACGTTTTAGGACAGAATTCTTTGAAAGTTATATTAAAAAGTCTTTCTACTGAAAAATTCATAACAGTATTGAAATGTATTATTTATATTCTAAAATAATGTTTTTTATAGAATATGATATTACTAACTTTCTGATTTACGGGGCTACACTAAATTATTCAGAGAGATCAAAAGCTGTAAATATAATCTAATGACTGCATTTTCTTTTGCATTAAGCCTTTTTAACACCAAAATGAATAAGAGTAATTTTAAAATCAATTAGTCTATCTGTATATTTTTCAATCCTTCTGTCTGTTGTGTGATAACGTAGGGAAAGAATATTAAAAAGTTTTCGATACAACAATTGCGTACAGTTTGAAAGTGTTACTAATCAATGCGTACTGCATGATTTTTCTTTCTTGTTATTGTTTTTATTTTATCATACCTTTAGTTTTATATACATTTGCGTACATTACTTTTCTTATTCTTAATTTAAGTAATTAATTTCTTACTGTTATACAAGAATGACAAATTATTAAAATAATATTTAAATGTACGCCCAAACACTAAATCAGTTTTAAATTTTAACATTATATACATATTTGCATTCAAATTATTAACATGATACCTATTTTCACACAGTTTTCCGTAAAGTTTTGAATCTCATCAAACTCAAACCATTAGCAGAATAGCTCCTAAATATGTTAACCGTATTTTGTATATCGATATTTTTTAAATAGAAATTGTCACTGTATTTAAAAATAAAAACCTGATACAATGGCTTATATATTTTTTCTATAGAAAATACTGGTTTCCAAAATAAGAAACTCTTGACAGCTATGTAATAATAAACTTTCAAAACTTAAACAATAAAAATTTACAAACGCTAAAAAATGAAAATTCTACAACATATCGTTACACAACGTACAATTATTGATTTTTACTTCAAATGTTTGTGATTATTTCTATTGTTAAGTTGCTTGAATGCTACTATAAGCATTTTAAACATGCTTCAGTTCTGAAGCAATAATATATAAATTTCCGTGATGTTACATTCAGTTTGTTTAAGAAATTTCTTATTGGCAAAGTCAAACGTTTCTTTAATAACAGTATATTTGCTACTATAGACACAAGATGCCACATCTAAAAATTACATCTTTCCCTTATAAATTTGCTCAAAAACATTTCGAAATAGAAAAAAAAACCAAAACCATTAATTCAATTTAGAACAGTCTGTCTCTCAACATGCATATTAATGTTAAAAGTTATGCTTTTATATTATTTTAATGCTTTTCAGAATAATTAGTTGAATTTTTCCTCAATTTGTACTTTATTTTTCACAGTGTGATAGTTTTAAAGGTATTAAAAAGGCAATATAAAAGTAATTTAAATAGTAGTTTCCTAAACCACACTATTTTTTTTTAAATTCTTAAACAAATGCTTAGAAAGTATTACTTATTTATATACAGATGGCAGAAAAAATAATGTGAACACATTCGCTTTTTTACGTTTTGTCAAATATCTTGAAAAGTTCTTTAAGATTCATCTTGAAACTTTGGTAGTGTAAAGAACAAGTTATACCTCATATTTATCAGTAGACATTGTGTCATTAAAAGGAAAAGGGGACCAGTAAAAAATTAAACAAAAATCAAAATATTTTGGATCACTCTGTAAAAAGTAATGCTTTAAATGCGTTTTGGCTGTAGCATGTGATTATGAGGACTTTTTCTCATTATCTGTATAACATTTTATGAGGCTACCATGTATATTTATGGAGATATAACGGTTTCTTTGAAAAATTGCAAAAACAATTTCTGCTTTTTAATTATATCATGTAAGATATTAAACACAGTGCAAAGCGATTTTTAGGACATATGGCATGCTATATCAGATACAGCTTATAGCAATCAAAATGAAAAAAAATATTAAACATCTTAAGAAATAGGAGCGCTTTTACTAAATATTTTTTAACTACGCATGCGCAAGCTTTATAAATATTCCATTCGCATAATTTTAATAGCCAAAGGTTAGGAGCAACTTATATGAAAACCCAAACAAATATCATGCAAATTCAAAATGTTACGAGAGATAGAATAAACAGAATTTATGTTCTCAAAAAAAAAAAAAAAAAAAAAAAGATGTTAGGGGGCTTACCAATATTTATTTAAAATCAGCAAAAACAAAAAACAAAATAGAAATAAAAAATGTGAGTTTAAACCCCTCATAGAGTTTAGTTTTTATTTTGAGAGAACTCAAATTCTGTTCATTCTATCTCTCGTAACGTTTTGAATTTACACGATATTCATTTGAGGCTTTTACATAAGTTGCTCAATACCTTTGGCTATTAAATTATGCAAATGAAATTTTCATAAACTTGCGCATGCGTAGTTACAAATTATTTAGTAAAAGTCCTCGTATGTCGTAAAATATTTAACATTTTTGCAGTCTGATTACTGTATGCTATGACTAATGTAGCATTCCATATTTCCTAAAAATAGCTTTGCACTGGGTCTAATACCCTACGTGCTATATTTAAAATAGTGGAAATTCTTTTTGAAAATTTTTAACCTTCCAACGGGCGCGCGTATCTGAGAGATACACTTGTGGTAAATCTCGTTGTATATCTTAAAGTCAGAGAGCATTTGAAACACTTATCTTTGGCTATTCACTCAGTATATATTGATCCATTTTTAGTTATCTTTTGAACCTCGAGACAATGATATGAAGCTGAATATTTGCTATTTGTATTTGAAAAATACGCGCGACCTTTCATGTAACGTTTTGATATATTTAATTTTTTTTAACTGCTAAAAACGATTGTTTGTTGTTTTTGTTTTAAACATTATGTTTTTAAATATTTTTAAAATTAATTAACTTATAATTCCGATGTTTCTTTGATTTTTTTATATTGATTTTGCGCTTTCAGTTTCATTCTTTCAGTTTTGTTTTAATGAATAAAAGTTCCAACTGAATGTTCTTATTAATCTTCAAATGGTTATAGTATAATTAAAATATTCAGATACTTTAAAATACATATTTTACAGTAGTGTATGTGAAAACCTTTCATGTTCGTATAAGCAGCGCGCCCGCTAGAAGGTTAAAGAAACCATTATATCTCCATGAATATATGTGGTAGTCTCATAAAATTTTATAAAGATAATTGAAAAAATCTTCACAATCACATGCTACAGCCAAAATATATTTAAAGCATTACCTTTTACAGGGTGACCCAAAACATTTAAATTTTTGTTTAATTTTTTACTGGCCCCTTTTTCATTTTCATGGCACAACTGTTACTGAAAACTATGAGGTATATCATGTTCTTTCCACTATCAAAGTTTCAAGATGATGCCTGAAGAACTTTTTAAGATATTCGACAAAACGTAAAAAAGTTAAAGTTTTCACATTATTTTATCAACCATCTGTACTTACATAAATTGACATCCGTAAAATAATAATAATAATAATAATAATAATAAATAAATAAAAAGTAACTATTCTGTATTATGTGTGATAGAAAATGTAATAATTACTTGGAATATATTTAGTTTATGTAAGTATAACCTATTAACATTTTCAATAAACTATTATAAAATTATGAAATTCACGCACCTTTAATTTTCAAGATACTTAACATACCTAGCGAATTAGAATTTTAAGAAAATATTTTATAGTTAACGAACATGATTTTCCCGATTGTTGCCTAGCATACGAATACTTGTTATTTTGGAAAATACTTTTCTGTTATCAAATTCAAATTCTCATGTTTACGATTTGGATGTTTGCCAAATACATACCTGTTTTAATCCTGAATCGGCCAGGTAATTTTGGTTATGAGAATCATTGATGCTTTGAATTAAGCTAGCAGACAGAATATAATACATGTTTGGGATATATATTAAAGCAACTTGTTATCAAACCATATATGGATTTCTTATGATTAAAACCTTATAAATCATTGATATGTTAGAGAACATTTTAGATAGAGACACAAATATACCGTCTTTAAGACTTAGAAGAAGGATTATTAGACGTGGATTAGCTTTAGGAAATTAAATTTTAGTATGATATATTGTGCTGATTTTGTTTTACAGGATTATAAATGAAACTATTATTCTGAAAATTGTACCACGAAAGTTTAGTATATATATATTTCAATTTACAAAATATCATGTAGTTTATGCTAAAAAGTTTGATAGATCATTTAGTGGGAACATTTAAAAAAGTTTTAATTTTGCATTTCATTGTCTGTTTTGCTATTATTTAAAACACTTTACACAGGTTAGTTAGATCTCCGATTTGAATTTTATATATTTTGAATTTTATATATGAAATTAAATCGTTTTTTCTCCCTTCTTACTTTTAATTTAATTTTACTTTTAAAACACTATTTTAAATGTTCTCAATGTTTTGAGAGATTTTAATATATACTTTTAATATTCTAGAAAAAAAAGCTTCTATTTTCTTAGTATACACCCCACTAATTATTTTTAGTGATATGATATTGTATATAGGTATTTGCTTCTTTGAAAGTTATAGTGAAAATAATTTAATTCGATTTTTTCAGAATTAAAATAATCTGGTGTTTCACTCACAAGACTTTCTATTACCCAGAAAATTAATACTATAAATGCAGATTGGAGATTAAGGAGTAAGATAACGAGTACTGTTATGTAAACCAATTTTAAACCAATTCAAATAAGGCTTCGGAATAGCTTTATTTGACAAATAATGTATGTGAGGGGGCTACTGTCCCCCTTAACGCCCCATTTTATTGTTGTTCCTACTTTTATATAGAATTCAAATCTGTTATTTAAGTCAAAAATTCAAACAATAAATTATTCAGGCAACTTTCACATGCAAAATTCTTTGAAACGTATCAATCTTGATCAAACTTTTCTAGTAACAAACGTATTAACTTCAAAATACAACATTTGGATCGCTTGAAATTATTTGTTTTTAATTTATTCTAAGAGACGCAGATAAAGATGAAACGTAAAAAAATTGACTTCAGTATCCAGGAAACCTCAAAACGTGTAAATATACAAAGAACAAGCGATGAATATTTATCTTAATAAAGTACCTTACTTACCATATGGCTGTGAGGAATTAATTTCAATTTCTGAGCAGCTTTCCTGGACATGGTAAAATAATATAGTAAAGCGCTTCCACTAAAAATAAAAAAGAATGTTATATCTTAGAAATTGACAGCCCTGTATATCTTCTGAAGATTATGTACACAATACATGGTGCAAATAAATATAATCCTATATTAATAACAAACAAATACAAATATAATAAGTACCTGAAAAAAGAGTGACTTTTCTGTGAAGAATTGGTAATTTTTGTCTTTTGTAGAATTGGTAAGGAAGGTTCTCGTTCAAAGCCAGCTACATGGTTGACAGGGCGACTCTCATTACTCGCGCTGGAACTCGAATTCCCTTTCCTGAATCTTTCTGCGCAGTCTCTTGCAATTCGCACATGGATTCCGTGTTTGGCGACAATCAGATCGTTTATTGTAAGATTTCTAGCAGCCACGTCTTCGTAGACAACCTTGCACTTCTGCATTTCACTTCGCATCGCTTCCACTCTGTTCAAGGAGCACTGCATAGCTGTCTTGATTGCATAATTTGGTTGGTCGGCAAGAATCATCATAATGGAGGTAACCCTTTTCCAATATTCGGGTGTCTTCTACTCGTTCTTTGTAGTTCTGTTTTACTTCACAGCTGTAACAGGATCCAAAGAGAAGTAATGTGTGAGAACACTGGCAATATCTTCAGGCAACTCATAGATACATGCAATAAAACCAACAGTCAAATTTGTCCAGAACACCTTTTATGTCATTTGCAATAAAAACTATTTTAATAGTGAATAGTGTATAATTTCAATTAAAAAAAATCTGTAACAACAATGGTTTAAAATTTTAAGTTTCAGTGTGAACTTGATACTTATTCAATTTCCTATTGATTTCATTTTGAACTAAATGAATCCAATTCTTACATTATAATGAATTTTCATTTTTTTTTTCTTCACTAATTTATATTCTTATTAGTAACGAATTACAAAAAGAATCTCGAATTTAAATTATTAAAAAACGTAATATTTAAGAAATAATTTCTGTTTTGAGACGTTAGTAACTTTTAAGGTAATTTGTAAAATGTTCACTGTATACCTCTGCATCTCTAGCTAACTTATTTATAGAAAGATGAGTAGAGGAATGAAGCAATGCGAAACAGGTAAATTTTGATTTTTAACATAATTTTAATTCAACCAAATCTTTAGCTGCATAACTACATCCCCCCCCCCCTATAAAATTCACTTCTGCTCTTAATTTTAATTCTTTTATTAAAAGTACAAGTGTGGGATTTCAAAGTATGAGAAAGAAATAGATGTCTACAACAGCGCTTTACAAACTATTTCTCGCTATATGCACCTAGATGGTTCTTAAACTATAATTACTATAGCCCTGTTTTCTTTCTTTCTTTTTCTTTCTTTTCTTTTCTTTCTTTTTTTTTGCGTGTGTGTGTTTGCGTTTTTAATTTTGATTTTTTTTTCACACCATTTTCTTTTTAACAGTATATTTTTCTTATTTTATTCTAGTTATATATTGGAAAAAATTATTAAATAAAGTGATATGAAACAAAGGCGGGGCTAAAAATGCTCCGGAATAAATGATAATATTAGGCAACTCCATAGCTTCATAGTTGGCGATTACATAAAATTATTTTTTTTTTAGATCAAAATATCATGCAAAAAAAAAGTATATATACTGCCTGTTAAATATATTAATTAATTTTAGAAATTATAACAAATACTTTTTTATGAATCCTTAGTTGTCTTCGCCTACCTCTTTTCAAAAAAAAAAAAAAAAAAAAAAAAAAAATTCAAAAGTGACCTGATTACACAGAATTTTTGTATTTACACCATAAATCTTCATATTGCTTCAACTTCTGTAAGCAAAACATACGAAATGTACTTGTAAAGTTTATGGCAAGGGTCATACTCCCCGCCTTTTTTTTAGGACACTTTCTTGATTGAGAAATTTCCGCCCTTTCTGGTACCAATATTTTCCTTCTGAAGTTTGTATCGTATTAAATAAAATAGGATAGAGTAGCGAAAAGTACGGAAATTTCTCTTCCCTGAAATTGTCCTAAAAAAGTGTGGGGAGAACGACCCCTGTTACTATAACCCTATATCCATAAATTTAGTATAATATATATATTTTTTAAATAATATGAAGTTTTTGAATATTTCACAAGTTATTATTTACAAAGATTCCCTTTCTTCTACAGCCTGAATTTTTAAGTAGCTACTTTGATAAGTTTTTTCGGTTCTATAATCGCATGCGAGGAACACTGAAAATAAAATTAGCATATGTTTACTTTACTAAGATGAATTTCTCAAATTATATGAAATATTTACAATTTTTTGATAGCTGTTTATATTTACACTATCTGGAACTTACAACAATGTTTTTATTCTTTTTTCAAATCCAACTGTTTAATCCTTTACTCTTTTAGATTTGTTATTATGACCATTTTACCCTACACTATGTGGTAAAACGAACAATTCAAAGGGATAAAATAGTTATTGGTGGAAAAATTGTAAAGGAATATTGCTTTAAAAATGCATTATATTAATAAGGTTAATTTTCCGAATAGTATTAAGCATATTAAAATGAAGAATTTTAACATTTGAATTGAGTAAGTAAACTGAAATGTGTAAAATCCCCTAATATCAAACATTGATTTATCCATGTCAAATATTGGTAGTGCATATTTTTTTCATACTCTAGTTGAATGTTATTTTTGGTTAGTCTGCAGCACTACACAGTTTGCAAAGATGAAAGGTGCATAAACAGATGTTAGATTCTGCTTATTTTTTTCTCTGTTTTTGTTGTGCAATAAATTCATCTGTTAAAAGCAGTAATATTCATCTTTTATCTACACCACTAATTAAAAGAGTTAGTAATAAATATATATATTTCAGTAACTATAAGCCAACAGTTGCTATTATTTCAGTATATTGCAAAAAATGTGAAAATCGCAAGCAACAATCCTACAAAGGTGTAGACAGTCTTTAACAAAAATGCTCCATAGTTATACTGACTCATACTGCAAGAGCTGGCAAGGAAAGCAGTTTTGGTGAGCAAGAACCTGCTCCGTCGAAGTACAACATAATACAATTATAAAATAATCATCTTGACACTATGTTTTTAGAAAAAATTACCCTCTAGGATTTCCTAAAATTCACCTTTGAAGACTGTAAATCATACAGCCTTTATCTGAGCGTTACTGATTGGACAGAAACAACTTTATAAAATTTTTGTAACATTCTTAAAAAACTCTCCCTATATTTTAAAAATTCTGGTATACCAATATTACAACTACAATGATAAAGGATTTTCATAATACCAACCGGATAGATTGTTCTTAGAGAGACTTTTGACCTGTAAGATTTACTTTTTTGAAATTATTAAAGTCACAAAACATCAAAAATGGAATTTGTAGAAAATGGTTTTTAATTTACATTCAAATACAGAAACAACAAATTAATTATATTGCAATAGTAAATTTTAAAGTAACTACAACAATCAATAATTTACAATCCAGTCTAAATTTAATATTAATTTATTAATTTATTCAGCAGTATGACATAGAGATGGTAAAGCCCATAGAAACTATGCAAATGAGGAAGAATTAAAGAAAATGTTTATATGTTTTTTTTTAAATAGTCTTAAAAATTAACGATAAGGAATAACATAAATTTAACAGTTGGTGAAGACACCAGTCAAAACAGGTTGGTTCATTTCAGATATGCTAACACTTCTAATTAATTCCGTCGTATTGTCAGTAGCTGCCTGTTTTCCTATCACTTTTTTTGTAGAGTAATTTTCTTCAATATAAAATTATGATGAAATAAGAAAAGAATACTCTTAACCCTTTGCGGCGCAAGACAATTCAGATCATTTAAATTATACTGCCACCGGAATTCATGAACTAAATTAAACTAAAAGAAATTTTACATTTTAAGGTTAAAAAAAACGGCCTTTTCTGTTATGTTACAAACGTAAAATTTTGCTAAAAAATTTCCGGGATGAATTTTTGCAGATGGATCTTAAATTTTGCGTTCTCGCAGCGAGGACAACGCGCGTTAAGGGGTTAAATGTAGTGGTGTTATAAATATGCGGGTACAAATTTCTCTGTAAATAATTAGAAATTTCAGCAAATCTATAATTACCACTTTTTCGTTGATGGTCCGTTGGCATGAATTTATATAATTATTGAATCGTGAGTAATAGGTACATGATATATATATATATATATATATATATATATATATATATATATATATATATATATATATATATATATATATATATAATTCATATGTCATAGAACATATCAGTATATGGACAGTTTTATATTAAGTACATTTTTGTAGAGAAAAAAAGTCTTATAGTTGTTGTTGTTGAATGACTAGACATGGGGAGTTTAGATATTTACTTATTAGATAACAAATGAGTTTGTATTTTCTACGTTCCTACCAAGTTAAAAAAATTATCAGATTTTTAAAAGAATAAATAAAAAAAAAAAAAACATTTCGTTTTCGTAATGGGGAATCGAGAAGCAGGAAAATTGAAACTTTAGGAGGAGAAAAAGTATGTGGACGATTATTGATCTATTAGGTGAAATATACAATAAATTATTTAAAGTTATAAAATATTAACAAATACAGCAGACATGAATCAAGAGTAATTTAAGAATTTGATTTGCATGATGGGAAAGAAAAAAAATATTTAAGAATAAGAATGAGAAATGTAAATTGTGTATTAAACTATGAGATATCCCCGTAATTAATATTTATTATTTTATTTTGTTTCTTACAGTACCTTTCGGTTTAAAAAATACACTCTTCCATAACAAACACTGATTACTTCCTCTCCTTCCTTTACACGCAAGTTTTTAAATAGAAAACGTTCTTTAAGCATGTTAAAAAATATTTTGATAGTTATAAATTTTTTTATCCTAGATACTTTTTTATAACAACTGTCAGACTGGTAGGAGTATATAGTAAATATATTCACATGTATTTATAATGTTCTTTATCATTAAGATAACTTCAAATAAAGCACTTTTAAAATTTTCAGTAGATTAATGTATTGATACCAGGATTTTGACAAAGTTGTACAGCAATCAGCGATGTACTTATGCTATCTGAGCTATTTCTTTATTTAAGAAAGTTTTTTTTTTTTTTTTTTTTTTTTTTTTTTGTAATAAAAAAGACAGTCAATGTAGAGAAAGTTAAGAGTTTTAAAATACAACATTTTTTTCTTTAATCTACATTGCACAGTGATTCACATTAATAATTTAATTTTCTGACTAGTTTTACCTTCGTATCGCATTAAAAAAATATACTATTTTACTCATAAAAAATTAAATTGAATTCTCAGGACTAAGAAGGGAACTCGTGAACAAAATAATTGCGGTGGATGTAAAAATTTCAAAGAATTTTCTTTCTCAGTTTTAATAAAGAAATTGCGTAAAAGCAGCAGTAGTTGACCGTATACTACTTAGTTCACAGAGCTGCCAGATTTGGGGACATTTTTATTCAATATCCACCACTAAATTTTAACTGTAACGGTTGCTGAATCATTTCAAAGATTTATTGTCTATTATATATGTCAAATTCCACTTCTCAAAATTATTTGTGATAGTTCAATTAAAATGTTCCCAAGTCTGGCAACACTGTAAAATTAATCTTTCAAAACAGGTTTTCTAATTCTTGCATACGTTCGAGCAACGTGGTGTTAGAACCTTCTGCGAATGAAATCATAAACTGCAATTATTTATAGTCATCCGTTTTAGAATAACGCTAGTTTAACTAGAAAAAAATGCACTTTCTATCATTTTGTCTTTCTGTCTAATAGTTTTTAATAAGGAAATAATATTTTGCTTGCCTTGTGTCTAATAATTTTTAACCGATTTCATGTATCTGTGACTTTATAGTTTGTATGATTAAAATAGGTATGCCGAAATCGTTTATCGTGCTAGAAGTTTAATTTTATATTAATCTATAATACTTTTATGGGTGTCCATTAGTGATATTACAAAATACAGTCATGACGAGTAATGAACAATCCGTTCGACTACTGGCTTATTGGGCTTGTCAGTTCAGATCCTCTAGTTAACACAGTTTAGTATTCCCCCAATTCCGAAATATAGAAAGAACATCAATTCATTTCACTAAAAATTTGATCGGAATGCTGCAACCTATTCATAAGAGATTACTTTTTTTTCCCAAGTTTTTAGTGGAGATTAGAATTTTTTTTTCCCTCACACAACCCCACACCATTTTTTTATGGCACACAGAAGTTTCAAGCAAATACGTGAAATAAAGTTTGGATAGTCAATATAAGATTATCATTCAATGGTGATAATAAAAGGTTATTTACAAATTAAGACTGATTTTCCATAAAACAATGTATTACTCAAACTGTTAAAATTTTCAGACATAATTTATTTTCTACTTATGACACAAGTTTATTACGTTATCGTTATATTAATGCGTTAATGAAATAGAAAATAAACTTTGATAAATAAATATACACTTTTGATTAGGCTGCATTACCTTTTACCGTTACCAAAAATATTTAAAGGTATCAGTTATTTGAACATAAAATATGTCCACTATTGGGTTTTGAAGTATCTCCTACTGAGGCGAATTTTAATCTGTCTAGAAAAGTATGCTTTCGAGTATAAAATTGATTTAATCAACACTTTTTGCAGTACTGTCATGTACAGAAAGAGTTACTTGAGGTATCACACAAACCAGTTATTATTACCTAGCTATTGTTACCGCCTGTAATATTACGAACATTACACTAAAAAGAGCCAGAAAATGTCCGTAATTTGTTCTCTACTGATGCAATTACCCTTTATTTTACCATCTAAACATCTTTTGAATAATAAAAACTAATTATGCTATTTACTTAAATACACTTAAAATCATTACACAAAAAATTAACATTTAAATAAATAATTTTTAATGACCATGCTAATTGTTATCATAATAAGTGTTATGGTAAAGGAAAAGAATGAGCTAGATTTGAGGGGGAAAACACCACACAAATGCATACAAATTATAATTGGGGAAAAAAAGAAAAATACTAGTTTAAACAAAATCCTGCTGTTTAAAAAAGGAGTTATTAAAGAACTTTATAATAAGTAACAGAAATCGTTGATTATGGATAAATTTCCACTTATAAACCTATGATTTTGATGAAATAAATATAATAACAAATATAAGTTGAGTAATTTTTTTCTAATAAAGAATGCATTTATTTCCTTCCTATAATTATTTGCTCTCAATCTAAAGAGGAAAGAAGAAGAAATAAATTATGTATGAATATTATAAAGTAAAATATGAACATTAAGAATACGAGTTTTTATTACATAAATTTTAGATAGCTTATATGAGGAATATAAATGTATATTTCAAAGTTACATTATTACCTAGTAAAATAAAAATACTTAGTATATAAACTTCTCATCTATAAACTTATTAAATATCAATATTG
Organism: Salticus scenicus; assembly: GCA_963930645.1. Classification (NCBI taxonomy): domain Eukaryota; kingdom Metazoa; phylum Arthropoda; class Arachnida; order Araneae; family Salticidae; genus Salticus; species Salticus scenicus. The sequence continues at coordinate 144,605,891 of OZ005651.1, forward strand.
AGTTAAATGCTTATTAAAAAAATGATTAAAGATACATTCCTTTTTAATTAAAAGATTTGTAAAAACATTCTATTAGAAGCAAGTTTAAAATGGAGATAAATATATATATTATTTACACGACAAAATATAATAAACTTCATAAATATTTCAGCAGTGGCTTGAATGCAGATATTTCTCATATATATACTTTATTGATTTATCATCGCAGTTAGAAAAAGTTAGTTTGTTTTTGTTGTTTGAATACCATGTTTTAGAATTTTTTGGAGAGATATAGTTAACACGACGAATTAGAATCATATAGCAGTGAAAGGTCCGAAATGCTTTCCTGACGCTGTGGTGTGCATAGAAAGATTAGAAATAAAGATGACACTTAAGTAACCATTTGATTGAATGGTGAGAGTCCATAAACGAAAGGAACATGGGTAGTGTTCGAAATTTTATCCACAGACTTCAATGAGATGCTCATTGATTAAAAAATGATGAATATGTATCTTACTGAAACAACCTGTACATTTCAATTATATGAACGTGAGAAAGGAAATATAACATAAAAATAAATTGAAGATTTAACTGATTTATATATATATATATGGACCTTTATAAATAATAGCTGATTATTGTAAAAAAAGATTATCAAAACAAGAAATATTAAAAAAAAATATATAAATCTTATAAAATCCATTCAAAGCGATTTCTTTGAAAAATAGGATCTGAAAAACATTTTTTTTTGTTAATTTCAGATGGCATTAATAAAAACAAAAACTAAATATCATGCCGTTGGCATATATTACTAACACTTTCCTCCAACTGTACGTACTCATTGCATCGTTCAACTTGCAATGTTCTTTGACTACGTTATCACACAATGGACACACAGGAAGACAGACACAGAGACTAACTGAATTCATAACCACTTCTAAGCATTGATGGAAAGCAGTTCCAGGAATTTCCAATTGTAGTCATTAATGTATCAGAATATTTTAGTGTAGCCCCGTAAATCTTGAAACTGAAACATTTCATATTCTATACAAAACATTATTTTTGCATATTAACAATAAATGTCAATTTCATTATGATTTTTGCGGTAGAAAATTTGACTAAATTTAATTTTTAAAAATGTCTCTCATAAAACGCATCACCTTGGCATTTTCTGGGTGTCTCTGTACGTAAATCATATGAATTTGAATAATATTATCATTTTGAAGAAATTATGAATATATTTATGAACGCTTGAGGCTGGCAGACGTACATACAGACAACCGGACAGTCAGACAAACAATTATGATAATTCAATATGAATTCATTCTTAAAGATTGTTATAAAATGTTAATGCTTTAAAATATGGTTTATAGAAATACCTGTCTTAGAACGCGATGCTTTGGGATACTTTCGGATATCCCTGTTCACAAACTATTAGTTGTATTTACTCCATTTTCAATATGGAACATCCGATAATGAACTTAAATAACATATATCAGTTTCAAGAAATTCTATTATTATTTACAGGAGCTAGAGCGCGGACAGAGAGACAGACAAACCGAAGACATTAACACTTTTCAACCTTGTTGGAAAGTGTTAAAAAGAAATAAGCATTATTGTAATCTAGAGATATACTAAACAAGATTTGAATGAAAGTGAAATTAATTAATATACTCTCACAACGCTTTAGGGATAGAGAGAAGTATCATTGAATTCTCGACAAGCTTAGAGCCGAAAAGCTTTGACTAAAGAAATCCCGCCACACTTCGACAATGGCAAAGCTTTTTTGGGGGGGAAATTTAAAAAAGAAACGACTGAGTTAAATTAAAAATTCAAAGCTAAATTCTTCTAGTGATAATCATTTATGTGTAAACTTAAGGTTAAGTTATCATTTTTCTGTAAGTCATAATAGACTTTTGCCAAAAGGTCCACAACGTTAATGGCTGCCTAAGGTCTTTTAAAGAACCTTTTATTTATTTTCTTTTAATTAAAAAATATACACCATTCTGTAATTGCACTCCAACACTGTAACCAAACAAACTTAACAATCTGCAATCTATATCATGAGGTTGCATTGCACTTTATGATACATTTCCAAAATGAATTTTGTTAAAGATAGATATTCGGCTAAATTCCCACAGTATTTCACCTGAGTTCATTCGTTAAAATAACGCCTTGACAAATACTTTTTTCGGAGAATCGTCGCTTTCGTTAACTTTTTTTTTTTTTTTTTTTTTTTTACTTTTGCTGAAATACTGATTTGACGACCTACCTCTGTTTTAGGGTAATTTCATTAAATGAGTTGCATATGTGGTCCAAAGTTTTTTCTTAATTGATCTCTATTTACGAATATGATATATCAAATTCAAGTTACATGTTTGTTTGCCCTGACATATGTAAAATCTTTTCTAAAATTTTAGGTAGTTTCTTTCCATGCGAATCTGTATTTTGCATTATATTTATTTAATGTATGAATAAAAACATTGAGTAATTGGAATTACTTTGTAGTGGAAAACTAAATTACATAATCACAAAAGTTATCAAAAAAAAAAAAAAAAAAATCAAATAAAAACAAAAATTTTATATCCCTAACACTTTCTAGGTACAGAAAAAAAAATCCCTGAAAATTCAGAATGAAAATTTATTCGACCAATAAAAAAACGGTTTATGGTAATGTCTTTTAAAGACAAGCAATTTTGAATTCCAATATAAAATACAAAAACATCCATTTTTTTCCTTCATCAAAATATGTGAGAAATTTTCAGTTATAAAGAGATATTTTTTCTTTATCCCTATTTTTCGTAACCTATAAAAAATATTTATAAAAATGAGGATAAAAATTCTCATAAGACGGATCACAAATATCTTTTACTTTTTACTTTTTCCTTTCATTTTTTTTCCCTTTTTATTTTAGCCATTTTTTTCTGCTTGCTTTTTAGCTTTTGTGTAAATGTTTCTCTTCGGTAAATGTGACAAAATAATGAATTACTTGCATAAAAAAATAAAAGAATTACGAAATAAAAGGAAAAGTAATGCAGAAAATGCTTCATCAAATAATAATTGAATATTTTTAAATAAACAACCAGTATATTTTGAAATATGATAATCACAACAAAGTTTATTGTAAAAAAAAGTTTTTTTTTTCTTCTTCTTCTGAGGCTAAGGATTTTTTTATTGTATATTATACACCGTAGTAAAATTAACCAAAATTCTGGTGTTAAATTTAATAAATAAAGACTCTGCCAGCAAAAAAAAAAAAAAAAAAAAAAAAAACATAAATTGCTTAAAGTTATAATAATTATTTTGGGTTGAAGCAGCTGAATATATTCCTTTTCAGGCAATTTAAAATTAGGTATCAGTGCATCATGGAAGCAGCAACAGTCATAAAAATATGTGTTACGAAATGAAATAGATACAGAAAGGCGATTATTTAAATTCTCATGGACCTGTAAAGTGGAACTCTCTTAAAAAATAAATAATAGTGACTAATATAAAAAATAAAATAAAATAAAAAAGACAAATAAATTAAATACCAAAATAGTGAAACATTATCAGTAATTTTCAGGCTTTAGAGATGAAAGGTGTTGAAGAAAGATAATTGCAAGTTTTTTAGCTTTTGAAAAAAAAAAAAAAAAAAAATTGGAAATCTAAATGAGAGAAGTGGGGGGGGGGATTATGAGACGAAATAATGTTACGATGTTAGCGTACGGGATTAAGACTGCTTGACTACGCTCGGGTATTAGTTCCAGATGGATTTTCTTCCGTGAGAGAGTGGGGGCTCTTTCTAAGAAATTGTAGCAAATATTTATGCGAGTTTTAAAAGAAAACCACGCAAAACTTCGAAGGACTTATCTGAAGATTTACCTGGGTTCGAACGTGGCAAATTCCCTCTACTAGCGTAAACAGCAGAACCTTCCGAGCAAAGATGAGGGCAGAAATATTGTTGTTTTTGCTATTATAATTTAAATGACATAAAAATAAAGCTTTTAAAACTACCGAGCCAATTTCAGCAGAAATAAGTAAAAGAATAAATGTTAATTTTGTTCACAAGTTGAAAAACATTTTACAAGAAAATATAAAAAAGTTCAAAGATTTTTTTTTCTTTTAAGGGAATAAAAACAAAATAGCAGAATAGACACAAATATGATATAAGTAAGGTACAGAGCATTGCGATCATTAAATTTATTCTGGACTATATCGGTGATAAACAGAATTCGCGAATTATATGAAAAACAAAAAATGGAAAGTTTGGAAGAGTTAGAGGAAATGCGTAAAACACAATAAACGTATTATATAGCAGCAATTTTCTTTTGTAAAGGGTGATTAAACTGAGCATGCGGAGGAAAAGACACGGAAAAGGAATTATGAAAACTGTTGTCGAGAATCCATCGCTGTGATTTCCAGGAAAGGAAAAGAAATCCTTTGTAACATCAAAATTGAATTGAATACGGGCGTAAATCGGATTCACAAGAGTATTTAAATTGGAAAGATCGATACTTGAAAGGGAAGAAAGAGGGCATCGTTAACGTATTTAAAGCAATAAGTTCTACAAACGGAACCTTTTTTCTTTAAAATGGTGCAGATAAATAACGGGACGCATACCGGAATACGTGCTTCACATGGCCACACTCTCTCAATTTAAAAATGAAAAACATTTTTTAAAAGACGTTTTCTTGACACATAAAAGAAATGTTTCAAAAGTTTCTCAGTTTCAATGGCAGGATAATTGAACTCAGGTAACAAGTTCTTTTGAACATAAACGTTAGCAAATTTCTATTTTACATTTAAAGAAACCGCAAGGTAGTTAGAGAGATACATTTGTGTGTTTCGATAATGTCATAAGAGTTTTCACCGTGTACAGTTTTTGTAAGTTAAATATATAAGAAAAAAATATGAAAAACGAGTCTTGACCATCTTAAAAGCCATAAAGCCGAAATAAAAAGCAGATTTAACCCTTTAACCTTCGTTCCATATTTTCTTTTGAAAATTGCTATTAGACATGAAGCTTATAATGAATATGTAAAAAATAAAAAAAATAAAAACTTTTTTTAATTTTGGGGAAATTTCTAGTTTGAAACATACATTTGTTAACCTGATATATTAAGTAATAAATAATTTAATAGATAAATAATTTTGTAAGTAAATACCATAAGTTGTAAGTAAGAGAACTCGCAGCATTTGCTTCAGGTTAAAATAATATCACGACCCTTCATCAGGGGGAAAAACAAGGCACGATTTCACCATAAAAACAATTAAGAACCCAGGTCTACTTAAAAACTGACTTCTGCATTTGGAATTGTAACATTACAAATTGCAAAAACTCGGAACAGTTGTTTCAGGTCAAAAGAATTGCATGTACCTTCTATAGGTGAGAAAACTAAACACTGCTGCATCGTTAGAGAGGCAAGGTTCGATCATTTCTACTGAGAAATTTCAAGTAACTTTTGCCTTCATTCCTCTCAAACATCGTTTGTTTAATTTTGGAGTGGTGTCGCTATCTACCGAATAGAGAAAAAACAAAAGTATAAAAGCAATCAGAAGTGGGGGGGGGGGAAGGAAAAATTATTCCATAAAAAATGTAAAATATTTGTTTTCAGTTCAAAACCAATGAATGTTTACAGCATTAGAGTTTTACTGTCAGCGCAGGAACGAGCACATTTAGGAATACATGGCTGACAAACTGTAGGGATTTTTAACACCACTTTTTCTGAGTAAAAACTTTTTTTTATATTTAATCGTAGAAAACTTCAACAAAATTTATATAACACTCCTACTAAAAATTTCCAGTGGCAAAAAATCGCACAAGTTGACAGCTACGTCAATACATGAAACAACCGTACATTTCGCATGATCATTTAGAATAACCGCAACTAAAATTTACAATTTTTAGCCCATAATCTTAAAAATCTAAAAACAAGACTATTATTATTATTATTATTATTTAGATTGGAGTGGAAGGCTGTTTTTTTATACCAACTATGTGAAAAAAATCAGAGCCAGGAATCAATCCCGGGGCTTTCCGCTTAACGCGCGGATGCTCTAACCACTGAGATACCCTGGCTGAAAACCAGCTCGGCATTTCTCACATAAAGTACGTTGGCAAAGTCACCGAGTCTGCAAATGCAGCTATATCAAGTGACAATATTGATCATGGCACTACTCTAATATATCTCGAAATTTTTAATTTAGAAATTTTATTCATCAATCTTGAAAATTCATTTCTTTAGATGTGGAAGGCTGATTTTTTATATAAACTATGTGAAAAATATCAGGGCTGGGAATCGAACCCAGGCCTTCCGCTCAACGCGCGGATACTCTAACCACTGAGCTACCCTGATTATGTGAGAAATGCTGAGCTTGTTATCAGCCAGGGTAGCTCAGTGGTTAGAGTATGAGCTTCCGCGTGTTAAGCGGAAGGCCCGGGTTCGATTCCTGGCTCTGGTATTTTTCACATAGTTGGTAAAAAAAAAAAAAAAAAAAAAAAAACTTACACTTCAAACTACACATTTTAAAATTTTGATTTATCTTTATAATTATTAGTGGATTATCATAGGTTTATCCTAAAATAGCTGAGAAATAGAAAGAAAAAGCAAATATGGGAATTAATAAACTCTTATTAAATAAAAAAAATCTAAAATAAAACGTTAAAAAAAAGCAACTAGGATTATTATTTCGAAACTTCTAGAATACTTGAATAAAATAATTGTAATATGGTAGCTTAGTACAATAGAAATATAATATGTATATCTTTATGTCGTATGTCTATAAAAGCATGTGTGAAATACGTGAATAATCGTACAATGGTTGTTCTTATATAGAAAGTTTAAAATGACGGAAATGACAAACTTGATTTTATTATTATTATTATTTTTTTTATTATTATCATTCATTGAAAGAAATAAAATTTCATATCTTAAAAATATGTAGTTTCGTGTTTGTTTCTACTTCAGAAAGAAAATAACTGCATAAAATGCGTAAACCGTAAACGATATTTCAACTTAAAGAAGAACACAATTTTTGAAAAATCATAATAACATACAAAATCCTAAATTACAAATAATAATAATAATAAATAAAAGCATACCAATATTTCTCATAACGAAATTCATCTTAAAGAATTTTAAAATAAATAAAGGAAGTATTATTGAAATTGTATTTAGTATGAGTGGACTGATGATTCTAAATGAATTAAAAGGTAAAGGCTATTATGTTCAGATTTCATGTCAGAGCTGCCAAATTTTTTATTTATTCCTTAGTAATGTTAGTATCCGCCTTTTTTTTTTTTTTTTTTTGCATACCACATTTTTAGAAGAGTAATTAATTCTCTTCCTATTTAAACATTATTGCATATTGCACAAAATATTGTTCAAAGAAGGTAGTTTGAAAAAAAAAAAAAAAAAAAAAAAAAAACGAGTATTAATATTACTACGGAAAAAATTAAAATGATATTAGCTCTGTTTCATATTACAATTGTAATAAAAAAAAATATATATATATAAAACTTTCTCAAATTTTATAAAATATTAATTAATATTACTCCTTGATATCTTATAGAATAAAATTTAATACATTGCGTTTTAATTTACACTCTTAATGCAGATTATAGCATTGGGATAAAAAAGAGATTAGCACCACTAACAGGAAACTGATTAGTCGTTAGAACATATTCATACATAGAACACCAAATTTACATACACTATGAAGGGAAACCGTGTAGGGGAAAAATATACTTCCATTTTAAAAGAAGGAATATTACCCAGAATAAAGAAATATTTGTTAAAAGATGGGAACAGTAATCATTATGTCTAATTAAAATAATAGATGTTCCATCATAATAACTTTATATTAAGAAATATTTAGCTAAAAAGGACAATTTTTAATGCTAAGGTCATATATGTATCATAAACAGAATTTAAGGAACAATAATGAACACGATCAATCTCGAAAGGTAAAAAAATAGGCTTTAATATTCTCTTGAGTCACTGAAACGAATTTCCCTTACCCTGCATTTTATTAATATAACTATTCAGATAATAACAATTCAGATATTATTAATTAACTATTCAGATTTCACTATTTGTGTTATCAGCATAACATAAAAACAAATTATTGAAAAATATTCAAATTAAGTACTTTGAAGATTGCCACTAGATAATTTTAACCATGATTAATGTAATAATAATAAAGCACCACAGAACTGGCGTTTTAAAGTAATAATTACAGAACTTTGGATAAGCATCATAAAATGCAATAAACCCGCAACAATTGTTTCGGGTCGAAAGAACACACGACCCTTCGTCAGGCGAACAAAGTAGATGATTAAGAATTACATTTCTAAAAACAGATAAATGAAGACAGGATTTAAAATGTGTATGTATGCTAGCTTTAAAACCAAAACTTTTACGTTTCTCGTATAAATCGATACATATTGTCTCATTTTTTAACGTTATCTTTAAAAAAAGATTGTTTATAGTACTATTAATTACACAATTTTTAAAAGTTAAATTATGAGGATAGTTCAAGTTAATATCATTAAAGTTTTCATTATCTGTAGATATTACTATTATATTATCAATCTATTGCTAAAATTGTATTCTTTTAAAGTTAAATGAACGTTTGTGAAGAGGGTATTACGAATTATTACATAATTAGTAAGCGTATGAAAATACTTTGAATCAATATTACTTGAACTTTGTAATTGAATTTTATATGAACTTATTTATGACATTATTAAGTTTAGATAGATTTATATAGCAAAATAAGTCTTCAATTTCAAAAGTTTTTATATTATTTATATTATTAATGCATTTTAGATCATTAAACAATTTCATAGCTATTCTCTAATAGATATTTGTTATCACCTTAATTGTTAATAAATATATTTGAATTAAAATGTGAAAAAGGAGTTTATTTATTTATTTTTCATTCATTTATTTATTTATTTATTTTAGAAATATTATATACAATAGTAAATGTACGAAATTAAATTGGAGTTTTATGAAATTTAGAAATTAATACTGAATAAGGATAATGAAAGTTTGCATGTAGAATTTTCAACAGTTTATTGAATGCGTGTAATTGCCCGTTTTAATAATGGTATTGCGAGGCGTTAGCTGAAAATTTGGATAATGGGTTATAAACGAATTTAATAATTTATTATAATAAATTTTGCAGATAATAGCATAATTACTACGTGATTTATCTACATAAGTTATTGGAAATTTTGCAATTTTTTTAATATTTTGAAAAAATAGAGTTTTACTGTATGATGATATGAATTTTGAATGCTTAATTAAAAAATATATAGTAACAATGCTCAAATTCAACCAAATTTAAAATAATGGTATTATTTATGTTTATATTCTCACTGCAGTATTTTTTGTCTATGTAGAATGTTAAGCTTCTTAAAAGAACCCCCCCCCCCCACCAGACGGTATAGTGATTAGCATCCCTGACTCCTAAACGGTTATGACTGGATTGGAATTCCAGTCAAGGCATGGATGTGGTGTCTCTGGAACGATAATCAACTAGTGGGCGATTCTTCACAAATGATCATCAGTTCAGCGACCCACCTGTCAATGATTAGTCGCAAGTGCCGCGCCATTGAAAAAAAAAAAAGTTTCTTCAAAATGTCACTGTATTATTAAGTTGAATATCTTGCATATCATAATAAAATAACTGGCATATGTTTTAAAGAAAAATTTTTATCGTTATAAATATGCGTGAAATTCCATATCCAACGAATGCAAATAATAATAATAAAAAAAAAGCGTCATAATCATATAATATAGTTTCAATTTAGTTGAAGCATTGATTTTTTAAAGTAAATTAACTTATTTCAAGAATTACATTTTACACGTTAATCCTAAATTTCTGTTTTTGCTTATTTATTTTTTATTTGTTCACTTTTGTCTTCCAGATAAAGTATTTGCACAAATATATGCTGTAAAACACGATTTTACACAACAATTGTCAGGACAATTGATGAAGTACTTTTCTAGATGTTTGACAAAATGTCTGAAATCTAAATTTTTTGATCATTTATGTTAAGGTAATGTAATATTCTGTCGCACACTTAACTTTAATTGAAAATAACTTATGCCGATTTTTCTACTTTCAATTTATTCTTCTAATAACATAATCACATCAGTTCAGGTTTTACATTCAAAAGAGCTCCAGGAAATATTAAGTGTTTTTCCGTTCCTATCATTATTCCTCAAAAATCCAAATAAAACAATAAATACCACACCCAAACTGAACCGTTTTTCCATGATCTCCTTTATCTTATTATACTTTTTCCTGCCCGAGCGCGTGGTTTTTATTTTCTAAATACAATATTATATTAATTTTAATAAACTATGGTATATATAATTTAAATTTTTATTATAAATCTTTTTTTTTTTCATGCTTTTAATCTCTTCTTTTTATTTACTCTTTATGATAATTCTAATTTAGATGTTCAACAATTTTGGCTAAGAAATTATCCCGCGGACACTCTTCGCTATGAATTTTCCTCACGGACGTGACACGCCCCCGCCATATATATATATATATATGTATGTATGTATATATATTTCCTCTCTTTACTTTATCTCTTTCTATTTACCTAAAAAATAGCATAAAGAAATATACTACTAAAGTCGCGCAACCTGGAGACCCGTTAAAAAAACCATTTTTTGTACAACAAATTTTGCCAACATTTCAAAGCATTAAGTTGTATAAAATATGCATAACACACATGTGAATAATACTACGTTCACAGTTTATGATATTTATAGATTATAGTTCTGTTTGAATGTCCAACAGTTCTGTTATTTTAGGCACTTTGATCTGATGGTTGGATTTCTTCCTCTATTTTCAGTAGAGATAAAATATAAGCTGCAACATTTTGAGTTCCTTTACAGTAAGTAATAGTGTGTCTCATCTTTTGTAACGATAAAGTCCATCTAGTTAACCTGGCACTTTTCGGTGTGGTCTGTAATAGGAATTTGAGTGGATTATGATCTGATATTATTTCCTCTATGATCCATATATCAAACTTGTTGAGTCCAAATAAGATGGCTTACGCTTCTTTCTCTATAGTCGACCATTTCTGTTGGCTTAATGTAAGTCTCTGACTTGCAAAGGCTATCGGTGTTGGGATGAATTTAGCTATTTTAACTTAAAACAAAGTGAAGCAGAAATTCAGCCCCACCGGATATCATTGCGTTGTTAAAATTTGCATAATTATGCTAAATAGCCAGTGATGAAATGACAAAAAAGCCCAGATTCGTGATATTTTTTAACACCCTTTCTGAACTTTCAATAACAACCCAAATCCTAACATAGTTTTATAGCAGTACTGTTTATCAAGTATTAAAGTTATTACTATTATTTTGACACTATTGCAAATACTTCTATTAATCTACCTTTAAAACAGACCTATCTTCTCCCAAAATATATAGTAACTTAATCTTGCTCTCATAAATATCTAAAATCATTATTACATAAAATGAATCACTAGAAGAGCAAAATAAAACAGATACTTTAAACAGTAAAATATTTATTTAGATTTGATCCGTTGCTGTAACAAGATAGACAATTTTACTAGTTTAAATATTAAATTATTGAGCATGGATATTTTTTTTTACATAACATAAATATAATATTAGAATAGCTTTTGATAACAATATTCATAGCGATGTGATACAATTTTTTTTTACGACATAGTCCCTACGTATGTCTTCTTGACATCTTAAAAAGTCTTTATTATTATTTGATTTTGTAGTCATGCTCTAGAAGAAATAAGAAAATTATATTACTTGCAAAGGGGGGGAGAGACGTATGGAGAATATCTCCATTCCAATTGTTCTGCCAGTGCTGATAGTCGGCCGGAGATAGATCTCGGAGAAGACGCAGCTAGGTTTCATCGAAGAGATCCGCTTCTTCAGGTTCGGTGTCAGGCTCCAGGGAGAGTCAGGGAAGCAAAAGCCCCAGTCCTTATCATCTTGGCTCCTTCTTCATTTTTTGTATTAGCATATGCTAATTCTTTGTTACTGGGAGTGTTCAAAGACACCTTTTCCATTGGCAGTTGGTTCCCCCTCACTTTATTATGCACTTATTTCTCATTGGTCGTTCTGCTCCATTATTCCTTTTCATAGAATCCTTGCTTTTTATTTTTGGTTATTTATTCATTTTCCATTTCTGTTTGTTTTATTATACATTTTTTTTCAATGTGATTAATTTTTGTGTAATTCATCACAACAATCGGTTTCCAATTACTTTGGGTGTCTTTCTGAGTAAGACAACATCCAACCGCAATATTCGACGTATCAGCATGTGACTGAAATGGTTTGCTAAAATCTGGCGTTGACAAGGGTGTCGCTTGTCATAAGGCTTTTTGGTGACGTGTTTCCCATAAAATTTTATGAGTTCGTGCAGCTTTTCTTGTTAATTCCGTTAGTGGTATTGCTGTTTGTGCAAAGCCTGGTATATAAGACCGATAAAAATTCATTAATCCTAATATTCTTCGGACATCCTTTTTCATAGTAGGTGGTTGTAATCGCCGAAACGTCAGTGGAGGCCCTCTGTTGAGACTCAAAACGGTTTTGGGCTCTGTCTGTGTGCTTGTCTGTCTGTCGCGCGATAGCGGCCGCAAGAATCCCGCTATTGACTTGTAATTTGGTACACATGTTCATGTGCCCCACCGAATTAGCTGTATAGTTTTGGGTGTGTATTCCATTTGTAATTCGTGTACAGGGACACACCAAAGTTTTTCTTATCATTACGGCATATGGGAGGAATTTGTATGTACCGCGATAGCGGCCCCAAAAATCACGCTATTAACTTGCAATTTGGTACACATATTCATGAGCCCAACGGAATTAGCTGTATAGTTTTGGGTGTGTATTTCATTTGAAGTTCGTGTACAGGGACACGCCAAAGTGTTTCTTATCCTTACGCCCTATGGGAAGAATTTGTATGTACCGCGATAGCGGCCCCAAAAATCACGCTATTGACTTGCAATTTGGTACACATGTTCATGAGCCCAACGGAATTAGCTGTATAGTGTTAGGTGTGTATTTCATTTGTCGTTCGTGTACAGGGACACGCCAAAGTGTTTCTTATCCTTACGGCCTATGTGAAGAATTTGTATGTACCGCGATAGCCACCGCAAAAATCAAGCTATTGACTTCCAATTTTTGCCGAAACGTCAGTGGAGGCCCTCTGTTGCGACTCAAAAGGATTTTGGGTTCTGTCTGTCCGTCTGTCTGTTTGTCGTGAGATAGCGGCCCCAAAAATCACGCTATTGACTTGCAATTTGGTACACATGTTCATGAGCCCAGCGGAATTAGTTGTATAGTGTTAGGTGTGTATTCTATTTGTCGTTCGGGTACAGGGACACGCCAAAGTGTTTATTATCCTTACGGCCTATGGGAAGAATTTGTATGTACCGCAATAGCGGCCGCAAAAATCCTTCGATTAACTTGCAAATTGGCGCACACGTTCCAGCTTTGCATATAAGTAGCTGTATGATTTTTATTGCTTTATTGTTTATAAACTGTGTACAGGGACACGCCAAAATTCATAACATTACAGCGTATGGGGTGAATTTCGTTTAAACTCATTTTAATATTATTACTTTGCAATGAAGAAAATGAAACTAGCGTACGCGAGTAAGATGTTTAAACTTATGTTGTTTGAAGAAAATATGTGCTCTTAAGCTTACTAATTAATGTACAGGACCTTACAAAAGCGTTCTGACAATGTCACGTAGCCATTCAACGATGTTAAATTTGGAACAATTATTAATTTTAAACGCTAAATAAGCTGAATAGTTTTTACTGGTGTATACAATGTTTTTGGTTCGTTTACAGAGACACACGAAAGAATTTCGTAACATTAATGCCTATGGACAAATTTTCATTTAAGCGCGCACTTTAATGCGTTTATGCTGAATTGAACTTAATAAAATTAACATACATTATAAAGATACTTAAAATCATGTTTACTCTTTAAAAAAGGTTATGTATAGACTAACTAATTTATGGGACCACAGAAAATAATTCCGTGTATGTACTTTAATTATCCAAATGATGTTAAATTAGTTTGAAAAATTAATGAGTTAGAATTAATTAGGTTTATTTTTATTATTGCCGTTTATAATGGCTGTGGCTACTTTTCCGGGATACATAAAAGAATTCCGTACTATTACGGTCTATAGTCGGTATTTATTAAAACTTTATTTTAACATGATTACACCCCATCAAATATAATGAAATTTTATTAGAATTTTAAAAGCATGCTCTTCTGCTGAAAATTGTAGGCATAGAATTGGTAATTAGTTTAAAGGTTACACAAAATATTTCCGATATGCTATGTATTTTTTTTTTTTTTTTTTGTATGAAATTTGGTATTTATGAATTTCAGGGAAATAATACATGACCGTCGTTTATTAAGAATACATATTGCTGTGAACTTGGGGGTTCGTAAGTTGTCCGAGAATAAAAGGCGAAACTTGGAAAAATTCAGTGATTTATTCACAGAAAATTCCAGAAAAATACAGGTCTATAAACCAAGGATCAGCTTCAATTCAACCAGTAAACACAGCTTAAACAACAGCCGTTAACAGCAAAACAATAGTACAGACTGCAATAACACATAAAGCAAGTCTCATAGGATCAAAGCAAAGCAAGAATTTGACGAAACTGACACACATCTGAGACTGACCACCTTGGAGAAATAAAATGCTCCTTTTATAATTTTCTATCGAACACAGACTGTTCTGTAAAATTCTCGTATCTCATCAGCCAATGAGATTAGAGCTTCCATATTTGGTATATTCCTAATAAGGATTTTCTCGCCAAGGCCGCCAAAAAATCGCCAAGGAGGGAAACAGTCGCAAAATTTGGCGCCAAGTCCATTTCTTCCCTTATTGGAGCCTTTTAATGCGTTTTTAAGAGAAAATTATTCTATTTTAACGCTAAAACGACTAGAAATTCACAAAAATTACCATTTTATCAACTTACTAAGCTTCTTTGAAAGAATTTATACAAAAAGAAAAGCAATTATTTACAATTCCGTAGCACATTATATGATATACAAATAGGTATACAAAGAGAGATACAGCGGGGGGTTGAGGGGGACTGCCGCCCCCCTCAGGAATGTATCTGATTATGGTAACAAGTCGATCGAATCAATATATACTATTATATAATAAGGAATAAATAAAAATGACCTATTGAATAATGTCTGATGCAAATAGGACGTTGAGGCTCCTGATCTTCAGATCCACTAGTTTAGCTATTGCTTTTATTAACACTTTACAACAAGATTGAAAAGTGTTAATGACTTCGGTTTGTCTGTCTGTCTGTCCGCGCTCTAACTCCCGTAATTATTTATGGAATTTCTTGAAACTTATATATGTTATCCAAGTTCACTATCGGAGGTTCCCTATTAAAAATGGAGTTTATACCTCTACTGGTTTGTGTACAGGGACCCCCGATAATATTTCAAAGCATTGTGTCTTATGAGAGGCATTTATATAAACTACATTTTCATACCTTTAGTGTACACAAATCTTAATGAAATTGAAATATGCTATTCAATTCCCTATCGGGTGTTTCCTATTGAAAATGGAGTTTATACCTCTACTGGTTTGTGTACAGGGATTCACAGAAGTATTTCAAAGCATTGTGTTCTATGAGAGGCATTTCTATAAACCATATTTTCATACAATTTTTATTAAAATCACACAATCAACTGTGGAAGAAAATCATATTTATTGAAATTTTATTTTTCCGACTGTATGTATTTTATGTATAAAATATGTAAAACAGGTGTAAAATAATGCCTGGACCGGGAGTCAAACCCCTGATCTTTGACTTACAAGGTCAAGGCTCTACGAATTGAGCTATCCAGGCCGACACCCCGGTCAGCATTACTCACTCAGACAACCTTTAGGCAGAAACATCTCCGGTCTATCATCATGCAGATAGCTCGACAGAAATAAGCCGCAGGAATTGGAAAACACCATTAAATAATGGGAGAAGAAATACAATTTTTATTAAAATCACACAATCAACTGTGGAAGAAAATCATATATATTGAAATTTTATTTTTCCGACTGAGTGAAAATAATGCCTGGCCCGGGAGTCGAACCCCGAATCTTTGACTTACAAGTTCAATGCTCTACCAATTGAGCTATCCAGGCCGACACCCCGGTCGGCATTACTCACTCAGATGTTTCTGCCTAAAGGTTGTCTGAGTGAGTAATGCTGACCGGAGTGTCGGCCTTCCTGTGTTTCCTGCATAAAATGGATTAAATTCCATCAATGTTTTATATACAAGGACACTCAAAAGTATTCTAAAGCATTGCGTTCTATGAGAAATATTTCTAAAAATCAAATTTTAATAACTTTACTTTCCCCGAAGTTAATTCCCCGAAGGAAATTGAAATATGTTATTTATATGCGCAAAAGAATGCTTTGCATAGAATATACCATGATAAGAATTCGATTTACAGGGTGACACAAAAATATTTTGTTATATTAAGAGCTATTGATAAGAATTTGCTAGAATTGTACTTTCGTTTACATTGAGCGTTTTTGACACTTACTATCATTTTTTTTTTCATGCTTTTAATCTCTTCTTTTTATTTCCTCTTTATGATAAATCTAATTTAGATGTTCAACTATTTTGGTTAAGAAAGTATCCCGCGGCCTCTCTTTGCTGTGATATTTCCTCATATTCTATGACCTTTCTTTGGAGATTAGGGCTCATTAGATTTACACGGTAAGAGAAACACATAACACTAATTCGTAGGTACTTCGAGTGACTTCCAGATATAAACCATAATGTATCTGAATTACTTTGTTTAGTTTTGTAAAAGAATGTTGCATGGTTTTGATATCCTATCCTATGTAAAACATTATTTTATGTTTCTAAGTAAGGTACGCCTATTTTTATTCTTGTAGTACAGTCTGAAGATGTTAGAGTATAAGAATAAGAAGTTTCGTGATACACATTTGGAATACAAAGTTTGTATTTCATGCTACTTTTGGTTATGAGATATGCTGATAAAACACACATAGACTAACTCTAATAATTAGTTATTTTTAATTCGGGGGACCTCAAAATATGTAAATACAACAAAACACAATTTAAAAAATTTGACCCCAAAATAATACTTTCTCTACCATACGGATAAAAGAATGCATAAGTTGTTTGTTTGTTTAAATTAAAGACTTACAGAAAATACTGCATTGCATATTTTAATATATCTTTGGTCTTTTAGCTATTTTTCTATGATTTTTTGAATAATTGAAAAATCTCACATTATAACTATATATAATAAAGAAACATATTTAAAAAAATATTTATCAACTTAAAGACTCTTTTATTGCTATGTAATCTATTTTCAAAAAGTTTAAAAAATATAAATTTTACTTGTAAATGTTTGTAATTTCCTTTTTTCAAGATGTATATAAAAATGAACTCCCCATTCGACGTTGTTTTTATTCATATCAGACTTTGTTTATTGAAACACTTGATACTGAAGAATAAATTTATAAATAAATGATTATTAAGTACTATATTAACACACTGTTAAAAATAAACTACTTAAAAATGAAAAGGTAAGCCTTCTCATATCTTTTTAAGAAGATTTTTCTCAAAAAATGCGGGAGCCATTGCTTTCTCAAAAATGGGAATATTAGTAAAAATAATTATAATTACTAATAATTTAATTTCACGAAATGTGTTACGATAAATGATTTTAATTTGTTTTATAAAAGCCTTAAATATTGTACACTGTTAAAACACACATCTCTAAAATAAGTAGAATTTTCTGAAAAAACAAGCAGGATCTTTTCATTTTTAAGCAATTTTATTTCATGCTCCAAATAGCCTGTTCTCATTTTTAAGAATTTTTTTCCTCATTTATCTATTCATTTCATATTCACTCTTGTAATATTGTAACAAAAGCTGTTTCGATTGTGAACGCCGTGGCTCCGAGGTAAAGAACTGACTACAAAAACAGAGATTGTGGGTTCGATGCCCGTCAAGGAAAATTGTTTAAAAATGGTTTTTGTCTAAATTGTTTATTTTCCATTTATTAATTATGTTAATTACGTTCATGTAAATTAGTCAGTTAATGTTATGCAATTTATAGGCTCTTTGAATTCTAGAATATTCTGTTCTAGAAAATTCAACAATTGTATGTAAAGTTATATAAATTTGAAATGAATATTTACAGCAAAAAAAAAAATCTTTAAAAATGAGAAGTTCCTACTAGAAGCTATTATATAAAATAAAACTTCTCAAAAATCAGAAGATTTTGCTTATCTTTGAGAAGTGAATTTTAGCAGTACAGGCTATGTTCGTGTATGAAATAAATGTTAATAAAAATAAAACTAGTTATACAAATTCCAATGAAATGAAACATATTTAGATATTTTTTATGCTGAAATTTTATTTTATTATAAAACATGAGGGGCAACTAACATTTTTTATAACTAAATGCTGCAATAGTTTTTCTATATGATATATTATTAACTAAAAATTGACTTAATTAAAGTTTAATTTTTCTTACAAATACATATAATAATTTGACATGCAGAGGCTTTACAATTTGATTTTTCTAAAGCATAAATTTACAAGAAGCAATTACTTGAAAATATTTTATTTACGAATGAATTATTTCGGCTTTAAATACTTTTTTTGAACCAAGGCAGCTTTTATATGTTTATTGAACATAAATTGTAATGTTTATTTAAAATGCATATTGACTTTAAAAGTTAAAAAATAATAACGATATATTTATTTTAAATGTTTAGAAACTTAAACGTTATTAAGATAGATATAATTTATATAACTTACTGTATAATTTACAAAAGAACTTAAATCAAATTTGTATATTAAGTACATTAATTTCAATTTTGATAACTGTCAAAGTATTATTGAAACAATTTTTTTGTTACTTTTCAATCATATGTATATATATATTCAAATTTTTCGTACCTAATTTTTTATCATTATTTTGTGAAGAGTTTTGCTTTATCTGTATATTTAAATGATTTATATACCATGAATGACATAATAAATTGATATATCTAAATAAGTACATTAATAGATAGAATACATACTATTAACATTGAGAGTGAATTAAATAATCAAATAAAATTATTAATGCGAAAATGCATTACTATAAAAAGAAGTTAAAGATAAAAATAAATAAATGAATGTAAAACAACCTCAGCATACAATTTTGTAGAGTAAATAAATAATTCGAAACATTCTGAAAATAACTAAAAAAATATTGAATTGAACATCTAACTTAACTAAGATTAAAAATGGCTTAAACAGAAAATAAAAAATCAAAATGTACATAATTGCAGTCACAGGTTGCTGCTTTAAATTTAAGGTTTGTCTTTCATGATGCAATTATGAATGAATGCGATAAAAAAAATAGACGTAATCAGTAGCTTAGATGACATTTGATGAAAAAAAATATATATAAAGTGACATCTTTGACGACATTTAAAAAATGCACCCTAGAATAAAATTGAAGAAAAAAAGTAATATATTTATAATATTTTAAATTCCGTACCACAAAATACATTAATTAAAATAAAATGACTTACTACTTTACAAATTAATGACTGTTTTACCAATAAATGTATTATACTAGTTGTTGAAAAGTATGTTCGCCAATCGTTTAATATTACGCGTTTGTATCGCAAATTAATATATGTGTACACAGATGAACTATTAAATTTAAAACACGCATTATTATTAACCATAAAAAAAAATTACTATTAACCATAAAAATGAATTACTGATAGTTTAATTACATTATTAAATTTTATTACACAATAAACTACGAAGTTCTTTTTAATTGAAGAAGTAAACCTGACAAATTATTTTTTCTTTATATTATTTTTCGAAGTAGCTTACATATATTTCTGCAATTATGTTTGTTTAAAAGAGTAAAGAAATAGTTCTCATGAACTATAATTATTGAAATTAAACGTAAACATAATTTCCAGATTAAATTCCACAAAGTCAAAGTATTTATTATCAGAGCAGCTTATGTCGTTAAAATTGTATGTCCTATCCCTAGATATTAAAGTTTGTTTAAATGACAAATAAAGACATGGGATATATGTCATTTGCTATATAAACAATTAAATGATCGAAGATGAACCTTGTGAATACATGAAAAAATATTTTTAGAAACAATTAGTGCTTCTTTGTTGATAAGCCGCATACCACTCTTAGCTATATTAAATAAACTGGTGTGTCACTCATAAGATTTTTTTTTATGTTGCAATTGGATATTATAAAAATAGATTATAGATTAAAGAGTAAGATAACAAGTACTGTATATAAACGTAATTAAAAATCTGGTAAAATAATTTTAGAAACAGTTTTATCAGACATATATTTCTGTGGGAGAAGAGGCCACTGACCCTTCAACCACGTGGTTCTGCATAGCACATACAAACAATAGAATTAACGGCTGTTATTAAATTTAAATAATCATTTCAAATTATTCAGAAAATTTACCCTCATCACTCTTTGAAATGTATCAGTCTTGGTGGAAATTTTCAAGTGGCAACCTTATTTGATGTTTAAAATGCCAAATTTGAATTTAATGAAAATGTAGTTTTTAAGTTTTGCTCATAACAGACATATATACAGATGAATTACTAAAAACAGTTATTTTTGTCCCGGAGACCTCAAAACGCATTATTAAAGCAAATACTTACATCTTTAAATTTGGAATCCAAACTATTACATTGTTTACCATAGGGTATAATAAAGTAATGTTCATTCCAACACAGTTTCTTTGGTCTTGGCAAAATTTATAAAGCAGTAGTTCGATTTCTTCTGCGTGCATAAATTTTATGTGACGCAGTATACGTCATATATATTGTATACAAATTATATACACAGTACATAATGTATTTAAATTTCGAGTAATATGAAAATTACGTACCTAACACTTCAAGAAAGGCACTTTCATCGATTTCAAGATATAGTCTTAATATATCCAAAAACATTTGTGTGTCCCTGTAAATGAATGGTAAATGATTTTCAAAACGTACTTTATACTAAATTTGTTTTTATGCATATAAATATACATATTCATTTCATTTTATTTAGTGCAGTCTGTAAGAGTCAGACTGCATTTAGCAGAAATTTCCCCCATTAATGTAATATATTCTGATTCTTTTGGATGCCCCTACACAAACTATTTGCTCTATTTCAATAAAAAGTTTCAAGTAAAATCCATATGTGATACAGAATTAGAATACTGAGTTTGGATTTTCTCATAAATATTTGTTCTTGAATTATGCTGATAATAGGCACACGCACAAACACACAGAACCCCCCCCCCCCCTAAAAACCTGATTATCGGATTCAGGAAACTCAAAGGATGTAAAGATTGCATTAATCTACTTTCAAAAAATTTAACCTCAAGACTATACTTTTTCTATCCTTTCCATTTAAAAATAAATCAGATAAAAACTGCAGACATACTGCAGGTATTCCGAACTTCCTATATTATTTTGGAGGTATTTTAAAGAAATATAAAACCAAAAGGTTTCCTTAAGGAAATATTACTTTTTTAATTGTTTCATACAAGTTTGTTTTACGAAGTCTGAAATACCTCCAGGTTTTCTGAATGTTATCTTTAAAGGTTTTTTGCTGATTTTTTTACGTGGGTTATTAAGAGGGGATTAAGAGAAATTAATACAAATTTTTTAGGCAAGGCTCACTTCTTGTCAGTTAACTTGCATAGGCTTGCACTCCACTGGACGTTCCCAACCTACCTGGTGAATCAAATTTACCGGTGTGTTGGGGTCTACAGGGGCGAATAATCGCCAGAGCAGTGCATTACGAAACTTTAGCTAAATACATTTTTTGTTTGAAAAAAATCTCTCTTTGATAATTTCAAAACCTTATAAATATATATTATATACATATACTTTAATTTTTAAAGTA
The DNA here is from genome assembly GCA_963930645.1 of Salticus scenicus. Taxonomy (NCBI): domain Eukaryota; kingdom Metazoa; phylum Arthropoda; class Arachnida; order Araneae; family Salticidae; genus Salticus; species Salticus scenicus. The sequence goes on from OZ005651.1 coordinate 144,627,860, forward strand.
TTTATGATAAAAAAAGTGTGAGAAATAAACTCAATGCTTTTGCATTGAGGAATTAGTTCTCAATAATACATCCTTCATTTTGCAGGTCTTTGATTTGCACATTTGTTATGCTCGTTTGTGTCCAGGACTCTCTATTCACAACTTCTTTTAAATGATAATAATAATATTTCTTTAAAATGATTACATAAAATATCACTCTTTTTCGAGAATAACATTTCGCAAATCGCTTTAAAATATGCAATTTCTCATCTTTTATTTTATGTGTCACCATGTACATGACATCACTAATGTTGAGACTACAAATTTTCATGCGTATTTTCTCAGTTTATGTAAAATGTAAATAATGTAAAATATACACTTAATCATATCGCTAGTTGCAATCTTTCCTGCATCACAATGTGCTTAGAATGTTTTGAATTAGAGCCTATTACGTTCTTGGGATTAGAGATGTGACATATCAAAATAAAATAAATAACTTCTTTCAAGAATATTTCCTTCTTCATGTGGAAAATAAATTACACAAAATGAATATTGCTTTCAAACTGTAATACAAGTAACTCATTTCAACAGAATCACTGTCATAGTTTAATTGATAAACTAGCACACTATTTCTTTAGAACAAACATAAATTAGTCTATTAGCATAAGGAAAGTTCTGCCATAATATATATATATATATATTGCAGACGCCTAGATTTCTTGAATGAGCGCTATAACAAAAGTATCAGTTGCCAGTTTTAAACTAGTCTGGTTGAAAATGAATGGCTGTGGTGCTTGTTGATTCATGCCAGCTGAATGGTAACAAACATAGTTTAAAATGAAGGACACAGCAAAGATAAATAGCGCTTGCACTGTAAGAAATTTAACACAAAATTGTAGTCAGTGACTGTTAAAAGTGTTACATTCACTTACCATAAATGTGTTTATATATATATATATGCTCGTTAAAATTGTGGAATTTTTCTTCGAAGAAGAGAAGCGAATCTTTGATAAATGGTCATTATCATATTTTGATAATTATACTTTTTATTAGTTTTTTGCATTTATTCATATCTTATATCACATTTGCGGATATAACTAAATTAATCAATTAAAACTCTGCTATTAAGCACAATGCAACGTGGTCCAACGTACTCACTGCAGAAGAAAAATTATCCCGTTACAGCACAGTGATCTATTTATAGATCGCTAGTGTATTTCTAACTCCTCCTACAGACGTAACTTTGAAAGTTAGTTTGTTATATTGTTTTTAAGAAACAAACACAATATTTGCATATATGTATGATATCAGCTATTCATTTAAATGCATCGGTTAATAACTGTATTATTACATATATCATCCTTTTGTAAAATAAAAGTTAAAGCATAAAAACTTTTAGTAAAATAATGCATCATTTAAATGAAACGCCCATAGGCAGCGCTTACGTTGAACAATACTTAAAAAGGCAAGCGTTAACTGGTTAATAAGATTTTTAAATTATATATGATTCATAAATATTCAAATATTGTTTAGGAATTTAGAGGCATTACTATATTCCGATTTTTAAACAATTTTTTAATACTTCTAGTCAAATGTTTAATATTCGGACAGAATTAATATATTTTTAAGACATATATAATTTAAGACATATATAATATTTTTAAGACATATAAAATTTATCTAGGGCCACTAAAAAATAAATAAATAAATTGCAATGAAAATATTAAAAATATAAACAATAAGATAGTAACGGAGAAAATAAATCTGTAATTATTCAGGAGAAAATATAATATGTGGATTTAAACTATAATAACGACATATGTATATATATATATATATACAGAGAGGGAGATTTACGCATGAATGTTCACACAAAAATTTTAAAAGGTAAAAAGCAAATATTTTCCTTAAACCATGAAATGTTTTTGAAAGAAATATAATTTTATTCATAACAAAATATACATAAAATATCCTGAAAATTAATAATGACGTTTTGATATAAAACTTAATCGAATATTTCCATTAACATTTATGCCCTTTAAAATTAAACATTCAATTTGAAAATGAAAGTGTGGTGACAAATATTATCAAATATTGTTCAAGACTTTCGGTTTTCATAGGGGAAAACAGTTTAAATAGATTCAGTTAAAAGTGAAGAGAGGAAAATGTCTCTTTAGGAAAGATTCCACAGAGAGTACTTGTGGATTTAATGATGTAAACACTTTAACAAACTCAGTCAGTTCTAAAATATTCTTTAATTTATTTTTAAAATGTTCAAATAGAGATACTGTGTAGCATTTCATTAACTGTTATTTAAAAAATAAAACTCTATAGCTGTTGTATCCAAACTTTTTTAAGGAAACCCATTTTCATATATATATATATATATATATATTAATGAATATGTTAAAAAACCTTACTTGCTTCTTTAAATTCAGCCATAGCACTTGAAGGGGTTCTTCTGTGTGAGCTTGCTTGCAACTGTTTACTTGCTCTTGTGCTGTGCTTCAAGATGCGGCACCAGATACGGTATACGTCTTGCGATGGAGCGTTGCCATTACAGGAATTTGAATTAGACAAAATTTCAATAGTTTTGCGATGTACAGCATAGTTTGGATTGTTAAAGTTTCCCAATTTATGAACGTGCCAGAAGTTTATTTTAATGTTTTCAATGGCGTTAGTTTTTGTTAGTGTGGCGGTTATTTTGCCGAATTTAATATCGGATATATGTTCTTTGATTCTGTTTTTGATTTTACGTTTAGTCATTCCTATGTAAATACCTGTAGAGTTATTAGTTTATTATCCCCTTATACCGAAGGGGATTTCATAAATACCAGAAATTTCAAGTGGATTGGTATTGGATCTTTATCGTTTCCTATGGTTTGATAAATATTTTTGTTAGATTTTATTGGAATTTTAATATCCAGGTTAGACATTTAACTTAATTATTTAAAATCCAAAGAAGCCTAATTACTTATAAATATATAAATAAATATATTAAAAACCCGTACTTGTTTTGTTTTTTTAATTCAGTCATAGCACTTGCGGGAGAGGCCCCCTTCCTTCCTCAGTGACTCTTCTGTGGGAGCTTGCTTAGGCTTCTTTGGATTTTAAATAACTAAGTTAAATATCGAACTTGAGAAGCAATCACCCATAGAAGATCCACTGAGGAAGGAAGGGCCCCTCCAGCAAGTGCTATGACTAAATTTAAAGAAGAAAGTAAGTTTTTAAAAAAAATATATTTACAATTAGACTTCTTTGGATTTTAAATAATTAAGTTAAATGTCTAACCTGGATATTAAAATTCCAGTAAAACCTAACAAAATATTTATCAAACCATAAGAAACGATGAAGCTAAAACCGATCCACTTGAAATCCCTGGTATTTACGAAATCCCCACCGTTAAAGAAAATAATTGTACTGGTATTTTCATATGAATTACCAAACGTAAAATCAAAAATAGAATCAAAGAACATATATCATATATTAATATCGGCAAAGTAACCACCGCACTAACAAAAACTAACGCCATTGAAAACATTAAAATAAACTTCGGGCACGTTCGTAAATTGGCAAACTTTAACAACCCAACTTATGCTCTACATCACGAAACTATTGAAATTTTGTCTAATTCAATTTCTTGTAATAGCAATGACCCAGCGCAAGACGTAGACCATAACTGGTGCCGCATCTTGAAGCATAGCACAAGAGCAAGTAAACAGTTGCAAGCAAGCTCCCACAGAAGAGCCACTGAGGAAGGGAGCACCCCCCCCCCCTGCAAGTGGTATGTCTGAATCAAGTAAGATATTTTGATATATTTATAAGTAATTAGGCTTCTTTGGATTTTAAATAATTAAAATAAAATATTAAGTTTATAATATTATTTAATCTTAATAAATTAATAAAAATATGAAAATGTAAAGTGAGGTTCAAATATTAGTTAATACATTTTAAAATGACCATTGTTAGATGGTAGGTGTTTAGATGTGAAAAATAATAATAGATCTACTTTTTGATTTAAAGTATATCAATGTATATATATATATATATATTCATAGATAATTATCCCCAAAGTCATTCATTAACTAAAAATAAATAATGAAAATGGAAAATTAAATTTTGATATTTTTGATAAGAGAAAAGATTTATTAACTCATTACAAACCATGTTTACATAAAACTATTTATAAAAATATTCTAATTAATTTCCTCTACAGAATAAAACATCTATGTTCTGATAAATAAAAAAGTAAGAACGTTAAAGCTATCAATTTAAGGCTGAGACTTTATGGTTATCCTAAATTTCCAGTAAATTCAATTATTAAATCTTATTTTTATTTTACTCTATTCTCGTATATGGTGTTTGCATTAAAAAAAAAAAAAAAAAAAAAAAAAAAAGTACTTTTTTGTGTATTTTATCCAAAAAAATTGCAATAAAATAAAAGACAATAAAAAAGGTGGAGATTGAGTGGGTTTGTGAAATTATATTATTAAAAAAAAAAAAAAAAAAAAAAAAAAAAAAAGGGAACATTACCTTTTTTCACTCTAACACATGACGCTGAATCCTCTATAACTTGTTCTTTTGAATCCAAGAAACACTTCTATCTCTACATGATACTTATGAATCTCGAATTTACGTAACTCAAATTAATCTCTGAAATAAATTAAAATTTAATTAAATAAATTAATTTTAATTTTGAACTTTGAAGTTTGTTTATTAAAAATTAGAAGAAACTAATTAAACTAAAATTTAAACTAAAACTTATTTTTACTTAATCTTTCAGTAGTTTTATTCGTTTCCCTTATTAACTGCGAATTTAACTGCTTTCGGCCTCATGATTGTTGTGGAGTGTTTTACATTGTTTTGTTGTGCTTTTCAATAGTAAAGAAAGTTAAAATTTGGTTTTATTAAAATTTTTTAGGGTTAATTTATTATGAAAAAAAAAAATTGTGTTTGAGGGTTGATAAAATTATTTCTCACATGGTTTATTCCACTTCATAAATTCATCATGAAAAAATTGGTGTTTGAAGCTTAATATGTTTATTTCTATCTTGGCTTTTTCCACTTAATAAGTTTATTTCTCTCTACTCCACGTATTATTTGAAATTATTTTAAAGACTTCTAGGTGACCTCGGGCATTGCATGCTCTAAAACTTTAGCAGTTTGCATATACCATGTTCACATAATTTGCATACAATATTCATTCAATGCCCTTGAAAAAGTAATGAATTTCTTTCAATATCAAGTTGCTTATTTTTTTTTTTTCGTCAACTTGATTCATTTTTTATAGTTCTTTATGTGATACTTGGTTTCATATAATGCAATGTTTGAAAAGGTTTTCAATATACATATATAGTGGTGGACATAATTATAAGACACCTATCTAATTTGAGAAATAGTGAAAGGAAAGAATCAGAGCTTAAAAGGGCTTTATCAAATACGTCAAAAACATGAATTTATTTTGTTATCATATATAATTATTTTATAATAATGATATTTTCATACAATTTAATGAAAAAAAATTAAAAACATATTGGACAAAATTATAAGACACCAACCGTTTTTTCCAAATACAGTGGTCAACATAATTAGCAGACACTAATGGTCTAAAAGAAAATCCTCTAACATGGTTATTCAATATTTGGTGGAGCCGGCATTGTTTTTTATAACATGAAATATGCGATTCGACATCGAATCTATCAATTCTAACAAAATATCGCAACACAATTCTTTCATACGCATTTTATAGCATTCTTTAGGTCTTCGACATATATAAACTGCCTCCCATTTCGGTAAACCGCACAAGCTAAGATACCCCACAAGTTTTCGATGGGATTTAAGTTTGGGGAGCGAGAAGGCCACGGGAGAACATTGATACTTTGCTCTGAAAGCGAATTTTTTGTTTCGTGTGATGCATGAATCGTCGCGTTATCGTGCTGGAATGTGTAATTTTCGCCACAAAGAAGTTCACCGTATATGGCTAGTTGATCTTTAAGAAGATTCTTATACTTTTCGGAATTCATTCTTGAATGCACAAAAACAATATCCGTTTTCCCTTGAGCCGAAGAACCAGCTTAAATCCTCAATGAGCCTCCACCCATTTGGCGGCTCATTAGTACATGAGGAGACTTCCGTAAATCATGCCAATAATATTGAAACACGTCAGGACAATCCAAGTTAAACTTTTTTCATCAGAAAATAACACAGAGTACCATTTGGAGGTATAGGCCATAGTTTGTTTAGCGAAGTTTAGACGCGCCATTTTGTGCCGGCTTAACAGCGGTGGTTTTTTCTTTAATTTTTTTATATTTCACATAGGAATGCATTATGCAACACCCTGCGATTGGTTCTCCTTGAACAATTCAGTTTCAAAGCATTTTTAATGCCTGTAGTTGTCTTCTTATTATGTGTAGCGAGCGAAAGCACATGGTGTCTGTCTCTCGAGGACAAGCAAGGAGTACGTCCAGATCTTTTAATCATTAATTCCTCTTTTCAAAATATTTCTAATTGCACATCTAGAGTGTTTAATAATTTTTTTAATATTATTAATTGAAACACCAGTTCCATTTAATCTCCAAATTTCGCGAATTTCACTTTCTTTTAATTCTGTACATCATGGCATGTTTCTAAATGCGTGAAGTCGGTTATCGTCTGCTTTAGTTAACTGTTGACGTCATAACAGCGTGCAGAAAATTTGCATATTGCACATTATTTTCGAACAAAAGCAGGTGTTTTAATTAAAATGTTAGGGTGTCTTAATAATTTTGTCCATGGTATTTTTAAATTTTTTTATTAAACTCTATAAAAATATCATTTCTGTAATACAATTACATATGATAACAGAATAAATTTATGTTTTTGACGTATTTGATAAAACATTTTCAAGCTCTAAATCTTTTCTTTCACCATTTGTCAGATAGGTGCCTTATAATTATGTCCATCAATATATATATTATTATTATTATTATTATTATTATTATTATTATTATTATTATTACTGCTGTTCTGTTCTCAATTTCTGTACAATATATTAGTACTATTTTAAACTATATACAGAATACATATAAACAAAGTTCAAAGCTTTTCAGGAAAATAACATCTGTTCCTAATTAACAAAGTCACAAAATTTCAAGAAAATATTCCTATACTGTCATTTTTATAGTTAATTAAATTACGCACCAGGGAAAAAAAAGACTTAAACAGAAGAGTTAATATTATTGTGTGCGTTAATTCAAAATAAAATATAAGTAAAACCCCCTTTACTTGCTTCGTTTTTATAAAGACTGAAATTCAACTTGTTATATCGACGACATCCTTAAGAATTTTCATGATGTTACCTCCTACAGAAGAAAATTTTTTAATATTTTCAGATGCGCAGCATACATACACACACACATGTATATATATGTATGTAAAATTGCTCAAATGTTTTCAGATATTTCATATTCTTACTTTATATTTTAACTGCAAAACCCTGCATATTAAAAAAAATCTGGATGGAATACAATTTTATATCCACCTGAATATACGTGCAATTCTCTTATAAATCTATATAGATAATTAAAAGAAGCATCATATTCGCATGCTTTAGCTATAATAAACGTCATGCATTATTATTTACATGATTCTCTCAATTTTCCTTTAATTTGTCACAGATTCCTTTTTTACGATCGGGTCAAAAGCTTTTTGGAAACATATAATTCGTAAAATGTTCCTTACCCCCCCCTACAGTTCAAATATAATCTGTCAATTATTTCTTTATATATCTGTCAAAATGTACAAATTCAAGAGTGTGCAAATACTTCTGTATGTACGATATTGTTCATAATTTAATATTGAGATAATTTTTCAATATAAAAGTCTAGGACCACAGTGTAGTTAACTGGCTTCACACAACCAACCATCCAACCAATCTAATGTAGTATTCATTAAAGAATTTGATTCGTATAAATAACTTATTATTATTATTGTAAGTTTATCATTGAATAATTAAAGTTATAAGAAAATTGAATGTGATAGTTTAAAAAGAAAAAAACAAAATCTTGTTTTAAGGCAATGACTAAAAATAAAGCATTAAAACGTTCATATCTGAGTCGTATTTAAACAATAATGTAATTAACTGAAGTTACATATGCTGTAGCAATTTATTGCACAATAAATAATTACTTTTAAAATGTATTTATCACGTACAATAAAAACAATTTCAACTGCACATTCTAATCGAATAAATTATTACAATTATTTTTATAATTGCATTATTGTTTTAAATTTAAGTAAAGAAGGATTTATGTAAATATTAATTTTATAAAAACTATTAAAGTAGTTTTTAGGAGATAAATTGACACAATATAAAAAATTCTAAAATTGTATTCCATTCAATAGAAACCGATCATATTCCTGACTTCGTTAATATAAAAGTTCTAAATTCTGTCTATGATAATTATAAATCACTTATTTTCCTTGAGAGCTGGCACAATGCCAGCCATCTCTCACTATCAATGAAGCATGCGCACTGGCTCCTTAATATTCTGTACTTCTATGAATTCCTTGTGCATTCATGTAATGCTTCCAAATTATGTTCTAGTGATACTCATGAGGAAACCTGGACGGGTTTCGAAACGTCTAAATTTTACATGTTTTTAAATGTATATTTTGATTTTAAATGTATTTTAACTGAAGTTTTGTCTCGTAAATAAAATAGTTTTTGTTTTAAATATGTATATAATTGAGACGATTTGATGTTTGTGTACGTTAAAAATAAAAACAATATAAACAGGTTTGTTTTTTAATTTGTGCTCATCAGTAAAACCCTTTTCAATCACTTTGAATACATTTGAAAACTGGTAAACATGAAATTTAAATTATCAGTATAAACACATTTAAAACATAATACTTAAAACTGCGTATGGAATAAAATGTATTCCATTCGAAAAACTAAGAAAAAAAAGTTATTTAAAGCTTTGAGAAGAAAAATTACTAGAATTTATATATGAAATATTCTCTCAAATACGCAGAATAATAAGTTAAAGAGATTCTTCCAGTAAAAATAATAATTTCTACGAACAGTCACTAATTAATAACATTTTAAACAAATTAGTTTTCTTATTATCAAGTTCTTTGGAAAAGAACCGAACGCAAATCTAAGTATATTAATGATAGTTTCTGAGTAGTCTGAACTAATTACTCCTCCAAATTTGCAAATAAAAAGACACAAGTCTTAGTAATTGAATGTAATGCGAAGATATATTTGATTTTCTAGGTAAAGTAAAAAGGGGTTGGGTATTTCGTCACGCAACTTGCCCTAAAAGAGATTAATTGGCTTATATTATTCAAATTATTGTCTTCCTTATATACTTGCCTAAAATTAGTACTTTCTTACGGCAGTTTTCTAATGACTGGGTTTATGAATCTTTTGGTATCGTAAATTTTTAAATCCACTGAACATTCAGTCTGTTTAAAATTATATATTTAATTGTAGACATTATTTTATATAAAATAAGTATTTTTTTTTTCTTTTTTTCAAGTTAGTGAATACTAATTTCAAGGATGAATAGTGCTTAAAAAAAGAGAGTGAGAAACAGACATATGTCTATAACTGAGGAAAACAAAAGATAGAGTATTTTTAGTGTAACAATTTTTGTTTAAAACCTGTATTATTAAATTTATTTTTAGTAAAACGACTGCTGATAATAGTATTTAAATCAAACACAGATTTTGTTGTTATGCAAAATTTTTCTAAAATTTTAAATATTTTTGGAACTAACCATTATTTTGAAATACACTACCTTTCCATAAATGACCGGACACTTTCGATTTCAGACTTTTTTGGAATAGCTCAAAAAGTACTGGACAAATCATCTTGAATCTTCAGGAGTGTGAAGAACATGTCATCCATATATATCAGTTGAAGTTTTGCTCTGAATGTAAAAGGAATGCCAGTAAAAAATTAATGAAAAATGAAAGGGTTTGGCACCACCCTGTAAAAAGTAGTGCTTGGAATGCAATCCATCTGTAGCATGTAATGATGGGGCTCTTTCTTATTATATGTATAACTTTTTAATGCTCTACCACGTGTAATGAGGAAGATATAAATGATTTCTTTAAAAGATTGAAAAAAATAAACAAACAAATAAATAAATAAATAACTTTTATACAAAGGTATTAAACCCAGTGCAAAGCTACTTTCAGGAAATTTGACATACAATATTAGACACAGGATAGTCCAAACAGAATGAAAAAATATTGAATATCTAATGGAATATGAGCATTTTTACTAAATAATTTTTAACTGCGCATGCTTAAGATTTAGCGATACTTTATCTGCATAATTTAACAGCCAAATGCGCTGAGCTACTTACATAAAAACCCCGAACAAGAATCGTATAAACTCAAAAAGTTGTACGCGATAGAATGAACTGCTATTCTGTTTCTCGCGAAAAAAAGCTAAACTATAAGGGCTTTTACTCACATTTTTATTTTGATTCCATGAATGGTACAGTTTTCTATGATTGTAAGAAAATATTGAGAAAACACCCTTATCATTTTCTTATTTTTGGGAAGAGCTGAAATTCAGTTCATTCTATCGCGTACAACTTTTTGAGTTTACACGATACTTGCTTGAAGTTTTTATATAAGTAGCTCAATACATTTGGCTGTCAAATTAAGCATAAGAAATGTTACTAAATCTTGCGCCTGCGCAGTTAAAATTTATTTAGTTAACATGCTTATAATTCATAAGATATTTAATAATTTTTAATTCCGATTGCAATGTGCTGTGTCTAATATTGTATATCAAATTTCCTAAAAAACGCTTTGTACTGGGTTTAATACCTTGTGTATTATAGCTAAAAAGAGTTTTTTTTTTTTTTAAGAAAGCATTATATTTTCCTAATAATATACGGTAGAGACATAAAAATTTATACAGATAATAAAAAAGAGTCTCATAATTACATGCTATAGACAGATCGCATTTCAAGTATAACTTTTTACAGGGTGATGCCAAACACTTACATTACTCTTTATTTTTTTTTACTGGTCCCTCTTTTACTTTCGGGGCGAAACTTTAACTGAAATATATGGAGTATGACATGTTCTTCACATTCCTGAAGTTTCAAAATGGTTTGTCGAGTACTTTTTGAGATATTTCAATAAACGCCTGAAATCTAAAGTGTCCGATCATTTATGGAAAGGTAGTGTATATAAGGTAAAGCTAGGAGAGTTTGCGCACAAATCAACAGAAAATTCCAAAAATAAAATTCAAAACATTAATTTTTTTGTTAAACTACTGTTGCATAATTTTGAATCGATCCTTCTTCTATGCACTTCAATTACTATTTTGTTCGTCTGTTATAATTTAAAACTACAGCTGTAATAAAACCAAGAGAGCTATTTTGTAGAATCTCTCCTTATAAGGTAGAAGGAAGTGTGCACGTCGGTAGGAGAGATTGCACTTAATTATAACTATAATTAAATTGCTAATATTAATATTTGCAGTTAAATGACATTATTGTAAGGTATTGGTGAAAAAATATTTTTATATTCGGAGTGAATATTTCAATTCAATAATGGAAAAATCAGAAAAAATAAAGAAACTTTAAAAAAATTACAAAAATGTATTTAAAGAACAAATATTAGAAAACAGAATAAGAACAAGATCAGATAAACAACATTAAGTTACTAGATAATACATTTAACTTAAAATTATTATATTTCCTTTTCAGCTTGAAAGACTTCTTGTTTGTTGACCGAATCTCATGTTGTCCCCAATTGTTGCACTTATTGTACTAATTGTTGCACTGACGTTAATGTACCCTGTTCTTTGGTTCTAACATAAATGCTTCTCATAAATTTTAAGAAATATATATTCTATTACACAGTATATTTTTTCCAGTGAGGTATTGAATTCTTTAGAGAATTATGTGTTAGATAATACCTACATGGTGTAACATGCAATAAATTAAGTTTCTTCTAATGAGATTAATTTTTCCTTTATTCATTTTTTATGCACATAGACATCCACATGTAGAAATTTAATTAAAATGAATGAAAGATTGACACGAAAGCAAGTAAAATGTTCTTCTTTCTTTTGCTGGGTTTTCCTTGCAATTTTTATTTTCATGGGTATCTGCTTGGTTGAAACTCACATAGCCTACTAGTTTTGCTCCAAATTTAAACGGCTGCAAATCTTCTTGTTTCTGAAAAAGAAAAGATTACAACTTTCAAAATCTTTAAACAGGTTGTAATATAAATGTATAATGCCCTTAAGAAGTTTTCTCAGCCTTATTTCCCTCCATTTTTAATGTTAATATCATAAGACATTGTAAAAAAATACTACAAAATTTTCTAAACCAGGTCAGACATTTCATGGTATAAAGCATTCAAGGTATTAAAAATTAAAAATTTTTAATTGTTATATTCCTCCCATGTAACAGAAAAAATGTTCAATGATTAAACTTGCTCAATTTCTTATTAAGGCCGCAAAAAAAAAAAAAAAAAAAAAAAAAAAAAAATCCATAAATTTAGCTTAAAATATCGTAGAAATTAAACTAACAAGAAAAGGTCGCGACATGGAAAATTCAAATCAGGACGAAATTGCGCAAAATTTTAATATACTATGATGGTAACAGCATATTAAAGCAGTAGCGCTCGCTAGCCAAATAATTTTGAAAAGAAATGCCTGAAAAGTTTCAGTAATTTTTTAGTACAAGTTATATGGCAAAGGAATCAACGCCCCAGTGGTGTATTCTTCGACCAAATTTCATAAAACCATGGAAGCCTCTGCGCAAGTGCTGACTCAAACAATGTATGAAGAACGAATAATATTAATATTTTTGCGTATACTGATAAATTTATGCAAGAAAAATGTAGCTTTTTTTGATGATGTATTTTTTTCCCCCATTAACTACACCGATTTCCCGGTTGATTTCAAATGTTATTTATTAAAAATGAAAATCCATACATTTAAGGGTTAAGTTGATGTAGCTACTACATTACAAAATAAAGAAATAGACCATTTAAAAAATCAGCAAAAAATATTAAACGTGACCTTGAGAAAATCTGCAGGCATTTCAGACTTCCTGAAGTAAACCTGTATGGAATCTTTAAAAAACCCTGAATATTTTCTGAAGGAAAGCTACTGTTTTTATTTTTCTTCAAAATACCTGCAGAAACCTTTAAAATACTTGCAAAATGTTATAGGAAGTCCGAAATGCCTTCAGTTTTTTGGCTGGTATTTTACCTGGGAAATCTACAGCACATGAATATTAGACAGAAAGAAAAAAAAATTGTATTACAAGAAATTCCTGAATGCAAAGTTGCCAGAAATTAACCGTATTCTATGTGAAAAATACGTTGTTAATTTTTTTTATAAGATTAATATAGAAAATATTCGTACACAAAAGATTTTTTTTTCCGTAAGGCACACCGGAAATATTTTTGCTATAATATAATGCTTCTATTAGCTAGAATCGAACTCGAGCTCATCGCATGCGAGCTCATCGACGGTGTTAGCACTCAGCCACGGAAGTACAGTTTGTTCTGCTACTTAGCACTTCTCAATCCGCCTTTGATATCAATCCTCCGTGTAAAAATAAATAAATAAATAAATAAATAAATAACAAACAGATGAAATCTGTATAAATGACGTATTTTATCTGGTTACATAAGCAATTTCTCTTTGACACATTGAGAACTAATTTAACCCCCCCCCCACCCCCCACAAAAAAATAAATAAATAAATACCATGATTTGCTAATTCTTGTTGAAAAAAGACATCAAATCATGGTAAAAGATCATCCCATATTATGGTTACAACAACTGCAGTACCAAACTTTGGTAAAACCTAGTACCAAGTCATGGTAAAAGGTTTCACCATCTAATGGTTGCAGCTACGGTAGTACCATGTTTTGGTTCAACTTAGGACAAAATTTTTAACAGTGTATGGATTTCAATGCATTAAGTCTTTTAAAACAAGATCTTTATAAGCGGCATCCCATAACATTGGATGGACTATGGAAGGTTCTGGAGGAGGAGTGGAACGAAATCAAGCCCAATGTTTTAAGAAATGCTCTGTTACATTGGAAATCAAGATGTAATATGAGAATTTAACAAAAGGGCTGTCATATTGAAAGAATTAGTAAATAACATTCTTATTTTCGTTTATATATATATTTTTTTACAAAATTCTTACAAAAATGTGTGAACATCCTATATAGTATGTGGATAATAAAATACACAAGTCTTGGTTAGAAAACAGTATTTTCAAAATCCTTTATTGAGAATTTTGATATAAACTATTACTTGGGCAAAGTGTATAAGAAGTGAATAAACAAATTCACTTATTGCAATTTCGGTTATTAAAAATAGCTGAGACGGTGTTCAGATAGGTTATATTCTTTTTAGATATTCCTTTCCCAATAGATAGTAACACACAGAAATAAAAATTTCTTTAATTTTTTGTATATTCTCTGCAAATCATGGGCATTGCAAAGGTGTTTGAACAAACTTGACCATTATCCCAATTACGTAAGGCATTGCTACAAGTGCTGCAAACAATTTAAAAGGGTCTATCATTTATCTTGATCTTCAATTCAACAATAAAATAACGATAATATACCGCTTTAATCAGTGGCATAATACCTTGTTTCTGTCTAGAAAGAGTTTTGATTCGCCATAATTTGTCAAAAGCAATCACAAAACTTAATTCAAAATAAACCAAGAAATTAATGCTACTGAGTTATAGTGCAATCCCGTTTCTCGCGTCTATCATTGAGAACGATTCCAAAAGCTTGGAGGTGTGTCAAATTGACCGACAGTTTGAAATTTGATAAACATCTAGTCAGTGTTATTTCCTTACCGCTATTTTCTCTCAACCACAAGGATTATCACTCCTATTTTAACACTGGAACATGTTGAGTCAGGGCCGAAGATTCCATGGTCGTAGGAAACGTGTTTAAAGAATATAAAGAAATGATAATGATATATTAAATGTAGTTATCCACATGAAAAAAAAAGAATTAATCTACAATTGTAACTTCTTCTGTACAGTAATTTTTTTTTCTAAATATTTTTTTACTGGTGTGTATTATTTTTCATTTTGCAATATTTACTGTATTACAATTTTCCACAATCAGTGCTTGTAAAAGAAAGCTAGAGCTAATTTTAATTTTTATTATAATTTTTATTTTTACTAGCATCGAATTTATACGAATTTGCAAAATTAAGTTAAATTAATTAATATGTTGTTGAATAGTATGAGGTATTAAAATTAAAAAAAAAAAAGAAAATTTAATTATTCTTTTAACTAAAAATGAAATGTTTTCAATTTCATAGTTATATTGAAATGACAAAACGTAATATAAAAGACCGTATCTCCGAATACCTTGCCGATATTAAATATAATAAACAATCCACTGCTTTTTCCAGAATTAACAATACTAAACCCATTAACACCAATACCATTAATTTTCAAAAAATAGCCCAATTCAACTCACATTATTACGCTTTTAAAAGAGAAGCTCTCGAAATATTAACCACTAACAACTTCGTGAATGACAGAGAACATAGTTTAATACCAACAGAATGGCATCAGCATCTACAGACAACGAAGCGAAGCTACAGCTTCCAGAATAAACAGTGTGGAAAGCGGCGAATAAAATTGTACTAAAAAAATTAAGCCTGTCACCAGATGTCATTGTAATCGAAGCTAGTGTCACGACAACAAAACCGAGACTCCCTATTGGTTGATTATATGCTTAGATCACGTGATTAAACTGACGAAACTGGGAAAAGCCAATCAGGTCTTCGATTTGAGCAATAGCTTCGATCACAGCGACATCTGGATAAGCTTAATTTTTGTAGCATCATTTTAACATCACGGTTATAGGCGATTGCCACACTGTTTATTCTAGACGCTGTAGCGAAGCGAAGAAGATGAAAAACCTGAAGAATGAACAAATACTACCCAGACAAAAGTCGTCACGTGAGCACTGAGGATGGATCCGATCGGGATCCGAAATATATATGCTCATCTAATAAAGGATGTTTAGTAAGGTAAATGTCTATAATTAAATTATAAATTAGTTCTTTTTAAAAAAAGTTAAATGTCTTGTGTTATAATTATTTTTGGTTTAAAAAGAAAAATTCAGTGTCATACGACAGAGGAATGTGGTTCTGCAAAATCAGCATCCCATGTTATGTTTTCGGGTCATGCTCTTTAGTTTCATTGTACAGTTTTATCAAACAAAGTACAGATTTAAAAACAAATCATTCATAATTTTGGTTCATTATTTGCAGAACAGAGGAAAATTTCCAAAGGTGTTTGAGCAAATAATGCCGATCTAAGGTCGACCAATTTAGCCTAGTAGAACTCAATAAATTGGTCTTTCCATCAAAAACATTTGATTCATATTTGTTTGCAGTTACATGCCTTAATTAAACGTTAATGGTTTAACAAAACTGTAACAACGTCTTTTGTATATTAATTATTTTAAAAGCTGGTTAAAATGCGATTAAAGTATATTTAAAGCATTTCGTTATTTTTTTAAACCTACATACCTTTATATACATTTAAAAATAAATTACTTGTACTTCAAGAGTTTTTCTTTGTTCACTATCATTTTTTTATGTTTCAAATTTTAATTATTTCATCGAGTATAAAGTAGTAAAGAGTATTTTCTGAAATAGGTAAATATTAATAGATTTTGTTTGGTTCAGTTTAATCTTTCTAATATATATCTCAGTCATTCTGACAGCAAAGATTTTTCTTAATCTAAGAAAAAAAAAATCATGTCTTACTTATCCAACTTTAGAAAGAAAAACGAGTGGACAAATAAAACATTTTCTTTTACCTAGAGACCTTACGAAATATTCCACTAAAATGCTTTCAAAAGAAGAAGCATTTTCGGTTATCCTTAAGGAAGAAAGAAACATCTGGTGTGTTTGGGAATGTATCTCCCCAAAGAGGCCAAATCACAAATGATAAATATCTTTTATTTTATTCTTTACATATTCACATACTTTACAGTAAAAAAATCGTACAAACAAATACATATTTTTAATGTCGAATGACTTTTTTTCAATCTACACTTTTATATTTACTCAATTGTATAAAAGACATTTTAACACTATCTCATTACAAAAGCATTACAAAAAAAATTTAACAAAATATCAAATATAACTTCTTTTTGTAATTTTATTTGTGTCTGCAAACTTACCGTTCAAAACAGTGGATGATTGTTAAATATATCTATTCATCTATTCTTATATACATATATAGAGAGAGTTACACATATACATAGATATCCTTCTGAATTGTTATGTAAAATAGCTTGAATATTGTTCTTTTGCTCTGATATAGTTTTCAGAAGTATTTATGTGTTATTTAAGAGAATGGAATTTGTTTATCCGAGTATCTATAAATCCATCGAAAACTGAGAGATGAAAATTTTTACGATTCAAATACTTTCATCTTTTTAATATTGATGAAGTCAAAATTTAACTTTTAGTTGGAAAAGTTAGATTCACACCTGAATTTCTTTTTCGAAAATAATTAATGAAACATCTAAAATTAACCTTTTGTGATGGGTTCTTACGAAATCCTATGGTGAAGCATGACAGACGCTGTCACAGCCCCTTCCAAAAGGTTAAGAATAATTACATATGTTAAGAACTTTTTATGATGTTGTTATTAAAATTTATTTTACAATTTATAGAACAATAAATTTTGTAGTATTTTAAATTTGTTTTTAACACCAGTTTCTATCTGACCTATTTCCTTTTCTCTAATGTGTTTCGTAAATTCTTACATTTTATCATCATAAGATCGTTTTTCAATTATCTTAGAAAACTTCTTAAAATAAATCTAGTACTATAGCTGATTTTAGAAACATACATGAATGAAAAATCATGCGATTTGCTGAGATTATAAACAGTTTTCAAATGTAAGTTAGAAACTGTTGCATCAATGTTGCATTGTTTGTAATGATTTTTATCTTATTAACTGTAATGATTTTTATCTTCACGACGACATCTTCATAAACATTTTGTTTTAAATGACAAAGGCAGAAAAATCACACATTTTTTTAATATCTTTTTATGTTTGTTGTAAAAAGTTTAAAAGACGAATTTTTCGAATAATAATAACAATAATAATAATGATTTTTCGAAATAAGTCTTTTAGTTTAGATTTTTTTAGTCAGTGACCACACACAGTGGATAACAAAATGAACATCTCAATGATATCTACCTGAATAAGAGCCAACTGATTACTGAAATTTTACTGCTTTGGTTTTCATTTACCACTTGCCGGGTTCGAATCCCGGCTCAAGCATGAATGTTTGCAGAGGCTTGGAATCCAATTTAAGTTGTGGGTCCAGATTCATATGTAAAAGCCTCAAAGACAAAAAATAACAATGGAGCAACACCCCAAATTAATATATATATATATATATATATATATATATATATATATATATATATGTGTGTGTGTGTGTGTGTGTAGGTACTTTCTTAGAACTGAAAATTTTCCTTAATGTTAAGGTATTGCGGTATTACATCAAGAATGAAAAATAATGTGCAGTTAATATGAAATAATGTGAAATATTAAAATAATGCAAACGCAATTCGCAAAATATATATGACTGTTCAACCCAGTTGAAAACAAATATGAAACAAGTTAAATAAACAATATATATATATACGTAAACATATAAACAAACTGATAATAAATGTAAAGTAATCCCATAACACATGGGGGGGCCTTCTTTAGGAGACCCCCCTACCAAATGTAGGGAATGGAAAATGAGAATTTTCTGAAGAAATGTGTTCTTTTAAGCCAAAAAATACGTTTCTAGCCATCGACTTCTCGTAGATGAAAGCAAAAATACATAGCAAACGAATTCAATATAAGAATTGAATTAATACAAAGCATTAAAAAAGCAATTAAATCCATTCGAATTTGTAAAAAAATAATTTATACTTTTAAATAAAACATTTTCGAAGATGCAAAGTTCAATAAGGTTAATCCAATACAGCTTTTCAAAATCAATTACATGAGAAAATTCATCGTAGAGTTTTTCAAAAATTTCAAAAATTAAATGATATGTAATACTACGAAAAAGGTTTTGAAACTCATAGGTATTCATTGTTAATATAACTTCTGACCTTTCATTAAAATATTTTAATGTCTGGTAGTTATTTTTAATTATATGGCAGTTATAGTCATAATCTAAAATATTATATAAAGTATTATACATATATATATATATATATATATATATATATACATATACAGAGCTGCCAACCTAATCCGGCAAATTGTTAGTACCGCCCTTTTTTCTACAGCAGTCATTTCTTAGAGTTTTTTCTTCTTAATTCATCGCAAATATATTTGTAGAAAAATTACTTTAAAAATTAAGTGGTGTAGAAAAAGGGGCGGTACTAACAATTTGCCGAATTAGGTTGGCAGCTCTGTATATATATTGCAAAAAAGGAAAAAAATTGTTTTGATAGTCTCTTTCAATCATCCCTCATCTTAAAATTCTACAAATTAACCTAATGTTTTCAATTTCAAATGGTACTTTATTTTTATTTACGATAAAATTTGGTAAATACAGACATAATAGCATTTTAAGATGCTTAAAACATAATTTACAGAAATTTGTATGGAAAGAAAACTGAATCAATTTTTTATAATTACATTTTAGAGAAATTGTGATTTAATATAATTTTTTTTTAATATGAATAAATTCACTTAAATATGTCATTGTGTACGAAAAATCCATAATCGAAAAAAAATTTCTAATAAGTAAATGGGAATTTTTAATTTTAATATTTACCCAAGATGCTTGTGGATAACGTTAGAAAACTACCTAAAGATTATCACTAAAAGAGATTCTTGAAACAGTTTATAACAGATTATTCAAAGGAAAAATTATTAAACGCATTAACTTTGAAGCTAACCTCGCTTAAATAAGTCATTGAGTATGCGAAGTGGCTGAAGTCGAAAACTTATTTACAGGAAAATTTTATAGCAATTAAATGAGGACTTGAGGATTTTTAATTTTTATATTTACCCAAGATACTCGTAGAGAAAATTCGAAATCTCTTTAAAGGATTGCGTCAAAAGAGTTTCTTGAAAAAGTTTAATAATAGTTTATTCAAAGAAGAAGTTATGAAACGCAATACATTTAAGCTGTAATTTTAATAAATATATATATATATATTTTAATCTATGAAGCTATCGTGTAAAATTAATACTTTTTGCAGGTATCCAGAGCTAATTTTAAATTCTTAAATCTATAGTTTTTAATACTATGTTTAAAAACAATCAAAAATCGAAAAAAAATTCTAGAATTTGTTCTCGGAAGTACATTTCGCCTTGATAATGTAAGCAATATTTTTTTTAATAAAAATAAATCTTGCTATATGCAAATAGAGTGTATAAACAAATCTTCTTTATTTATGCAGATTATTTACATTTTATTCTTATTTTTTCATATCAGTCTCTATTTTTTATATCAAATTCCTTTTTGCATATTAGGTATCAAAATAATTTTAAAAGCAGTCTTTACAACTTTTACTCAATTACAACTTTTACTCAATATGAAATCTTTTATTTTAAGATTAATAATTACGTTAACAATAATTATTTCATAAAATAAATAAATATATATATATATATTAATAGGCAAATAAATTTATATTCTTCTACATATAGTCATATATTTTTAAAACCAGTTTTTAATCATTATTAAAATACTCATTTTGTTCTTTGTGATAATTTATGCAATTAATAAATTATTAGTTTGTGTACACGTTTAAAAATAGCATATATTTACATGAAACAATTGCGGCAAATTTGAAATAATCAAGCCCAAATTCATTCATTTAATATTAACGTTTGACTTTTATACTTTGAACGGGTACTGATGAGTTGTTTTAATCCAAACTCAGTTGAGTAATTCATGTTAACAGAATCATTCATGCTTTTAAGTTAAACTTTGCATTCAGAACACAATGCAGGTTGATATTTAATGCAATATGTTATTAAGGCTTAAAGGCATATTAAATGATCAAAAGTTTATTAACTATCTAATATTATACAGAACATTTAGGATATGCCTGCGAAAAATGTACATGCTTTATTATATCTTTAAACTGTGTAGTATAGAAAAAATAAATTAATTTAATTTTAAAAGTACACCAAGTTTACGTAAAGACGTTATTTAGAAATGTGTAAAACTTAATGCAGTTATATATGTGTATATATATACACACAAATTTAAGGAAACAATCATACATTAAAAAATCTGAAGACATTACAATATTTCATGTGCAAAACAACTTTTATTATTATTTTTTTTTTCTGTCATATTATACATTTCTGTTTTATACACTATTTAGAATTCGATTCATTAAAAGTACAAAAATGTAACATGAGAAACAGTTTTAAACTAGCATTTTAGATTGGTAAATAAATGGTACCGAAAAATAGTGATAAACAGATGTTGAATTGCAAGAAATTTGAAACCAATCATTATAAATGCAAAAATACGTAAAAATTCTTTATTGTCGAGAAAGTTCAGATTAGAGCTTCTTTCGGCATCAAAATAGACGCAAATACAGCGTGATACGTTTTAAAGCAATACTAGTAGGGAAAAAAAGAAAAAAAAAAGATTTTTTTAAACGCTAAAATTAATAAATTCTGCATATGTTAAGAAAAGGAAGAAAATAAAACCAAGATATAAAAGTAGAATAAAGTGGTAGTATAATACAAAATAAAACAATTGAAATGAAAAAAAAAAAGTATTTTTAGAAAATAAATTGTGAAATATTATTTAAGCATCATGCATGGAAGGCATAAAAAGGACCTGTAACAAAAAAAAAAAAAAAAAAAAAAAAAGAATTCTTATTTATTACTTTCAGATTTTTACTCACTGATAATGAAAATTTTGGTAAAAATAACCCATCGCGTACTTTTTTAAAGTTAAATTTTACGTAAAATGGCGAAATCTGCCGTCTTATTTTTGATGGTAAAAACCATGCTCAATAAATATTTCTTACTTTAAAACAATATTTACGAGAGTTAATATAAACAATAATGCTAAATGGAAAATAAGAGGTACGGGATTATAGTGGAAGAGGTGAAAGTAAAAACGTGTTTAAAGGGAAAAAAAAAAAAAAAAAAAAAAAGAGTGCAGAATGTTGAAACTATTCCAAAGGAACTTTTTACTTAATTGTGTAAAAGAAAATGTTTTGTTCAATATAATTAAGTTTGTGTTTTTTTTTTCTAGTCTCCGTTTATTTTGCCACCGTACGTCATGGGCATAAATGTATGTAATTTTTTGATTCAGTATCCTCTATAACCTAATGTCTACTAAAAGCTTTTCATGCACATGAAAGAAAAATTGCCGACCTGTGTAATTAATAAGATTTTAAAAATTATTAAAGATATTAATGATTTTAGTGTTTTATGAAAATTGATAGAAATCCAAACAAAAAGAATGCTCCCATCCAAATTATACATCTGGGGTAACCGAAGCGGGGAAGCCCTCCACTCCATGAAGGATAATTGTGAAGGCATGTCTCCGAACCATTCTTAAAAGTGAGTCTCAGACCGTCGCCATATGCGCATATTGTAACACTTGTATTGGACCTTGAACCAGTAGTAGAGACTTTCATGTTTAAACAATGAAAAAAAAAAAAAAAGAAATCTGATTCTTGCATAGGTTCAAGTAATTTTCAGAGGGTGTGTTACAATCCTTTTCTATTTATATTTATAATTACAAGTATTTACAGTTGTCAGTTCTAGAGTTAAAAAATTGACTGCAATGCTTCATTATGATCGTAAGAAGTTTTTAAATGATATGAAGAATTCAAATAAATATCTGAAAAAAGACTGGCTTGATTGATAATTATACAATGCGGTGATTAAAACGATATTTACAAATTAAGATTCACTTTAAATGAAGCAATGTGTTGTTGAAGCCGATAAATTGTTATATATTTCTCGTTAAAAAAAAAAAAAAAAAAAAAAAAAAAACAGAAAACTCCTGAAAAATAGAGTAAGTCTTGTGTGTTGTTGAGGAAAGAAAAATTTCCTGATCCCGTTATTTATTTATTTATTTATTTTCTTTTTGAGAACGTGGATAATCCGCAACGCAGATAATTAGAAGTTTTCTTTATATCATTAATAACTAGACGTTACTACGAGTCGATCGGTACAAGCTGCATATCCATACGGTGATTAGCGCCAAAGTTTATCGGGGGTGGCCGTTTTTATGACTGTACTATAATAATTTACTGTACTATGATAATTTAAACATAGGTTTATTTATTCAGGGTTTTATTAAGTATATGCATATCATAGCAGGAGACTTGGCGTTAGAATATTAAAACAGGAATAAACTACTACGTCAGAAACGCCAAAGAAAAATTATTGAGGTGCATACAGCTGTTTCGGTAGCCTAAAGCGTACCGTCTTCAGTGCAAAAAGAATTCTGAATCTGGAGAAGTGCTCGTATATATAGGAGAGGGACCGGATTTCGTTCAACCAATAGGATTACGGAAGAGGTGGGGAGTGTGGCCAATAGGAATTAAGGAATGTGTAGCTGTGTAAACAGTAGAAAAATTAAGGAAATGTGGACTGAATGTAAAATTTCCAACAATCAGACAAATAGGGAACAGCGAAATCACAATTTACAAGGTTTTTAAAATTTTTATAAATATGAAAAGCTTCAAAGAAATCGAGTTCATGAATGGATTTAGGTCTGCAAATTATTTTAGCTGAATTAAATTTAAAATTATGATTTTCCTCCCAGCAATGTTTAGAAATAGCCAATTTATTAAAAAAAAAAAAAAAAAAAAAAAAACTTTTTATTTTTATTTTATTTTTAAATAAAATGTCTCGTAAAATTTATGGCATAAAAAATATTTTTTTTTTCTTGGTGTTGAAAGTAGTGTGCTAATGTCAAAAGTTTAAAATTGAGACAAATTATTAAGAAAATTGAAAAAATCTTTATATATAGTAATAATATTGATATAAAAATAACGAACTCATGATTTAAATCATTCCCTCACTCATTAAGATTCAATATGTTTCAGATAGATAGTAACCTAATTATAAATCTAGTTGACAATAAAAAAATAATCCTGTATTTAAAAGAAAAAGAATACAAGTAAAATATCGTCTAAAATATTAAAAATGGAAACACACAATGTAGGAAAAAACACTTTCTCTAGTAATTAGGCAGTATTTAAATGCATGAAAAAAAAATGTACAAAAGTTTAGAAAAATATAGGAGGAAATACGCTATTAAATCCCTGTTATATTACAGAAATTTTCTGGAAGAAAAGTTTTCAGAAAATATCCGTATACTATGGAAAAGATACGTCGACAGAAATTTCCCGTAACAGAACGATACAGAAGACAGCAGTATGCAACACATTTTTCTCTTTAGGAGACACTGTAAAAAAGAAATAATCAAAGAAATATACCCGCATTATATAAATCACTCTAGCACCAATCGGATTAAGGTCTATCGCATAGTAGGAGACAATGTTACCTCACAGCCACGGAACCGTACCTCATGCTACTACTTATGCACTTCCCAATCAAGCTTTGATGCCAAAGTTTTCTTATACAAAGTAGAAAAAATATGTATCCATCAGATAAAATCCGATCATTTATTATATATTTCATCTGGTAACAGAGAAAAGAATGTTTTAAGGGATTGAATTGTAATTGTACAGTGAATTTCTCTGTTTTCGGAAAACAGAAATTTCCTGCAGGGAAAGTTGCAGAAAATACCTGTTTTTTTTTTTTTTTTTTTTTTTTTTTGTGTGTGCGTGTGTATATAGAAAAATCATCGAAAAACTTAAAAATTCATTTATTGATAATCCATAATTAAGGTTTTTTTCATAGATATTTTTATTAGTGTATCCTCTGTAGCTATAAAAAAACTTCCCTTTTAGTCATTTTAATGCCAATTTTTCCACATTGTTTTGAACTGGGTGTACTTTCATTTTGAATTTCACCTTAATATTTCTTTTCGTTTATTCGAAAACTAGGAATAATTCTGGTTAAAATAATTTAATTTTTTTAGATATCTTTATGTTTAGTTTTCCTACATGCTAAAGTTTTCTTGGTGACATTTCTTAAGTTTTCTTAGTAGATTTTTTAAAATCTTTATATCATTTGTTTATATATTTCATTTTTAATAAAATGTGATACTTTTTACTATGTCAATTTTTAATAATATAATTCATGTGAGTATTTTGAAATGCTGTTTCATTTTCTAATAATCCTTGTTTTTTGTTACATTTTTAACATTTTTTCATTTTGATCTTCTAGAATTTTTTTTTTTTTTTTTTTTTTTTTTTTTGCCATTGAAAGCGGTATTGCCCTGTAAAAATTTTTTAATAATTATATATATTTATAGACTTAAGTTTCATATTTCATATTTTATAAATTATCATAGAGAAGAAAATATTATGACGGATATACTATTTTTAAAGCAAAGGTACTCTTCCATTTTAACATTAATAGTTCCTTTTTTTTAATAATATCTATTTAGAAAACCAATAAATAATAAAAAGAAAAAAATGCAATATTATGGTTTCTTTTCTAAATTGTGATGTAAGATAGATAAAAATATCTCCGAATAGTATCACATTTAAAACCTACCTGATATACAAACACTTACCATCTTAAAAATAAATTCCTTGCATCAATTCCAAAAATAATATCGTAAATGTTTCTGATAATTTGTTTTCTCATTTTGCTTATCTGCTCTATTTATGTAAGATGAAATATATTGTGTATTTATTACTGTACATAAATACACATATATATATATTTAATATTAAAAAAAAAAAAATCATGAAAAATTTATTTTAAATCATTGTCCCATTTATTAGATGTAAAATGCTTTATTTCTTTGATTGTTTAATCAAATATTCCTTTAGAGGAAAATCCTTTCTAATTATATATTCTCTTGTGGAATTCTATCATGATATTATAATCAAAATGTATGAATAATAAAATAGACTCTTCGAAATTCTATCTGCGGGCTTGCGAAATATCATAAGTATATCATAAATTGTAGTCACACCATGTCTGAAACAGATTGAAAATGGTTTTCGAGAGAATTAAGCTGGCATTCTAAACATAGTTGCACTTCGCTTTCGATAAATTACGACATACGTCTTAAAGTAGTTGTTACTTCTGATATAGTTATTAGCAAATACTTGAAAATAAAATTACATAACTGAAATATAAAGACAGGCGATTCTTTGTTAATTGAATTAATAAATATATATAGCATAACTTAAAAATACTTCTTTCTACTCATAATTTTAAATTTTTAAAAGGTATTTCTTAGATGAATATTGGTATATATATAAATTACTGAAACTAAAACCTTAATTATATAAAAATAAAATAGAGTATATCTTTTTAAAATACTGTCTGTTATGAAATTGTAAACCAAAATATTGGCATGAATATTTGACATATAAAAATGAGTATATATTGATAAATTGTGCATCTAAACAAAAATAAATATATAAATACAAATTACATCGAGCAATTAATACGTTCTTTTTACCTTTATATTTACAGACTATTACAATTTGAAACTCAGAAGATTAAGTAACAAAAAATATTTGACTATAAGAAAATAATATCCTAATTAAGATATTTTAATAAAATTCACTACGGGTTTCTTGAATTCCTTTTTTGGAAAAAAGTAAATATAAACGTAAAACTATTAGATTTCTATGGAGATTCCTTCCTAAAAAAATGTAATGAAGAATCGACAAGAAAAAAACTGTAAATAAAGTATGTAAATCACTAAACGGAATATATTGAGACACAATGTTATAATTTTTATATTAATGCCCTACAAAAAATTGGCTATTATTAGAAATTAGAATCAATTTCGAACACTGATATCCATAATCATTTTGCTATGGTTCACTTGCACTCTATGGACGAAAGAATTGGGGCAGTTTCAAATTTAGTCAATTTGTAGAATATCTAAAGAAATCTAATATTCAAATCTAAAATTCGAAAGAAATATAATATCTAATATAAGAAATCTATAATCTAGTATGGATTCGCTTGTAAATTCAGGGTCGCAAAAAAAATTGTTGCACTTTCTATATTTAAAAAAAAAATTGTACCGAAGCCAAGAAAGGTACCAATAACAAATTCAAGAAGAAAATGTTTTGGAGCAACCTGTATAAATAATACTTGAAATGTGTTTTTTCAGGAGCCTATTACTATAATACTTAACTAAATTGTCTAATCATGGCGATATAAAAGTTTCTTTAACATACACAATTTTTGTAAGTTATTGTTTTTAAATTAGAGGAAGCTGGGTAGCCTTGGCCACATTTTGTTATAAATTGTATTTTAACACTAAAAAATTCATATGGTAGTACATACTAAAGGAAATATAATTGGCAACAAGAATATAAGTGTGATAATATAAATAATGCATTTTTTTTTCGTAAATTTATTAAATTTTAAAGCCTAGTCAAGTGGACCAAGCCTCCCCTTATAAAGGAGATATCGCCCGTGGTATGTGAGGCTTGGCCCATGCAATAATGTATAAAATTTTAAGGTGCACAATAATTTTTTTAGTAATTTCGAAAGCATTGAGTGTAAAAGTTTTATATATTATAATTGTGCACTCTGAAACCATTTGAAAATTATGTAATACTATTATTATATTTGAGTAATACATTTAGAATATTTTAGCTGTGATAGAAAATAAATTCATTAATTATAAAACTGTTCATACAAATCAAGTGCATAGGCTTTTCATTTATGTTAAATAAACATTATTAAGTTTCTACCCACACTAAATGCACTAAACGTATCAGTCTTAGTTTGAATTTTAAATTTATCTTAAAGGCATGAACTGAAAGAAATCAAAATTGAATTGCACTTTCACAGCTACTCAAGACATAAGCCATGGTCATTTACTCATATCTGTTAATTGCACAATAAGTAGACGAGTCTTCCTTTTCAGGATATCTAAAATTATATATTTACTCGCATCGCGGCGCGTCATGAGAAAGTAACTTCACACTCATTATTTACAGTTTAACGTGTCATTCAAAAAAAAAAAAAAAAAAAGGACAAATCCTTGTTGCAAATTTTACTACAAAGTCACCATTATAGAACTGTTTACTCTCGTTTTCAAATTTTACTATGTCTTCATCAATGCAACTAGAAGATATATTAACCCTTTAATGCATTCAATACATGATTTTTATATTTTTACCAAACAATTTTTTTCTTAATTTTCATGGCTTAAATAAATATGGAAAACTATTTAAAACAATTATTTAATATATTTTATTTATTATTTTTTGAATTTTCAGGTTTGAAGAATACATGCATCAAATCTAAAAATAAAAAATTAAAAAATTAAAAGATTCTGTGGTTAAATCTTAATACGGAAATGAAAAATGCATACCTTCAGTTATATAGAGTGAAATATAATACTTTAATACTGAATAGTCTTTAATACTGAATACATGAATTACACAAAGGTAGCTTTGACCACTGAAAAATACTGAAATGAATGCTCTTGGCTGTTTGATGCTGCCATGTGCTCAGAAAACAACAGTCAAATATTTATATGGATATATTAAGATAAAAATCAGCGCAGTAAACATTTTGTAATATCTTTAATGCTAAATTCAGAAAAAAAAAATTGGTATGATTCATATAGTTATCACCATGCATTAAAAGGTTAATATCAAATTCCTCTATATTACTTAAGATGATTGTTTTAACTCTCTGGACTCTTAGATGTTGCTGTTTTGAATTTTACCATATTTATGAAATTTTCTTTCCTCGTATTTCATTTCAATTGACTTTGGGGGTCATCTTTCAACTTGAGTCTTCCTAAGTCCTGCTTTTGGGAAGGGAGAGGCAACAGTTTGAGGGTAACAGATAATTTCTGCACTATCTACCAATAAGTATTTCGGCACGTTCGAATTTAGACATTTTGTCAAATAGCTAGAAAAGTTATTTAGGAATCATCTTGAAACTTTGATAGTGTAAAGAACATGTTATACCTCATATCATTTAGCAAAAGTTGTGTCCTGAAAGGAAAAGGGGATCAGTAAAAAATTAAACAAAAACCAAAATATTTTGTATCATCCAGTAAAAGGTAATGATTTAAATGCGTTTTAGCTGTAGCATGCGATTATGAAGATTGTTCTCATTATTTGTATAAAATTGTATGAGGCTACCACATATATTGAAAAAGATATAACGGTTTCTTTAAAAAACTACAAAAATAAGTTCCACTCTTTTAATTATAACACGTAGGGTATTAGACCCCATGCAAAGCTATTTTTAGGAAATAAGACATACTGCATTAGACACATCATACAGCAATCAGAACGCAAAAACATTACATATCTTACGAAATACGAGCACTTTTACACATGCACAAGCTATATAAAAAAATCATTCGCATAATTTAATAGCCAAATGTACTTAGTAACTTATATGAAAACCTCAAACAAATATCGTGTAAATTCAAAACGCTACGAAAGGTAGAGTGAACAGAATCTAAGTTCCTCTCAAAAGGAAAAAAATATTAGAGGTTTTGTTAATATTTATTTACAAACAGCAAAAACAATGTGCGTAAAACCCCTTATAGTTTAGATTTATTTTTAGAGAACGAAAAATCTGTTCATTCTATCTCCCGTAACGTTTTGAATATAAATGATATTTGTTTGGAGTTTTCATATAAGTTGCTCAATACCTTTGGCAATTAAGTTATACAAACAAAATTTTTATTAATCTTGCGCATGCGTAGTTAAAAATTATTATTTGCTGTAGGTTGTGTCTAACGTAATATGCCATATTTCCTAAAAATGGCTTTGCACTAGGTCTAATACTCTGTGTAATATAATTAAAAAAGTGGAAATTATTTTTGCAAAGTTTTAAAGAAACCGATACATCACCATGAATATATGTAGTAGCCTCATAAAATTTTATAACGATAATGAGAAAAATCTTCATAATCGCATGCTACAGCCAAAACGCATTTAAACCTTTTACAGAAATATCCAAAAAATCTGATTTTTTTTTTTTTTTTTTTTACTGGTCCCCTTTTCCTTTCTAGGTCACAACGTTTTCTGAAATATATGAGGTATAACATGTTATTTACACTATTAAAATTTCAAGATGATTTCTAGAGAGCTTTTTTAGATATTTTACAAAATGCCTAAATTCGAAAGTGTCCAAATACTTGTTGGTAGATACTGTATGTAGAGTGACTGCATATGAAGGTCTAGCAATATTTACATCACTTGAATAACACTTCTTGCCGAATTATTTACAGAAAGGAAATTTACCGCAGTTTCTGACCTATCTGTAACTTCTGCACCAAGACAATCTTCATCACTAAATATAAATGTATCTAAGGATAAATACCAATTCATGAAAATCCTTTTAGTATATCTTTCCAGCAGTGCTAATACCGGTTTCACCCACATTATAAATAACGTCTGGATCAAAATTAAACTACTGAAGAATTTTTTTTTCAAATAATCTTGAAATTCACTAATTGTGAATTTATTGAATGCAGTTTACCTACTTAAACTTGTACCTTCAGTTTTTCTCAGCGATAACTCCTGATGTCTATGCATAAGTCCACATAAGCAATCAGGAGAAGCTATTATACCTCGAATCCATTTGTATGGTATTTATTTATTGTTTGCAACTATAAACTCATATATGTAAACTGCCTGGTATTCTTTCGAGATAATCCATAATGTAATTTGGATCACATAATCAGATATTCAGTCAAAACCTTTTTTTTCCTTTATCAGTAAGCATATATTTGCCTAATGTATAAATTAGGGTGCATATCCAAGTCTTCTCTGTTTTTACTCAACTTGTGTTTATTTATTTATTTATTTATTTATTTATTTATTTTACATATCTCACAAGTGTTATTTGTTTATTGCTGCCTTCATAAATTCTGCGGGATGAATAGATTTTCAAAATTATTTAACAAAGTGAGCCTTGGCCAGTGGCCAATCCTCCCTTACAAAAAGTGGGCCAAGCCTCCCCAACTAGCCATTTTGTAAAGAATGGCACGTGGTGATTTTGAGCCGACTTCATTGCATAAAATTTATAACTTAAGTAAAACCTTACTATAACAATATTTATAAAATCCCAATTACTTAAAGTTAATTGGTTTGTCTAAAAAAATCTTACAAATCATGTTTAAAAAACTGGGTTGAAAAACATTCTTTTTTGATTTTCTCCACACTGCTAAGAAGAATCTCAATGAAACTAAGGTACATGTCCAATGACAACAGTAACTTTAACTACCCAGACAGCACATCGCATCCCCAGGATATCTTCAAGATGTCTTCTGGATGAAAACACATCCCGGAAATGTCCTTAAGATGTACTGCGGATAAGTTAAGCCTAACTGTGCTGTTAGGGTACTAGGTAGTGAGAAAATTCTAGAATATTTTTAAATACTAAAATTAAAGAATGGGCCTCCCTTAGGCCAAGGCTGCCCAGTTCCCCTCACAAGATTTTAAAACCAATGCAATGGCCTTTTTGGAAATTTCGTCATACTATATTAGCGACAACATGTAGCAATCAGAATATAAATTATTATATATCTGACGAAATAAACAACTTTTACTACATATTTTAACAGCGCATTTCCCAGAATTAACATAATTTATTTTGAATAATTTCTTGGCCTAAACTTTTGAGCTACTTATATAAAACCCCGACGTATAAAACGTGATAATTGAAAAAACTATCCTTTATCGAATTTTCTATCTAATGTTTTAACTAATTCTTTCGATGAATTTTTTGAATATTTTACGGTTTTTTACGATATTTTTATATAAGTTACTTAGTAAATTTTGCTAATAAATTTTGCGAAAAAAAAAAAAAAAAAAAAAAAAAAGAAAGAAAGAAAGAAAAGAAAAGAACAAAAAAGGAATCTTAACGCTTCCACATTCGTTATTCAGCATTTTTTAAAAGTTCTTACATTTATTCTTTTTATATACTCACTAGCAGGCAACGCCCGCTTCGCTGGTCCCTATTTTTAAATGAATCACTCTAATTACTGAATTCTCAAAATTGCATTCATTTTTATCACGTGAAAAGAAAAGAGAAACAAAATCTGATTAGGAAAAATGTCGCACCGGGTTCTCACTGCCTTCGGAAAAAATTCCCAAAATGCTCTAACTCTTATTTCAATTATTTTCCCCCTTCGCCCCCCCTCCCGTGTATCCTAATAATTTTACAAATTCGAAAATATCCGCAATCGATTTGTAGGTATCAAAAACCACTATGCACCAGTTTTGAACTATCTATCTCTATTTTTATTTTTTTGGCCCCTCCGTTCCCCCCCTTCCCGCCCCTCCCAATAAATAAAAAAATTCGAAAATATCCGCAATCGATTTGTAGGTATCGAAAACATCTATGTACCAATTTTGAATGATCTAACTCTATTTTACATTTTTTGCTCCTCCGCCCCCCCTCACCTTCCCGGCTTTCCTAATAACTTTACACTTTCGAAAATATCCCCATTCGACTTGCAGGCCTCTAAAACCTATCTGTACCAATTTTGAACGGCCTAACTGTATTTCTATTTGTTTTTGCCATATAGCCCCCCCTTACCGCCCCACCCCCTTCCCGCCCCTCCTAATAATTTTACAACTTCGAAAATATCCGCAATCGATTTGTAGGTATCGAAAACCTCTATATACCAATTTTGAACGATCTAACTCTATTTTTATTTTTTGCCCCCCTCTCCCCTACCCCCCTTCATGCCCCTCCTAATAACTTTACACAATCGAAAATATCCTCATTTGACTTGCAGGCCTCTAAAACCTATCTGTATCAATTTTGAACGCCCTAACTGTATTTCTGTTTGTTTTTGCCCCATAGCCCCCCGCCCCCCCCCCTGCTGCCCCATCTGGGGGCTGAATTTCTAAAATTCCAGAAATTGGTTTTTAGATATTTGCATTAGCTATATTTTAGAGCAAAAATTTCACATATATCTATTTTTTTGTTTGAGATATATATAGGATTATGCGAAATCACGTTTTACGCATGTGAAATAACGTTTTGCCCCCCCCCCCCCCCCCCCGCCCCCCTTTGGGACCGAATTTGGAAAATTCCTGAAATTAGTTTTTAGACATTTGTGTTAGCTCTATTTTAAAGTAAAATTTTTACGGATATCTGTTTTTTTGTTTGAGATATATAGCATTATGCGAAATCACGTTTTACGCGTGTGAAATCACGTTTTGCCCCCCCCCCCCCCCGCCCTCCTTGGGGACCGAATTTTGAGAATTCCAGAAACTGATTTTTAAACATTTGTGTTAGCTATATTTTAAAGCAAAAATTTTACGGATATCTGTTTTTTTTGTTTGAGATATGAAGGATTTTGTGAAATCACGTTTTGCCCCCCTCCCCCCCCCTTGGGGCGAATTTTGTAAAATCGCTTCTTAGTGGATGCCTACGTCATCGAAAGAACATTGTCACGAAATTTCATGCTTCTAGGTCTAGGGGTTTGGTCTGGGCGTTGATAGATCACCCCCTCACTCACTCACTCAGGAAGTGTTATTTTATATATATAGATTACAGTATTTTGTCTCTACTTTACAACGCGAAGTTTTCTTTAAGTGACATTTAATTAGCTTAAAACACAGCAGGTTTTAAACAAAAAAACTTGCGAAAAACTGTCTATGCTGTTAAAGAAACCTTTATACTTCCATAAATATACGTATTATTCGCGTATAGATGCATAAAGATAATTTTAAAAAGTATCCTAATCATATATTACAATTGCAACGCATTTCATACATTATACTGTACAGTGCCTCCAACATTATTAAAGTAAAAACTTATTTACGTGCGCCAGAACTACTAAAGAATTATGTTGTTGTGATTGTTGTTGTGTACATTAAAGCCGATTGACTACGGTAGGGCCTTTAGCCGGGTTTAAAAGTCTTTCTAAAGGATTTTATACGGTATTTATGCGAGCTGGAGAGAAAACCATGGAAAATTCTCAAGAGCACGACCTGTTATTATAACCGTCATCGAACGACTTTCGGCTTTGAGAGCCCAATAAATTTAGGTTTTCGATGAAAGAAATAATTCTTAACATGTAAGTCACGGTATTGATTACCACCTTAAGTAGAATGCTGAAAGAAGTAAAATATTCTTTACGCTCGCATGACACCACCAAACAATTAAACTTTATGATGGGGAAAAATTTGTGACATTTAAGACCGACAATTCAATTTATTTATATTTATTAATTTTTTCATGTTACGATTACTATTTATATTGTCTTCAATTATAAATAAAAAATTTCATTTATATATTCTTCATAAAATTTTTAATTATTTTTCTTGTTAACTTATTTATAAATTAGTAAACTAGTTAAATCAACTGAAAGCTATGATCCACATTCATTAGTTCAACACTTTTACATAAAAAATGAACATTAAAAAAAAAAAAAAAAATGATTACTTCTAAATTCTCGAACATTTTCTTACATGCCCTTAATCAGTACCACCAAGAAAATAATATAAATAAAATACCAATCCACATTTGGATAAGATTTCACCTCAGCTTACCTTCCACGACTGTAAGTATTTCCCTTAATTCCTTACTGGTCCATTTTTGCATTCTGGACAAATCTTTGTGTTAAATACCGGGTATTCTGGGTAAATTTGACAGTTGGTTTTATTGCATGTATATATAAGTTGTCTGAAGATATTACCAACGTTCTCACCTATTATCTCTCTTTTGTTTCCGATACAGCTGTGATGTGAAACAGAACTGCAAAGGACGGGTGGAATCCACCAGAATATTGGAAAAGGGCTACTTGCATCTTGATTATTCATGCCGGCCAACCCAATTCTGCAATCAAGACAGTTCCGCAGTACTCTCTGAACGCAGTGAAAGCAATACGACGTCATACGCAGAAGTGTAATGGTGTCTACGAAGCTGTGGATGCTAGGAAAGCTTACAGAAGACGATCCGATTGCCGCCGCACAGCGGAATTCGTGTGCCAATTGCGAGAAATTGTGCAGAAAGATCCAGGGAAGAAAATCCCAGCTCTAGTGCGGGTAATATGTGTCGTCCCGTCAACTACGTAGCAGGCTTTCAACGAGGACCTTTGATGACACTCCTACAAGAGGCTTAAATGTGAACTCTTGACTGAAAAGGCACAACCCCGTCATAAGGAAAACGACTTCATCGGTCCCGACATCTGGCTCCCTAATACCTCCGATTGCAATCCTATGAATTATTATGTGTATGGTACGGTGGCGTTACACATCAAGCGCACTGCTTGCAACACAACTCTTCTTACTGGCAAGATTAAGACGACATTTGCAGATTTTCGTAGAGACAACCTGAGGCTGCATGCTGCAGATTCAGGAGCGATCCTGAGGCAGTTGTGGCCACAAAGGATGGGTTTTTTTGAGTGATTTTGCTTTATCGTGTTCTCCTCATACTGTACGATTTCCATGAGTTCAATGAAATGTGTTTTCAGGACGATATTCCCTGTTTTTAAACCCAAAAGTGTCAAATTTATTCCGAACACCCTGTATATGAGATGCAACCGGCTCTTTACAGCTTTGAAGCTCCAAAAGAAACCGTGAACTATATCTTTAGATAGTCAAGAAGACGTCTAAATTCAAAAAGATACAAATACGTTTGTCTTTACAGTTTATACATTATAGGTTTTTTAAGTAGCCACCAGAAGATCTAAAAAAGCTCGATACAATTTGAATATATATATATATATATATATATATATATAAAGCTTTTTTTTTCCGGGGTGGGGGGTGGGAGGAGAGGGCATTTAAATCTTCTAAACATATATTTATACACAATTGTATTGTTTGAAAGATATTGCTAATCTCATGTGAGAAAGGGGTAGACATAAATTTGTAAAATAAAATCTCTGCATCTTATGATATGTGTATATAAATATATCTCCTTAATATCAAACTAAAACATTGGAAAAACAAACTGATATTATTAGAATATACGCATACTGCAGTTTTATGAAACTTTATTTATTTTTTTATAAAAGTAAAAAAATAAAATAAAAATAAAACGTCTAAAAATTCATGTAAATATCAAAGTTTTGAAAAAGTAATACGGCTAAAGGAAAAAAAAATGTAATTAGAACCGTGTTCAAATTTAATCCATAGAAAATAAAAATCAGTAATCCTTATAATGTATTCATAATTTTGTTTTTAAATCTTTTATTTTGATGACAGTTTTGACAGTAATAGTTAGCTTAAAAGAATTAAAAATAGTATCATAATTCCTCATTAAAAGTGAAATATTAAACTTTCATATAATTTTAATATTTATGTATTCTGAACTGATATAATTTAAAGTACAATGGAAAATTAATTTAAATTACAGTTTCAGTTTATTATGCAACGAGAAAAATAAAATTACAAATTAAATAATAATTGATTAAAAAACATTTTCTACATATGTCATGGAAAAATTGATTTCAAAGATGATTTGCATGGCAATGAATTTTCATGTAAATTAAGAGATAAAATGATATGTGGGGTTTTTACATTCTCAGTACGTAGTATTAGAGAAATAAAACCAAAAAGTTATGGAAGATCTACAAAACTCAATTAAGTTATGTATCCTCTGTGGACATTTTTAGGACATTTACCACACTTTTATAGGTACTGTTCTCACATTTAAGAAAGTAAAAAAAAAAAAAAAAAAAAAAAAAAGTTCAATAACTAAATTAGTACTTTTTCTCCATTCTATACATGACACTACTGTTAAAAATTCTAATTAAAGCATTTTCATACAAAAAAAAAAAAAAAAAAAAAAAAAAAAAAACGTTCATCAAGTACCTAAAATGTGACGCTTCACTGTAAGGTATTTAACACTTTTTTTCGGTCCGTTAATAAGTTTTATGTTTCCCAGTCACTGACTGCAAAAGTAAACTTATGCTCGTAAAGATACCTTTTCTCGAAGAAGGGTATTAACAATTAATAAACGGTCAACACTCTGAATTTTACAGAACTTTGTTAAAAATACGCCTACAATCTAAAAAAAAAAAAAAAAAAAAAAAAAATCACACGATGAATGACGGTCGGTGACCGGCAAAAAGAGTTCCAGTGACTGACCGTAAAAATAAAGTAATGTCCGTAAAGCTGTAACGATTTTTTTCTCGAAAAAGAGAAAACAGACTTTTATAAGAGGTCATCACTCTGGATTTTTCAGCAATTTGTTACAAATACGGAAACTGGGCTTCTTTCTCTCCAAAAAGGGAACTAGCTGAAAAAATTATCGGTCAGCTCTTTGAATTTTATACAGATTTTTTCTGTACTATACTTTTTTTTTCTGTGTGCTATTTTTTTTTTTTTTTTTTTTTTTTTTTTTTTAATTAGGGAGCTGGACGCTTAAATTAAATGTCAATTCCAAATTTTACTGGAATTTCTTAGAGTGCAGTGAGCGCATAAGAACTCATTAGTCGACATATTTTGCCTTCAGCAGAAGACACCTTTAAATTTTTGTAGAAAAAGCGAAATAAAATATGAACCAAATGGAAGTATATATATTTTTATAAAGTATTTTCTGTTTTAGCAACACGTGAATAGAATAAAATAATATATAAAATGTATTATAAATTAAAAACAATTCAAAGAAATTTCGCTCTTTTAATGATTTTCAATAAATAATCCAATAACAGCGATACAGCCAAAGTGTTTTATTTAACTTGAATCTTTTTCAAATTAACAGTTTACTTACTTTTTTTTTTTTTTTTTTTTTTTTTTTTTGTGATTATAAATATCATATATAGTTAGCCAGGTTCACTATAAGATTTTTTTGCTAGGATTATGCGTGTCAAAAAAAAAAAAAAAAAAAAAAAAAAATGCAAATAATCTCACACAATTTGGAAAAATGTCTCATATAAATATATCGAGAAATTCCAATCTGATTTTGAGTAAAATGAATTCACATTCGGCGCCGCATTCCAAATTTGGATGAATACAGACCTCTATTAGTTCTTATCTTAAAATTCAAATGATTCAGAAGAGGAAAAAATTGTTCTTCACCGGTAATGATATAATATAGTGGTATCAGTAGTGGAATCCATAAAAATGCTATATGCTTTTATAAAATTAAAAATTCAACACAATAAATAATTTTACTTACTTACATCATGTCCATATATTGGACCCCGATTTTAAAATTAAGTTACGCACAAACAAAAATAGAAAGAAGAATGAAAACACGGCATGTTTATTTTGACACCTGTAAAAATCTATGCCCAAGTATCCAAGAAAATCCATAAGAATATTTGCAGTACAACCAGGATTGAAGCCATTCAGCACTCAAACGATTCTGACAAATAATCTACGCATGATTCCGTTTACGATCCAATGTCGCCACGCCATTCCAGCTCGAACTGTGTAATAAAGAGCAAATTTCGCACAGAATATGCTAAAGATGATTAATAAAGAGGGATTCGACCCTGGATGCATGTGGATCAAAAACGAATTACATTTTTAGACGAATGGCAACGTGGCAACCTATTGCCCCAAC
The DNA here is from genome assembly GCA_963930645.1 of Salticus scenicus. Taxonomy (NCBI): domain Eukaryota; kingdom Metazoa; phylum Arthropoda; class Arachnida; order Araneae; family Salticidae; genus Salticus; species Salticus scenicus. The sequence goes on from OZ005651.1 coordinate 144,666,462, forward strand.
AGGGCAACCTATTGCCAACATTTGTAAGAAATTTTAATTCTCATATAAAAGAATTTTACATCTTTCAAAATAAACATGTCGTTTATATCATTCTTTTACCCACCTTTGTTTAGGAGTAACTTAATTTTAAAATCGGGGCTGATTGCTGGACACCCTGTATTTTCTTCATGTAAATGCATGGGTCAAGAGATTAGCTTCACCTGCAAAGCGAACAAAGTTTGTTTTGCCTTATTTAAAATAATAAAAAATAACTATAAGATGACTAAAACTTAGAATTATTTAAATTTAATTGATCTCATTTCAGAAATAACAATTTGAAATCTTCGAAGTAATACTAAATTAAAAGTTTGTAAATACCAACTTTTAAATCTAATCGAATGTTTGCACGACTTATAAAGTTTATGCTTGTATGTTAAATTTAAAAAAAATCCCAACTGGTACAGCGTCCACCATTGGTACTATTACTTTATATGTCAGCTAGTAGAAACAAAACGAAATTAGTTTATTACAATAAATAAAACACATTGCCATTAGTAGGAAATGATTGGTGAGTAATTTAATAAAAGCAAAAAATAATAAAAAATAATTTCCGCATAAAATGTCCTATTATATTCAAATTCGGATGTAATTTCCAACAGTGTCAAAATTAGTGTCAAACAGTAAAAAATATTTAAAAATAATGATGCAAATAATTCAACAAGCCCCTATATGGTCCAGTCAAAAATGTCATGCATAAGTGTTCATAACTTAAACAATAAAAATAGAAACAAGATATTTAATCTCGAAAAGGATTTCGCTTAACCTTGAGTAAGTCGTGCTAGAGAGAAGGGTTTTATTTTTGACGCAAGTTATAAAAAATCCCTTTTCGGCAAGCTTAAAGGCAAAGGTAGATTCCTTTACGTAAATGTTACAATTGTAAAGAAATTTTACATATGCATTAATACTTAGCCAATGGCTTTGTTGCCACACATTGCATTATTTACGTCGCTATTCTGTTTTCAAGAAATTTAATTTTCAATTACAAAAGGGTTTTACTTAAAATTTTAGGCTAGATTTATTGGTTTGTAAATGTTTCATTTTTTTTTTAATTCAAGCTCATAATCATCCAACAAATAGAAGCCTTAACGATATACAATCACAGCAATGGTGAATCCCGGAGGGGGCTATTGGGCTACCCCCCCCCCCCTCCCACCCAAGCTAAATAAAAAAAAATTATCATTTTTATTTTAAATCAATGTAACTGTTGTTCAATATCTTTCTTTTAAAAGAAACAATAATAGAAACGTGAAAATGCACTTGTGATCTTACGATAGTCAAGCTCTGGTAAGCCTGGCGTTGCTATGGTCAAGTCAAATATAGATAAGTGGTAGCGGTTTTTGGATAGTTATTTCGTTCTAATTTTTATTGAGTTATTGAAAGTTTTGTATTGTGTTTTTGTGATTCTTATTGTCAGATGAGTAAAAATTGTAAAGTGAAACTGTTTTGGTTCGCATAAGCTGGAACATTAACATTAGTTAACCTTGGACATTTGGCACCGCTGAATTTCAATGTTAATTGTTATGAATTTAGTAAATTGTATGATTTGGCGAGATTTTGGTGACAAAACTTGCGACTTAGCAAGGAAATTTGTGATTTGGCGGCCAAAGTTCATAGTTGACGATAAAATGTTTGACTTGGCGACAAAATTTGGCAAGCCTGGCGATGGAGAAAGGCAGCTTTGGCGTCATTATATTTTTTTTCCACGCGAAAACATCACATCTCTTCACAGACCAATATCTTGTTTCGACAAGATAAAAAGTCAAAGGAAGTTGTAACGTATTTCTCTCAATCGTAAATTTTAAATTCTTGCCTAAACCGACATTCTAAACTATTCACCACAAACGATATTTGTATTAAGATTGACGTATTATTTTAATTTTATATTTTTAAATGATTAATTAAAACGTTTAACATGGTTTTTAATTAACACACTTTTATTAACTTGATATGATGCAACTATTAATGTATATAACGGAATTCTGCAATTCAATGTTCGGCAACTTCTTGTCGTCCGAAGAACCTGAAATTTTGCACACGACTTTATAATACTAGATACAAGTGTTTCCAGGCACTTGCCCCATCAGGTTACAGGTGCAAACAAAAAATCTATACTTGTATAAAACTATCGTATGTGACACAGGATTTGGATGTATTTGTATAATGTCGAGTGGCAACAATTAATTTTTTTTTTAATAAAGATTTAAAAGTATGTAATAGTTTTCTAAAACCTTTATTAGTTCATTTTTCAACAAAAGAATGTTCTTTATTTTTTTAAAATAGTATAATTTTATTTATCAAAATAAGGGAATTCGAGTAATGAAATACTCTAATTTAAATTTAAGTTTTCAAGAAAATAAACTTCAACGGAAAATCCATTAAAATCATCCCTAGTTCTTTTTTTAAAGGGATAATACCTAAATGTCCCCAAATTTATTACCTTTTCTACCATGCCAGTTTAATTTGTTTAGCCTTGATTTACACGATTTTTTTTTTTTTTTTTTTTTTTTTTTTTTTAAACGATGACATTTATCTTTTACATTATAGCATCTATGTCATAAAGCTAAGTCTAAATCTGCTTAGCCGTAAGATATGTTGATTTTAGTTACTTATTTTTTTATTAACTTTTATTTTATTTGCAATCACGGATAAAATTTTATTTCATTTTTCTCACTATATTGTTGTAATTGTGACGTCATATTTTCTGTTAAATTAAACTTTTTTTTTAAATCAGATTATTATATTGTTTAAAAACATGATTAAAATTTTATTATATTTTCAGTGATTTTTTTTTTATTATCTTCTGCACGTGACATAAGCATCAGATTATAAATTTTTGCAATGAAAGCTATGGAAAATGTTCATCACAAATGTCGAAAAATCACTTTTTAAGCAATTGAAGCAACTTTTTTAAGCAACTTTTAAGCAATTGAAGTTATCGAAAAAGTTTAAATACAAAAGTTGTTCTTTAGTGTAATGCGGTAATTCGCCTGATTTAAAGTATTTTACTATTTTCAATATTAAAGAAATTATGGGCAAATGAAAATTTCCACACCCCCACCATTTCCACCCCCTTTGAGTTGGACACCCCATCTACGAACTCGACCGAGATTTTTACTGTCCTGACAACATATCCTGAGCTGGTTAAATTTAAATAAAAATTACTCCAGTTATTGTGTTCACAAGTTAACATGGGAAAAAGCGTTACACACACACACACACATATATATATATATATATATATATATATATATATATAAACTTTCGAACGGAGGGTGGTTTTGGGTTCTAGGGGTCATGATCGGTGAAGATATGAAGAAATTTTCCAGAAGTCGTGTCATGAGAACCATTGCAATAGGTAGATCTCCTATAAGGAATCTACCTAAAATGGATATAGTTGCATAAAATTATAATTCAATTCTTAAAACACTTTTATAAAAATCTTAAGCATTAATCCACCAGTTTCTTAATGAAATCCTTAATAAATAAATTTAACAGTATGTGGAAAATTAGTAAACAATAATCAGTTGATTTACATCTAATAGAAATTTTATGACAATATGTCATCTATAAAGTAACATTTGACCGTTTTAATGTAATTCATGCACAGTATTTCTTCATAACTAAATGAAGAGCTAACAGAAAAAATATCGCATAAGCATTGAAATTAGAAGTGATAAATAAAATTTCATCGAAGATGGATGATAAATTTATTTTCACTTTCAGAGATTATTCATAAAATTAATATATTTACATGCATCTTGTTTATTGAATTCCTTCACCTTCCATTCGTCAACTATTTATCAAATATAATCTAATCAGTTTATATTATAAAACTCGTCCTCAAAATTTGAACAAACAAATTGCAATTCGAAGATCATATTATCTGGACAAATACCATTTGGGAGCTAGATAGTTATGGCTCTGGTCTTCAGTTGCCTTTTGTCGAATTCGTATCCCGATATAAGCATGGGAGGACGTTGTGGTTAGGATTCCACTTTAAGCTATATACACCGCGGTAATGTGTAAAAATTAACCGCAGATGGACACATTTTACGCTAGGTCAAACTACATTTTGGTATTTTTAATTTTATATAAATGTTAAATAAAACTTTTTACTATCATATGATTTTTATGCTACAAATACGATTATTCTTCGACCACATTTGATGAAACCATGGAAGCATCTTCGCAAGCGCTAACTCAACGAGTTCAGAGCTGAAATAGGGGTGACAGTCAACTGACTCGGAGAAAATGAGCAATAACAGAGCACGGAATTGCTGGATGCTTCCCAAATTTCAAGCTGTCATCCATCCAACATTTTGGACGCGTCCTGACTACTAGTTTTAGGACATGTGGCTGCACTGTAAGATATTTGAAATTATGATAGAAGAATGTTTATATATTTTGTTATAGAAAATTTTAAAATTTCCGCTGAGCACATGTTTATACATCTCTACAGAAAGATTCAAATAATCAAATAAATATATAATGCGGTTTACTAAGCTTATATACTAACTACAAATTTCCAGATTTTAAGTGCTTAATGAAAGTAAAAAATTGACCTGATCCTTGATAGCAAGCCTGTAAGAAAGTCTGTTAATATTTTTTAGCAAAAATCGACAAACTAATTAAGATTTCTGATATATTTATAATGCATTTGCAACATAACATTACGAATTTTTATTGTTTAAAAATGACGCCATATTTTGATGATCAAATTTCTCTTTATCCCAACTAGACTCGAATGGAAGATAATATTTTGTGAGTGATTTTTTTTCTCTATTGCCAATGATCTACCACATATAGCCTTATATTTCTGGAACTAATATCTGATTGGATTTTCTTGCAGCAAAAAAATTTTTGGATTAAACTGCTCATGTCATTGCTAGCAAATAAGAAGTTGGAAGCTGAAAATTATGTGATTATTACTATCTGAAACATATATTATCATCATTAGAAGAAATGTATGTATATATATATATATATATATATATATATATATATATATATATTTAAAGACGTAATTAAAAATATCTGGCATTTGGCAAGTCGTATAATAGGTTCGAATTCATATTTCTAATGTCGGGCGGCACATAATATCTTTCAAGAGTGACGTTATCGGATAACATAAAATGATTCTTCTCTTTCGTTTCCGTTTGGGAATTAATTATAATAAAAAAATTTTGAATGCATTAAAATGTTTAACCGACTAGTACCTGTAGGAGTTTTGTTATAATTTTGAAATGATACCATTAAATTCTCAAATTTATATTAACGTAACTTTTAAACTCATGTTAAAATTCGTCACTAGGCTATAGTGTTTTCATTAGGAATGTCTTAAATAGTCATTTAGCTTAGAAAAGTGTCAGTACGAGCATTTAACATTTCAATTAAGTAAGCTCTGCCAATGACGACTGTCAGTTCATTAACGCCAAACTTTTAATAACAACATTTACAAACAAATTATGATCAGGACTTTTATATAAATTGAAATAAAATAGAACATTATATATTAAAAAACAAAGCTGTTTCTAAAACCAACATGAGACAATTTCAAATCAGAATACTTTTTTTTTTTTTTTTTTTTTGTAAGACATTGGACAATGCGAACCATCGACGAACAAACAACTCCACAGAAAATCAGTTGTTTGGGTTCAATATCTATTAGAGCTACACAATGATTAATTGGAGACGATATATGATTCTACCTTAAATTTTGTTCGGAGACATGCAAAGAATTAGCAAATTGTGAACATAAAATGGCTTGCTCTCAGCTTGGTTAACGTTGAGGTTGAATAGATTCAACATTACACTGAAGCTACGCAGTAGGAAATTCACGACAGTCTAGGATGGATGGATGGTTGGGTTTTACGTCGCACTAGTGCTGCGCAGATGGGCAATCGACAGTCTAGGACTCATCCCAGTAGTACGGAGACACAATGTACCAATTTTGATCTCTGCGGTTCAGGGTTGCACATCCGATCGGTATCACCCAAATACATAATTTTTTATGGAAAATAGAGGATATGGAAACCACAGCGGATTGTATGTGCCCGCTGACATTAACATACACGACGGTTTTTTATCAGTTCCAGTATAAAATTTGCATTTCTGTAACTACAAGTTTAATGGTTTGCGAACTAAGCTACCGCGTGTCATTCGAAAAAGTTGCAGTCAGGAAAGGTTTAAGCGAAGTAAACGCTATTTAAACTTAAGAGAGAAGTGCCTAACCATAGTATTGAAGTTGAGTAAGTTGTTCATCTCCCTAATGCTACACTATGGGTAAATGGTGACGGTCTGGGCTGCACTCTTCAGGATGGTCCGGAGACATTTGCAGATGATAAATGTTTGCATTCTGCGTATGCTATTCATTTTTAATATATACATTCGATTTGTATGCTTGAATCCACATTTCCCTGTAAATTTCGTCAAGATGAGGACAGATATCACACAACAGGATTACAATACAAAAATTTTAAAAAATACCCAGGGCCAGCGGGAGAATCAAACCCATTCTCCTACACTTGAAAGTGATTAGCAAGGTCGACAAACTCACTAGACCATGGAGGGCCTGCATTCAGCGCAACAATTATTTTTTAAACTACAAAATTTCGTAGTTAATATTTCTATAATATTTTCTATAAAATTCTAATGCATATTTTTACAAAATTTTGATATTATTATTCGTAAACGTATATAAAATAAACTGCCAGAAGTGTAAGAAACCATAAAGTAGTAGTTATACACATGTTTTTTTCAATTTAAAATAATCCCCTCCGTGAAGGATTGAAATTGTGATAGCACGTCTACAGACCATCCCCAGGTATGTATCCCAGCCTGTCACCAACGGCCCATCCCATAGCAATAGTGCGTATTAAAACCTATTCAACCTCAAACATTTTAAATATTTTAATTTTTATTTATTTCAATCAAATATTCTAATAATCAAATGTACAATGAAATATTAAATAATCAAATATTATAATTCAGATTATATTTTTAATCGTTTGCAAATTTATATATATGCACCTGCCGAGTAGGACTGGACGTTACATCGATGTAATGCAAAAATCGATTTGTAGCTAAAATCAGCGATCTGATTTAAAGATAACAACTACTACGAAATTTCGGAATGACGATGCTAGACGATGTAATGCTGCAACGATTTAGAGATAAAAGTCCGATGTTAGCTAGGCATCAAGTTTCCTCGTCGCGCTTGCGAGGTAATGCATCAAGGGAAGTTTTATCGATTTAGCGAAAACGATTTAATAATAAGTACAAAAGCCGTCTTACGATTTATCGTATTATGAATTGTGCTACGTGCCGGCTTTTCATTTCAAAGGAGATACCAGAGAGACGATGCGCTTAAATCGCCTGTCGTCTGCTCCGTTTATTCCAAAGGAGAGACGAAGTACTGCGCTTGTGCTATGCTAAATCGGGAAGAAAAGAAAATACGATTTTAGATGAATCGTAACTATTCCAAACTTTTAACTTCTTGTGGTTTTACGGAGACTCCAATTTGTTTGCTAAGTAATGATTTTTTTATTTTTGTAATAAGTAATTATTTTCTGCAATTACAGTATGCATTGTTGTAATAAATATTAATATAAGTACATAGATTTTTTTTTTCGTTAAATTAAATAGAAAATAAATTTATTTTTTACAATATTTAAGAATACAGTAAATCACGATAAAAATGGTTTCATAATGCAATACGATATATCTGTTTGTCATTATTATTATTTATTCAATAATTTGGCTGTGTCTGACACTTCTGTTATTAGTATTTTGTATGAGGGGGGGGTTAAAGAATGTACACAAGAACTTTTAAAGGTGCTCCTTATTACGTACTTTTTATTACGCTCTTTATAATACCAAATTTACTTGGCATTTAAACTTATAAAATATTTACTGAAAATAATAAAATCTACAATGTTAATATTAAATGGAAATGGAGTTTAATTATTTTTTTCATCATTTAAAATTAAATTTCTTTTTCAAACTCTGCTACATATTTCATCTATGTCTTGATTTTTTTTTTCTTTCAGAATGATGTGTGGTTTATTTATAGACAGATTGGATATTGACCGCCAGAATATAACGTATTTCGGCAATATGACACAAAAAAGCAGAAATTTTGTTAAATTTTAGTAAAATGATAAAATTTTGGGAATCAGCTTTCAAAAATTGTTTTCTAAATTATTACTTAACTGGGCAGTTGGTTCAAAAATATCACGCAGAATTTATCAATCGACTTGAAAAAAAAAAAAATATATATATATTTTTTTTTAAGAAAGCGGAAATTTAATTTACTGACTGTGGTAAACGACAAATTTTATAAATCAAAATACAAAGTTCAATATTCCATCATATATCTGGAACACACAAAAAAGGGCTAAACAATTTAAAAGAAAAAAAAAACTGTTGAGCAAAAGGACATCAAAAACTCTCTTTAATATCAATGTTTATAACAACGCCCCCTAATGTTAATCATCCAGAAATGTTTAATCAATATAACTTTGCTTAATAAAACTTTACAGTTTGAACTGCATAATTTAAACTTTTAATTTTAAATTATGCAGTTTGGCGCAATTTTAAACAATAGATGCTGAGTTATAGCAATATGGGAAATTGAAGAAAATAAATGAGTAACAGCAGCGTTGCTTTTCGGTCATTATACTATTGATTAAAAGACTTGTATATGCAGGAGGGGTAGGGAGGAGGTATTTTCTAAATCAGTGTTAAATCGATTTATCTCTATATCGCGATATTAGATGAATGATAATTCGATTTATAGAATCGCTACATAGCTCAGTCCTAATGCCGAGTACTCTACAAACAAAAATTACCTTTGGGGGCCACCGAAGCGGGGGAGCCATCCCCTCCAAGGAGGATCAAATGTATGATAATATATTTCCGGACCATCCTTAGGATTGCTTCCCAGACCGTCGCCAATCACCCGTAGCGCAGTACAAGTGCGACGTTAAACCCAACCAACCGAGTACTCCAGACATTAAATTACATTTACGTGTAATCTGGAGTAGTGTAAAAGTAAATCTGATGTTGAAATTGCCTTATTTTAAATATATGCAATATTGAAACATTACATAAAATAACTGAAAATATTAGATCTAACACAAAACATAACGTCATTTTTTCTAAATAGAAACATCTAGATTTTCGAAAATATGTTGAGTATTGTGTGGGTTTTAACGTCACACTATAGCTACGCAGTGGGAAATTGGAGATGGCTTTGTATCAACACCTCCTGTAAAAATGCCTCCGAGCTGAGCTTTGCGTCATGGAAGATCGGCCGATTTTATCCAATCCTATAATATATGTTGGATCGTAGGGATTGGATGTAATCGGCCGATCTTCCGTGACGTAAAGCTCAGCTCGGAGGCATTATTAGAGTTACATACAAACGGAACGCTTCCAATTTCGATGACGTAAATTTTGCAATTTTTTTGCAAATACAGTCGGCAGCAAAAGTAACAGAGCACTAGCGAAAATTCCTATGTAAAAAAAGTACACTTAATGCAGATTTGTTAAATAAATCCTTGTCGAATCCTGTTCTTAGTCAGTCTAAGAACATGATTCGACAAGGATTTATTTAACAAAACAGTGTTAAGTGTGCTTTTTTCATATAGGAATTTTATCTAGTGCTCGGATAATTTTGCTGCCGACTGCAGTCATACATTTCGAGCGCCTACAAACAACACCCCCTGTAATAATGCCTCCGAGCTGAGCTTTACGTCACTGAAGATCGGCCGATTACATCCAATCCTCACGATCCAACATATATTATAGGAAGTGCTGATTGGATAAAATCGGCCGATGTATCATGACGTAAATCTCAGCTCGGAGGCATTGTTACAGGAGGTGTTGCTACAAACGGCTTCGCAACTGGAATTGTTTCATTTGTATGTACCCCTTACAGGGGGGTGTTACTTATATTCACTCCTAAGGATGTTCTAGAGACATGCCATCATAATTTTGATCCTCCGCGGAGGGGATGGCTTTCTTGTTTCAGTAACCCGTAGAGCGATATAAAATACTACCCTCCTATGCTTAAGTTCCTAGGCATCATTGAAGGAAGGTTAATGTGATTTGGAGATGCCGTTTTCGTATTTTGCGTTCAAAACGTACATTTTAATGACTTTTAGCGGCTTTCCTGTCGCGATTCAGCAGCTATTTTTTTTACTAGTGAATTAAGGGCATCATAAACTATTTTTTGTAAATTTTTCAAGAAAATTTGTGTTTAGCACTTGAAAGAATTTCCTTGTGTTGAAATGTGATATTTTATGCATAGGTGAAACAAGTGTTTTGTTGATACTGGCAAATAGTAACAATAAATAAAAAAAAAATTAAAGACAACAAAATAGTAAATTATTAATTATGAAAATATACGATTATTTTAGTGTCGGGTAATTCTAGTGAAAACCTGTTTTTTTTCCTAAATTATATATATATATATATATATATACAGTCGGCAGCATAATGTTTCGAGCACTAGCCAATAATTCCTATATTAAAAAAGTACACTTAAGACTGTTTTGTTAAATAAATCCTTGTCGAATCATGTTCTTAGACTGACTAAGAACATGACTCGATAAGGATTTATTTAACAAAGCAGTATTAAGTGTACTATTTTTAGACAGGGATTATTGCTAGTGCTCGAATAATTTTGCAGCCGACTGTATATTAGTTTCGTACCTCATATCAGTCATATGTGCTATTTTAACATAACAACTACACAAAGAAAGCCGAAATGTTTAATAAAATTAGATTTAGTAGCTCATGTAGGCAATAAAATAACAGATACAACCCGTCGCTGGAGGAATTTATAAATGTTGATTGGTTTTAGTTTTTAAGTTATGAAGTTTTTGCGAAAGTTATTTTATTTATATACTAGCAGGCTACACCCGCTTCTCTGGTCACTATATTTAAATGAATTTTCAAAAGAATTAAATCACCATTTATTTTTTATATCACATCATAAATAAAAACCTAAAAAAATAAAAAATAAATAAAATACCTACATTGAAATCGCTCTAAACCTCACTTCGGGTAGATGTTGCTTATGTCCCCCGCTCTTTATACTATATTAAATAAAATATTATTTTCGCTTTGCTCTCGTTTTGCTTCCGTGGAGGATCAAAATTCTGATGTCATGTTTCCGGACCACCTCGATGGGTGAATCCCAGACCATCGGCAAATGTCCGTTGCGCAGCACTGGTGCGACGTAAAAGCCAACACACCAACCATACACTCGTTTTGCAACAATGCTGTATGGTTTTATTGATTCTCAAGAATCAATCAGCAATTGTTTACAAATTTAGTAGATTATATATGGGAATTAAGTACGCTGAAATTTAAAAATTGCAGCTCTTAGAACTTCAACACTAATAATTAAAAAAATAAAGTTTTTCGTTATTCTTTAATATTAGAAGGTTTTTGGTTTAATATCAGACTCTTATTTTAAGATAAAAGCAATCGAATGATATATCGATGTGAAACTTTGCAACGTAATATCTTTAAATCTAATAACTTGGTGTATATAGTGTCCTCACAAAAAATGAACAGTTTTTAGAATGCTTTTAAAAAAGTATAATATCTATGCAGTATCTAAAAAAAAAAAAAAAAAAAAAAAAAAATGGCTGACTTTTATTACCAAACTAGTTAAATCTAGACCAATCAAAAATAGGAGTGGTCCGCCGACAAACTTTTTTCTTTATTTATATAGAAGCGTTTTTACTATGTTCCAAACTACTTGACAGTATTTATATCAATCAATTATATAATCTATTATATGTAAATAATGTTTCCCCTCGTTATATTTTGCTGTGAGCCAATTAAGTCAAAAAAAGTGGGGCAATTATGGAAACATTCCCTTTCAGAAAAAATGCAAAATTGATCTAGGTAAGAACAGTTACGACGTGTTTTTTTTTTTTTTTTTTTTTTTCCATATCTCTGATGAATAATGGGGGTAAATATGATGTTTTGTGGTAAATTGTGGAATTTCATGTTACTTTTCTGATAAAAAAATGAATACATAAAAAAAAAAAAAAAAAAAAAAAAAAAAAATGTAGTAGCTTTTGAAGGCTGCGTTCAAATTGTCAAGCAGACAAAAAGAGAAAGTGCTATCAGGTTTGTGCCAGAAACCGCCATTAAATGGCCATCTTTCCAATTAAAGTTATTTATTACAATAAAAGTTGGTGATTAAAGGCGAGATAAGATAAGATCAAGATATAATCGATAAATTACAGAAATTAACAAAAATCCAGACATCATGGTAAAAGTAAAACGACCTAAATTACTAAGAAAAGAAATTTTGAACAAAAACAAGAAAAGAAAAAAATCCTATTCCTATTTTTGTTTTGTAAGTAATCAATATAAAATTCTGTACAGAGCAGAATAATATAGTACGACAGAACATATTTTAATCTATTTTTCCATAAAAAGACATACAGTAACTGTTTCTTTCTCTAGCATGGGTGACTATATTCATGTCTTAAAATTTCTTTGGTATAGCTTTAGCTTAGGAGCCACTTGGCCGCTTTTAAATAGTTGTTGTAATTTTGGCGATGAATTAAAAATGCTATCGTAATTGCGTAAGTAAAAAACTTAGCGAGAAACGTTCGAGCTACTTTGTTGACAAATTTCAAATTTCGCCGAGTGTTTCTACACTGAAATTGTTCCATTTCTTTAGCAGGAATTTTTTCTTTTTTTTTTTTCATTTTTTTTTTTTCATTTTTTTTTTCTTTTTATATATATTATTATATCTATTTTTTACATAAGTAGAATTTTATTTTATTTATTTATTTTTGGCCTCAAACCTTTTTTTCTTCTTAATAATTTAAAATTTAAAATGGGGTTTTTATTAAATATCTTCTAAACCAATTATCCGGAAGAACTAAAAATAACGGCATTAGGTAGATTTTGCCCTCGTTAATAAGTTTACCATAAAATTTAATAATTCGGACAGATACAATGACAAACTTTCAGCTTTATACATTTTAAATAAAAACAAAAATGTGACGCGTTCATTCAAAGTGATGTATAAAAAATTATGACATCGAAAAATTGTTGCACGAAAGAATTCTCGTACTAATAAACTGAGGAAAAATAGCTCACACAAAATAGCTAGTTACCCCCCCCCCGCACAAATAATTAAATAAATAAATATTATTATTTTTTTTTTTTTACAATGACTAGGCAACAGTTACAGAGGACTATAAAGTTAGAAAACAAATTATACACGATATAACATAGAACAAAAGACTGAAGTCATTGCCTAAGCAGCGCATCCCAATATCTCGACTCTTCTGTAGAACATCGAAGATCCCCACAACGGAACAGATGGTCCCTGTCAACACCCACTTGTCGAGCCGGTATTGTCCCTGTCCATTACTTCTCTAGAAGCAAGTAGAAGCCTTTAAGATACCTATGCGCTTCAAATGAGCAGCAAGGCAGTCGTGTCCTGTAGATAGGCGGAAAGTCGCAACTGCCTTACGTCTTGGTTTTTCAGGAATAAAAACGTACTTAAATTCCTCTAGTTCTTTAGAACTGTATGATTCTCAAGATCTCGTAAGGCATTAGAATCAAATATTTTTTTTAGTTTAATCCTCCCGTAAGAAATGGCTGTATTAGGATGTTGTAATAAGCTGGCACCTCTTTTTGCAAAGAAGTCCGCTTTTCCATTGCCCCAAATGAACAATGGCCGGGCAGCCACTGGAGAACAATTTGTTTCCCCTTTAAAGTGAGAGTTCTCAAGGATTCTTGATCTTGTCAAATTTTAGGTGTTAATGGATTATCAACAGCGCTAATTGATTGGATGACTACCTGAGAATCAGAAAGAATGACTGCCCTTTCAAACTTACAATGGATTGCCAATAATAAAGAAAAAGAACAAAAAAAAAAAAAAAAAAAAAAAAAACTCTAAGAACATCACACAAAAATTAGCCCATAAATAGTTCTTAAATTGTCCACTACTGGTGCAGTTACCTTGTATATATTTTACAAATGTGACGTGTGGAAGCGTTAGCCTAAATAATTTTATGATAATTAATTTTATGAAATACATAAATTATACAAATTATATTATGATAATATATAAATTAATATATAAGCCTACGTATAAATTTCACTTTCTTTTAATTTATTGAGAAACATTATATGTATTAGAAACGAATTTCCATTTGGATGAAAAGTTCCAAGAATTACGCTACTTAATATTTACATTACAGTATTTCTCATCTACATACTGGTAGGATAAGTAGTTTTGATTGTATAATCGTATGCAAAAATGTTGTTAATTTATTTTCAGAACTTGTTAAACATGACTACGAAATAATAAATACTTTATTAAAAATAAATAAGTATATTAGAAGGTGCTGTATATTATACGATAATTACACAGATTAGATCTCATATTAATGTATTGTTGAAATCAACAAATTATTTAAAATAGTAGTGTATTTGTTTATAACTGATCCTTCTGAAGATTAATCTTGCGCAAATTCTAGAACACCAGATTAATCACAAGTGTGTGAACTTTTAAAACATTAAATTTAAGATTATAGTACGTATTTATTCTAATTACCAAAATCAAACTATTAAATGAAATATCTTAAGCATACTTCTGCAAAACACACTGTATGAAAATGCAGTGTTTACGAAAATTTATATTAATATGTATAGGTGGTAGATGCTCCTCGGTATACATTAAATGTAAAGAAAGACATACCTTTTTCTTCCTTTTTTCTGTTTGTTTTTGGGAAAGCTGTCATCACATTTTCACATAATATCCCATTTAAACCTTGCAATATCAGAATTCCAATCTGCAATACTATAATACAAGTAATTATATCAAAATCATTTTTTTTCTGAATTATCTGTTGTACACATTACACTAACTTTGAAATCACCATAAAATATATCTATGAGAACTTTTTAAAATGATGTAACTAAGATGTTTATCATTTATTTTCTTTCTTTCTTTCTTTCTTTCTTTTTTTTTTTTTTTTTTTTTTTTTTTTTTGTCTTTGTTATTGACTATCCAATATTCATTTGTAATGCATATTTTCAAAATTCATTAGTAATGCGTATAATGTTTCTCAATAAATAAAAAAAATGAAATTTATATGTAGGCGTATCTATATATTATCATAAAATTAGTTTATTCAGGCGAACGATTTCACCTGTCACCTTTGTAAAATATATATAACGGCACCAGTAAAGGACAATTTAAGGACTATGGGCTATTTTTTGTGTGATGATCTTAGTTTTTTTCTTTTTTTTCTTTCTTTTTTTTATGTTTGTGTGTGTGTGTGACGTTCTAATTTAACCAATACTTAGTAATTTAAACAATAATTTAGTACTAATTGAACCAATTCTATACTCAAAAAATAGTTTTGCAAATAGCCTACTATGCGCTATTAGTGGGCATGTTTTTCACCAGTGAGCTGACGTAGTGAATCGAATAGTTTGCATAATTTTAATTGAAATGTAAAAATTCTCTCTTGTGAAAAATACACCAATATCGTTCTAAAATCGAAATAATATGGATTAAAACAGGAAACGCATTTTCTGAGAGAAGTGTAGGATAGTAAAGAAGATTATTTTCATATAATAAATTTTACTAAGAAACTTAAAAATACTTTTAAAAGCTTCCAAATAAAACATCAAAGTCTATCGATTTTTAATCCTCTATACAAGCTTTTAATTCTTTTTAATGCCAGTATAACCCTCCACATATATCTTTTGCATAAAGAATGCTGTACTTTTAAGATATGTCAAACTTAGGCAAATTTTCCCTTGTGGAAAAATATCTTTTCTTTCAAATATGAAATAAATCTACAATGATATACCTTTTCTTAAGAAAAAAAAAGAAAAATATTATTCGCAACATACTTTAAAGGATTTTGTAAGTTATCATAACGTTAAACTTGCTTGAATAAACTTATTTTTCAGAAATTTTAAAGGTTTAGAATTTATAATTTTTATTGGTATTACAGTGAAATATCACATTCATTTCTTAAATAAATCATGTTTTTTTTTTTTTTTTTTTTTTTTTTTCCTACTTGGAAACTGGGTTCTGTTTATATAAACTGGGTGATTTAATCTGTGTGTTTAGAGGAATATCTTTTGAAGATGTGACATCAAAAGTTTACTTCTAATTAAAAAAAAAATTCTGTTGATATATAGTTAATTTTTAATCCATATATATTTTTAAATGCACTGTAATTTTAATAAAATTATACTTTTAAAAAATTAAAGAACACTCTTTTATTGAAATGTGAACTAAAAAGCACAAAATATCTAACCTTTTAAAAATAATTGCTGAGTAAGAGAGAATCGTGTGAGTGACACACCATAATATTTTCATATTTTTTAATCTTTAATAAATAAATAATTTAGAATTAAACAAAAACCATTTTTAAAAAATCGCCCCTGACTGGACTCGAACGTTAGACCTTTAGGTTCGTAGCTCGAAGCTTTACCTCACAGCCACAGCGTTCACGTAGGGAAAATCTCTTTTTACAATATAGATTTTTTGTTTGCTCCCAGAGCGGTTGCAAACATACATACAAACATACATACAGTTGAAGCTAATAAAAGCGTGTTAAAAAGAGAGAATAAAAATCTTTTTATGTTGAACTTTATACAAAAAATTCAAATTAGTAAATTATGTTGTATATTTGAAAAGTAATTTGCAAGAAATTTCATATTTCTAAATATATTTTTTACGTATATATTTAAAGAGAAATGAACGTCAACGTAAACTTCTTGTTCTTTTTGTGCATAAAAATTATATTAAAAATCTCTAATTATAGGGCTGTACATAAATTAAATAATAGTTTGCCTATAAACTTTAGGTTAATTGAATTTAATGTTTAGGTTTACAAGTAAACTTTAATATAACATTTACCACAATAAACTTTATTTCAGTGTTTTCATTTCTGATTTATAAAGATTTTATCTTCCGGTAATTCTTATGAATGTTTACTGATAAAATTTTAGTTATAGTTTATTTATTTATTTTATTTTATTTCATTGCCTATGTAAGCCACTTTTCGCAAAAGAAGAGTTAGTTTTACCTTCCTCTGCATTTCCTAGTACACAGAGACTCATAAAATTTATTACTGTCAAGCAAGTGATTAGCAAAAATATACTTTTAAAATAATGTAAACAGAATCAAGTGTCTTGTATTCATTAAAGTGTACATAACTCTAATAATTAAAAAATAAAATTTTATGAACATTGAAATAGTCTGCTAAATCTTTCGTAAAAATTAAGTTAATAAAAATTCAAGAAAAAAAAATAATAATAAAATGCACGCACAATTGCATAAACATTTTATCTAAACAGAATATAATATAAATATTAAAATTATTAATATGTGCTTTGCCCAGATGTCTATACTTAGTTATAAATTACATCTCATTGTATTGGGTAGGTGAGTGCTTAGCGGTCTGTCCTTCAATTAATATGTAGTTGCTTGAAATATCCTTAAAGCCTTACGTCTGTGTCTAATTCACTCTTGATTGAAAAAAAAAATTGTCGTAGGACAACAAACAAAACCATAAACTTAATTTAAATGTCTTTAAACAAAAATTGTATTTTGTAATATTTTTTTTTCTTACTTTTTCAGGAAAATAAATAAATAAATAAAAATAATCAGACAAAAACTGTAAGTATTTCATATTTCCTATAACATCTTGCAGGTCTTTTAAAGGTTAAATAGCAGGTTTCCTCCAAAAAGTATCCAGTGTTTTTAAAGGTTTATTAGCGGTTTATTTTAGTAAGTCCGAAATACCTACAGGTTTCCTGCAATTTTCCTAAATTTTTCCTAAAATTTATTTTTAAAGGATTTATTTATTTATTTTTATTTTTTTTTTTTTTTTACATGGTTTCAATATTTAACTATAATTATTATTATTTTTTTCTTTTACAATTTACTTGCTAATTTTTAAAGTACTTACGTCATAAAGTATACTCAAAATGCTTTATCATTAGTTGTAATGCAGACTTGGCATGTTACTTTTCTCTTTTTAATAGAGCTCTTTTTGCTTTTCTCTTTTTAATATTTTTAACACGGTTCAATTCTGTTGCAGGGATATATCTGCAATGTAAAAGTAGAGTAATAAATCCTGTAAAAGTCAAGTGATATTAAGCGATGAAAAAGAGGGGAATATAGAGGGGACAGATGGCTAGGCATTTGAATGATACGACATGGAGCCAAGAAAGAAGAGTAGACATTAAAGCGGAAAATCATTGATGATTTGAACTTAGTTTGCTTTAATGAACCCATAGCTTTGGGTATTTTTAATGATCGAAAATCAGCAAAAATCATCGTATAGACATTAAAGAATCATTCATTACTCATTTCAAAACTTTTAGTTGATTTGCTATATAATTTGCGTCATGAAAATGACACTATACACTACTTTAGTATTTAAAAATTATTAAGTTTGAATGGTAGTAAATTTAGTGACTGTACAATGATTGGTTTGGAACTAAATCTGATCAAAAATTCTATTAATCACTGCATATCTCTTCTACGATGTTAAAACCACTCAAACAATTAAAAATGCTTGAGGCTTTAGAGATTCTTGTTATAATAATTATATAATAGTCGCAGTACCCATCTACTGAAAAATATAGTGAATGTGCAACAGATTATACATTAGTTTCCTTTGTAACAACAGGGGTGTAATAAGCATGTTATAACACGTATATTTTCGAAAACGTTTCGTTCGAAAAAAGTTACAAATTAAAGAAAATAATTTGAGATCACCCTTTGAAAAATACTTGTTGCGTTCTAGACATCATGTTACTTCATACGTTGTAACTATGAGACTTCTTTTAATTCTTTGCATTTATTTGCATCTATATATCACGTAAATTTGTGTAAAATATTTTTTTTCTTTTTTTTTTTTTTTTTTTTTTTTTTTTTATATATAAAAAGAGAACAGATTTTTCATTTTAACCTACAGAGTATTTAACCTAACGTAATGACATTTTTAGAAATTCTACATACTACATTAGGCAAAACATACTGTAACTTGATTATAAATATATTAAATAGCTGATGAAGCATGAGAATTTATACCATTTTTTTCTTTATTATTATTATTATTAAGCATGCAAAAACATAAACCATTTGTAGATAAGATGGACGAAATTTCAATCCTCTAAAAAAAGGGGATGTTTTATCCATATTTAATGTTAATATGTGTACATTTAATTGCTATAACTAGTTTGCCGTCAGGTTGAACATCCTGCAACAGACCTATTCCGAAATGGCAACATTATTTTGTAGTTTTCGCTAATCATAAAGACAAGACATAATGTTACAAAAATTCAAAAACAGCATTAATTCCATTAAAAAAGAAAAAAAAAAGTAGGTAAGCACATTTTAGTTTAAATTTACTTTATGTTTGAAAGAAAATTTAAATAAAAACACAGACTAGAAGTAAATGAAACAGTCAGCAATATACCTTAGTTTTGCGAAAAATCGATAAATTTATATTTAACCCCTTTACTGCCCCAGGCGTATATATACGTTCTTACAGAAGTACAATTCTTTGGACTGTACTGCTGCTAGTGAAATTACTGGCACAGTTTGACAATGCAATAAAATAAACTTGAAAGTGATATTGACATTATTTTTGAAATATTTACTCATTTCAGAGTTGAAAGAGAATAGTGCCACCATGAAGAGAATCCCGTAAAGTTTCCTCGGCAGGTAAGGTGTTAATCCGGTAGACCTAAATGCTACAATGAATACATAATATTTGTTTTTCTGTTAGTCAACATTCTAAACTTTAAATTTTTGTAATCAAAAATAAAAATTTGATTTATGTACATATATATTTCTCTAATGTTTCAAAAATCTACGTTTTTGAACAAAAATTTCGTAATTTAGGCTAATTTTGGAAGACCTAAATATTTTTCAATTTGTCTAAAACTTCTTTGTAATTATGTGATCAAAGTGACAACTTTTTATCAACTTGAAATTTTAAATTTCAAAAAAGTTTTTTTTTTTTTTTTTTTTGATACACTTTATTGTCCAGAGAACCAAGTTTCAGACATATTCTTCAACGGGAGGAATAAGGGTTAAAAGCGAACGCACATTTTCCAGATGTTGAAGATAAATAATGTGGGTTTCTTGTCGCAAAGCTTAATTATTTTGAAGTTTTTATCAAAATCTTTAGAAATAATCTCGGAGCAAACCAAATTTCTGCCACATGTTCCAACGGTTGTTTCCAAAGTATTACTGCAAAGGTTCTATATTTTTGTGAAGTGCAGCTTGGTACGGATGAAGATGATAATGTTATCCTCACCAGAAGCATACAAAATTTCTACACGAATTTTACCATTTGTTAAATGAAACGTTTATATATTAATGAATTTTCCAGTTTTTTATAGATAAATAATAAAGTGAGTAAATGTATTGTATGAACCATCTGCATTAATAAAATCAGACTTTTGTCTGCAAAATTGTCAGAATAAAAATTCTTTGCAATATCTTCACGTTTCATACATCTTGAAAGCGAAAATTAACCTTAGAAAATTTTCTGTTTGTATGTGTGTGTGTGTGTGGGGGTCGTTGCATCCGTATTTGTGTAATAGTGACCCTCAATAGAGAGAGACTGGTTATTGATCAAAAATGGCCAACCTTCGTTCAATGACTACTCGAACGCCATAGAACATAGTATACATTTACCAGAGTCTGACACTTTTCGTTTAATTAAAATCGTGGGAAAATAGTTTTGTTCATCTTCAGAGATTCATTCAAGACATTTTCATGCTTTAATGGTTTTATATATAACAGCCTGAACAAACATGGAGAATCGACCGGCGGCTCAATGTCCAGTCTCGTATAATGTATGATCTCTAGTATATAATGTCATATGTGTTCGATTATCTTGTGAGAACGACTGGTCAGAATTGAACGTCACCTCGCGGGGATTTAGGTCTCTACCAAACTTAAAATTATAAGTATTGAACATTTCAAACTTTTGATTAGACTTAGATATATGAGTAAAAACGCCTGCGCATACGCCATAAGGCTTTTGCCAGTAAAACGTTTTGAATGGAAAGAAATTGAATTTTCTTTAGGTTATAGACATCAGGGAGCCCCAAAATGATTCCAGAATATTTTCTATGTATGCATGGGACGGGTGGAGTTATTTAGAACGTTTTTCATTCAACCGGGTATCACTTGAATATAACTTGGCTGGATATAATTCAATGACACTTGGCTGAGGTTTGAATCTGTACCCAACTTAAAATTATATCCATAAAATATTTCAAACTTTTAATTAGATTTAAAGATATGAGCAAAATCGCTTCTGTAACCAAATAAAAATTATATCTGGTTTGACAGTATTTGTCAAAAATCTCGACTTTTTTTTGTTGTTTTGTTTTTTAGTGTAAACTCTCCGTTTTCTTATGCAGACGATATTTTTACTTCTTTTCGAAAGTTCTTTTACAAATTTATATTTCCCTTTAAATCTTAGATTGTTTTGAATATAAAGCATATTTTATAGAGCAATGGTTATTACGTGCTAAAATATGATGAAAAAGCTGTAAAGAAAATATAAATTTAAACTATTTTACTAGAAACGCACCATGGAATAGAAGAAAAACATGAATACTTAAATTAAATAAATCCATTTTTTATCTTCATCAGCATTGTAAGCTCCAACTAAGATATATATTTTTTAATAATATATATAGTCAATAATAATTAAACTCCCATGCGATGAACGGGTACAACAGCTAATTATTTTACTAAAATCTTTAAATAATGTTTGACATACAGGTTTTGTATTATTTTAGAAATTTCGTGACCTATTTGAAATAACGAAACAAATAACGTAATATTGAAAAAAAAAATCAGTCAAATATAGATAAAGTTAGTTTTTTACTAAATGACTAAAAAAAAAAAATTAAAAGAACTTATCTATTTATTTTTATATGCTTCGAAAATTTAGCGTGATATTGCTGGTTTACAAAACATCTTAATGCAAATTTTATTTCGGTGATTTTAAATTATTCCTGGCATAAAAACTTAATTAAAAAATTTCTCTACACCGTTCATCGTTTTAATGGATTAATATTTTTAATCTTATTAAAATATACGTTGCTTTCTGGATAGAAAAAAATTACTACAGGAAATTTTCTTTCACTATTCACATTAAGAATTTTTTAAGTTATTAAAGTTTTTAATCTTATTTAACAAAATAAAAATGTACGCTTCTTAATCTGAATTATTTATTAAAATTCCTTTTTTCAAAGCTTAAATACTTATTTAAAAAAAAAAAATAATAATAATATTTTACCGATCAAAATTTCTGAGTTAAAAAAATTATACCAGACAATGTTTTTTCTTTTCTTTTAACAAAATATTTCATACTCATGCAATAATTATCGTGATTGATAAGAACTTGTATTTTTATGTGAAAAAGGGATTGTATTTTGAAATGTATGTGTATAAATCGGAATATAGAGTACTTATGGGGGTATATTTCAAGTGCAGAAAATACCCCCATGTCCAAAATTATCTTTACGTACATAAATTCACAGATTTCTCAGAAACTGTGGACTATAATTTTATGAATTTTTCTGGAATGATATTTAACGTTATGACACATAAATGCAAAAGGAAAAAAAAAAATAAGGGCACTGCATAGTATATGTAATTGTACCGTGAAATCTTAAAAAATGGTGAAAGGGAGTTTAGAGAAAAAGGAATAACACAGGAGAAAATGAAGCTCTTCGAATTCAATGTGGAACGGGATCTCCCTTTACTTTTACTCACAAATCACAATGTGATTTCATGTTGGCAATAACTTTGTTAACCACAATTTGGAGAAATAAGCTGCACACTTCCAGCAATGCCGTCGTCAGATAATTTACCTCTCTAGGAAGGGGATGTCTACGTGAAATTGCCTATACAAAGTAGTCCCATAATTATTTATAGGGTTAAGATCAGGAGACTTCGTTGGTCACAGTATTTGCTCAATGTTTTCACTTTCAAGTAATTTGACAACGATGATTGCTCTATGTGAACGAACATTATTATCATCTAAAAAATAAAAGATCACGTCCATATTACCTCAGAAATGTCATACATAAGACTGTAAGACCTCATTCCGATATCTCTGGACGGTCACAGGTCCGATGTTGAAAACTTGTAGGGTAGAACGTCCATCGATCTTTATTCGTCTCCATACCAACACACCTCCACTACATAAACGGCTCCGTTCATAATGTTCCTGAGATAATTTGTGTTCCTGGCTACAATTACATATCATATGCAGTGGTCTTAAATTTCCCTTTTGTATTTATGTGTCGTAATGTAATGTATTATTCCAGAAAAATTCATAAACTTATAGTTCACAGTTTCTGACAAGGACAAGAAAAGTCTCCAAATCTGCATACCCAGAAAATTTTGAAAAAAAAAATTGCAGACTCTTCTAATAAAGTTGTATATGTTTATAAAATACTTCGGCGGAATCTGTGTATATCGTCTGTAAAAAAATAATGAAAATATCCGTTATTTGGCTATTTATTGCTCACTGGAGACGCAAAGAAATTTTAAATAGAACCGTTTCTTTAATAACCTTTAAAGGTATATTTTTCTATACTCTTCACACTAAAAAATGTAAAAAAGACTATTTCAAATAAATCATTTTATAAATACAATTTTGTCATATAAATGTATAAATAAAAATCTAATGATCGTATATTAAAAACCTTTGTTAATTGCGAAACACTAAAATTAACTTCAAATTTATTTGAGATTTGTATGCTATATATTAAAATAAAACAATGTATACCTCTTGTTTTGCATAACTAAGTAATAATAATAATAATAAAAAAAACAGTTTCCATATGAATAAATACCAATCAATTATCGAAACGCTGTTTGTAAGTATATGGAAAACCGTGGATTGGGCATTAAAAGAAAAACACAATTTTTGTTAAAATACATTGTATGACAAAAAAAAAAAAAAAAAAAAAAAAAAAAAAACGCACCAAGAGGGAGTTATTCAAATAGGACAAAAATTGATAGATATGATCTACATGTAGAGAAAAACAAATTATTACAGTTTCAAAAAAATTTGGATGATTTAATCAAGAGAAATTACCTCGCAAAGTAAACAAGTCAATAGCACATTGGTCCACTTCTGACCCTTATGTAAGCAGTTATTCGGCTTGGTATTAATTTATAGAGTTTGCAAATGTTCTCCTGCGAGATAGCATGCAAAATTCTGTCCAATTGGGGCTTTAGATTGGCACAATACCGAACTGGTTGTAGGTTCCTTTTCAGGATGATTCAAACGCCCTTAATGGGAGAGAGATCCGGCGATTTCACTGGCCAAAAAAAAGTTAGACAAGCAGGAAAACAAGAAGTAAAAACTATCTCTGTGCGTGGGCGAGCATTATCATGCTGAAATATTCGATCAGAATTGCGTGATATGAAAGGAAACACAACGGAACGTAGACTGTCGTCCACGTACCGTTTCTCTGTAAAAATGCCACGGATGACAACCAAAAGGGTTCTGCTATCCGGCGACTTTGTTGGCCAAAATAATGTTGGGCAACGAAGAAAACAAGCAGTAGAAACAACCTTCGTACATGGGCGGACATTATCATGTTGAAATATACGTTAAAAATTTCATGATATGAAGGACAACAAAACGGGACGACGAATTTCGTCGACATACCACTCTCCTTAAAGATGCTGCGGATGGCAGCCAAAGGGGTCCTGCTATGACACCCAAGACCATCACTCCTGGTTCTCGGGCCGTATGGCTGGTGACAGTCAGGTTCAAATATCCATTTTGCCCCCCAGTTTTCAAAATATACGTGTAATCACGCAAATAAGTATAGGAATACGCCATTATTTTGTTATAAATCGATAAAACTCAACATTTTTACAAAGCAATTTACCAAAACTTTCGATAATAATTTGCTCTCTAGTATCAAAATACGAAATTAATTTGCCACTAATTGTCAAAATTTTTGTTTAATAAGTCAAATAATTGCCGAAATATGGGATTATTTCTTTATTAATCGATAATATTTGCACTTTATTTTCAAAGATATTTGTCGAAATATGTGATTTATTTGCGTTCTAGTATTGGAATAGGGGATTGTTTCGCTGCTAATTGTCAAAGTTTATGTTTTATAAATTATATAACTGCTGATTTTGGAGATCTTTCATCGCCAACCGACAAAAATTGTGATTATTAAATACTATTTATCAGAACATGTGTCAATTTTGTGACCTTTTAACGAAATACGGAATTATTTCACCATTCATTGGTAAAATATACTTTCAATCGCAATGAATTGCTAAACTAAACCATTATTTCGCCGTTAATCAATAAAATTCGTTCATATTCTCAACTTTTATGCTTTTTTGGGAGGATTAGTGTCGGTCACGATCACTGAGCTGAAGAACAACTGGAGAACAACTTTGGAACGTTTGTCTTCCGAGCGTTGCACGGCAGAAAGCATTTGATACCTGTATATTTCAAAGTAAAATTGGGTAAAGGTCTGTTCGAATAATCATATGCTAAAAATGATATTACAACTTTAAATTTTATTTTTTTAAAAGGTATAATAGTAATAGACGATCCGACAAATGTTGCCTGCCGTGCAAGGTATGACTTTGTACGGCAAACGATTGCAGAAAAACTGGCACGCATGAACACTGTGTAAAGGTATTAGGACCATTTGCTCCAGTTGTTCTTCAGCTCAGTGGTTACTACACGTATGACTTTCTTAGCTTTAAATTATAAATGTGCACTCTCACAAAATATCCTTTGAAGTACCGGATTATTTAAAAGGTTTAAAAAATTCCGGTGATGAGAGAAGTCCTATTTCTGAGCTTTTCTCATCCCTCCGTAGTTTCGTGTCGCCCCCTATAGAAATTATGCCAATTCCGCACTTGTTGACAACCATGAAACATGTTTGCCACTTTCGCGCCTAGGGTTTAATTCTTTGGTAGACATTCTGAATGTAATGATCGCGCACGTTGGCGACTAGCGATCGCTAATCTAGAGTTTTAGTAGTCGTCTTCATTCATTAAAGGTATTTTTTATAAAAATACTCATAAGTTTACGAAATAAATTTTTATAAATGGGAATCAATAACTAATGAAAGAAACAGTGAGATAATTTAAACCAAAACAGGAATTAAAGTTCCGTTTAAATGGTTTCAGCTAACCACAATTTCAATTTCAAATGCAAAATGAACGGGTTTCCGAATTATATCTTAAAACACTGTATTTTGATTTTTAAAACATTTATTTTCAGCTAAAAATGAAAATAAGATAGCCTTTTTTAGAGTTTAAAATAATAACCTTAATGTTAACTAAAATTATATAAATTAATAATTGCAAAATGCAAAATACAAAATACAAAAGATTTTTCAAATATTATAAAGTACTAAACATACGTATAATTTAAGCATATGTGACTTAAACATTTTTAAATTATATGATAATAAACAATTTTAAGAAGCAAAATTAAATACTTTCACAAAAGTCACTTCAGTGTATTATAGAAGCTTATATAAAAAGTAATCAACTATTTTATCTGAAAATTTTAAAGTTATTCAATATTACGTTGTTCGTTAAATTGTTTAGAAAGCAATATCTAAAATTATTAAAATTATTTGCATTTGGCGACAAAGTATGTTCTTCGCAAAATCGTATAGTGTCTTTGGCTTCCTCTCGGCAACAAATAATCGGAATAATTCTCTTTTTTTTTTTTTACCGATTATCTACGGGGATTCCGCTAATAAATTTAAATCGATTATCTTATATTACGAAAGCAAGCTGCATCATTATATATATTTTTTAGAATATTCTCAGTGTGCGCTTCAAGGAGAATTTCCTTGTGAGAAATCCGTGGATTTATTCACGGAAAGATAATTTTGAGAGATAAGTGTAATTCAATATACACAAGAAAGACAATATGTGACACATTCGTTCGCATTTTTATATTATTAAAACAAATTTTCGAATAGGAAATAAATTTGAACACCAAATGTTCTATTTTAAAACAAGTTCTTGTTTAAAATAAAATTTTTAGGTATTGAATTTATTCTTTAAGTATTTAAAATATTCCGAGACAGAAATTATTAATGAGAGAAATGTAATGCTCACAAAGACATTCGGTTGAAGGCAAGTTTTTCACCGGATAAAATTAATATTATGAAATTTCATTCCGCAATACGTTAGTACACAACAAAATCTTTGTTTGAGAATAATAATTTATATTATTATTTGAAATTTGTGTGAAATTCCAAAAATTCTTTTAGTTTGAATTTTAATTTCAAAAATAGCTGTAAATGTCAAAATGCATGTAATTTAAAGCTGTATATTGTCAATAGCAAATTTGTTAAGAAAACAAAAACAGAAAGTAAACGATCGTTTAAGTATTCTGTTCTAACAAAACCTGACATGTGATACGTTTTAAACAATCTGAATGAAATTCCAAATCTTAGAAGAAATATAAATTTAGAAACTCTTATAGGTTGATTTGGGCAAATTTATTCTTCAATGTAATTCCATTTTATTTCAATAATATAATGCAGTTCAAAAACAGTAACAATTTATGTACAAGACATATTATTATTTCAAAAAAAGATTAAATTTTCTAGTTTTTTTTTTTTTTTTTGCACTAAATTCAAAATGTTATACACTATCTCCCAATATGTATTTGGATTCTTTCTAGTTTAGACGTTTTGTCAAATATCTATAGAAAATTTCTTTAGGAATCATTTAAAACTTTGGTAGTGTAAAGAGCATTTTATACCTCATATATTTCAGTGAAAGGTGTGTCCTGAGAGGAAAAGGGGACCAGCAAAAAATTAAACAAAATCAAAATGTTTTGAATCACCCGATTGTAGCATGTGATTAAGAGAATTTTTTTCCTTATCTATATATATACATATATATATTATGAAATTACCACATATATTCATAGAGATACAAAGATTATTTTTAAAAAATTGCAAAAAAAAATTCCACTTTTTAAATTATAACACGTAGAGTATTAGACCCGGTGCAAAAACATTTTAAGAAAATTTGTCATACTGCATTAGACAGAGCATGCTGCAATCAGAATACAAAAAATGTAAAATACCTTGCAAAATATGAGCATTTTTACTAAGTAATTGTTAACTACGCATGCGCTAACTTAAAAAAAATTCATTTGCATAATTTAGAAATCAAAAGTATTGAGCAACTGATACGAAAACCCCAAACAAATATCGTGTAAATTTTAAAAGTCATCACAGACAGAATGAACAGAATTTCAATTCTCTCAAAACAATTAAATTTTATTTTAATTCTATGAATGCCCAATTGTAATACAGTGTTCGCTGCTTGAAAATAAATATCGATAAAATCACCAATCATCTTACTTTTTTTTTTTTTTTTTTTTTTTTTTGAGAAGAACTGAAATTCGGTTCATATTAACGCTCATAACTTTTTGAATTTACACGATATTTGTTTGGGGTTTCCAAATATGTTGTTCAATAGTTTTGGCTATCAAATTTAAGTCAATACTTTTAGATATTAAATTATGAAAATGAATTTTTTAAAAGCTGGTGCATGCGTAGTTAAAAAAATATTAAATAAAAATGATCATATTTCTCAGGCTACACTGTTAAAAAAATGCAGAAAAAATACAGAAATTCTCTGTAATTTCAGAAAAAAAGTCGTAAAATACGTTTTGTCTACGTAATTTTTCCGTAATTTACGACTTTTTTTCTGAAATTACAGAGAATTTCTGTATTTTTTCTGCATCTTTTTAACAGTGTATTTAACATTTTCGTTCTGATTGCAGTTTGCTGTGTCTAATGTAGTATGTCAAATTTCGTAAAAATGCATTCGCACTGAGTTAAATTCCCACGTGTTGCAATTAAAAAAGTGATTTTTTTTTTCGATATTTTTAAAAAACCGTTATATCTCCATGAATACACGTGGTAATCTTATAAAAATTTATACAAAAAATTAGAAGAATCTTCAAACTCGCATGCTATTGCAAAAATGCATATAAAGCATTACTTTTTACAGGATGATCCAAAACATTTTGATTTTGTTTAATTTTTACAGGTCCACTTTTCCTTTTCGGGACACTGCTTTTTCTGAAATATGTCTGGTATAGCATGTTCTTTACACTAGCAAGTTTCAAGATGGTTCCGAAAGCACTTTTCAAAATATTTGACAAAACGTAAAAAAGCGAAAGTTTTCACACTATTTTGTCAGCCATCTGTACTTACATAGATGTACTTACGTCATCCGTAAAAAATATAAAATAAAATAAAAAGTAACTATTCTGTATTAAGTGTGATAGAAAATGTAATAATTACTTGGAATATATTTTTTACTGGTTCTCTTCTTTTTCTTTTCAGGACACAACTTTTGCTGTAAAGTATGAGGTATAACATGTTCTTTACACTAGCGAAGTTCCAAGATGATTCCTAACGATCTTTTCTAGATATTTGAAAGACGTCTAAATTCGAAAGTGTCTAAATACTTATTGGTAGATATTGCAAAGGGTGATTATAATTAAAGTTAAGGTTTCAAAACGCTATAATTTTAATACTTCCCATCAGAGCGATTTGATATTTTACCAGAGAAATCGTGAGGTAATTAAATTGTGTTTGGCAAAAGAAAAGAAAAAAAAAAGTTCTAAAATGTACCGTTAATTATCCGTAATGTATTTCTTTCATAAATCTTCCCTTTTTCTCTTTTTAGTATGACTGTTTCTGCTTTAAACACGTATTCTTGTCTTTTTGCTAAAACAATTGTAGTAAACCCATGAAGTATATTATTTCCTGTTATTCCATTGTGTTGCTAAGAACATTCCTATATTTAATGAGTCCATTTAGGATTTCTCCTGACATTACCCAGACAGCACCATCTATAGGAACATGTTGGAACTACTTTTTACTTTCTCTTACCCATTAGGTAGAGAAAGTATTGTTTTTGGGTCAAATTTTCGAACGCGAGTTTTTGTTATATTTACATGTTCTGAGGTCCCCTGAATACGAAAATCATGTTTTTAGCAAATGGTCTGTGTGTATGTCTGTGTGTCTGTGTGTACGTGTGTGTGTACGTCTGTGTGTCTGTGTGTGTGTCTGTCTCTTAACAGCATATTTCAAAAACAAATTATGACAGAAAGTTCAAACTTGGTATTCTAAATGTGTATCATATAAGGATGCTACACTAAACTTTTCGTTAAGATCAAGCAAATGATTCGTGCACAGGGACACTCAAAAGTATTCAAATACATTACGTCTACGGGGGAAATTGCAGGTAAGTAGAGTTTAACAGCTATAGACTGCACTAAACCAAATGAAAAGAATATATATTTTTTGTAATAGAGATAGTCAACAGGGAAAAAAATTGTGTATGCAGGAGCTTCGGCTCCCCCCTGAGGGGAAGTCCCCCCTCGAGGGGAGTAAATTTTCAAGATGGGTATCTTTCAAAAGCGCTCGGCAATACCTTTAATACGAATGGTTGAACCATCGATCTGCGATAATTTAAAACAAAGTTATCGATTTTTTTTTTAATATTGAGAATAAAATGGACTATTTTTGGATATTTAGTGTTATACTACTTCTCTAATATGGAAATCGTCTGTATTATCATAAAAGATAAATTTTTTTAATAATAATTTTAATAAATTATTTTTTAAAAAGAGAATTATTTTTTAATAGCCGAATTAAATTCTATATAAATGTAGGTGCATTAATGAAACGGGGGGTTGAGGGGGGCGTTAGCCCCCTTCACACAGAACTAATTATCATATAAAACTCTTCCGAAGTCTAATTTGAATTGTTTAACACAGGTTTACATAACAGTACTTGTTATCTAACCTCTTAATCTGCAACCTGTATATATAGTATTAAATTTCAGGTTAAGAGAAAGTCGTGTGAGTGACACACCAGATTATTTCCTTCCTCAAACAACATTTCATTGCATCACGATTGCTCTGTTAAAATATCAAATCGCTCTGATGGGTAGTTTTAAAATTATATCGTTTTGAAATCGTAACTTTAATTAGGGGGAGGTGGGGTACCTCGGACCTATTTTGACTTTTAAAATTTTAATTTTGTAATTATTCCCCAAAACTAAATACAAAAGCTTTTTTAAATACTGTATGGTGTTATATACAACATATGTTTATTCCAAAATTTTATTAAAATATATTAATTATATTTTTTAAAAATAAAAAAGGCAGTTAGGTCTAAAGTACACCAATTGTAATGTACCTTCGATCATTTATTAAAAGATACAGAAAAATTCAATTTTAAATAAGGGAATCTATTTATTAATCAATTACACACATATGATTACAAATACTTTTTTTTTTTTTCAAAAACATTAATCTATCACAATCGTATTTTTATTAAGTCTAATTTGAATCTAAAAAGTGGAAAATATTAAATGATAACTTTAAAAAGTCTACACTAAGTCATATCGTGATTACTGGTAAAAATTCTCACACTTATCTATAATCAAGATTGTAACTGGATAGATAAATTCCAAATGTCAACTTTTGTAGCTGCATTTCTGATTCACCACACAATAAGACCAGTCCAAGGTACACTACTTGTATTGAGTTAAAGGTACACCACTCTGTAATTAAAAACGAAATTGATAATCATGATGATCTGGTTACGCTTAACTTGATTACTGGCATATGGGGATATAGCTAGAAAGCTACTTCCTTATGCATAATACTTCTTTCAGATTATACAATGTATGTGTGGGTATAGAAATACATAAAAGTATCTAAAAAAATTTTACTTTTGCAAGGTGAATTTAATTTTTCAAGAACTCTTCAAAAAGTTGAGATTCCAAGCAAACATAAACCAATCAAACATAGCTTCACTGAGACCCACTAACAGTAAATATTTTAACTGCATGTGACATTGTTTATATATCTAAATAAATAGAGCTGGAAATGGCATAGGTACACTTATATTCAAGGTACACCACTTTCCCCTGTAATCACCCTGTACGTATATATGAACTATCTTATCTACGCCAATGCAAATTATATAATAAGTTAATTGGCAGAATGTGATTGGCCTTTAGTCGGCCCATACATGTCATGCAATAAATCCTTTCGACTGTGTAAAGTCTTATCTCTCGAACAGCGACAGATGCACTATTCAAAATTTACCTGCTCAGACACGAAACATTGAGAATGTTTGGCTCCAATGGAAAGAATGAACATTGAATTTTTCAAGGGATGTGTTTGTAAAAGAAAAGTTAGTTTAGAAGTCGTTGGGCTGACTTATCTCGTTGAGAAGACCTGCTCAACTCGGCCACTTTAACAAACAAATTCCGATACTAGATTAGATCAAATCGTGGGGGGTTTCCAGATGTTATACTTACTTGTCCTATACTTACCTGTAACTGCGAAAATTAAAGCACAAGTCCCTTGAATCAAATAGAAATTAAAGACGGCAATATTTACGTTAAGGCTTTGGAGTACTTCGTTACTTAACGAGCAGCCACGATCGAAAAAATTTCTCTCAGATCTTTTTGACATGCCAAAAGCAAGCTGCCAAGCCCACTGGGTTTCGTTGAAATTCTTCAACATTTGCTTTAGTTCCTGCAAAAGTGAATATATAACTAAGAGTGAAGACGAAATATAATTAAGAAATTATTCTGATTAATCATAAACAACTTGAAATGAAATGCATTTGGAAAGCACATTAATGATATTAGAGGGAGATTTTAATGCAAAGAAAGTTTATTTTATGACTGGGTGTTATAATTTATATGTAATGCACATTCTAATTCAGATATATATTCTGGAAGAATCTTTATACTTATATAGACTACGATTCTTTCCAGTTATTCATTTAAAGAACTATTTTATTATTTTTTTTCTGTTTGATTAAATAAGTTGTTGCTGTTTGAATTATGGTCAATTACCTCATTCTATATCAGGTTCTACATCAGGAAACTAGGAAAAGGTGGCATTGTTTTATTTCTTCTACGTTTGCTATTCAAAGGTAATTTGCGATTAGAATTTATTATAAGAAACATATTACGAATTTTTAAGACCTGGTCCAGTTTACAAGAATTGGTAATTAACTAAAACTTTTTTGCTTCTATAGACTGTTCTTCTTCATCTGTTTCTTTTATGGACCAATAGAACAAAATATTAGGAGGACATTTTTTAAACCAGGAACATTATAGGTAAGAGAAATACTAAAATATATACAGACATTTTTTCTACATTAATAAAGCTGAAAAAATTACTGTAAGGACTTTGGCTGGATATTTCACAGACAATTTATAGTCATTTTAATAAAAAAATTAATAGCTAAAATATTGATTAACATCAAGATTCATTATGAGTCCTATAACAGACAATCGTTTTTCACTGAAAAAGATTTAGGCCTTGAATATTTTACAATGTTTAACTGAAGAACATAACCTGTCTATATTTAAATAAACATATATTAGCAATTTTTCCAACGAGTTATTTTTATTTTTATTATTTTTATTTTTTCAAATTGAATTTTTAAACTTTAAAACACCAATAAGAGTTTCTTTATGTGGTAGGAAAATATTATTTTTCATTACTAGAGAAATAATGTTTTAACTTTCATCACTGATTTTCTATTTTTAAAAATTATCTATTTTACTTTCAGCTTACACATAATTAAATTTTTTGGGAGGAGATTAATAAGAGTATGCATTGTTACAAATTTCAGCAGAAAACTACTGACAATCATTTAGTTTAAGTATTGTATAAAATTACAGAGAAAAATAAATAGAGATGTTTAAAAATCTGTTTTATATATGCATCGCAATGACTAAAATTAGTTTAATTAATTATTAGAGAGAATATATTTGTGACTAGGAATTTTACAGGAATTTGTTATAAATATAATTAGTAGGCTTTTATCTCGAAGAAGAGAGCTAAATGTATAATTTTCTTAGAATGTAGCACATTTTACTATTAAGAAATAACTAGCTGGAACCCGTCGAATTCGACGGACACTTTATTGCCCGTAATGTTTCAAATATCATCGCATCATTATTTAAATGTACTTCAAGTTAAAACATCTAATATAATTTACTACATTTCGCTTAAAAGAAAATCTGAAAAATGCTTATAAATAGAAATACTATATATGACATCACGTTCTACAAAGTACTCCAAATAAACAGATGCTATCTTTCATTTTCTATTTCGTTTAATACTAAGACTATATGTTAGTTGACCCGTCCGGCGTTTCCCTGGCCCATGATACCTTAAATGAACCTTAAATTTGTATTATTTTATACCTTTAACTGGATTTTGTTTGAATTTCGTTTTTAAATGAAAGCATCACGAAAGAAATAATCATCTGTAACAAAACAATTACCTTGAACCGAACGAAACTCTGCCTTGTGACCCCGGTGCTTGCGCAGCGCATACCCGGGCCGCTAACAACATAAAAAATTCCCAAAGAATAACCTGGAACCGAACGAACCCACCCGCCAATGCACGCGCCCGTGATAATAACCTTAAATGAACCTTAAATTTGTATGATTTTATATCTTTAACTCGATTTTGTTTGAATTTCTATTTTTGAATAAAAGCATTGCAAAAAAAAATAATCAGCTGTAGCAAAAAAAAAAATTACCTCGAACCGAACGAAACTCTGCCTTGTGATGCCGGTGCCCCGGCATCGCATACGCGAGCCGCTAATACCATGAAAAAATTCCAAAAAATTAACCTGGTACGAAACGAACCCGCCCAGCATTGCCCGGGCCCATGATAATAGCCTTAAATGCACCTTAAATTTGTATGGTTTTGTATTTTTAACTCGATTTTGTTTGAATTTCTATTTTTAAATGAAAACATCACACACAAAAAAAAAAAAAAAAAAAAAATTTCAGACCGAACGGAACTCGGGTTTGTGACCCAGTTCCTGCGGCACGTATATGCAGGCAGCTAATAACATGAAAAAATTCTCAAAAATTAACCTTGAACCGAACGAACCTCTGACTCGTGTTACCGCTGCCTGTGGCTGCAGCACCGTATAGCAGGCATGCTACGCACGCACTGCAAAATCCACTTTCCTCCACCAGGAAGCGCAGTATGTTGTATACGAATATCACCAATCTCCTTGAATTTCCAAGGCCTTTCAAATAAGGTGTCACATGGTGGTGTCAACTGCAAAATCCTTTAATTACACTTTCCACCACCAGGGGGCACAGCGTGTTCTATACGAACAACACCAACGGTCAGGAAATATCAAGACCTTTAAAATAAGTTGTAACATGATAGGGTCTATTGCAAAATCACCTAGTTCCATTTTTAACCACCAGGGGGCGCACTATATTGTATACAAACATCCCCAATCAACATGAAATTTCAAGACCTTTATCAACAATCGCCTTGAATTTCCAAGACTTTTCAAATAAGGTGTCACGCGGTGGTGTCAACTGCAAAATCATTTAGTTGCACTTTCCACCGCCAGGGGGTGCAGCGTGTTCTGTACAAAATCACCAACGGTCAGGAAATACCAATACCTTTAAAATAAGGTGTAACATGATAGGCTCAACAACAAAATCACCTAGTTCCATTTTTCCCCACCAGGGGGCCTACTATATTGTATACAAACACCCCCAATCGACATGAAATTTCAAGACCTTTAAAATGAGGGGCTACATGTGTGGGTCTGGAACGGGTTTTCCTCTCAAACTAATTTCCCCCTTTCCCCCCACCTCTAAATCTATTTTTCCCCCTTTTCCCACCTTCAAAATCGAAAATTCCAAATTCGCAGAAAGTGATTTTTTAGTATTTGACTCTAGTCCCTATATGTACAATTTCTTCACTGTAAAGTAATTTGGAGCAGAGTTAAGATCGTAAACGTGTTTTTAACCCCTGCCCTCCCAGGGGGGGGGGGAACCGTTCAACATTTTTTATTTTTATCTTTTCATAACATATCTACAGACCGAGACCTTTTTTAGACTCCTCAACCAAGTTTTTACACCTAGTTATAGAGGTTTGAGTGAAGGAAAATCTTGAAAAAATTGAATGTAAAGTTCATTCTGCACGCATAACTTTCCTCAAACTCAACGAATTTAAGCAGTTAATAGCTCAAAAGAAAGAGCTTGATCCACTGAGTGTTCTTAGACTTGTGTCAACAGCCTACGTTAATTAGAACTCTAGTTATAGAGGTTTGAGTGAAGGAAAATCTTGAAAAATTCTTGAAAAAATTGAATGTAAAGTTGATTCTGCACGCATAACTTTCCTCAAACTCGACGAATTTAAGCAGTTAATAGCTCAAAAGAAAGAACGTGATCCACTGAATGTTCTTAGACTTGTGTCAACAGCCTACGTTAATTAGAACTCTAGTTATAGAGGTTTGAGTGAAGGAAAATCTTGAAAAAATTGAATGTAAAGTTGATTGTGCAAGCATAACTTTCCTCAATCTCAACGAATTTAAGCAGTTAATAGCTCAAAAGAAAGAGCTTGATCCACTGAGTGTTCTGAGAGTGAAACGATCAAGATCCATTCGTTAGAAGAGGAGCTATGAGCATTCGAATTGCTTGAGTCTATGTGTCCCATAAGAAATGTACAGGGAAGAATCGAGTTTGAGTATAACTTGAGTAAGGTGGAAGTTGAGTAAATTTCAATGATTGATGACATATCTGTGTCTAAATACCTTTCATTTAAAAAAAATGAAGGAAATCGGCCGGATAGAACGGCCAGACGGACTGACTTTAGTTTTCATAAATTTTTTTAATATATAAGATAAAACCCACAAAATTTTCAAATTAAAATATATTGAAAAGAATTTAAAATTTGATAATGAAATAAAATATTTCTTTATATTAGATGCTATAAATTTCATCGCTATGGTGATAGTTTTGTACTTTAAAAGAGAGATTTCGTACTTTATAGAGACATATAAAACTTACAGAAATATACAGAAAATATGTGTCCAAAAAAAAAAAAAAAAAAAAAAAAAAAAAAAAAAAAAATAGCCCTGAATAAAATTTCTCTTTAATAAGTTTTTATTTGGCGCCATCTTTGTTAAAATATGTCGGACAATATAAACAATTTATTTTGTTTAAAATTTACATCAACTGACATTTTCACACATATGTTACAAAACAAGAGTAAACGCGATACATTTAAATATTACTGACTATAACATTTACTCAAATATCTACATTTTCTACCACTTCACATTTTCAGATTCTTTTCTCGAAATCAAACGAATGGTTTGACTGAAGTATATGATTTTTTTCACTTGCTTATTCTTAGAATTTAAAAATGATTCTTTCGAAAAGTGGATACTTTTTCAGTATCAATTTTCTGAAATACTTTTTTCAAACAAATGTTATACTGCAATGTTTTTCTTTAACGTGTGGAACTAGCAGAATTTCTTTTTTATTGAAGAAAAAAAGACTGAACTTCTCGTTTTATAATATATTGTATGTTTATAAATAAAGAGAAATACTTTAATCTATGTTTGAGAAGTTGAATAGGAATGCATAAAATCATAATTTGCATTATGTGTAGCTGACTATATTTTCTTTCATACCCATTTCTAAAGAAGGCAAAATAAATTAGCAGTGAGTCCCCGTAAATTGTCGGCTGTTATTATCATTATCATTATCATTATTATTATTATTTGAATAATACTGAAAGGAAACCTGCAGTTTTCTGTTATATTCATTATAAAGAAGAGAGTTTTATATACCGAACGAAAAATTGTTTAATTTCAAAAGTTGTGAGCAATTAGGCAATATATCTTTGGTTGTGCTTAAAAAAAAAAAAAAAAAAAAACTCTTTCGTAAACAATTTTATATAAATTCATAGGTTCACAGAAAGGAAATTAAAATGTTACAAAGAAATAATTTAATTTAATTTTTTATTTTAAAAACCCACTATTTACAAAAGTAAAATTTGGAGTAAATTTTCAAGCTATTGTGGAATATTTTATTAGGGAAATAAATTTCATCTCAGTTACAAAAACGAAAAAATTGACTCATATTCAAATTGTTAACAGTCCGATATTTTTAATACTAAACATTTTTTTAAATCCTTTTTTAGTAGTAAATTTTTAACAATTAATTTTTTATAATATTGTATGGCACTGTAGGCGACTATGTTACCTCTCAGCCACGAATAAAACATTTGTACTGTAATTTAGCACTTCTCAATCCTGCTTTCATGTTTCCGAAAGATTATAAAATTAATAAAGTTAACACTACCAGTGATGTTTTCGACATTTATAATAATACTATGTCTTGTAATTACAATTTTAGTGATTATGACGAAATGATACTAACATAGAATATTTATTTTTTTATGTAACTCCTTAAATAGTTTTCGGACACACTAAATACAATTCGATTATTAATCATTACTTTTCCCTCTTTTCACTCTTTTCAAAATTACCTTTTGTCTTCTATAAATTGTGATTAAAATAATTCCAATTGTTGGAAACAGCATAATGGCTGATATATATTTTTAGAAGACGTAACCGGATATATCTTCATATGCAAATAGTTCTATAAATTTCTTTCGAGATTTCTCCTGGAAGTTCATACAAATCATTAAGTTTGTCCATTTTTCTAAAAATAGCATTCACAGAAGTGAAGTAGGAAAAATCTCTGTATCTAACTGATCAATATGCTCATATAATTATATTTCAAAATTACTTTTAAATAACTTCTTTTTTTTATCTGTTTGTATATACCTAATGATACTTTCCCGTTTGTTTAACTTTGTTCTTTCATTTAATCTAAGTGTACTATTCTGGTATCTAGGTTCTTGGAATAAAATTTCCTAAAACGCTTTGAAATGCTTTTTATCACAACTTAACATCCATTTGAGTGTAAGGTCACGTTCTTGATATTGTAATACAAGCAGAAGAAGAAAGTAAGTAGTAGAAATACTACGGAATTTCTATGACGATCTCCCCAAGTATTGCTCCTCTTGGTTTACTTTATATCACAGAAAGTAAAAAATGCTCTTTTAGAACTTTATGATTTTATGCATGTTCTCTTTATAGCTTTAAAATTCATTTCCGTTAGTTTTTAAAAACGTAGAATAACATGTACAAAGCAAAGAAAATCTGTTCACATGAAAAAGTGTTTTAAATGTAAAATATTTTACATGTTTAGCAAAAATAGCATTTATTTAAATTTAACTTTAAACTAAAAGTCACCTTTACTTCAATAATTCGGACTATTTTTTCATTTGGTATGCATATTTAAATAGAAGCGACAAATTTATTTTTATTTGTTTTAGATCTTTCTGTAAAATTCTTATGTAGTATTAGGAGTCTTTTACTCATATATTATTTCCTGGTTGAATAAATGACTAATAATTTAATAATTTTAAATTATGACAAATGTATAAGATTGTGTGTCATTTTTTTGTACCTAGTGCAGAAAACGTTCTGATTAATTCAATCCATCATAATTTGAATTATGGTAGCAGAAACTAAAATTTTAATTAGATATAAAATGCCTAAAAATAAAAAAAGAAGAAAATATTATCCATGCAACAATTTTTACAGTAGGGCTAAATTTATTGTTTTATAAATTCCATATAAAAATTGAAACAGCTCTGTAGATAAATAACATTAATATTCACTAATTATATACACAAATTAAGATTTTTATGTATTGCTAGAAATCATAATAATCATTAAATGTTATAACAATTCACGCGATTCTAGGGAATTACAAACAAGTCACGATGTATAAACTGCCTATTAAAAAATGTTATAAAATG
This sequence comes from Salticus scenicus, assembly GCA_963930645.1. Taxonomy (NCBI): domain Eukaryota; kingdom Metazoa; phylum Arthropoda; class Arachnida; order Araneae; family Salticidae; genus Salticus; species Salticus scenicus. The sequence continues at coordinate 144,706,322 of OZ005651.1, forward strand.
AATACATATATATGTGCTACCTAGTTGCCAAACAGGCCATCTCCAAAAAGTAAAATTTTAAGAAAAAGCTGATTCTTTTACCACACTTAGACAAAATAAGAAAGGAGCCAAAACTCTTTATCTTTATAATCATTAATGCAGTATAATTTAAAAATTCGAAATAAGGAACCAGAAGCACGTTATTGGAGGGGATTATTCAAATTTTTATTTTAGATTTGGCAACTTTGCAATTTATTTTGGATTTGGTCGGTTTTGCAACAGACGAGAATTTAATTTTAGCTAAATTTAATGTGAATAATTGACTTTTAGGTCTGCAAATACACAAAATGTTTTGTTCAATTAAATTTTAATTATAAATAACATATTTCTGTTATCTAATAAAAAATAAATAAATAAATAAATAAATAAATAATTGATAAAAATATAAAAAAAAATCTGATAAAAAGTAACTGATATCCATAATAAAATGTAACTCTAGAAAATTACGAAAATGTGTCACAAAAGATCCCAAATTTATTAATCTGGAGCTATTCTTCTATACAGTGGAGAACCATTCGAAATGTAGACAAATTTACATAAACACGTCGCTCTAACCTGCTGAATAATTATAGGCACGTTATTAAATAAATGACATTTGATTAATTAATCATAATATGCTAACTAAGATGCTATTATATTATCAATTAATATTATATTATTACAAAATGATTGTACATTACTTTCGAACTTTGGCTTTGTTCTTTTCCACATCATAGTGTCGCTTTTCCTCTCCCTAAATTGATTAGAAAATACTTCTTCTAAAAAGTTCTCCAAAGTCAAAGGAAACACGAAATTGAGTTACTGTGCACCAAGAAAGAGCAGTAATAGGCGAGAAAAATCACGATAACACTAACTTAATCGACAAGTGTGTTGCTTTAGTCGGGTTTAGCAGAATCACGATCTCACAAATACGGAGATATGACCGGCTTTGAAACTCACCAGTCTTAGGATTTTACCGGTTTTGTAACACATCATGATTTTCAAACGCGAATAATACAGGGATGGATCGGCTTTGGCATGGTTTCTTGTTTCTAGATGGTAGAACAGTTTACTTAAAACTTAAAATAAATAAACAAATAAATAAATAAAGCATTTTTCAAATTTAAGGTTTTGACCGGTTTTGCAACTAGACGACACATATATTAATTTGCAAATATTATCTTTTTTTTTTTTTTTTTTAAGATCGTATGACTAACTAACATTATTGTTGTCAATATAAAGGTATTTTTTAAAAGCAATATTTAAAATATTCGAAGAACAATAATACACTTCTTATTAAGTTACAAATTTTCGAAATCTTTAGTGTAAAATTTGACATATTCTCCTACCCAACTAAATGTGACAGAATAGAAAAAAAAAGGAAAACCTCTAATCAGGGACGCATTTCTAAATTTTGCACTATTGTCTATTATGATCGTTTGACCAAGTGCACTATAGAAAAAGGAGAACAAGAAAGAAATCTCATGTCATCCATATAAATTATAAATATCTTTCAATTGTACTTATCAGTTATATCATTAACACTTTATGTATTTCACCTCACTTGATAAAACCTTAATATACATTTTTTTTAATTGGGTAGAATGAAAATAAAATGACAGGTATTTATAGCTATACCGTAAAAGAAAAACAATACAATTCCTTGTTTTAGTACAGCTCTGTAGTTTTTCTAAAAAAATAAGGCTAAAAATATTTTTTGCTTTTAAATAAAAAGAAAAAGGTTTTACAAAAGTACATTAAGTGTTTATTTCTAAAGAGAAATCATTAAAAAAGTTGCTTTTGTAAAGATCTGTATGCCACTTAATATCTATTTTAGCACGTAGTGTACTAAACAAATCTTTCGCGATAGACTGAAATTTTACTTGAGTGATGACACATATATCTCATAACGTATCTGAACAAGTTTGTCCGGCACAGTAAACTGACCTATTACACTAATCATAAATGGAGAGTAAAAATTGTTCTGTGTATTTTAAAAATGTATATTATTTTCTTTATGTGCTGTACAGTATAAAAATATTGTAATGTTAATGTACACTTTTAAAAGTAATTATAGATTGTTATGCATCAAAAATCATTTGTGAATCACTGATTACAAACCGGATTCGCTGTTTATGAAATAGTAACAAAAACCATACTATAGTAAACTTGACTACCACAGATCATTTTGACCAAGGAAATCTTCAACGTCTTGAACGCCATAGAGAAAAAAATTAGAAAACAGACAGCTTTTCCAGAAGCATTTAGTTTACCGACTTCAGTGCATAAAGAAATGAGAGAGAAGCGCTCGTATATATAAGGAAAGGGCATGTTTACAAACAAACGCTCCGTCAATCAATCTTTGCCACTCTCGAGTGGCAAAAGGTTAATCTCTATTGCTGGAAATACCAATGTTTTGCCACTTTACCCATAATTTGACTACGAGTGACGTCACGTGCCCTTTCCTTATAGGAAAGGAATCGAATTCTGATAAACTAGAAGAATTACGTTGAATGTGGGGGATTGACCAATAACCCTTTAGAGACGGGACCAAGCTCGATTTTCTAACCTTTAAAGACGGGAGAATTTTGCATTGTGAAAATGAACTTGGACTCGTCCAGTTTTCGTTATCTCTGTCACCACAAAGTTTCTAAAAGAAGGTGGGGTAGCACCTGTCAAAACGTTCTCCTACATTTTTACTAGACAATGGAGCCGGATTATAAGAAACTTGGGGAACGGGGAATTTTCTATGTAACTGTAAAGCGTAGCAAATTCCAACTTAGAAGAGATAGATAATAACATACAAGATGAAATTTTTATTTTGAAAGAAAGTACTTATTAAATTAAGTCTTGTTGATTGAAACTTTTTGAGATAATATTTTTTTTTCAATGATCCTTTTTGATAAAGGAAAGACACAAATTTTAAATAAGATATTTATTTTAACATTTGCGTTTTACAAGCAAGAATTTATTATTATTATTATTATTATTATTATTATTATTATTATTATTATTCCATTTCTTGTCTGTAAAACAATGAGAAGTTATGCAAGAGAAACATCGATTTTCTAACATATATTAATAATAATCTTTTTAAAATTGTCTAGTATAACTGTTATTTATTCATTTGTTTATTTGACGTTAAAATAGAAATAAATAAAAAATAAATAAAAAATATAACAATTGTGTAATCACTAGCTTTACCGGACAATCACTTAAAATTATCCTAATTTATGATTTGCATATTGAAAATATTTGAAAGGCACAGAAAGAAAAATAAAATAAAAAAGTTAAACGCGTTTTTTTTTTTTTATACATATATATACAAATCTTCATGAACACTCGTTTATAACGATTATATATATATATATTTTCCAATGGTTTATTCTTTTCGTTATTTCGCTTTAAATTTTGTTAGCATTCCAAAATTAAGTATTTGGTTTTTCCCACTATTCGTGCTCTAAATTTTCGAATGGAACTTCTATGCCATGTTATTTAAATAAATTTTTTAGAAACTTTGATCATTACGATGATGTATTATTACGGTACACTTATTTATATAAATTATTAAAATTAGTTTAATCATAAAATTCTTTTAGGAAATGAGACCTGTTTCTTTCAGACAAGTTAGACAATAAAAACAGTTTTACTCTTTGTTTTCCTTTGGCAGCAACTGAAAAAAAATAATAATATTTGCCATGAAAATTTTAAGAAATTAATATAATAATCGTTGCTGAGGAGCAAAACATCATAACTTAAATATTTTTTATTTTATTTATTTATTCATTTAACGCTTTATGTATATGTAACTAATAAGAATTAGTTTTAATTATATAGAATAATTACATTAAATGAAAGTGAATGAAAATTACTCAATTTTAATTATTAATTAAATACCAATTTCGTAAAAATAAGGAATAAATTTACATATCAACTATCATGATTTTCTGAATTTTTTGTCAAAGCTTTTCAAAAGACTACAAATCATTTTTATGATTACAGGATGCCTTTAGCACAAAATTAAATTTTGTAAAAAAAAAAATAAAAAAAAAAAAAGAGTTTTAGTGGAGCGAGAGAATTATTTCTTTCAAACTGCAAAAAAGCCCATCGCTGTTTTGCAGTTCATCATTTTGGATAAAATATAAAATCCGCAATACTCGGGGGAGGGGGATATTATCCAAAATTTAATTTCATTTAGAACAAAATTTTAAATATTAATTTTAGGGTAGTTTATTAAACCAAGGACTTCCTTACGCAATGGGAAACGTTATTCGATTTAAAATTTTATGTTTTTAAGCTATAAACATTGTATAAGTAATAAAAAGTTATATGATGGTATATACAGTAGTACCTAAAATTGTTCCTAAACCTATTTTAGATTATTTCCAAACTAGCTTGAACTTTATTATCTTACTTTATTAATCTTACGCTTTAAACTGTTATCTGGCTTTATGGTATTGAAATGCATTACTCAAATTCATAAAATGGATCTTTTCACATAATTCAAATTTATAAAATTAATAACACTAAATTTCATGATTTTGTTTATACCAGTAAAATTCATAAAATCTGCTCTTTCATAAAATTTCGTTTCATATAAAAATGATATTTTTATAATTTTTACTTCCATTACTCAACTACTGTAGGAAACGGAAATATTGTATTGTCTTTTAGGTTGGGATTACGAATTCACAGTTAAAAAAAAAAATAAATAAATAAATAAATAAATAAATAAATCTTTAGATTCAGAAATTTCTAAATAATCTTTAGATAAAAATTTAGAAAGTTATTATTATTATTATTGGTTAATTAAAGTGTGATTTTTTTTTTTTTTTTTAAAGAAAGTTTTAGAGAATATTTAAATGTTGATACATGGAATTTAAAAGCAATGAAAGTAATTTGGCAATTTGAATATAAAATCATTTTTCCGTTTTTTGTAAGTGCAAGTATTTTTCAGAATATCAAAAATAAGAGTGCTTTTTACAAGTTATCGAGAAATATAAATGCTTTATTAAAAAAATAAATAAATAAATAAATAAAATAAATAAATAATTACTATTTAAGAGATAAAATCGGTTGAAAATAATAAATTTAAAAAAATTACATAGATTCAATAAAAATGGGTTTTAGAAAATTGGATGAAAGAATTCCAAAGAAGATAAAATATTATGCATTGTGAAAGAACTAAAACATAGAATATAAATGAATTATGTAGTCAAAATGTTGTTGAAACATTTATAATTTTTACAGATCATTTTGTGAAATGTTTCGATATTATAGACACAAGTGATTGAAAGTTTTTGACAACTATTATTGAATGAAAAATTTGTAAATTAGTGTTTTTCTTTCTATTTATTTATTTTATTTTTATTTTATTTTATTTATTTAT